>CM030904.1:21579174-22182829 GCA_018136845.1 Heterotis niloticus | reverse complement strand
CCCTGGGTTTATTTTCATGCCCTGGGTTTTGTTAAAAAAATACCTTTTTAGCTTGTCGAATTTAAGGCTTCCCAACACAGAACACATTGCAGGCGCTTTTCACCATTTCTGCAAGGTTCTTACAACTGAAAGAAATAAATTTGTCATTAAATTTTCTTTTTGACATCTTCAACCAATGCTGGACCCTTTCACCTCACAGTCTTGTCTGTGTAATTCTCTCCGCTCCCTGCCTTGTCCCTCAAATGTGTCTGAGCTGTCAGTTATATTAGTTTGATGTTTTACAGGTTTTGGGAGGGGTAGTGGTGTTGTGGGTGGGAATATTTATTATTTTTTTATCCAGTGGAAACAAACACTCTCTGTGATACAGAGGAACTATATGTTTATAGGCTCTATCTCAGATCATTATGCTGCAGTATGTGGTTTGGGAAAGAGCCAAATAGAGGTTGGTGTATTGCTCATCACTGAATTTACTCTGGGATGATTTAGGCTACATTTACTACACAGTCATGTGGCAACCCATCACAAACACTTCCATGACTTGATTTGGGTTGCAACCCATAGTTTAAGAAACACTGGTTCAGAGTAGCCAGTTCATCTGAAATTCATCTTTGGGCAGTGGGGAGAAACCAGAGACGAAAGAGGTTGATGAGGAAACACTGGTACAAGTTATTGTTCCTTAGAGCTTACTGACTAAGAGTCTTCTGAACAAAAGTAGGGACCTAATATATAGTACGATGGCTTCGTGATGCAGATCAGGTGCATACTTGACTGTTTTACTGGTTTTCTCCAAAGGACAACATGGGTCAGCAGGCCAAAGCAATCCGGTCTCAGGTGAAGAAGAACACAGTGAAGGACAAATTGAAGCAGGTTCACAACTTCCTGCAGAAGTTGCGATTCCTAGCGGATGAGGTGAAAACATTGAACACTTTAGTTAATCAGAATGTATTATATTTATTATTCATTTATTATTATTTATGCTTATTTGTTTCCAGTTATTATTGTTGTACTGTTATCACTGTTATATGTGCAATATGTTTATTTTTCAGTCTTTCAGCTGCAGTAACTAATATTAAACACACTATAAAAATAAAATAAATCCATAAGATACACATTTATTACTAGTACTAAAAGAGCAGTTAACAGTCTGGATTTCTGAGTTTATACTTTGGCTGTAACTGATTTGTTTGACCAGCCTCAGCACAGCGTTCCTGACGTCTTCATCTGGATGATGAGTAACAACAAACGCATCGCCTATGCCCGCATCCCAGCCAAGGACATCCTCTACTCCATCGTAGATGAGGAGATGGGCAAAGACTGTGGGAAGGTCAAAACAGTGTTCCTTAAGGTATAGCATACAGTGTACTAGACAATATATTTGCTGTGTTGTAGTAAAACTGCATATACCAGGGCTGTGTACACTGGCATTTACCTGTACTAGGTTCACCTTTCCTCTGTCAGGCTCTATTTTAAACGCTACAAGAACGAATTATTAATAATTAATAATTGTGAAAATGAATCAACAGAGAAATTTGGAAAGGGCACAAATACTTTTTCACATCACTATACATCCGTTCAGGTCATGCTGCCCAGATATATGTAAATATGAGGCTTCACACAGGATTCAAAAGGGCTCTATTGAAATGTGTTGACATAATTTACAGCTTCCTGGTAAGAAGAGTTTTGGCCCTGCTGGGTGGACGGTACAAGCCAAGCTGGAAATGTACTTTTGGCTGGGTCTCAACAAACAGCGGAAGGACTTCCTAACTGGTCTGCCCAGTGGCTTTGAGGAGAATAAGGATATGAAGGGTACCAGCCTGCAGTCTGTCCCTCCTATTAGCCTGGTTTACACAAGTAAGTGCTTTAGTGGGTACATGGAACTGGGGCACGATGCTGGCAGACAGTGACAGTAAGCTGAGGTTGAAGGAGAAGCAAACTCTGGACATTATAGGAGCATTTTCAGCAGCGGTAGCAAAGCAGTGCATGTACAGGGTGATGTGTTTAAACATGATGAGCTGCTTTGTATTGAATATGGCTGCACCTAAATCAGACCTTATATATTTCACTGACCATACTTTCCTAGAAGTATCTAATGGCCATTTGTCATCCACAGTGAAACAGGTCTTCCAGCTCCGAGCACACATGTACCAGGCACGTAGCCTGTTTGCAGCAGACAGCAGTGGCCTCTCAGACCCTTTTGCCAGGGTCTTTTTTTCCACCCACAGCCAGGTGACTGAGGTGAGTGTATTTGTGTCAACCCAGAAGGTCCTATCTCACAGAAAGAAGCAGAGTCAGGGGGCTGTAAACAAGTAACAAAAGGCCCACATGCATCTTGCTAGCTTTAAAAAATCATATGCAGTGTTTCAGTGTACTTAAGGTTACTGTCTAATCCAGGTTTATTATTATTTTAACCTGTCCTCACATTTCTCTCCAGAACAACTTAAAATTTTGTTTGTTTACACAACTGGATAAAATTTAATTTTTCCTCCAGTGGGGGAGTGCGGGTTCACTACTCATGAATGTGAACCCCTGCTGTGGCTCTCTTCAAGGTGCTCAATGAGACCCTGTGTCCAACCTGGGACCAGCTGCTGGTCTTTGACAATGTGGAGCTGTATGGAGAAGCCAGCGAGCTCAGGGATGACCCACCCATCATTGTGATCGAAATCTATGATCAGGACACTGTGGTGAGAACCTTCTTCTCTGGGTTATTAATCTTTTTGTAGATGTTTTAATGGATCAGAAGTTCTTCCTCATTTGCATATAAGTATTAAAAGTCTAAATATACAGAAAGTATATGAATGTAAAGCTTAGATGTTTCTACATTCATCTCAACAACATGGCCAAGTCCACATAGATTAACATTTTGCTCTTGAAACATAGAGTAATGTAGTGAAGGTTCAGATGGCAGACGTCACACAAAGACTGCTTGTCTGAATAGAACACATTTGGTTACTCACGGTTCACAAGTTCTGGGCTCACATGGTCACACTGTGAACTAGGGTTAAGGTTGACCTCACATTTGAAATTTTGAAATTTGAAAGGAATATTAATTTGAAAGAATATTAATGTGTAAACATGCTCCTGAATGTATCTTCATTTTTGTTGAAATTCCCACCGCTGTGGATTTCTTTGGGCTAAGTAGAGTGTGGTCGCGGCATGCAGGACTGGTTGCCTCTCCCTTCCAAGCACTGAGTATCAACTTATCAGGGATGCAAGAGTCAGGCTGCACTAGTGCACATTACACTTATACTGTGTACCATGCTCAGATGGGTATTGATGGGTATTTATCCAGAATATTCTAACAATAAGCCACTACGAATTGATGGGTTTAAATATCATGTCCAAATAAAGACCGTGTTAGATGTAGATAGAGGCTTACTTCATTATGCTTACTGTACCAATATTAGGGATCAACAGAAGAAATGAGAATTATGTTGCACAGCAGCATCTTCTTGCATCCCTGCAGCAAGTTTGGTTGAATGATGTTTGCATGAGTTTAAAATGCTCATTTTCACTTACTGCTCATGTGAGACAGCTCTTTTATTTATTCATACGTATTTATTGATGTCTTAATCGGATGAAAATGCAATTCAGTTCAAATACAGGTGTGTATCCACTTCAGTCTGTGTGAAGCTGGCATGTTCTCCTGTGTTTGTGGTCACTTCCTCTGGTTGCTTCCACAGTCCAAAGACGTGTGCTTCAGGTGAACTAGGGACTTTAAACTGTCCATAGAGTGTGTATCTTGCCCAGTGCCTTATTTTTGTAAGATAGACTTTGGACCATTCTCACCCTGCATTGTACTAAGGATTTTGACAATGAATGGAAATCCCTTTTATCTTAACTGATCATTTAATTTAAACATTATAATGTAAAACTCTTAAAGATGCGCTATATGGCCAAAAGTGTGTGGACGCCCCTTCTAATGACTGTTTTAGCCGCACCCACACAGCATACAAACACATTCTAGACAATTGTGTGTTTCAAGCTTTGTGGCCACAGTTTGGGGAAGAAGAAGTTCCTTTCCTGCTCAAGCATGGCTGTGCCCCCCCCCCCCCATGCACAAAGCAAGCTCCATAAACACAAAGTTTGCCCAGGTTGCTGTGGAAGAACTTGAGTGGCCCTGCTTCAACCCCACTGAGTTTTATCTCTTGCATTGCAATTGCAGAGGGTCCCGGAAGTCCAAAGTCAAACATTTCCATGTACTTTAATACAAATGTGTGTATTTACCTAATCAGTAACTATGGGATGTTCATAATAAAGTGCATCTAAATAAGCAACACCTGTTAAGGATGGATGCTGGGTGATGATGTAAGATACCAGTCCAGGATCCTGGAATGAAAGGTCACAACCCACAGAGGTTGTACCTGCTCACATGCAGTGATATTGCTCCACTATGATGGTATAAAAAAGCAGCAGAATAATTCATGAATTAATTCAAGAATAAATCACTTGTAAAATCTTTCAAACTGATAGGAAACATGACTAATATTTATATGGCAAACATGAATTATGAGTCCCTTACACGCCTTTTGCCATTTTCAGTGCTCATGTCAGGAAGTGCGTTTTTAATTCGTTTAAGTTAGGTTAAAGTGATGCAGAAAAATGGAAGTCATTTAAATCCAAAGCACAACTCCACGATTGCTGCCATTTTCTCTATGTGCTTCTAGGGCAAAGCTGAATTCATAGGTAGGGCATTTGCAAAGCCTCTCACCAAGATGTCAAACGAACACTACGGACCCCCCCGGTTCCCCCCTCAACTGGAGTATTACCAGATTTACCGTGGAAACTGCGCTGCTGGGGATCTGTTGGCGGCATTCGAATTATTGCAGGTGAGTTTGTTAGTGAAGCACATAGTGTTTACTGCATGCTCATAACACACATTACATAATGCAGCATGAACACACACCACAGACAGACCATGATGGACAAATGCAGAAAGCAGAACACACACAACTGCAGATTAAAAACCCCATTCAAACTACCTGCAGCCCTATTAAAAGTGATGCCAATTTTATGTAACAGGCACATAACATTAATTCTGTGTTACTACGCCTGTACTTCTCATTGATGCCTTGGAGATGGCCGTTCTTCAGAAACTACATTGTCTTTCTTAGTATCTGCACACTGACATATACATGTGATGTTTAATACGCAATGAGCAAAAAACTGCTCTCTGGGGGCAAGCAGCTGACATGCTCCTCTCCCATGATTCTCTGTCCTCTTCTTGTCTTCTGTGCCTCATCCCAACCTCTCTGGCAGATTCCATATGATGATGAAGAAATTAGAAGGGCTTTACTTGCTGTTCATTCCTTTGCTGTTCCCCAGATAAAGGTGCTTCTCACTTGACCTTTACTTTCTGGTAGCTTTGCCCTCAGTGCTCCAATACTTCCACTGATGCTTTGCACTGGCTTCCTGTTTGACACAAATGCATGTGCAGCAGAACAATCTGCTATTCGTATCGGGTTGTGTGCAGACATTTAAAGACAGTAATGCTGCTCGAATGTGGTTTTTTTGCCCTTATCAAGCACGCTTCAAACTTTACCATGAATGTCGATACAAACTGAGATGTTGCTTCCAGATTGGCCCAGCTGGAAAAGCTGACCTCCCCCCAATTGATGGCCCCACGGATGTGGACAGAGGCCCGATCTTACCCGTCCCACTGGGAATACGACCTGTCCTGAGCAGATACAGAATCGAGGTGAGAGGCCTTTCATTTTCATTGCGCCTCTTCCCAGCCTTCATGTCTGGGGTGTCTAACCTGCCAGTTTTGTTTCACTTCAGGTGTTGTTTTGGGGCCTGCGAGACCTGAAGCGTGTAAACCTGGCCCAAGTGGACCGGCCCCGAGTGGATATAGAATGTGCTGGTAAAGGCGTGCAGTCCGCACTAATCCAGAACTACAAGAAGAACCCCAATTTCAGCACCCTGGTTAAATGGTTTGAAGTGGTAAGTGTACTTTGAGTTCAGGTACACATACTGTATATTACTGTTATATTTGTTATTTATGACTAACTAAAATGACATCTGAGGGACCTAAGCATTTTCTTCTTGTTGTAACAAGCACTATGCAATATGTGTATGTACCAGGCAAAATAAACCTATCATCTGCATGACTATGATTCAGTTTTAAATCCATCATTGTCACTTGACATGTCACGAGGTGTCTCTAATTTGCCCTTTCCTTACCTCCTTTGTTAACATCGATACACATACATCAGTCAGCTGTTTCCTCAGATGAACACTTGTTCAATGTTGAAGTTAACCTATGATCTCTTCGAAGGACCTCCCTGAGAACGAACTTCTCCATCCTCCCCTCAACATCCGTGTGGTTGACTGCAGGGCGTTTGGCCGTTACACTCTGGTTGGCTCTCATGCTGTCACGAGCCTTCGCAAGTTCATCTACAGCGGCCTTGACAAAAACACCAGCCTGTGGTCTTCTGTAGGTATGTAAACCTTTGCAGTTCAGCTTTCTCTGACTCTTTGTTTTCTTCTCTCCTGCACTCTGCCACACTCTGCTGAACATTTCTTCTCTGTCCTGACATCTTGCTGAGTTGTGAACTGTTCTTGCTGGCTCCCTGGGAAACTAAAGAATAGATGCGTTCTCCTAACTGGGAGGAATCTTCTGTCTTACCCTCCATCTCACCCCACAGGGGAAGTAGTGGTCAACATGGAGCTGGAGCCCCCCATCAAGAAGATAGACACAGTAGTCAAGCTCGACACTGTAAGGCTTATTTTTTTACTTGTGGTGCAGACCATTCGAGCAGAAGTATTGCTTATCTGGACAGTTGGAGGTCCTGCTGTGCTGGTGTTGTACCTGTGCTTCTCTGTGTACGTTTGCATCTTCATACTATTTTTCATCTCTTGTTTCATCTACCAACCCCCAGGCATCTGATGCTGTTGTTAAAGTGGATGTGGTAAGTTGCAAAAATATGTTTTGCATAGAAAAGCATGATGTTTCAATTGTGTTTATTATACACCACTCCCTGAGATGCATCCATGTGCGTTTTATCGATATAACAGCTCTTGTTTTTAATACCAAAAATTTTAAGTTCAGCACCCTTTACTGTATTTGATGCCTTATAGATTAACCACGTTCCCGCCCTTGTCTTAAAATAAAAATACATACTGTATATATGAAAATATATGTGAAACTGTCTTTATTTATGTGAAAAAGGACTCAATATACAGTATACAATATATTAAATGCAAGGCACCTTCTCAATACAAACTGTTTTCCAACATCATGCTGTGTTAAGGTGTGGGCACAAAATTTTCTGGAGTGGGACTGTGAAACAAAATTGAATGACAAACATTTCAAAATGTTATTTCTGTGCAAACACATTTGGCGGTAATATAAATCAAAATCTAATTTATATATTTAAAAAATCCTCATTTATGTTCTGTATGTTTGTTACGTTTTCCAGCTGCAGTTTCCTTAAAACCCCTCACCTGTACTGTTATTCTGAAACACGACAGCAGATTATGAGTCTTGCTTGCGGTGTCCCTGCCACCAACCTGTAGCATCAGGACGGATTATAATTTTTCCCCTGAAAATAGGCTCAGCATTTATATTTACCCAGTTTAAGTCCAGATTTCAAGAACAGTTTAGGAACTTAAACTGAAGGATAGGTTTATTTGTAAGGCAAACTGTAGTCTTGCTAAGATGTTTGTGTGGCACAGGGTACAGCAGTGACACAGCTGTATCAGGGTAAAGTAAATGTGTTGTACTTTTCATTGCCATTCTGTTACTAAATGGTTCATAAAATAATAACCTTACATTTCAAATTAATATGTGTAGAATATGTGGTGTTGCTATATTGTACATTAATGGTATACTATTATTATTATTATTATTATTATTATTATTATTATTATTATTATTATTATTATTATTATTATTATTGTTATTATTGTTATTATTATTATACAGTTTATATATTTTTTACCTGAAAAAAAATGTGACATTTACACTTAGAATTTACACATTTGCAACAAGTATGCAGTGGAATAGAGAAACGATGCCATTAATCCATATTGTTATTTTTTTTCAGAATGAAGAAGAAAAGGAAAAGGAGAAGAAAAAGAAGAAGAAAAAGGGAGAGGAGAGTGAGCAGGAGGAGCCAGATGAGAGAATGCTTGACTGGTGGTCCAAGTATTTTGCCTCCATTGAAACGTTGATGGATGTGAGTTCCTTTCCACGTTTTAGCAATGGGCCACAATGAACAGACTGAGTATTTCACATTTAATTGAAATACTGGAGACTCCTCTAACACATTGAACATGTCTGTTTTTGAATGTTTGCATTTGGCCATGGATAAAGATCAGATGGGTGTTTTATAGATGCTCAGAGCACAAGAAGCTGCTCAGGTGGAGCTGGAGGACAAGGAGGATTTGGACATTGGAGTAGAATGTGCAGGTAATGTAGACATCTATACTTCTGCTTCTGTCCAGCTCAGGTCAAGTGCTTCACAGTTTAAGCTGAATTAATAATAATGGTAACTATAATGCTAATGCGAAACTCACAAAAATCAGAATTTGTAATGGAAAGGAGAGAAATGTATAACATTCACTCAACATTTATCACGTATTGAAGAACTCCACTTTAAATACAGCACAGTTTTTATTGAGCAAGTAAAATGTGAATTCTCCTGGCTGTATTAATGGCTTATATCCTTGGGAATCCTACCACCCCTGTGAGCATTCCATATTATTTTTCTGATCTAGTCTATTCTTCTTCTTATCATTATTATTATCATTATTATTACATTTATGTACAGTAGAGGATTCATGGCAGTTTCATAAACACAATTATTCTATAATCATGCAAAGATAAAAATACTGAATTGCAATAGGAAATCACTAATACTGATGGTTGGGGTAAATGTTGAAAAGATCTGAAAAAAAAAACCCTAGCTTTTTTTAGAAGACACATTCCCCAGTTTCATATCAGTATGTTTACAATTGTTTTTGAACATCTTTGTCTTCTGGTCAATTGAGAAAATTACTATTTAAGATGATATATTGGTTAATTCTGCTTAGTTAGAAAAAGACAGTATTGTCATCAACAACCTCACAAGAACAGGGTCTGAACTGACTGGGTTTAAAAACTAAATATTGTATAAATGCTATTTACACAAAATCCATGACAACACCTACACACACCTGGACTACACAACTATTCCATTAGTATGCACAAAAGACCCTATACTTATCCCTCTGTATAAACCTGTCTGTAGAACTGCTCCACTCCTACACCTTTCCCACACCACTACTTTTCAGAGATAAAAATCTAACATCTCTCCTGTGAAAGGTACAAAGGGAAAGGAAAAGATAAAGGAGAAGGTCAAAGGTTCTAAGGACAAGAAGAAGAGCCATGCAGGAGAGGGAGCAGAAAAGAAACCCAACAAGCTGAAAATCAACGAACTGCAGGTACACCCCCTTAGTACCATCTAGAACTTTCATGCGTATTGAACGTCTGACCTCAGCCAGCATCACCTAAGACGTCAACTCTCACCCAGGTGTACAACAAGGAACTGGAACATGACTTTAATAACTTTGAAGACTGGCTGCATACGTTCAACCTGTACAGAGGCAAAGCTGGAGATGATGATGATCAGAGCATCACAGACGAGGACAGGATTGTTGGCAGATTCAAAGTATGAGGAGGATTTTTGATGTTCTGTTATTTAACTGCCATCAAATAAATGTATGCTTTTTTATTTGTAAAACACTACACACTCGAGCTGAAGCATTTCTCAAAGTCTGCCATGCACACACAAGAGTTTAATAATGATCCAGCTGTGGACTCTCTCTGTCACCTAGGGGTCCATGTGCATGTACAAACTGCCGCTGTCCAACGAACTCTACAGAGAGGCGGGATTTGACCCCAACATGGGCATGTTCCAAGGAATCCCACACAACGACCCCATCAACGTCCTTGTTCGAGTCTATGTGGTCAGGGTGGGTATCTGTGTGAATTACTAAAACCCGTGTCAGTATGAATTTTATACATTTGACATTATTAGAATAAGTATGCATATAGTCAACGCATATCTTTTTGTGCATGATCTATTAATAAAAATGGTAAAATTAAGATGTTAAATAAAATCAGTTTTTGTGCTTATGAAAGTCACGGTCCCAGTTTAGTGAGAACATTTTACCCAAGTTGGAAAGCTAAAGTTAGTAAGTTAACGTGTCACACGATCTGAGTTCCCCCTTTCCCATCAGGCTACTGACCTGCACCCTGCAGACATCAACGGGAAGGCTGATCCGTACATCTCCATTAAACTGGGCAAGACAGAAATCAAAGACAAGGAGAACTACATCTCTAAACAGCTGAACCCCGTCTTTGGAAAGTGAGCTCAAACCCTAGTGATATTACATTTTGTACGTGTTTACATTTTTCAGTGCTTAAAAGTGTAAAAAGGTAAATGCCAGTATTTGTCTTAATTGGTATGTTGGTGTGCATGTTAGTCAGTTTCTGCAAACAGCACATACTGTATATGCACCATCTCCCCACTAGCATTCACTATGGCAATGGAGATAGTAACTAGGCCTTTGTGTTGGGTGGCAGGGGGAGAGATGCCCAGATGGGCTCCATCTTCCTCCAATTAGAGCCTATATGGATGATATGATGCTGGTGACCACAACAGCAGCATGTGCAAGATGACTGTTAGGGAAGTTAGATGGGAATTTAAAGTGGGCTAGTTTGAGGATTAAGCCAGCAAAATCTCGTAGCATCTCACTGGTTAAGGAGAAGGTGAAAAAAGTTAGCTTTGGATATGGAGGAAAAGGACCAGTGTAGATGGAAGTCGGGTGACGAAGCCTTGAGCTGGTAGGATTTGGGTTAAACGGTAGTGGTTAGCGGTAAGCAGGCGGTTTGTTTGTGTGGTTAAGGTGAAGCGTCGATGGAGTGATAAAGATGGTAGGAAAGGAGTTTCTTCCTCCCGATTAGTGAGTAGCAGAATGGGCAGTGAGCGGGTGGTGGTGGAGGGGAGCAGTTCTGGGACACCTGAGCTGCAGTTAAGTCTTCTGGAGGTGTTGTGGGTCTAACCTGATGGAACACTGATGAAGGAAGGTGCCCACTTGACAACCCCTGATGAAATACTGCACCATCACTTTGCTATGCCAGGTTTAGATTTGTAGTTCACTAGTCGGTTTTAGGGGGATACAAACCATTGCACAGTAACTAGATGGACTTGCTGTGGGTTGACTGTGGGATTGCCGTGGTGGTGGAGGGATAGTATAAGGTAAAACGGGGCTTAGGGTGAACGTTAGGTAGGTAGCGGGATCCCCTTTATAGTGCGAGTTCTTTTGTTAGCACTACATTTTTTATATGAATCTGCATTTCATTAATAATGCCGACACAAATTTCAAACAAATAATAGCGAAGTAGCATGTGAGCAAACTTGGAGAGTAATTTGGTGCACCCTGGGTAATGAAAAATAGCTGTGGGGGCTTTTAAAGAGCTTATGAGAAAAGGTCTTGGTACTCCAAAGAGCAAGAAGTACAAGTGCCATTTCTGCTTTAAATACATAGAATATTATTGACTCATTTATTGAATGTATTTTTTTTCTGAAAATTCTTGCCTCAGACAATCTGGTTTAAAAAGGGATTGTATTGTTTTATGTAAATTTTTGGTCAGTCTTACTATTGAATCCCTGTTGCAGAAAGTGTCCTTGTATCTGAACTTGAAATGCTGCATCACTGCAGCACAAACACCTCTTATGTAACAACTGTGCTGAGGTCTCAATGTGCTTTGTAGAATGCAGTGATGTTAATGAGAAATGCGCTTCTGAGGATATTGGCTGCACAATTTAGTATTCACTATTCTGAAGCAATAGGTGATAAAAAATGTGGTATGTAGGAGTAGATTTAGTGTCTGCTGGGTTCCTGCAGGCCTCAGACACCTGAGCTAAAACCATCAGTAAACCTCACGGCTGGAATATGCATTTAACAGATTTTTCCCAAACTCTTGAATAATGTCCAGTTGCATTCATACATCCATTTTCTTCTTTAAGGTCTTTTGACATTGAAGCCACATTCCCCATGGAGTCCATGCTGACCGTGTCCATCTATGACTGGGACTTAGTCGGCACCGATGACCTGATCGGAGAAACTAAGGTTGACCTGGAGAATCGCTATTACAGCAAACACAGGGCTACCTGTGGAATAGCGTCCACCTACTCTATGTGAGCTCCCCGTTAATTTTCTCTTTAATCCAGTTTTTCTTTGACATGAGATGTTTGAGATGTCTTCTCCTTCCATTTTAGCCATGGCTACAATGCATGGAGAGACCCAATGAAGCCCACGCAGATTCTGGCTAAACTCTGCAAAGAGGGCAAGGTTGATGGACCTCATTATGGGCCAGGAGGACGGGTCAAGGTGGCCAACAGGGTCTTCCTCGGACCAACAGAGATCGAGGATGAAAATGGTTAGAAGATCTTTGCTTTTTCAGTCACTCTAATTGTAAACAAAAAATGGATCCAAGTAATAATAATAATAATAATATTAATAATAATAATAATGCATTACTGATATCTTCTTAATCAGTTTTTGAACATAAATTTTAACTCTGGCTGGGGTCAAATGCCAATGTCATTTTCTTAGAGCATAACTTAGAAGGTTCCTATACCGAATATTCATATACCGAGGCACATCCGTAGCTGAAAAGAATGCCTTTACCTTGGTTATATCTATGTTATATTTTGTTCAAAGGAATATGAATGAGATTATGTGACCTTAATTAAGATATTATATTATATTATATTATATTATATTATATTATATTATATTATGTAATGCTGGAAAAAATACTTTAATATTACACCAATAAAAATATATGGCTTTCATTGACTCTGTATACATTCATGGTTATGTTTGCAGGTCTCAAGAAACAAACAGATGAACACTTGGCCCTGATGGTGCTCAAGCACTGGGAGGAGATTCCTCGTGTGGGCTGGAAACTGGTTTCCGAACATGTAGAGACCAGGCCTCTGCTGAACCCCGACAAACCCGGGATCGAACAAGTACAGTTTGCTCCGCAACCCTGTGCATTATTTATGGTCCACTAGAAATTGGCATAAATTAAATAAATGTAGAAATTTGTTTGTGAAGTTTTATTGATGGAGGCTCTTGTACCTCTCCTGTGTACTCCTGCAGGGAAGAATTGAGATGTGGGTCGACATGTTTCCTATGGATATGCCACCACCTGGGCCTCCTGTTGATATTTCACCCAGAAAGCCAAAGAGGTATGATCTGTACCGTTCCAGGAAAATGGCACCATATTTCAATACAAACTTGAAAAATATAGCAAACATTAGATTTAAGAAGATTAGTGCCAACTCCATGTACATACAAATATGTAAAATATGTGTACTGTGTCTTGGAAGTTATCTATATTGCCTGAAGAACAAATTATACTTATATATTTTTCCCGTCAGTATTTTTATTGTGAACTTGTATGCTTTGACTGAACTTTCAGTCTCAAAATAAGTTTGTTTCCAGTTGTTTAAAAGGGAATGTGAGAAATTAAATATGCTGCTTGCATTAGTATTCCAACCCTGTGGTCTGGAAATTTTACATTTACACAAATGTAAAACTACCTAATAATAAAGACACAGTTGTCTCTTTATTGAACATAACTGCTGAACTATTATAATGACCACATTTTCTAGACTTATATTTCTTTCTTTCTATACTTACTTTAAGGATGACTGATGATTCTATGAACCTGAGGAAAAGATTATACCAGATAAGTTAGTGACAAAGTGATAGAAATTCATAAATTAGGAAAAGGGTATAAAATAATTTTCAGGTGTTTGGATCTCCCAGTCAGCACTGTTGGATCAGTAATGAAGAAGCAGAAGCTGCATCAGACCACACCTAGACAAGACTGTCCCTCAAAACTCTGCTTTCAGGCACAACATAGACTTATGAGGGAAGTCATAGAGGCCAACAATCCCTTTGAAGTGAACTACAGAGATCAGGGCCTGAAAATGGAGGAAAGGTGCACCATTCTATTGTATCAAGAACACTGCAGAAAACTGGCTGTATGGGAGGGTGTCAAGAAAGAAGCCTTTATTCAGAATAAATCTTGTTTTGTGGTCAAATGAGACCAAGGTAGAACGTTTTGGTCAAATTTCAAAGCATTGACAAAACCTAATACTGCCCACACCCCAAGAAACACAATCCCTACAGTAAAGTATGGTGGTGGCAGTATCATGCTTTTTAACAGGGACAAAATGGAAGGAAGAATGGATGTAGCAAAATGTAGGGAGATACTGCAAGAGAACATTCTTCATTCTACTAACAGAAGCTAGATGGAACATTTACCTTTTAGCAGAACAATAATCCTAACTGCAAGGTCAACGCATCATTGGAGTGGCTCCAGAACAAAATGGTGACTTTCCTACAGTGACCCAGTCACAGTCCTGGCCTCAATCCCAGTGAGAATCCATGGCCCTATTTGAAAACTGTGGTCCACAAGCATCATCCAACCAACCTGACGAACCTGCTGTAGATTTGCCAGGGTCTCTAG
Source organism: Heterotis niloticus (assembly GCA_018136845.1). Classification (NCBI taxonomy): domain Eukaryota; kingdom Metazoa; phylum Chordata; class Actinopteri; order Osteoglossiformes; family Osteoglossidae; genus Heterotis; species Heterotis niloticus. The sequence continues at coordinate 22,168,296 of CM030904.1, read as the reverse complement.
TGGTGTGCAAAGCTGATACAAACTTACCTGGCATCACGTAAAACTGTTATTGCAACAAGAAACTGCTGTACCAGATATTACTATGTGGAGTCTGAAACCTTATGTAAGCAGCATTTTCCAGGTTTTCATTTCCTTTAAAATATCTGTAAACAAATGACCTACAGTATTTTGTCTCTGACAATTTAGTGTTAAATCATATACATTCACAATAAAAATGCTAACTTGTATTTATTTAACAGACACATGGTAAATTACTGTATTGACCCGAATTAAAGATTATCCTGATTATAAGACGACCCTCTCTTCAACACTCATTTTTGGAGGTATCTGGAATATTATACCTTGTGTTTAAAAAAGAAAAGTCGTATTTATTTATATTTACCCTTTTTGCATTTTTAAGATGGGCCTTTTGGGCTCGCCACCTTCGAACACAATATTCTGTAACTTCATATTTTTTTGGCTGCCTGAGAGTTGTTTGACATCTCTGCCTCATTGATCACTATTATCTTAAATTTGGCATCATAACTTGTCAGTCCTTGATTAATTTGGCCAAACTTTGAGCTACTTTTGTCCACATCATTACAATTTCACCATCTTTTACATTCGCTAGCGCCATTTGATCATTTCTGTGGATAACTAACGCCAGTCGATAAGTGATCGACTGGCGACATAACCTACTGGTGTTATGTATATGATCTTTACAGGTCTAATCCTCCAATATCAGATGACATTTTTTTTTTAAAAATATTTGGGCCAATGCAGTACTTACCATGTTTGATTTATATTTTAACCAATTTACAGCAAATTTACCCAGCTCTATAAATGGGTAAATCTGTGCATCAACTGTGGATAAGTACCTTGCTCAGGGTTACTACAGCAGGAGGTGGCTTTCATCCTGGGACCAGGCAACTATTGTTTCTTTTGCCACTGTGCTCATTTTAAGGCTCACCCATATCTTGATGGTTCCAGTATTATGTATATTTCAGGAAGGATTTCGCTGGGTAACCGACAAGCAGGTTACGGATCGAAGGTGGTAAGGGTCATGTACCTCCTGCGGTTATATTGTGAAAAGCTGATAAAATTTGCATCAGCATTCTTGCATCCTTAGTCACCACTTTACACAGGGGGATGAACCACACCTGTAGCTGGATTTGCATTCAATTCCAACTACAAAAACAGGCACCTGAAGAACACTGATTCTTGAACCCCTTTCCCACAGAAACTACTCAGTTTTACAAAATTTCACAACATTCCTTAATTTCCCCCCATTAATTGCAGTACAATTTAATCTGGATCCCAGATGTTTAAGGCCAAGAGTTTCCCCCATGAACCTCCTTCTCCTTCTCCTGTTGATTCTGTGTCCCTTCCTTCTTCCCAGATATGAGCTCAGGGTGATAATCTGGAATACAGATGAAGTAATTCTGGAGGATGATGATTACTTCACTGGGGAAAAATCCAGTGACATTTTTGTTCGGGGGTAGGTACAGGCGCGTGTGCGCCTCGTGTGATGAATGTGTGTTTTGGTGTTAATAATGTTTTTTTTTGTTTCCCCTTGTGTCTTCTTTGTCTCCTTTTCTTTCTGTTTCTCTTTTTTTCTGCCTCTTTGCTGTGCTGTTGTCTAGTTTTGAGCTCCGTGTTATTGTTTGGAACACTGATGAAGTAATTCTTCAAGATGATGCTTTCATGACAGGAGAGAAGATGTCTGACATCTATGTCAGGGGGTAATGCACTGCATGGCTCTGTTACCCATTCATGTGCAACCCACACACCCACCAGCATGTGCACAAGTCCATCTCCCATGAGGCCATGCTGCCTGAGAACACCTATGATGACCATGCCTCTCAAACACCTGTTGAAATGCAAACACGATGTTGTCCATGACAATGATGGGCGACTAGGAAGAATAAGCTTTGTTAAACCTTGAATTTAACTGCTGTTATCCCAACTTAGTGGTTTCCCCTCACATAATGAGCGCTCATATTGCAAAAGCTCGCACTTACGAGCATATGTAAACTTTGCACTAAAATTTGCATCATGAACTTTTAACTCACTAAAGACCATCATCTTCCAAGAAGAGAAATTTGGATTCAAAATGTAAGCCTTGGCCATATCGAGCATCTCGGTTGCGTCGCATGGCATCTTCTGCGCATCTCAGTTGTCTTGTAGTTATGTGCCGGCTTGCAAGCATCTCTCATGGATTTTATATTGTAAAATATCCTCTATCACAATGATGAGTTCTAAACAAAAGTCAGGAAGTCTAAAAATGTCAGAAAGGAAAAAGGGCAAAGGAAAGCCATGCCTATCAGTCTTGACATTTGAAAAGAATTTTCTTGAAATGAAGTGTCTTCACTATTGATTGATTATCAGTTATATTACGATACAAATAAGTCGGCACAGGATGAGAATTATGATCGACTTAAGTATAATTATTTTAACTCCCTCCACGATAGTCAGAACATAGTTTTTATTTTTTACGTTTTTACATTTTCTCTGGATTTTAAATTTTAATGTCTCAAAAAAATGGGTGAAAATTCTGGCTGAAACTCAGGCTTAGTAATGAATTACATATATTTCAAATAGTTAATGGCAATTAGTTATTTTTATGAGAATTAACCCTGTGAGCAGATGTTTGGGAATGAATTTTGTTCTATATGAGGGAAGTCTATCATTGTGTCAGCATCAGATTGTTGCTTGATTCTACAAGGGCTAAAGAAGCTCAGAAATGAGTACACAGCTTTGTGCTGGTAATATTACTGGCATGTTGAACTTCCCAAAACTTCTTTAAGAAAAACCCTATGGATAAAACAACAATTTACTAATTTATTTTAATGATTAGACATTTCAGCTACTACTATGAAAAGTTGTCGTGGGAAATTAAATTACAAATTTCCGGCTTGCATGAAAGCATTAATCTGTGAATGTCAGCATGGCAAAACTAAAGACAAACAGGACAGTAAACGTACTGTTAACTGTGATGCAAATTTGTTTTTATTCCTTGTTGTTCAAGGATAAGGCAAATTTAATACTATTTGATGATCTTCCTCTTTTCTATATTCAGTGTAATGTGTGATATTGACTGTATGTTGTTTTGGTGTTTAGAAACCATATGTTCTAAAGAGCCAGAAAAGCAAAACATACATACATGGCTTTGAAGCATCAGACAAGTCAGTTTAATGTCTCCAAAGAATAAATGCACTGGCTGTTTGAATTCACCATGCAACCAGGTCATAAAATCAATTTTTTTTTATAGATTCTGTGATCCCACAGTCTACTTTGGTGGTTATCTAATGAAGGGTACGACAGAAGTACCATGGTTTGAAATGGTTTTCAGCCAACACTTTAGTGTTCTATGTCCAGGTTCTTAACCTCTTAGGCAGCCTGTATTTTTAGATCCTCAGAAACTGAGTTATTCGGTGCTGATGGTATCAAAAAAGTATTTCAGTGGAAAGGTAAAACGTAATAACACATTGCACAATCACCAAACTGTTTTATCATTGAAGTGGTTGCATTTAGTACCTAAGCATTGTTAGTGCTGTTGGACAGGCAGATACCACAGGATGCCACACATGTGCTGGTCATAGTTAAGTGGAAAGAGAAGGAGAAAATATATATATATATGTGTGTGTGTGTGTGTGTGTGTTTGACCACCGGAACCAGCCGCTGTTATATGTAACCAAATATTTTCATTTGGTTACATATAACAGCGGCTGGTTCCAGTGGTCAAACACAGAGACAGCACTGACAGCAATGTTTATGTCGGCTGTAGTGACGTGCACACTGTGAAAACAAGTTACATATTATCAGACTATTATCTTCCAATGTGTGTGTGCTTCAATCAAAAAGTATTGTACATCAGCGTGTGTTTGTAAAATGTGACACAGCCATGCTTGTATGTGTATGAGAAAGTGCATGCATGCATACTGTATGTGTGTAGAATAAGAAAATCAGTCTTTGTCTTTTTGTGCACCCTGGTGTGACATCACTATTCCCACTTCACTAAACCCTGTCAGAAATTGAATTATAAAACTTCAAAATAGTAAGAAGCCGTTTTTGGTGAACTTGATTGGGCAAAAACCTCACCTGAAAAAACCAGAGAAGTATCACCATGCCGGATTTCACGTCTCTGGTTTGAAAAGCAACACCCTACGTAAAGAACACACAGACTGAGCTTATTGTACAATACAGAGTAACAGAGTAAGCCCACCTCAAATATATAGTTGTATAAACTCTGTATAATCATTTTTCACAACAGCAAAATCTTTTCTTTTTTTTTTCTGTAGATTAGAGGTGATCACTTCTAATATACACTACTGATGCTTTGTGTTTATTTTGGATTGCCATCACATATCATTGAATTAACACACAATGTTTTGTTTACTGTGAAAATATTTATTCTGTGTTTAAGCTTTGATATTTTAAGAGTTTTGGAGAAACTGCTTCAGCTTCTGAAATAATCAGAAGGGATAAGAATAATCCATCCAGGGTGTAGTTTCCTAGCCTAGCGCCAAGCAGTTCTAAGGCAGGCTATGGACTTCCTCAGCCCTGACCAGGACAGAGTAGTTAAGGATGATGGATGGATGGATGAATGAATTAATGAAATAATTTTCACTTTTCAATTGTGAATAGTAATTAGGCTATATGGTACTTTCTATTTTTAATAACACAAAAGTCACAATTTGACTGTGGTATGAAACAATTTTCATTATTGCTAAAACCAGCTTTCCTATTGGAAGGTCACACAGATTCTTTCTTATGACTGAAACGAAATACAGAAAGGAAAATTATTTTGTGTACACATATACTCCAGATTTTATGTCACAGGAGTACATAAACTCTTTCAAATGATTGGTTTCCTCAATAACTGAATGTTAGACTTGGTTGTGGAATGCTCAGCGGTGACTGTCTGGGTCTCTGAAGCATCTCCTTCAGGCCACAGCTGTTGTGAGGATCTGTGTTGAAGCATCTGAGTTCATTCTTTGTGACACACTTTGTGTATGGTGTCTCCCAGCTGGCTGAAGGGACAGCAGGAGGACAAGCAAGACACCGATGTCCACTACCATTCACTGACAGGCGAGGGCAACTTCAATTGGCGCTTCGTCTACCCGTTTGACTACCTGATGGCTGAGGAGAAGATTGTCATCTCCAAGAAAGAGTCCATGTTTTCCTGGGATGAAACAGAGTACAAAATCCCCGCCCGCCTCACTCTGCAAGTCTGGGATGCAGACCATTTTTCTGCAGACGATTTCCTGGGTGAGGTGTTCAGTTCACGCAAAAGCTGAATAGATCAAATTTGTAGTTTACCCAACAACTTGTAGAGCAGTTATGTTTCAGAACCTGTCCACCTGTCAAAAAAAGTAGACGTTTGGTCCTTCAGGCTCATGCTGAGGTTTTCAATAGGTATGCCGGTCTTCTGTTAAAAATAGTAATCTTTTCACAGGTGCAATTGAGCTGGACTTAAACCGATTTCCCCGGGGCGCCAAGACAGCTAAGCAGTGTTCCATCGACATGGTCCTCAGTGAGCAGGAGCTGCCTACCATCTCCATCTTCAAGCAGAAGAGAGTGAAAGGCTGGTGGCCCTTTGTAGCCCGGGATGAAAATGAGGAATTGGTGCTCACGGTAAAGCAACAAAATATTCTTTAAACAGTTAAAGATGGCCAACTTGGTCGCTTGTTCTTTTGAACCATTTAGAAGCTAAAATCAGTTCATACATCAATATTACGGCAGCGGTTAATACTTTGTCCCCACAGGGAAAAGTGGAAGCAGAGCTACATCTCTTGAACGCAGAGGAAGCAGAAAAAAATCCTGTGGGTTTGGGTCGCAATGAGCCAGACCCCCTGGAGAAACCCAAGTAAGTTAATTATTCAATAAGTCATTTTGTCTTATGACCATATGAGCAACAAGGCATCCAAATCCATGTTTAAAGAGCTGGGAGAATCATCCAAAATAAAAATGATTCTATCTTGTGTCACATAGGCTGGTTCTCACCGGCTATTATTTAACCTTCACTTTACTTTTTCTTACTATGTCTTCACTTCCACTTCAGTTTCTTATTGTGTTTTTTCTAACCCATTTTATCATTTTGAACCTCCAACTCCAATTCATCTCCCTCCTGAATAATAGTCGGCCGGATATCAGCTTTGTCTGGTTTATGAGTCCCCTGAAGTCCATCCGATACTTCCTGTGGCACAACTACCGCTGGCTGATCCTGAAAGCACTGTCTCTTGCCCTCCTCCTGCTCTTGCTGGGCCTCTTCCTTTACTCCATCCCTGGTTATCTGGTCAAGAGGATGCTGGGAGCCTGAGAATGAAGCCAAAGGGTAGTCCCTTCACCCCTCTGTTGTTTTTTTTTTTCCGCTTTATCGTTTGTGTGAGTTGATTCTTTTCCATCATCCATCACTGTTCCACTGTCTTTTGTGAGCACAAGTCTCTCATCTGTCTTTCTTAATAACAAAATGGTTGAAATCCGTTGAGTTAACTTATTTTAAATGTGTCGAATTTAAGTTCATTTTCTAAAATACTGTGTGCACTCTGTCCAATACCCTATTTTTCAACAGTTTAATTTTATCTGGAATATATTAATAAAGGGTGGAACAATGAGATGCCCAGCGCTCGGGCTGCAAGATTAGATGTAGGGTTGAATCCCACAAGGCACCAGTGCTACTGTCTCTGTTCCTTTAATTGAATTTAAGCAAACTTATATTTGCTGTCATTTACTGTACCAGCTTGAAGAATGATATTATCCCTTATAAAAAGTTTAGTTTGTGTTATGGCTTTGTGGCTTTTTCCAAGTCAGTTTGATGAATATCTCTACAGTGCTGTACATTTCATTTTTTGCTCATCATAGAAGCTTTAAACCACCAGAGGACATGGCAAAAAATTGTTGTTAGAGAACCTAACTGGCGCTCAGGATTTATGGGATGCACCTGCCACGAATTGAACATGCATCCTGCTCTCTCTATTTATATACAGGAATTAAGTGTAAATCAGGGCAGTCCGGCTTTCGTCTTTGAATGCTGAGTCCAGGTTTTGTCTCCATACGCCAAGTATTTCGAAACATGGTGCAGACGGTTCCAAAGGTTATTTTATGTCAGCAGTGAAGTGCAAATTGCTAAAATGAACCTGATTTGAAATGAACTAAGTTAGTAAATATCCACAGCACTTACATTTAGGAAAAAATGTATCCCACAGCTCAAATTTTTGCATGTGTACTAACCATTTGTAGCCATGAGCAATAACAATAACAATACACTGTTACACTGTAACAGTCAACCCATCACTGGTCACCATTAACTCTGGCTTAACTTGTCTCCTTTCTGTTCACCTTGCTTGTCTTTCATGTGGCCACAGCCGACCGGACACCACCTTCCTCTGGTTCCTCAGTCCACTCAAAGCAATCCGTTACCTCATCTGCAACCGCTATAAGTGGCTGATCATTAAGATCGTGTTGGCGCTGCTGCTGCTGGCCATGGTGGCGCTCTTTCTCTACAGCATGCCAGGCTATTTGGTGAAGAAGCTGCTAGGGGCCTGAACGCAGAAGGACGCACGTGTAGTCGGGATGGATTTCGTGCTCTGCGCCCCAGGACGTCCCAGGCCTTGCAATGGCTCCACACGCTGCTCACATCCTCACATCCCACCAGAAATACCATTAACTGTTCCTTCTTTGAAACTGATCATTTTTAACCTTTAAACCTGTGGCTAATGCACTAAGCTGATATTGCATGGATATATTTTAACCTTCTCTGATAATACTGTAATATTTCCAAAAGCATTTATACGTGGTTTGTAGAGCTTGATAGAAAATGTGTGGTGTGTTTAAATGGCGTCCAAAATGATATGTTCGCAACGTCTGCACAGTTTTTACAAACCGGTTTTTCGAGATACTAAAGATTTCAGTTTTGGATGCTGATTGTTCATGGAATAACTGGGTATTTACAAGTAACTGACTTGAAAGTTAAGATGTTTTTGAGTTTTATTATGGTAATTCAGCAAAGAGGAATAAAGAGACAGACTTATAAGAGGGGAACCGTTTAAAATTGTTCAGGAAATTTAAGTATATTTTTAAATCCCACCCTGAATAGCTAAATCTTCAACATAGCCTCCTGCAACGTGTCACATTCTGAATGCGGCCATAAACAGGTTTCCGAAAGGCTGGGGCAGTGGCCTGTAAGATGCAGCCATGTACTGCACCTGTAGCGGACAGAGCGCAACGAATGAAATAATTTCAACGTATTTTTCTAGTGTTTCCACCTGATCAAATTCATCTAAGACTGCATACATCATTATTTAAACAAATAAATAAAACACCTTTGCTTTGCCTGCACACAGAGTAGATCCAAGTTTGCTTGTAATTATGTGCACAGCTGAGTTATTTGCCCGAATTATGATTCTTTTTATAAAAAGTATTTCCCTAAAAACACTTTTGTTTGCCATGTGCACTTCTACCAGTTTGTTCTTGCTTTAGATGTATGGTTTCTTTTACTATTTCAGTGACTGTTCATGCACAGTACATTTGCACTAACTGCCTGTTTATATGACGGATTCTGTTTTACTTAGCATGAAACATTTTGGTCTGTACCGAGCTGATGATGCAAAAATAAACAGATTGATCTCACCTGTCGCTTGTCTTTGCAGTCGACCCAACACCCACCTGTCCTGGCTGTTCAGTCCCCTTCGTGTCGCCTGCATCCTGACCTGGAGGCACTACAGACTGCACTGTGTGGCTCTGCTCATGGGCCTCCTGCTGCTCCTCTTTCTTGCACTTCTGGTCTTTTCTATGCCCAGCTCCCTCAGCCACAGGATTGTCAATGCTGGGGGATGAGAGAACCCCAAAAATCCACACAATTCCAAAATGGCAACAGGGCAAATAGCTAGGAAATGTTTGATATCAGACTCGGGCCCCTTTTAGGACCTCTTTTAAGTTAAAATTCAATTCTGTTCAAGTCAATTCAATTCAACTTGTTTTAAGGTTCAAGGTTCACTTTATTCAGTGAACCTGAATAAAGTCATTGTGCACAGTGCAGATACTGTAGGTGACCAAGACAGGGAGAAATGTAGTTACTCCTAGATTATGGTGAACGGACAATGTGGCGATAAAGGGCAAGACAAACAAAATTAGGTAGTTGGAAAGGAAAGATAAATAATCAGAATCAGAAAAGCAATTTCCCTTGGGATAATAAAGTTATGTTACGACTGTACAAATAGATGAGGACACAAACAACAGGAAGGGCAACTGTAGCGATAAACATTAAATAAATAGAATATGCAATAAATAAATATAAATATCAAAATAGACTACTATAAGTTCTCGAAAAATCAAGTATTGCACATGTAAGTGAAGTTACGAAGCAAAGTTATGACACTGGTGGGAAGTAAACAAGTTATTGCACATCTGTGTTTATGAATGACCGGAAGTAGAGTTGTAAAGCCTAATGGCAGTGGGGAGGAAGGATTTTCTGCGACGCTCAGTGGAGCGCTTCGTGCTTTTCAGTCTACTGCTAGAAACACTCCTCAGTCCCACCACAACACTATGAAGTGGGCGATTGGCATTTTTCATGAATAGACTGAAGTCTAGGCAACTAAAAAGATGAAAAAATGAACATAAATTCAACACAGTTAAGCATTTTCCTAAAAGGAGCGATGCAGAGCACTGGACAACTGAGCACAAGTGACACAAAGCTGAATAAACTGAAAGACAAACCCGACAGCAACTGAGAAGAGCAAAACAAAAAAGCCTCAGAGGGTATTATTTTTGCAATATAATTCAAAATAAAATATAATGTATATGCAGGGTCATGGCTACTCAGCTAGGAACCGCACCCTTCACAGGTGGCAGACAAAAACCCGATTTTAAAATGTAAGTATGAATTCATTTAATGCCTTCTGAACATTCTAGTGTGTTTCACCGGGCCAGAGTAAGGAGTGTATATAACTGAGAAGATCAGTTCATTAAAGCAATATGGAACAGGTGTCAGCAAGGAAAGGTGATGCTCGCCTATTTTTCTAGGAAGTGCATCAAGAAACTGAATGTCACCAAGCAAGACACTTCAGTTCAGAAGGTCAAAAACTGCAGTGAAAAGTTTAGGTTTTCCTAACATTGACCTTTTGCAGGGTGTAGGTGACCACATAGAGACCAAGGAGAGCAGGTTTTAACATATATTTACATTTATTTGTTTAGCAGGAGTCTTTCTCCAATGATTATTAGCTTAGACTTGTATTCAAGCTTATTTAGCGTTTGATAAAATGAACTTATTTGTCAGTCACACGTTTATACAACACACAAACACACAATATTTACACAATTTAGAGTTTAGAAAGGGAACCAAACTTACACCCAGGCTCTGTGAGGCCAACTTACTGCACCAACATGTTGGTTACAGCTTTTCTTGTTTCATTGTTTGATTTTATCTGCCTATTTTCTGAATTTAAATTTATTGCTTTCTATTATCAGCTTCAAACCGAAAATCTTGATCTCGATCTTGAGATACATGTGTTTGGCTTCATTGCTTGGCAGAGTTCTACTTCACACACATTTCTCCTGTGTACATCTTTCTTGTCGCTCAAATGTCCTAAGCCATAGCAGAGCCATTTATTTTAACAATATTTATCGTATTTGAGACAATTGGGCTTTAACAGAACTATTAAAGCCAGCAAAGTACCACAGCAGTCTGCTTCTTCTTTGCTGCTTTTCTTTCTGGTCTGTCACTCGCTGGTGAAGTTATTCCTGTTCAGCTGAATTACCTCCGCAGGGGGGATCAGCAGTTCGGTATTCACCTGCCATTACAAAACACCACATGCAAATACAGTTATCATCCAGTCAAAAGTGCCTCCAGCTCCATATAAAACAAGACACAAACAGGTAAAGTCTCCCCTCAGTAAACCTCACAACTGAACAATTTAACTGCTGTACCCCTAAATCTTAGGGATCCACATTAATGTTTTGAGTTTGTCCACAGGACAGGTACATTCTACCCATCCAATTTTGGAATATGTTGTAAAGACAAAAATAAGACAACCTCCGGGTTTAAAAAAAATCCTTGTGAATTGTCCTCCTCATAGCAAAGCAACAGGAGTTTGCGTGAAAAGAAGCGTGCGTATGAAAAGGCTCCAACATAATGAAATCACCCAGAATAGCATGACATCAGGACCGTTTCATCTGACAAATTTTGGAGCTTTATAGTGCTTTAAGAACATGATGTTGAAACAAATACTGATAACACACTAAGTTACATCACACGGTTTCTTTATTACGTTAGCTGTTGTCATTGGGAATCAATTTCTTAATATTTCGATATTTTAATTCATTAGCCACCTGTTCACCTGTCAGGTATCGGAATGATTCTACCTGGTTTAAGCAAACTACCACCTGGATAGCTGGACAGCCATTAATGCTGAGACTTGAATTTACTCACTTGATGCTTTACTTCAAAGTGATGGTTATTAACTAGTATTTAGCTCATATTTTTGTCCAAGGCGTAACAGCCATTCACCCATCTGTACACCAGAGCGGTGTAATGCACTCACTCACATTGTGAGCAATTTAAAGTAACCAATCCATCCACCATATCTTGACTGTGGGAGGAAACCAGAGCACTTGTAGGAAGGCCATGGGAACATCGTGAGAACATACAAACTCTCACCCATGTCCAGTCGCAAAGGGTTCTGACCTTGGAGTTCAAATGCTGATGCAACAACATCCTTAGCTCTGTATTCTGCTGCCGAAGACTCTGCGTGTCCACCAGTAGTTTGGATCTTTGGTTCAGCACAGTGCTGTAGACACAATGACAATAAAAACCTTCTCTGACCCACCCTTTGCCATAGTCATCGACAAAGGTGCAAAAAAAAGCACAGGTTTCACATCCACCACCAAACACACACAAGGTCATGACAGCTTAAACGGCACTCACTAATACTTTCCAAGGGCGTTCTCCAGAGCAGACCACATCTTCAGCTTGGGTTCCGTGATGACGTTGGCCATAGCTTCCCAGTAGGCAACTGTCGCTACATCACCCCTTTCCGGAGAACGTAGGTTGCTGGATCGCTGGGGGGTCTTTCTGGGAATTCACAAATCAGCGGTTTGGGTGAGAATTACCCGTTATGAGTTAGGAACAGAAGAATGGAGAGAATCTTTTACAAAAAAACAAAAAATCCATAATTTAACAGGACATTTACTGCATGATCTGGTGGTTCTTAAAATAACCAACACTGACCCAGCCTGGTTTATACTTCCACATGAACCAGAGTACAGAACCTGAGCCTGAGTGTTACTCAGATGAGCATCACTTTCACTGGTTTTGCTATAAAATGGATTGCCTAAAGAAGTGGAGAAAAATAAAGCTCATGATCACCCTACTCCCTTCTTGTAAAGTCACTTTAAAGGTTGTTGCTGTGAGTGAAATTCTTATTCTTTTAAGGGTAACAACAACAACAATAATAATATAACAACAACTATTATTTTAAGAGCAACTGGAGCAGCAGGCATTAGCAGGAGTCGCTGCAGCCGATGCTCTCTCGGTGAACTAGTGGCATCATGGGAGACACCTGAGCCCGTGGTGCTCTGTGACAAAGACTCGCAGGGCTGCCAGCACTTCACTGGGGTGAATGGACTCCAACAAGTGATTTTCTCTCTCATCTGTGCCAACCTAAGGGATCAAAACATCAGTAATAATATTTCAAAAATCTACAGGAACATCAATCTGCAGTGCATATGAATGAATACGTACGCCACCTGGTTTAACATAAAATGCTCATTTCTATGAATTCACAGCCTTCACAATGGTTAAGATTTAAAAAAAAAAAAAAAAAAAAAAAGTTAAGTAATCCCCGCTGGTAAAATACCGTTTTGAACTTGGTGATTCCTACATTCTGTTGCCGGTATTTAATGAGGAAATTTGCCAGCTGGTGCGCATCGTCTTTATCTTCAATCCCCATTGCCTTAAAACACAGAAATGAAATATTCACATTGCATATTTATTCAACTATGATGCTGATTCTGAATTAAACAAAAAGGGTAGCAGCACAGTGGTTATAACACCTTCCCTGCTTTGCTATCAAAGGACCCAGGTTTGAATCCCACCCCCTGGATCAAGGTACTGAACTGAGCAGTAAAATTTACCCAGCTGTATAAATGGGTAATTTGCTGTAGGTAACTCAGTACTGTAAGCCATATCTGAGAGCTCATATGTTTAACGCTGGTATTGAATCTACTGTTCAGTTTGTGAAAACATATCTTTAAATAAAGGTAGATGTACAAAAAGAAAGCAAAAGAACCCAAAAGACTAATTTCGTACTATAAGTACTGCATCCAGTTTCACACAGGACTGCTCATCTTTGTCCAGCGGGGAGAGGAGTGACAGCACTTTATTCGGAGTGAAAAACCCCTGTAGTGATAAAACATTTCAGAGCCTTGGTACTGTAGATACATTCTCTGCTGCAAATTCTATATTTACTCATCTTTTTAAGCAAATTTTTATTGCTTTTTCTATTTTTATTGCCCTATTTTGTTATAAGAAAATTAAATGGAACAAAATTAAAATGTTTTATTTGTTACAAGATTATAGGTTCAGTCATTTTTTACCATCATGAGCTTTTTCTGAAACCTTACCGCTTACAAGACCTTATGTACACCTCTGCTAAACAGTGCTCCTACCGTCTCATCATAAAGGAGCTCGAGGAGTTTCTTCACAGTAAGCATGGAGATCTTCAGACTGCCAGGGTGGTACCTCTCTGTCCCATCATTTTGCAGGGCTAGAAGGTTGGATGGAAAGGAGACGTACATTTCCTCCCGATGGCCCGCGATGACCAGTGGCGGTTGCTCCCAAGGCATGGCCAGTTGCTGCTCGTGCACCACACGATCTATCTCCAGTGCCCTCTCCATCAGCGCCTTCACCTCCGCTTCATTCATCAACCAGATCTCCTCAAGCCTTTTAGCATCAGTTGTTACAAAATGCCTAAGTAAATAATATACCAAATAAGAAAGTAATTTTAAATCAACCTTATAAATGACCAGTAAAGCAAAGCAAATACATGTAGACAATTCTCAAAAAGGTACAGCAACTTTTCACAAACCTGGTGGATGAGTCAGTAAGTCTGCAGCTGAAATGCTTTATAGGTACTCAATCTCTGCAATTTGACATTTAATGTTTTTCATTTTATTTACACATTTATTTGGGATGAAACATGGTGACTTATGCAGAGAGGAGACAGCGGTATGTAACCCTATTTTGTGTGGAAAAAAACCCAACCCCCCTGCCCTCAAATACAAATAAGTCAGCAAAGAGAATAAACCAATAAGCAACTCAATAAAAAGGAAACAAGAAAATAAAGAAGAAACAAAAATATGAATGAAAAAATGAGTTAGAAATGAATTTCCAGGTTGTAGCAGAAAACATATTTAAACCTCTTCAAGTGCAGGTAAAGCTGTGCATTCAGTGTATGAAGACAGACGTTAAGGAACCCAGCAACGCATGCCTGCCCCTTTTGAGCTTCACCTCATCTTCTTCTGCATGTCTCTGTACTGCTGCATGATGCGCTGGTAGTCATCGCTTAAGGCCTGGTTCTCCTCACGAGACTGCTTCTCCTGCTTGGCACATCTCATCTTCAGATTGTTTATAACATCCTGTAGTCTTGAGTTAAAAATGAAATATTCTTTGATCAACACAAAGCTTGCATATATTGCTTTGGGCCAGCAGGTGGCATAGTGATTAGAGCAGCCATCTTTCACTCAGGTGACCCAGCTTCAAGTGGCACCTTCTGCTGTGGTACCTTATATGAAAGCACTTACGCCGAATCAATATTGTATAAATTACCCAGCTACATAAACGGTAAATCAATTTAAGCAGTTTCATTTTATAAGGCATTTTGGAGAAAAGTGCAACCTAGTTGAACAAACGTAAATGAATTTACAGTTATAAACAAAGCAACTCTTGGAAATATTAGGCACATTTTTATTATTATTATTATTATTATTATTGTTGATGTAACAGAATATAAATAATACAAAAATATATATATAATGCAAAAATATAGCATCTGAACTGTTGAAAGCATGTAAACCAGGTAAATGTCACAGGAAGCTCAGATGTGAAAAAAAGATGAAAGTTTGGCTTGTCATTGTTTTTTTTTTTTTTTTTTTTGATAAATTTGTTCAGGCCAGAGGGTGCCGGCTCACATCAGCTTGGAGTACCTGGTAATTTTACGCTTCTGCTGACACTTGGTGGTGTTGTTCTCTTCATCTCGCTTCTTCAGCACCTGATAGTTGTACTCCAGCTTCTCCTGGTTTAGTTGGTATGTTGCTTTCATCTGCTGCAGCTGTTGTTCCAGGGTCTACAGGAGAACAGCCCAATGCCCAAAGGCAAAAGTTATTGCCTGACAGGACTGCGTCCCAGTTCAGTCACAGTCTGGTAAAGCTGTGACAAACTCATCTGGTGGCTGGAGATGCTCCCTTGCACTCCAAGGAACCAGAGTCCTACCTCTTGCTGTAGTGCCCTTGAGCAGGTATTAATCCTTAAGTAATAAAATTTACCAGCTGTAATAAATGTTAAGGCATTGTAAGCTGCTTTGAAAAAAATGTGCCACCTAAATTGAGTCATGGCTTTAATAAGTTTCCCACAAGAGTGATTCTTAGAGATGTTCCATATTTCAGCTTGACACAGCGATTCTCAATCCATTTTCAATGACCACTTATTCTAAGCGGGGTCATGGCAGTCTATCCCAGAAGCAATGAGCACCAGGCTATAAAACTGCCCCACTGCTCTATTGCAGGACTGTGTTTCGACCTACATATGAAAATGATGATCATTAGCACCTATTTGGTATACTTGGTTGATCATACACCTGACTATAATCCTACAAAATCCCTGACTTTCTGCAAGTGTACCTAAAAGAATTGATATTGGTTTGAAGGCAAAGGGTAGTGACACCAAATATTGATTTGATTTAGATTTTTCTTCTGTTAACTCACTTTGCATTTTGTAAATTGATAAAAAATAAACAATTAGAATTTATATTTGTGAAAGCATTCTTACTTTACAGTATTTTTTTCACACCTGCCTTTGCACAGTACTGTACGCCCGCAAGTGCAGTGACTTTGCTTTGCAGAGGATTCCCTTTTCCAGTGACTTTGTCCATCTTTCTGTCCATGTATACTATGGAGCCAGCAAGGTTTTTATTGAGTCCATGTTGTGCATTTTTCCAATGTTCTCAACAGCCACTAGAAGTATGAAGTTGGACAAATCTGGACTGTCAGAAGGTCTGTGTTTCTTGGAGGATGCGAGTTGGTAGATTCCAGCAAGGGAGCTTTGTCTGCTGCAGAATCAAGTTTGGATTGCAGGGACTTTTTTGCATGACTGCGTGCTGGAAAACATCACTGTTTGTCTCCATGTCTGTACGCATGGTCTCAAGTTCACATCTTTGTTGAAGTGTTAACAATCAGTGCTCGGAAGTACTTGACTCACTAATATTGAGATCGGTGTTGTATGGGATAGCGAGGGCAAACTGTTATGGATGCCGCATGTATACCATTTGAATGTCTTTCAACCCAGCTGTTATACTTGGGAAACTATAAAACCAAGTTCAGCATTTCTGCTTTGCAGAGTTCAAGGCAAATGGCTTCTTCCACAGTGCCACCTTACTGCTGTCAGTGTGCCAGCATCCTGCTCTTGCAGTCTTTTCATCGTGGTGTATGCTTTGCACAACTAACACAACTACATGTACATTTCCAAGGCTTTTTTTCAAACACTGAAGTAGAAGTTTTGAAGATAAGTGGGCTTTTTGGCATCTAATGAACTTGACCAGGCAAAAACTTCACTTGGGGTGAGAAGTACCTGTGTGGCAAATTTTCAAGTCAACAGCGAGCAAGGGTACTACAGCTGAAGGTGAGATTCAAACTCAGGTGTTTCAAGTTTAATATTTAAGGGCAGTGGCCCAAACCACTACTCCACCTGCTGTCCCTCAAATGAATCTACACACCCATCATTTTATTTTTCATTTTTAGCCCCCTTTCCAGTGCCCACTCAGTTTAGTGTCTAGAGGGAAGAAGTTACTGCACCCTTTTAGAGGTTTTACCCAATTCTGCACCTGCACTGCCCAATTTTTCACATGTAAAACATCAAAAGACACACAGGGCAACCCTGCAGTTGCCCAGTTGAAGAATGATCACCGTTACAAAAATAAAATCCGTCTGAGATTCAAGGACTCACCTGTACATCATTCTCCAGCTTCACCTTTATTGTGTTGTACTCCTCTTCATCTTCCATTCGTAACTTCTGCAGCAGAAACTCACACTCCTCCACCTTCTTCATCCGCTGCACCAGGTACTCTAACTGCAGAGCACAGGTCCCACAGGGCTCGACTCTGCGATTTGGATGATGGTTTAAATAAAGATAAAGCGGCACCGGGTCCCTCCGTACCTCCTTATCCCGCTGCTCGTTCACCATCTGCTCCCAAGCTCTGCGGTTGCTGCTCAGGAGCTCCTCGCGCTCTTCCCTTAACACTTTCTACACATCCGGAAATTGGAGAGGGAGCACAGGTTACAAGAAACTTCTTAGCATTTCACTTTATCCAATGATACTTCTTAATTTTTGGTGAACGTTTCTTAGCTGAATATGGACAAAAACTTTGCTGGTAAAAGTCTGCGGAATAGCAAAGTTATACTCATTTACTGATCTGAGGCATTTGTGCATAGCAATTTACAGTTTTAAGCAGCTTACAAATGTTCATACAGCTGGGTATTTTTTACAGTAGAAGTATAGCACAGACAGGTAAGTATTAACTTGATATACGCTGAGACATGTCAGTTTTGTTTCAGGGACCAGGACTGGAACAGTGAGCCTTGTGCTTTTGTTAGCTCCCTTTACCCCTTTATTCCTTCTCAGAAATGTTGACTGGTGAGGGGTAACAGTCGTTGGTTCGACACCAGGAAATCCTTTAAGTTTATCGATTCTTTTGGCCCAAGAAAGTGAAATTAGGTGAAATTAGACGTAAGGGCCATCATGTCCAGTACATTTTGCCCTTATGGTTACACGCTGACATCGACTTACTTACCCATTTACACATCTGGGTATTTTTTACTGCATTAATACAGGAAAAGTATCTTACTCAGCGATACTACAGCAGGAGCTGGGATTGAAACCTGGGTCCTTTGAAGGCAAGGAGGCAACTCTGGCTACTACACCACCTGCTGCTCCCAGCTATTATCAAATTATAAATAAGTTGACATATTGGAAAAAAAATTTGGACAGGTACCTCAATGTGGTCCAGCTCCTCTCTGTAGCACTTCATCAGATTCTTTATCTGGCCTTCCATTCTCTCGATCATGAGACTGACATTGTTTGCTTGCTGCTGTAAGTCTTTCATGTATCGGTCATCAGCTGCTTTCAGCTCCTGTTGTTGTCCACGGAGGGAAGAAGGATTTTTTTTCACAGTTTCAACTCTACATGTGATTCCATATTATAAATCTCAGTAGTTACTACAGATGAAATATGAGAACTCTGTAAAGAGTCCATTTAGATTCCAAGAGGTAAATATGACACTGTGAATTTTAATCTGAAACCAAGACTTAGATAATATTTTGATAATATTTCATGTACGCACAAACGCTATGGCCAATACGGAGTTGCCGCTCTACCTGGTGGAGCGCATATCTTTGGACTGTGGAAGAAAAACCAAGCAAACGCAAGAGGAACATGGAGGTGACACACAGACTGAGCAGGGATAAAACCTACAGTACCTCCAGTCACACAGCTCAGGCACTGGAAGATACCATCGTGACCCCCTGCACGGCCACGCTGCAGCCATGTACTGCAGGTGAGAGGCAACAGTAGCCACGCTGGGCAGTATTTCTGTGATGGGCTAACCTCTTGCAGCTCACCGATGAGCTGGTTCTTGTCTTCCAGAAGGGCGGTGCACAACTGCTGCTGCCTACTGAGTGCCTCTCGCAGCTCTTGGGGAACATCCTTCTCTCTGGCTGCCATCCACCTCTTTGAGATCTCTTCAAACTTCTCCAGGCTCATCTTTGCTTCGATCTCCAGTTTCTCTATCCTTAGGAAGGAGATGTGGGCATCAGCACAGAGCTGCCACCACTTGCTCAGAAAGGGTTAAAGTGCTCTTTACACTGGTTTTTCCTCTGACAAAAACAGTAGTGTAACATCATGTATCAATTTTGCATAAACTTGGAAATACAACAAAAAACAAAAATTAAACCAGAGTAACAGGAACTTGAAGATGTTACCAAACTAAGAAGGGAAAATGCTTAACAGATTCTACAAAGATTACAAAACAATTTTGTGACTGCAATGAAGGAACACCATAACAAAGCCACATGGAGAACTCATCTGTAGACAAAGTAAGGTCCCTAAAGTGGATGCAGCTACCTGCGCCTGGACGCCTCTTTGTGCTCCGCTCTCCTCTGAGCTTCCCTGAAATCCGCCTCCACCTGGATGTTGGTGACCAGCTCGGCTCCATCCCTTTGCAGCTTAGTCACTCGCTGGAAGAGCACAGCACGCTGTGTCGGCATCATTTCCACAGTATAGCATGAACATTTGAATTGAAAGAATTAATCAAACCTGTGTAGCAGTTTGTTCTATTATCATCTTTGGTATTAAAAAAAATAAAATAAAAATGATAATAACAAATTGGAAAATATCTCACTTTTTTACTATTTTCTATTTGATTCTGGATTCTTCCTTCATCCTCAGCATCTTTCTTCTCCTTGGATTCATCACTAAAGGTTTTCCTGTACATTTTAGTCAACAAATGTTGGAGCAGCAAAAAGGTTTAGTAAAAAACAATGCATATACGCGTACGTATAACTATATACATGCATATACACATATATAATATTGTACTAGTTACATATAGTCTGCTTTATTCTGTCAATGCATTTCTGTCATTAAATCGATGGCAGTGCAGAAACATCACATGCAGAAAAATATAATAATAAAGCCAGAGGGCGATAAAGTGTAACTCATCGTTTACCATCATATTTATTATTATCTGGTTATGTTCATCCCAAGTAAACTACATGCCGACTCCCGTCTGGCTTTTTAAAAGGCTGTACACTTTGTTTCTCGTAATTCCTGCCTGATTCTGTTATGTTCTTAAAGTCGTTAAACTACTTATTCTACCTTTTCTTTTCTTCCATCCCCGTAGTTCTCCGATCCGCCGAGCTCCTTATTGCAGTTTCTTAAAAGCATTAAAACAAAGGCGACCGCGGAGCGTCTGTTTGTCCTTCCCTTGCTGCAATAAACGATTATGAATCTGTAGGAAAGAGAAGAATTCATAAAAATAAAAGGAACCATCCGCTGGGTTTAAAGTCTCGACGTTGCTGAGGACGGAGCGAAGTCCGCCTCCCTCGCCAGTCTCTGTTTCCTTCCGTTGCTATGACACCCGACTCCAGCCCACGTGACAGGAAGTTAAAAAAGTGCTTAATCGTTCAACTCCAAATAACGACTTGCGTTCCGTGTGCGCTTGTTGCAGTTTTAAGTACAGCTTTTATGCGCGTTGTGGCAAAAAGAATAGTTTGAACTGTGAATGCAAGTAGTGGAATTAATAAAAAATAAAAAAAAAATTAAAAAAACTCCTCATCTCCACAAACTTTTCTTGGAAATCCAGACTTAACCCCAAAGATGCTCGATAGGGTTGAGCTCCGGGGGCTTTGCAGGGCAAAGAAGCAGCAAAAACAAGCAGTCGTGATTCAGTGATGATACCTGCCTTGTGGCCTAGTGCAGTTTCATGCTCCTTCAGGGAAACTGTAGCCACATTTGGTCAAAAGTGATAGTCAGTTGCACCGTGCCATTCATATGTTCTTCACTGGGTATCAGGGACCCTAATGTGGGCCAGGAAAACATCCCCACACCATCACACTGCCACCACCAAACAGGAGAGCTCCATGGACTCATGTTGCCTGGACCAAATTCTGATATTTCCATCAGACTGTTTTTTTCTACTCCTCCATGGTCCGGTTTTGGTGCTGCTTTGCCCGCTGGAGACGCACTTTCTTGTTCTTCCCTGACAGCATTGGCAGCCCACATGGTCATCGGCTGTTGTAGCCCATTTGAGACAAAGTCCAATAAGTCCTTTATACTAAGATGAAGTATTTACCCCCTTCCTGACTTCCTCTGTTACCCCATGAATGGTTCCAGATCATTAGACTGTAATACTTGGCAAAAAGAACCTGAGCAAACATGCACCACAATTTTTCAGTTACTGTTTCATTTAAGAAACACAGCTATGAGGCAAGAAGAATTTGTCTCCTTAAACTTACCTGCTTGAAACAGTGTATGAGGTGTGTTTTTCTATGTTTTATTCTTTATAATAATTTTTAAAAACACTACTATGAATACTAACATTATTGCTAATAACACTAAATTATTTCAAAGATCAATTTACAAGCCTTCATTTAATCTGTTTTCATCAAAATATCAAATGTCTGCCCCTTATGAACAGAAAACATTAAAACAGTTAAAAAAAAAAAGTGTGCTGTAGGACTGGACCAAAAATCGCACGTTTACTGCCGACTGTGGTGACCATAAGATGGCAGTACCAACACATCTCAATTCACATTTACGTTCATTTATTTCACTGAGGTTTTCCTCCAAAGCCACTTACTTGGGCACCGCAGTTTAGGTTCATTTTTGACCAAGAAAGATCCCTTAGGGGAAGATTTACTGAAAAACAAAACAAAAAGAAAACCAGAAAACTCAATTTAATTTAAATGTAGCACACATAAAACATGTTTTAGTTATCACAGTAGGTGCAGTAATGATAATAAAAAAGTTTTAAAAATAAATTATTATTATTAATAATAATAATAATAATAATAATAATAATATGACTAATGTGAATATATTAGGAATTTGACAGCTACCCAATTTTTAGAGTTATTTATAGTCAAACTATTGAGGAACCATTATTTCTATAAACCAAAATTAACTGATTTTCAATTCACAGATTGTTCAACGTGTTTTCATTTTATTTTCAGACCTTGTTGCTAACTTTCCGAGTTCCAGTAAGTCTGTTTCCCTGCTGCCATGGTGTAA
This sequence comes from Heterotis niloticus, assembly GCA_018136845.1. Classification (NCBI taxonomy): domain Eukaryota; kingdom Metazoa; phylum Chordata; class Actinopteri; order Osteoglossiformes; family Osteoglossidae; genus Heterotis; species Heterotis niloticus. The sequence goes on along the minus strand of CM030904.1, from coordinate 22,146,263 downwards.
AAACGCAATTGTTCACTTAGTTTTATTTCTGAATGGCTTGTTTTGACCTTTGAAGCTCCGTGGATTAAGCAAAGCCTTTAATGACTGAGTCCTCAGTCAGAAGTCAGCGTATTTCCTTACATCCTGACAGGGTAGAATTACTGCCCTGAAAAAGGAAGTGTTGCACCTAAAAGAACTCTGGAAAGTCCACATCAAGAAAACAATGAGGTCTCAGTTTGCATTACCACTGTTATTGTTGTAACAATTTTGAATAGAAAAATATACTTGAGATATTGAGTAGAACCCAGCATGATGTACAAATTATATTTACTTATTTAGCTCTCTCAAAACTGCTGTACAGTGCTAAGCTATTTACAGGGATTTACCCTATTATATAGTTAGGTAGGTTTTGCTGTGTCAGTTCAGGGTAAGTTTCTGTATAAATGGTTCTGTGATGGCGGGGGGGGCACAAACCTGGTTCCTTTGACTCTGGTGGCGGGGGGGGGGGTGTAAGGACTATGCCCCCTGCTGCCCTATTCTATATCTCAGCCTGCTATTTACAGGATTTTTCAAAATAGCACAGTATGTATGAGTAGGAGAGCTTCTGTGAGTATGACAAAGTATGAGTGAGTATGGACTACTGTTTTCATGCAGTGGCACTGCTTTTTACTTCTGGTCAGATGTATGTAAGGTGATCAACTGAAGGTGTCCATATGAGGAAAGTAAAACAGCTTAAAGCCAGCTGAGTCAATAAAGCAAGCCAAACAACCTTGGCAAAAAAAAGCAGAAGAAAGCTTTACTCAAAGTTTAAAAAGCTGGGGTGAAAAATTGAATACAATTATCAAGAAATACAAGTAAATACTGTTAACAATGACTTTGTCATTTGATTTAATATTCATTTAGTGTTAATGCACTGTAGTGAAATGGGTAGCACAGTGCCTCACAGCTTGGACGTGGGTTTGAATCCACCCCAATCTGTGTTCTCCTTCTCCTCCAGTCTATGGGGGCTTTGCATATTCTTCCTGTCTTCATGTGAGTTTTCTCTAAGTGCTCTTCCAGTTTCTTCCCACAGTCTAAAGCCATGTGCTTCAGATGATCTGGTGACTCTAAATTGCCCTTAATGTGTGCGTGCGTGCGCGCCCGACTGCCCTGTGATGGACTATTTCATGTCCAAAACTTCCAAGGCTCTGGACCACTACAACCCTGCATTGGAAAAATGTTTGTTAATAATGTTTGAGCTTTTTGTTCATCACCTGTTTGTCTTTGTGTGTTTATTTCTATCGTTCTTTGTATTGTTCACTGTTATAATAAAAAAAAAAAACTGATATTTATTGTACATGTCTGGTTTACAGTAGTAAGTTGTATATCTTCTTTTTTACTTTAAACTCTTCTAAAAGTTATTATTATTATTATTATTATTATTATTATTATTATTATTATTATTATTATTATTATTATTATTATTATGGGAATCATAAAACCTGTCACCAGCATTCTGGTTTCCTCCCAGAGTCCACAGACATGTGTTTTAAGTTAATTGGTCACTCCGAATGTCTGTAGTGTGCATGTGTGGTGACTTTGTGATGGACTGACGCCCCATCCAGGGTGTAGCTGCATAGCCTGACTCCGTGTGATTCTGGCCTGGCCCCCGGCCACCCCAACCCTGACTACAATAAAGTGGTTAAAGGTAATAGGCAGCGGGATTGCTAAAACCGTAACCCATGTTGACCATGGAGCAGAGTAACAGCGATAGGAACACTAAATCCTATCCACTTATATTCTTTATAGAAGTTCATTTCAGCCTAATCCACTGAGAATGCATTTCCGATGACTCCGGCAGGAGAAGTATGAGGGTGGGATGAAGGAACCTGGAACCTACAATGAAGTCGGATTTCTAGTTTCTCTTTACGAAACCCTCCCTTCATCAGCTCACCCTACCGCACACAGGACTTCCAATATGTTCCAGGTGACTTCTGTAGGCACCACTGAAGCGTCTCAGCGGGGTGGGGTTCTGGGGTCTCTGGTGGAACACGAACACTGAGCACAGCTGCTCTCAACAACTCAGCCACAGCACCCTGAACCTTTCAGCTGGAGGGAAACAAATAATGTAGAAGTTAGTGTGTTAATATTATCAGTAAGTATTAGCTAATATTAATAAATGAGTTCTATTACCACCGAGGCTATTTTACTCCTGGATAGCTCCAGCGCCGGGGTGCCACCACACATTAAGTTGCCACTTCAGTACAGCCAGCAGCTGTGTTTGTCTCTTTGTTCTTTATGCACGGATTTATTTTTCAGGCCACTAACTTGATGCTAGACACACAGGAACATCTCACTCTAAGTGAGGTTTTTGAAGGGTCAAGTTCATCACACACCGAAAGGCGACTAAGTATCGAAACATTCAACTTTGGCCTTTGTAATAGGACTTGGACATGCGCACACAATGGCATCACACACAGGGCAAACAATATCTATCAGCCTGACGGAGTGGTGCTGCACTATTCTGGCGAGCACAGCTTTCCTTTCAGACGTTTTATTGGGTTTCTACACCAGAACAGAAGAGCAAGAAGAGCAAGGAACCAAATTTGTGAGAGGCATGACAGAGGAGACGGGATGTTAGTAGATGCTCAGAGTAAATAGCCGAACTAGAAAACACTCTCTCTCACACACACGCACCTGTTTCCCTCACTCCCTGCAGCATTTGTGTGTTTGGCCTTCTCGGGGAGCTCATGCATAGTGTAAACATGTAACTAATGTACAAAACACAACCGCAAGATAGGGTAATACAGTCTGGCAAAATAATGTGTCATTACTTTTTAATCTTTTCACCTCCTGACCTGGGCAATGCCAGGTAATCCAGCTAGTGTCTCCTAAAACTCATATACTCTTTTATTTGTAGCAGAAGCAGACCTGTAATGCTATTAAATTTATGGTCTACAAACTTATGGTCTTAGACGCTGATGCTTACCACTGGTTCAAAGAAACTTGTGTGACTTTTCAGCTCACATAGACCAGTCCACCTCTCTGAAACCAACCCGGTGTCACAGATTCCATGCCACACGGCGCATGACTATATAAAACTGTAAACGGTTTGAATAAAGTTCATCCTTAATAGCACTGAGGTCTCACAGTGGAAAGGGAATCGCTGATATTGCAGCTTTTGTGCTGCTGAGTTGTCTGAAGCTAGACAGGAAGAGTTCACAGAGAAAAAAAGATATGCGTGTATGGCGACATGTTTTCTGCAAATGTATGTGCTGATTTTTGTTTTGAGAACTTCCAGCCTTCAGTCAGCACAATTATACTGAGCAAACTGTAAATACACCCCAAAACCATCCCATTTGGTCACCCTGCATTACCTGTAAGGAGGAGGATGCTGACATCTCAAGCACATAATCTCCTCTACCCTACGATTTTCCTTTTGTTCTGCGGAGACAGAGAGGAAGTGGTGGTGGAAGTGATACCGCATGGATCATGGAATAGAAGGTCCGACTATCATCAAGAGCTCATGGGATTCTCCCTAATACCAGCACCAAACACAGTACAGCACATGTTAGGAAGGAGTCCTTCAGCACCCATCCAGATTCATGGCGTGCTTGCTGCACCTTTGGCCATGCAGCATCCCTCAAGCACTGAAGGCCCACTGAAGGATGCCTTTTCCCTCCTCTTGGAGCCTCATGCAATAAATGCTTCAATGACTTGAAGAATTAACAGTCGCTTACATTCATGGAAACACACGCAAAAACCTTAGGGTTCAAGAGGATCACATCTGAGTTCTGGAAATCAGGCAAAAGTTGGACTTTTGAGCTGAGCGACTGGAAATATCATCAAGCCACTTACTACGCTAGCAGTACAGCTACCCAACACTGCTGTTATTTTCATATACTTTTTGGTTGTAAGAATTTGACCTTTAATAATAATTTACCAATATCAATGCCTCAATAGTTTTCACATGCACTCGGTCACCATGCAATGGTGTCCTCTACAATGAAAAGTCAATGCCATTAGTTATGAAAACAGAGGGTGTGTTTAAAAAACAGTCATTATGTTACGTTTGTAAAAAATATTAGTTACAACTGAATTAGATGCCTTTAAAACAGTCTGCTTGGCAAGCCGCACACTTATTCCAACAGTCGGGCCATTTTCAAAAGCAATTCTGTAAATTATCAGCTGTTAACACTTTCAGATACACTTGGGCCTCAGGGGCTGACAAAGAATGAAATTAATCACCGATTTAATTTTACAAAATAGCCTGATGTCGGAGGGTGCCAAGTCAGGCAAGAATTGTTGGCATATGTTGGCGTGTAATAAAACTGCTGAGCGACAGGTGATGAAAAAAGCCACAGAAGTGGACAAAAGGCTTCGTTTCAAATCACGGAAAGGACGCACTCGCAGAAACCTTGATCATCCTCCAGTGAATGGGTCAAGTTTAAACTTGTGAAACTGCTTTAGAAAGGTAGTAAGCATGAGCTCCGCTCACTGCATTTGTCCCATGCTGCTTTGTGTGTGGCGCGTGCGTCACGATATTTTTTGATCGCACCTCCTGTTTGCCCCTTTTCAACAGGCATGTTATTCAGTACAACAGCATTTTTGCCAATGTAGCAATCATTTAGCAGCGGTGTATTATTTTTTACAAAGGCTTGTATTAGACATCTTGGAAAAGAAATACACGCCTGGTGTCTGGATTCCAAAAGGTTCACCAAGCCTGGACATTTTCCTTCGGTCACACTACTTCATCCGCGAAGAAATGTCGTACTTCCTACTTCGCGTCACACCGAGACTGAATCACAGCCAACGATTTACCTAAGTATACATAACAATTAAATAGTAGAAGCAAACCTTTTATTAACTAACCCGTTCTAGTAACACTTTTCTCCAAAATGCTTTATAGTGTTAAGCTGCTTACAAAAATGTAAGTGTGCGGTAATTTTTACCGAAACAATTCATGGTAAATGCCTCACTGGAGCAAAAACAGGAGACCAACTGTAATGCTGCTGTGATACGCAGGAGCATCCGCATCCGCATCCGCCTCTTCCATCATCAGCCGCACCATTTAAACCGAACGATGGACAACGAGAGTTCGTCGAACTGTGGAGCAGTGGCTCGACTTCGTATGCCTCATCCACTGCAGATGAAAGCTTCCGTGTTTCGGTCTGCAGGAATAAAGGCATGCAGGTGGGCCAGAGAAGCGCTCTGCATTATGGAGGAAACACCGAGAACCCCAAAACTCAAACACTGTAAAAATGAGCGCTGCCTCGTACTGCTACAGATATCAGCTCCCATGACATCCTGTTCTATGTTTCAGCATTTGTTCCTTTACTTCTTTTATGTTTTTAATGAAAAAAAAACCCATAGCTCTGTCACACCACACACCTGGTCTCTCCCAGAACCTGGCATTCCACAGGTGCCTCTTAGAATAAATATCTAACTATTAACTCGATTTTTTAAATGACGTAATAAGAGATAAGATGGAATTTGGTTGGTTGTCCACAATGGAGTTAGTATTTTCTCCTGAAAATCTAAGGTCTAAGAATTGTATTCCAAAAATGCTAAATTAAAATGAGAAGAAATGAGAGATGAGTTGTTTCTGGGCCTTCATTACTTCTGTTTCACATGGATTTAATCTACAGTAGTGTACATTCAGCTATAAATTTATTGTCCATCCAGAAGACTTACTAGTATTCAGGGTGATTCATAGGAACTGAATGGCTCCTCTCGGAGGGAAGGTGTCCATCCTTACCGGAGGGAATTAATAATTTTGCATCATTTATAAACTAAGGCAATGACAAAGAAATGTATAAACCAGAACAGAGAAGGGAGAGCATAAAGGCTGACAAAGCTGAGCAAAGAGACCTGGTGGGTGAGTGAAATCTAAGTAAAATTCTCTTAGGATGCTGTGATGAAACTGATGGGGTTTATGGGACTAAGGAGCGTGGGGTGGGGTAAGGACTAGATGAAGGAGGAGACCTACTGTGCTGCCAGGACGCAGCTCCTTGGGTTCATGACACAAACTGCCTGTCTGACTGCATACTGCCAGGCCACAGGATAGTGATTCTCCCCTGCAGTCTGCCAGTTTTATCCCAGTTGGCTTACTAAATCGCACCCCTCTGGTGGGGGACATCCATGTAAGCATCCTCTGTGTTAACTTAGAGAAAGTATTTTTTACAGTATTTAGTGGGCACCTTGGCACCGCAGTGTGCCTCCCACACAGCACCTGGGCTGTTTGGACATGGGTTTGAATTCGACTCAGTCTGCATGGAGTTTGCATGTTCTCTCTGTCTCTGTTAAGGTTTCCTCCCACAGTCCAAAGATATGTGTGCCAGGCAACTTCAGGTCACTATAAATTACCTATAGTGTGTGTATGTGTGTTTGTGTGTGTGTCTGTACATGCCCGTGTGGCCACCCTACATTGGACTTGCACCCCATCCAAGGGCTCTTTTATAGCCTGCCCCCCTTAATTCCAATGTTGTACAGGATAAAGTGTCTATTGATAGTGGACGGATGAATATCCAGTATTTAAAAAATAGGCAACTGAATGGCTGGTATAAGAAGCTAAAGAATTCACACAGTCTGGAGATGCGAGTGCATTCAAACGGTGCTAGACGGTGCTTCAAAGACAAATGCAGTCTTCGTTCCCGCAGTCTTTTTGCAGCAGCTCAAATAAAAAGGTCCTGTGATTTACCTTCTCCAGCATTATACACAATAAACATGTCTATTTTAAATATTTAGAATGCTTGGAATGTACAAAATGTGCAAAATTGTTAAATATAAAATCCTGAAGTAAATACATATATAAATAAATACAGGTATTCCTCCTCCTGGAATGCATTCCCAGAAATTGGCTCATAAGGTGAAATAAACTGGAGACTTTATTATTATTATTATTATTATTATTATTATTATTATTATTATTATTATTATTATTATTATTATTATTATTATTATTATTATTATTGTGCGAAAGGCTTGCGTTACTCATAAATGTGAAAAATCAGCCTCATATTTGGTTGCTATTCTGTGAAGGACACTAAGTTATGTCTTAACTATGAGCAAGAGAACAACTCACAAATCAGAGACTCAACCCTCGACAGAAGGTAAAAACTCGGACAAAGCCGAACTGCACATATGTATTAAATTTTCAGAAAACACGAAAAGACATCTACACAGCTAATTTATTAATGTATTCCAGCAGAAGGGGAAATTGGGAACATTTAGCTAAAACTGAGCAAGCATAGACCCTCTGTGTAAGTCTCAGCGGAAGTTTCAATGCGTTCTATTAGCGGCATCAATACACAGCAAACACGCTGCTAACCGCAGACATGGATGTGTAAAAAATGCATTGCCGTTATATCACAACACCCTGCTGTTCAGGCACAAGCAAATAATTATGGCTAAGTTTCTGAATACTGGATATTTATGAGGTGAGTGATGTGGGACAGCTGGGATGTAGAAGACTGCTGTAGACCCCCCCCCACCCACCATCGCCGCCTCCCAGGAGGGGTGGTAATCCGTGGGTTTTGCTGCATTCTTAGCACCAGTGGTGGTCTTAAGCAAGTGGCAGGGGGAATCCACAGTTCCCAGGCCTCCCCACTGTGAAGCTAAACCCACCCTTTGTCCTGCTTGCCTGCCTGGAGCACCTCCAGTGTGGGTGAGCAGGAGCTTGCATGTAGGAAGAAGCGTGTGCCCACATGTGCACAGTAGTGCCACGCCTCTGTTTACACCCCTTGCCTTTACCACCTCTGGTGGGAGGCTGTGAGTGCACCCAAACATGGCTGCTCTGATCGAGCATGTACTCAGTACTTCAGTGCTTCTGAAGCCTTTAGAGCAGCCAAAGCAAGAATATGAGTTTAGGATGTACTTTAGCCTGGAAACAGATCTTGAAGATGAGGGAAAGAGTAATGAAAGGGCCCTTTCCCACAGGCCTGTCATGCATATGTACAACAGAATGGTTTTCCTTCACACCATGTCCACAACTGGCCCTCGCATAGCTACTGCGAAATCCCAGTCGGGCAGTGTTTTATCACCATTTTATGCGATGGACAACGAAGCAAATTATAAAGCAAAAACTTTTTGTTTTGCAGTTACACAGTTATGGGACTCCCCTAGTTTTCACTCCTAAACTCAGAGAAAAGAAAGCTCTACTCCTAATCCTAATGGGGATTAAGTCTCTGTGCCTTGGGGAGGTCTTCTAGATTCATATGACTTGAAGGCACAGCTCTCTATCCAGTATCTCCACTCCGCTAAGGTTTATTATTATTATTATTATTATTATTATTATTATTATTATTATTATTACATCCCCATGCATAGAGGTTTAACCGAGGTGGGGGGGGGGGTTAAACAATTACATTGTCATTTACAATAACAAGGCCCCAACCTTCACTTCTAGAACATCAACTTCCACAATGAATGGCAAAGTTTTGTCAAGCGTTTCAATGTTCAGCAAATGTGGAGGTAAACTCACCTCTCTGGAAGCTTAGGACAGGTACTGTGAGAAGCTTAGCGATTACACAGAAAGCAAAGTGAAAATACAAAAGGCAAAAACAAATAAAACATTTCCATATTAATTTATTTTGTACACTGAGTTGTACCTTCTGTCATTTGAACAATTATTGTTGATATGGTTTTAACTCCTTAACCTTTTTGTTTTTTGACTTGTTTATTGTTTGATGTATTGTTAAATTATTTATTATTTTTATTTAATTATCATTATTTATTTATTTATTTATTTTTTTTTTTTTTAACCATGCTTATTTACCTCTACACCCTGGAATTAGGATGTACGGTATGACGCTCCTAACTAAGAAGCCATCAGCTATGAGCACCTCATCTGCAACAGTTGTGTTCACAGTTCTGGTCCCAAATTTCCAGTGGTTCTAAGGGGTTTTGGAGCAGGGCAACCTGATCTCACCGCTTGGACAGGAAGAAGTACAGCAACAGTTTGAGAGGAGGGTGTCCTGTCGTGTGTTTTGTGAAGTTAGAGTGGTCTTTGATGTGAGGGTTATCGAATGACAGCCCTTTGGTGAGCAATGGATAAAAGCCAGGATAGGAGCTTGGTGACTGACTGCCAGTGACCCCTACCCCATTGTAAGAGCACACAGAGCCACCAAAAAAAGAAAGTCACAAACATAAACAAAGTAAAATGACTCATTGCAACCAAGATGGTGCTGCAGATGGCCGCCTCGGCCTCGTGCTCTCTTGTAGATTGTTTTTATTTATTTGTCCTGTTCCTTGTTTATGTATGTATGTTTATATGTATATGTATATGTTTCTGTGTGGCTGTTTGTCTACTGTGCATTATGAGCCACCGGGAACCGAAGACAAATTCCCTGTATGTGCATGCATACTTGGCCAGGTAAATAGGATTCTGATTCTGATGCGTTGCAAATCCCTGTACAATAACTGAAATGCACTTAGATCAAAACCAACTTGAATTTGTTAATTCAAAGTCTGTTCACAGAACTGTTTTATTTTTGCATGAACATTTTTCATGTCACGTAAAATCACATTAATGTTCCTATAAAACATTTCTGACAAAAAGTTATAGTGCAAACGTGAAATAAAACACCTCCCACAGTAGGCACTCTATCTTCGTTCTGTCACAAGTGCAGTGCAAGTAAGATGATGTCTGTTTTTCTTAAATTATGATAACTATGCAGAAAGAAAATCATGAGACAACAAGGTACTGTAAATGCCTTAATGTGAGATATGAGGTTGACTAAATTGTTTTCGGATGTGTTTTCTTTTCCTTTTTTATTTGGTTTGCATAACTTTTTGATAGGCCTCTACATAAAGCACCCAGTAGAGACTCTTCAGCAATTCTGAACATTTCAGTAGGGCTTAAAAGTTTCATATTTGCATTTTTGTGCTTAGGGTACATATAAAAGCTTCTTTTGTGCATATAAAAGCTATATTTTGTGTTGAGGACTAACATAATTCACCACTATCACATACCATAGGTGAATGGGCAATGACCAATATGTGGCTTCAAATAACCACTGAAAATGTTTCATTAAGGAAAGCAGTCCAAAATAATAAGTCTATCATATCTGTAGACATAAGTTGTGGTTGACATTCAAGTTATGCTGCCCTACGTCAGGGGCTAAAGAAAAAATAAAAAGCAGACAGAAACAGTGAGATCATAGCTTAATGTAGGTCTACACCAAATTCCCAAAACATCATTCTTTTACTCTTCCAATGTGCAGCCCATCATTTATGTGCACAAATTAGTTTTGGTACAGCACACATTTTAAGAAATGCTGGTGTACATGTGCGTTTTCTATAGAAAAATTAAAACGTCTGATGCTGGAGTAACTTGTAACATAGTTTTGTCTGGCGAAGTATCTTGAATTCCAAATGTATCTCACTTTAAATAGACAAAATATGCTTCAAACCAAAAAGAAAAGTCAGGGTAAAAAACTAAGGAAATATCTGGTTAAGGCTGATGATGTCACCTTTCAGAGGTTAATCTTCTAGTGTCTGCCACACTTTACATCTTGGGGAGGTCAGAACATGCTTCCCAGAGCCTTTTTCTAAAAACTTTTGGTGAGTGACAGCAACACATGCAGTGTGAACATACCAAAATAAGAGGAAGAAGGAAAGGAACCAATTTATTAAAAGAAATGAGAGTAGCAAAGTGAAACCACTGCTGTCCAATGGTAACATCAGTTCTTAAATTATATTTGCAGAAAATACCTGTATGAGCCCAAAAGCTTTTGGAAAAATGTTCTATGGACAGAAAAACCCTTTGGACAACACAGGTTCCATTGTGCCTGGCATAAAGCAAATACAGCCATTACACAGTAAGAATTTCATACCAATAGTCAAGTATAATGGTGGTGGTGGTGGTGGCGGTATGATGGTGTGGGGATGCTTGCTGATGGTTCCTGTAGTGTGTCAGAAAATTGTTAAGATCAACTGTCTGTGAGGTAAAACTGGGGCAGAATTGGGATAAGCAGCAAGACAATGATCCAAAACGAAAAAGCAAGTTTGAGTCCGTGATCAAGTTTGAGTGGCCGAAAAGAAACAAGATTAATGTTTTGGAGTGGCTTCATCAAATTCCCGACTTGAACCCAATACAGATGGTGTGGGAGAACCTGAAATGAGCTGTTTAAGGTCAAAGATGTACCATTCTGAATTAAAGGGCAAATTCCTCAACACAAAGTGTGAGACTTATATCAAATTACAGGAAGGTTATGGTTTTAACTATGGCTGCAAAAGCCAGTTTCATGGGGGCAAGTACTTTTTCACCTGGGTGATAATGGTATTGGATAGCTTTTGTTTTGTCTGAAACTCATCTTTTTTTTGTTTAATAGTGCCAACATTATCACATCACCAGCAAAATCCTCTTGGCAACAAGAGCTCATGGTTTCAGAAAAATCTAAATTTGTTGTTTGCCTTATGACTACTAAGTTTTGTATGCTGTAACATTAAACAATTAACAGAATGATGAACATGTGTATTTAGAAGTAGATTACTCTTTTTCTGAATCTATATTCAATGTATGATTTTAAAATGCTTAAGAATCCAAGCCCAGAATCTCTACAATTGGTAGGCCAGTCACACACACTATGGCGACAAAGTTGAATTTCTGTCCCTGTAAAGCTCAGTCTCTGTTTGTGTGTTTGTTTGTTCTTTATGCACAGCTTTATTTTTTCAAACCACAGACCTGAAATTTAACACTCAGATACTTCTCACCCTAAGTGACGTTTTTGCATAGTTAAACACAGGGACACACACACAGAGCGCTACACACATTAATGACATGTACCTCAAAGGCAGTTCCCAGCTAATTCGGTAAGATGACAATTTCACACAACACAGACACACACACAGAGTGCTACAAACAGCCTTATGTGCCGAATGTGACCACTTTAAGGGTAATACAGTTTGGTGATATATAAGTCTGCTATTACTATTTACCTTTCTACTACTATACCTTTGAGGAATAGGTTGCACTGGGCAACCCTGCTAATTTAGTCTAAAAGGTGATCAGCAATGTCACTCGGGAAAGAAGTCTCGAGTTTCAGGGGTCACTTTGTTGTCCTTTTGCACTTTTCCAGAGGCAGAATTGAGAACGTAATGTAGTTTCTCCTGGATCGCGGTGCACCGTACACTAAGCAAATAGAAAAACAGAAATAAACACTTTTGAGCAGAAATAAACATTTTGCTTTATTGCAGAAAAAATGGCAAACCAGTCTTTCTTTAATAGACTAAACTGCCATAACATTTTAGTATGAAAGTCTGCAGCAAGTCATGAATATGAAATCAGGCCACATAAGATCTGCATCCAAAGCACTCACCGAATTTAAATCCTAGCTGCGAATTAGTCTTCATGACGCAGGTTTTCGGTTTAGTTCTCCCACTGCTTTTAGTATTAAACATCGCATCGGATTTTTGCACGGCGGCATTACGGACACAGCCTTGGAACGGTCTTTGCTTTGTTCTTAGTTTGGGTCCCTTCTGAAATGTATACTTTCTTCTGGCATTGCACGCAGTCATTTTGACTCACAGTACCGAAATCAAAAAGAATTAATGAAACAAAATACTATTTAGCACTCTGTCAGTCTCACAAGAAGAAGAAGAAGAAGAAGAAGAAGAAGAAGAAACATCTGGCCTTATTTAGACTAATTTGTTGAACATAGTTACAGTTGTCAGGCCCGAAGCCGCGCTACTTGAGGCGTCTGACGGGGATGTTTACATTGGATTTTGTCGATTCCTTGCCCTCCAGCTTTATTATGGTTAGACAAGGACAGTCAAAGACAGTTGCCAATAGCTGTCACTCACGGCGCTGGAGGTGATTCTCCGACGTTCTGCGGGCTGCGCAATTAGCAGCGGTCCTGAGTCGTGCTTACTCAAGTCCGCCCCTTCGTATCTCCTTTCTGAGACTTCCCTCTGCCAGCAGCAACTTGTGCTTCCAGCGGGATCACTGGGTGGGTGGGTGGTGCTCAGCTTTATAAATCTCCCCACTGATATGATTCTGGCTCATAAGAAGCTATTAATTTCTAATTGATACACTGACAGTGACACCCACCTGAGACGCGGTTGTACAATTTTTATATATGCAACCGAACCCACCTGTTTGCCCGAGGCAGTCGGTGCTGTCAGAAGATAAATTCCTCCAAATGGCAGTGATGCTAATAATCATAACTGGCAAAAGATATATGTGAACATTATGGCATTTAATATCTTCCTTGGAACAATGGGAACATTATTGTGTTCACAAGCAAACTTTGTTTCCTAATGCCAGGGCTCACACAGTTGTCTGGAAGTGGAGGATATTCGCTCCGCCTACACCAAGTTGAACTTCCACCAAAATATAAAACTCGCTTTAAAGTGCAGTAAGAAAAATTGCTATGCAGAGTAGAGCTTAGTGACCAAAGAGGCCGAAGACTGTTGTCAGTTGACTGCATACTTTTTTATTTTTGTATGTCGAGCACAAAGAGGGTTTTTTAAGGCATTGTGAAATTCCTTAAAAGCTAAGACTTGCTGAATTTTCCTTTAAATTATTACTATTTTTAATAGTTCACAGCCTATAGGAACAAGTTCTCCTAGCCTGATGCACTGGAAATGCTAAAGGAAGCTAACTTTTCTCTTCTTCAGTTGCAAGCAAAAAAATATATTAACGTTTTAGGCAGAAATCCAGTCCAGTTAAAGTGTTTGAACGATAGCAGGAAACAACGTGAGACTGAGTTCCAGATTAAATGTGGTTGCTACCATCGTACATTCGCTGTGGGACAAGCAAACCTTTCCAACATCAATAATCTTACAAAACAAGTACAAATGAGGAGGAGATTACCTTGCTTTTTGTGGTTTAAGGTACCAGTCGGTATACCAGACCTCTGTCTGTTTCTCCTTAGCGGGGAAGATAGGCTGGTTTATTCTCATACAGTAGTGCACATCCATTTGACTCACTCTCAGAGCACTACAGTGGACTTCAAGATTCAGCAGGCTGAGGGTGAACATCTTAAACTTGCTGATACGGAGTTCATCGGCCAGTGCCCGGTCATCGTTGCGCTCCTGCTTCATTATTTTTTTGGAATTAAAAATGAATGAGAGCGGCTCACCTACCTGCAGCTTAGTGCCTCAACTTTAAATGTAAGGGCAGCAGGTACCGTGGTGCTTACAGCAGCATCCTTTCACTTGGAGGTTCCGAGTCTGAATCCCACCTCCTGCTGTACTGTCCCTGATCAAGATGCGCACCCTGAACTGAAACAGTAAAATTTACTCTGCCGTATAAATAAGTAAGGAATTGTAAGTAGCTCGATGTTGTAATTTCTTCTGGAGACAAGCATTAGCTAAATAAGTTCTAGAGCAACTTCTCAAGCCATTTATCCAACTTGCATTTTTTCCATTTTAATACGCATTATGTGAGGTTTTTATTTCAAGATGGTTTGGACATGTTGCTGTTTCGGTATAGCTTGATGCATTATGTAATTTACTGCAGCTAGAACAGCCTACCTACAAGTGCCAAAAGTGATCTCTCATTCCGACCAAGGAATGCACCAGTAAAAACTGACTTATTAATGAGAATTATTTTCATTCTTCCTTTGTCAACAACCACTTTTCCTAAAGCAGGGTCATCCTAGGATAGTTCTCCCCATAACTTCCTTTAACTAACTGAAGGATTGAGGGGGGTAGTGGGGCAGCAGGTGAAGCTGGGCTGTTTGCCTGATGTGGGGTTTGCATGTTCTCTCATGTCTCCACCCCGCAAACACCCACGATGTAAGGCCATGGCAAAGCCACTTCAGCTCCTCCTTGCCTGAGAAACCACATCGGTGCTCATCTGAGAGTCGAGTTTGACATTTGACATTATTGTGTCTTATTTTCTCTTTATACACTACACACAGTACATAAATGCACACATAGATACAGATTTTTATATATGACTGTATTTTATATCCAACTGTGATATTGTTTAATATGATATTGAAAATTTTGATGTGTGTTCCCTGAGACAGAAATAAAATTGTGTTTCTAATAGTACTTGGGTTTTGCTGTGATTTTTTTTGGGTGTATGTGAGTCCTGCATAACTGGAATTTTTCACATAATGAAATAATGGCCTTTTCCAATTTTCTGTTTTTTTAATGGAAAATTTTTATGCACACGGTTGTCTGTAGAAGTTCATGCTGATGTTCCCTATACAGTTGTACATAGAAGTACTTTCTGCTTTTGTAGCTTCACGGGACTTGTTTTAGTGCACTTGAAACAGATGCATCTGGATATACAGTGTGTGTGTGTGTGTGTGTGTGTGTGTGTATTTTTTTTTCCATAATGATGCATGCATGCATTAAAGAACAGCTTTCTGCTCCTTATATTTGAACTTATATTACCTTTACCACACATGGAACCTTCACACTTTTTACAAATGTTGGAAAGAGAAAGCAGAGCTCAGACATCAAAATAGTACAAAAATAGCTTACAAAACAAAGGTGTCTCTTAACTCAAAAGTTGCCAGATTTACCAGAGACTTAATATTTCTTTTTCTGAGACATTTGCTTGCAGCTCACTGCAGCTCCAAGTTTATAAGCTGTGGAAGCTTGCGTGCAGCACGTGATGGCCTTTTGGGATATTCTCATTGGCCATGTACTCTTATTTTAAAAAATTTCAAAAGGTCTTTAAAGCAAGTAGCGTCCGCAAACCCACAGTGTACAACAATGGCTGTATCAGTCTGTTTGTCAGTCTGCCTGTCCAGTTTAGCAGGATTGCAGATATTTCTATTTCCACTGAATAAAAGTAGAGCCAAGAGTGCATGTGAGTGACAGGCTCACTGTAGACTTGAGCGGCGGCTCGGCTGCTTCCCCTGAAGCCACGTGTCTGTCAGTGGAGCCTTGACAGATCTGCTGGAGCCACTTCCCTCCCTCTTTGATGTTTTTTGATGTTGTCTTTGAGGATGAGACATTGCATCACTTCCCCATCACCGCAGACAAACAAGGGAAAAAAAGGCAACACAAATTTGGCACTTGGGAATGCTTCAGAGCGCAAAGACTATCCAGAGCACAGTTTCTGTATAAGCTGGAATTAACTAATATTTCAGATGTATTTAATAAAAGCAAATGAATGAAACATGCTTTCATTCATTAAACATGGAGCTTTGGCCTCCCTCTACAGCCAGCCAATTTCACAGGATTTGTTATTTTAGCTCTTGTTCTTCCTCTGTACAAAAAGTGCAGGATGTTAACAAACCTTCTACTAAATAAACATTGCATTTTCTTATTCTCCATCCATTGCCCTAAACAGCTTTGTTCTGCTTAGGGCTGCAGCAGTCCAGGGCCAACCCTAGCAGCCCCGAGTGTGGAAAGTTATGAAACACCCTGAATGCGACCCAGATATATCAGATTGCTACGCCACCGTAGTATTTCGGTTATTATCAAAACTTCTAAATAGTATTTGCATTGTCTTCACTACTGGTGCATACTTGTTTTTCTAAAACTGGCTCTTGTGTGTGCGTGTGAGAGAATGAATGTTGCACGACTGCACCGCATCCCATTCAGGGTGTAGATTTTGAATCAACCAGTTTAAAGCAAGCGATTATTAATGTTTATTCTTTGGACCACAAAAAA
The DNA here is from genome assembly GCA_018136845.1 of Heterotis niloticus. Lineage (NCBI taxonomy): Eukaryota > Metazoa > Chordata > Actinopteri > Osteoglossiformes > Osteoglossidae > Heterotis > Heterotis niloticus. The sequence goes on along the minus strand of CM030904.1, from coordinate 22,129,724 downwards.
ATGAAATTAAAAAATTGTTTTTCCTTTGAATGTGCAATGTGAGTGCATCTGTCTTTTGGAATTTGTCGCTATCTACCTGTCTGGTAGGTGGCACTAGAAGTCACCACTAAAGCCTCTGCTGCAAGAAAACCTGTCCCTGTTCTAGATGATCGAACAGCAAATTATGGATCAGTAAGAATTGTTTCCTGAGACAAAAGTTGTATTGGCAGCATGCTGGTGCAGTGATTCAATTTACCCATTTATTCATCCATTTGTCTATTTTTGCAAACCGCTTATCCTGAAAGGGGTCACGGAAGTCCTGTCATTTGTTTATTTACTTACTTTGTTTACTTTTTTGGTGTTTGGGCTGTTCAGGACCTGGGTCCACATGCAGCTTAGTCTGTGTGGAGTTTGCATGTCCTCCTTGTATTTTTGTTTCCCCCAGGTACTCTGGTTTCCTCCCACAGTCCAAAGATATACATTTCAGTTTAATAGGTCATTGTAAATTGCACCGTGTGTGTGTGTGTGTGTGTGTGTAGTTTCATAGCCTTGCACCCACTGATTTTGGGACAGACTCAGGCCCACTCCCCCCCTGACCAAGAGAAAGCAGTTAATGATAACAAAAGGATGGATTTGCAAAAGTTTTAATAGTAACCCCGGAAACCGTGCATTCTTTTTGTTTGCCTGGAAATCTGTTTTTGCTTTTTCAAACTTTTCTGCTCCGACAATTTGGCTTCAAAAATTGTCTGAACCCGACCCACAAAAATTAATTTGCTTTTTGGAAGACATTTATTAGTAAGTGTAAAGTCAATCGACAGCTTTTTGGCAGACAAAGCTGTAAAGGAATGTGACACATGCCATTGTCTGGGACATTCTGTTATGGTTCATTTAATGAAAAGCTATTAATAAAACATTCCACTGCCACATCTACTTAAACCACAACCCTAAAAAGCTGAATGGTTCTGAAGCTGTTCATACAACAGACATGATGAGCCTTGCCATCAGCCCCATTGCTGTCATTGCTAACTGTAATTTTATTATTCTTTGACATCATTTGCCGTTCTCCATCATCCCATTCAGAGACACCGCAAATCTACTGTTAACCCCTGTGGCTCTGTAACTGTTTGTGGTTGGACAGTAATTGAGAGTGAATGATCTTTAAACAGGTAGCACGATATATGTGGATAAAGAGGAAATGGAAATATAATAAAACATACAGTGCCTTCAGGAAGTATGCAGCATTTGTCATTCTGCTGTGTTGCAAAGTCAAATTTAAAGCCTATTTGAATGGGATTTTTTCCACTCCCGTTGAAGTTATTTCCCACAACTTTTAAATGAACCGAAGTAGTCAAAATTATATTAAAAATAAAAATCGGAAAATTATTTAACCGACAGGTGTTCGCTCCACCCAGGTCAATATGTTATGGTCCTTGAGCAGCCGCTAGAGCTGTGAGTCTTCTTATGTCTATTTGAACTTTGAGATTTAGATTTTGGAAATTGCCATATTAGATGGAGAGCATCAATGAAGAACAATTTTTCAGTTATAACACAGATTTTCAAATGTATTCAAGTCTGAGCTCAAATTAACTACTTATCCCAGCAGTTAAAAATAATACAAAATACACATTTACAGGCCAGCGTGGGAAAAAAACACACAGCAATGATTTAATGTCCAGATAAATACATCAAAATCTGCTAGTATCCTCGGTACATTTCGCTCCACTCCTTTTCACCTTTGAATTGTTCAAATCGCCTTCATGTCAACTCACTTTTGCCGTTAGCGTTTAGCCCTGCGCTGACTTGGCCCTCCTTTGCTGTCAGTCACCTCTGTCCATTAAGTTCATAGAATGCAGCATGCTGTGGCTTTTCATGTGCTTTGAATTTATTTTATTATGTTAACTGAGAAATGGTTTTTTAAAGTAACATGATATTTATCTCAGTATTTTTATTGCCAAACTAGGGTTCGGTTATGTATTGGTATCGCACCCGCAAGATCCATGTGAACGTGTACCTGGCCAGCAGGTAACATACTGGTTAGCTGTTACATTTGAATCCAAAGTACCTAGATTCAGTTCCCTCTTTATATCAGGTATACAAATGTTCATACCTGATGAATGGAGAATAAGCCACGCTAGTGCCTCCTTCAGACATCTTATTTCGGGCTTTTATTTGCATGCTTGTTTGCTGGGGCCTGTTGGGGCCAAGCTCCCGTCGTGTAGCCAAGCTGGACAGTTGCCATCCGAGCAGGCCCGGGCGCAGCACGGGCGTCACGTCTGGGGAGGTCGGGCTGGTCTGCTGTGTCAGGAAACCCAAGCTGCTGTTTTGCTCATTTTCAACACGTTGTCAGGCTAGTTTATGAGAACAGAAACAAGATAATTAATTTGCTCATATTGTAGGATGACAGGTGCCCTTTTGTAATTGTGCAATAAAAGAAAAAACATCTTGTTATTTGCTAGTGCATATCTGAGAGCAAAGCAAAAGCTGAGTCCAAAAAAAAGCCCAAGGAAATGTGAGCTATAGGCACGGTGTGCGATGCGTGCGCTGCTGTACACCTCTAGGCCCGCTGGGTGCAGGGCATTAAAATGCCTACAAATATAAGTAGACATTCAGAATTTATCAGAAAAGTGCAGTATTCAAAAATAAAACAACGCCTAGGTACCTTTTGCTGTGTGTGATCAATTAAAACAGCAGATAGTTTCCTTGACAGATATGTGTTACTGTGGCGCTTTAGTACGACAGAAACTTTCTGATGTGCCAAAGCCGAAAGTGAGAATCTTTAGATGTTGCATTTAGATATACGTTAAAATGGTCTGACCAACACATTTTTTACATCAAAATCATTTTTTTTATTTAAACTCCCTGTCTCTGTTGAACCGTGTTACACAGTAAATACGGGATGGGAGACTGATTCAAGTTAAAGCCCTGAAATGTCTACGCAGGAATTTGTTTCTTTAAAAAAAAATCAATTCTCAGAATCCATGTAACAGGCTTTGAAAAACATCATGAACTGCTTTCATAGGTGTCTCTCGACATTCTTCTGTTATCAGCTGGGTTATTTAATCTCAATATTTTGTTCTGAAATCCTGAAATGCTAGAAAATTAAAGGTGATCTTTCAGGACACAATTTTATCTCTGTTGGTCACCCCTATCCTCCACTAGTAACCCCTTTTTTGAAACTACCACAGACTGCATCTTTTACAGTTGCATCTGCATCTTTTGGATATGTGATGAATTTTATAAGTGATTTCTTTTTTTTTTTTTTACGACAAAGTGTATTTCATGTCGATTTACGATATGACCGTGCATAACCAGGCTCAAAAATACTGTTCTCTTCGGTGTACACAACCGCAGCAGAGGGTCTACAAGGAAAACTACAGGATTTAGAACTCAGACACTGCCCCCCCCAGGCCCCACCTGATGATATGGTGTTAATGTATATCAGGGAAAACACTGGTGGGTCCCCAGCCATCTAAGACCCCCCCCCGCCCAACCCACATCTCCCAGGCAAATTGCTGCCACAGTTAAGCTTTTACATTCATGCCATAACCCAGTCAGATTGTCAACAATGCTTCTCCTGCTGCTTCTCTTCCTGGCTGTCTTTCTCCATCTGTCTATCTTTCTTTTGCCTTTATTTGTTCCTCTTCCAGGGCTGGCCAGGTCTTGCCTGGATTTGGAGAGTGCTGGGTTTCAAGGGGTAATTGACACCTTACCTGTAATTTCATGGTTTTGCTCTTTTGGCCTTTGATGTCTCAAATGCAGAGAGTGTGTGAGCGCGGGTGTGCGTGTAAGTGTTTTTGTACACTTGGCAAATGTGGGAGGGTTGACTTGGTTTGGATGGGGTCTTTTAAAAAAGAAACATTTTCTTTTGAGATGTCTTTCAGCAGGATTATTGCCATGTGTTTGTAATGTGAAACTGAGTGTGAGTCCTCTTTCAGGTTTACCTGTGCAATACTTTTTTTCTGGGTGAACTGGCATGGTTAATATTGCTGCGAAATGGTTAGCGGCATTGTTCGCAGCTAAACATTTCCTAGGCATTCTTATTGTTAAAAATACCACGGCTGATCATTTCAGTTGTATACATCATATTCAGCTTCACGGTGGTATAGCCTTTGAGCTCCTGGTTTCGATCAAGGATCAAATCCGATCATATCTGTGCAGAGTTTCTACAGCATCTTATCCTCATGGCTGCATACATTTTTGCCCAATGATTAACCACTTAAATGTCAGCTGCTACCATAACAGAACGCTTGTCTAAAACTAGCCTGGTGCAACCTTTTTAATAAACAAAAACTGCAATATTCCCAAAAATAAAATCGTTAGCCTCCAGAAACAGAATTTCTGTTCAGATAACAAATTAATCAACATTAATATGTGTGAATTTTTCAGAACTCCAGATCAACAGTATTTTGAGATATGGAAAACATTAGTCATTGTTTTAACCTAAATTTTATTGTTCCCAACTTTACCTTACCATTCCCATGTATGTAGCATGTAGTTAATTTGCTGAAACTTAAAAAAAAAAAAAAAAAAAAAAATTAAAAATGAGCAATTCGGCATGTTACTCAGTTCAAAAACAGTAAAAGCCTGTTTAAATTTATTAATTAAAATCACAGTATGGAAGAAACTTTAAAATATTTTCTCATTTTGGTTGCCACGGTCATGAATGAACTCAGTTTTCTGTAAAGGGGGAATAAAACATAACACTAGTCTTTGATTGGTCAGCAGAAAACTATGATTGGTCAGCAGTAAACTCTGATTGGTCATTTTGGACAAAGGAGCGTTAACCTCGAGCAGCATTAACACACCACTTACATGTTGTCAGTTACGCATGATGTTCTGTATAACTGCCAACATCTACCGTCCTATGTATAGTTTCTCTGCTTTTTGTAGGCCAGAGCACCCAGAGGAAATCCACGCAGACACTGGGAGAACATGCAGACTGAGATGGATTTAAACCCCCACAGCCCACATGCTGTGAGGTGGTAGCAATGCTCACTGCGCCACGGAGCTCTGCATTTTTCCTACAAACATAAAATAAACATATTCAAACAAAATATTGCATTCAATCATTGCAATGAAAATCGATTACCTTCGTACAAAATTATGTCATATTGTAGTTGGTAACAGCATAGCACGATTTTATTTTATTTTTGACCTTTATTTAGTTATTTTCAAAGCAGGTCTGTATTTCAAGGACCTCCAGAAGTTCATCTCTGGACCCCAGGTTTGGATCCCTGGTCCAATGACACGCAATTGTTAGCAATAACAGTAACCTGAAGAAAGAAAGAATCAAAATGAGAATCAGATTTATTTGGCCAAGTATGCGCACACATACAGGGAATTTGGCTTTGGTTCCCACTGGCTCACAGAAAAGAAAAAGAAACACAAGAAAGTTTAAACATTAATTGTAAAACAATCAAAAGTAACAAGAAAACGGGTACAGAAGTTTAACCGAGTAAGAAAAAGAAATACTTTGAGTATAGGACACATGCCTTTGGACTGTAAGAGGAACCTGAGCACCTACAGAAATCTACAGAAGCCTGGCGGGAATATAGAAACGCTGCACAACCTGAGCTTGGACTTCAACCCCACTCCAAGCCCACAGCCCAGTAGCACAGTGCCACCATGCTGTAGCACAGAGATCAGAGTCATCCCTGAAATGAACAAACAGCTATGGTGTGGGGTGCAGTAGCACGCTTGAAATTCGCCTGCACCGGGGGAACTGCGGTAGACATCGGCAAACAGACCAACCCGGCTTCGACGACGATGTTAGTAGGAACGGGCGACACTGGAAGAAAGCGTTTCAGAGAATTTGCTTTACTTTCCATTAATACATTTGTTTGTCTTAATCTGCTTCATCCTGACGTGCACATTTCGATGAGCTGCATACATTCATGGGAAGCCTCACAAACAGCTGCTTCAATTGGGTTTACTCGGCTCCTCTTGGCCTAAACAGCGCATTAAAATCGCTAGAAAAAAATGGGCTGTCATGAAACACTGTGTATACAAAGGTTTAAAAGGCAATTCGGTGTAATTATATCCTCTTATGCCCTATTACAATATGGTGCATCATCCTCCTTTGCAGTGTCAGCCTCGAACCTGTGGTTAAAGGCCCGGGAGGACGCCACCAGAATGCACTTCAGTTTCTTTGGCTGTTTCCGCTTGCGATCATCCATGTGTGAGGGCTGCAGGTTTGTCTGAGCTTCTGCAGCTTGTGTAAGGTCATACTTAGAGAGAAACATCCATGATAAATGTAAAAATTTGCGCCCAACTATGCCGTTTTTTTGGGCAAAAATGACGAAATGATTCGCAAACATGCGTTTGGTTTTGCTGGCAGAAATGGTCGAGTCCAAAAGTGCACCTTGCTGAAGAACAGCACTATGAGCTACGTTTTACCGCGTTCGAGATGAACCTGCAGCGGCACGCAACAAGCGAACAAGTGGAACAAAGGCTAATTTTCATATCATCAGATGGAATCCTTAACTATCTTTGTGTAACTGCGAGTACACTGAACTCACCTCAGCCTGAAGGGCATTGTGGGTCGCTGCTTGACACAAATTGGTGCAGGCACAAATGGAGCCTTTCATTGCGCTAACATGAAATGGAGTTGGCCATGGTAGGGGGTTTAGGACGGGTGGGTTGGGGGGGTGGGGGTAACGGGAAAATCCGGCGTGAAACTGAAATGAAGCAGAACTTAATTGGACATCACAAGTTCAGCAGCCCCCATCCCACCCTACTTCTAATCGGGCAAAGCAGATGTCCACCATGCTGGGATGATCAGAGCAACCAAAGAAGAGAGGCAGGAAAAACAAGGTTGCCATTGCTCCACCTATGTCTGATTCCTGGGACTCCTCACGCAGGCCTTTTGGGTTATTATGCCCAGATGCAGACGGCCACACCAACCGGCCTGACCAGCTACCCGAGGATTAACTAAAACTGGACTGACATCGGAGGGTTAATAATTTAATAACTGCTATCAGTTCCACGGTGTAATTCAACATTCCTTTCACAGGTAAAAAATAATGCTGTAACTGGGCTAAAGTTGAAGTGCATTTCGTCACACCCACCTTTACACAAATTCATTAGTTCCTCTCACTAAGAAAAGCATCTGCCCCAAGTGTTTGTATCTACACATTTAGTCAAAATGCTCTCCAAAGCAGCTCATCATTTTAAGGTATTTACAATTATTTTATCCATCTATACAATTGTATTTGTTTAACTGAGACAGTTAAGTACATTTCCCAGAGGTGGGACTCAAACCGAAGCACTTTATGGATGCTATTGTATTTGGTGGCCCAGTTTATGTATTCATTTATTTATTTATTTATTCACAATATGCAGTGCAAATGATAAAAGCAGACAATGTTACGCAGGTCCTTATATACAAGGAGCAAGAAAGTTTGTACGCTATCTTGTGGATCCTTGTGATATTGGATTTAAGTGGTGCTATCAGTGTCCACTCTGACTCGCATCCCCTGCAGGCACCAGACTTTCTCCACCTCCATCAATAGCTGACAGCAGGTCCCTTTTTCTGGGCTTTGTCACAAAATAGCGTCCTGAAGTGCAAGCTGTGTTTAATCTCATAACATAGCGTTTGGTCTCCAGGCCAGAAACGGGCCATTGTTTACACTATAAACAACCTTTCACAGTAGCAGTAGGCTTCCCTCAGTCTAGTGTGGAACTACCCTGCTGAGTCCATTGTGAATTCATCACGATGGGCAATCTGTCAAAACCTGTGAAGACTCAGCCTGCTGGACCCCATCTTAATTCATTCATTTAGTAAAGTACTATATGTATAGATTGTACTGGATGCTCTCTAGGCCCAGCTGAGCTCACTCTCGGCCCGGGCAGATTTATTTTTTAGGGCCTTCACTTGTTCTACTGACGTTTAGCTAACTTTTCAGACAATGAGACAATGAGTGTGCAACCTCCATTTAAGAAGTTTCAGTGATCATGACTATGAGGAAAAGGATATTGTCTTTACACTTTTACCACATTTAAAAATCATACCGCAGTTAAAGACCATCTGAGCATTTTCCCAGCACAGAGCACATGGTGTTGGAGATGGTAATTCAGTTAAACACTTGGCTCAAGACTAATTTCTTAAACACAGCTGACACAACTGACTTAAAGGTAAATGCCTCTTCCCATAAAGCATTTTCTACAGACTCTGCACTTAAGGTTTAATGGAATATCAAGTTTCATATTTCCTTGTAATTGTTCAGCCGGTACTGCCGAATATGTGAGAACTGCATTTGAAACCAAACGCAACGCAATATAAGAGGCCGGCGCCTTGCAGTGTTACAAACGCACAGCGCACAAAGAATGCCCCTTTAATAATGCCCCACACAGGTAAGACCCCTTTTTGACACTTGAACAGCTGGTGACGGGAAGATGCGGTGGTTTTGATCAGCCGCAGTCCTTCAAGCAGTTCCTTCTAGAACACTCCTGGCTGACCCTCCACCCAAGCCCCACTCTCTGTCTGGAGTCCGCCCTCTGGTTGAACTCACTTTTAGAAGCAGTAGCTCCTCAGCCAAACTAATGAAGGATGGAAAATGCCCTCAGAGCCTAACTTGGGTTTTAATGAGTGTCTTCCCATGGTTGGTGGAGCCTAACTGCACTGGGGGGTAGCGGTAGACGGCGGAGAGCTTCATTAAGTACAGCAGAGGACTCCCTTGACATTGCAAACATGGCGTGGTAGTGCATTGGGAAGCACCAGATCAGGTCTGTCATTGTCTGTGTGGGGCTAGCATGTTCTCCACATCTTCATATGGGTTTCCTCCGATCAGTCAAAAAAAAAAAAAAAATGCAGTTCAGGTATAACAGTAAGCCTAAGTTGCCTTTAGTGTGTGACAGAGTACATCTGTCCATTGTATAAATGGGTAAAGGATTGTTGGTTGGTTAGTTTTGCATATCAAGCATTATAAGCTGCCCTGGCAAAAATTGTCAGCTCAATACTACCTAAGAAAAATATAAACTCAGACCCAAACTGACTAAAAATGGTTCTTGTGCATGACTCATTCTGACAGTCTCAAACTCAAAAGAGTAAAACATTATGCACAAATACCATAGTAAAATCTGACCAATACAAAATCTGCTGTATTATGTTATTGTACTTTAAATAATTGATTTTTTTTTTATTTTTATTTAGTTTATATTTGTCTAACCTTGCACTCATTTTACAGGGCTGTGAAAAGGCATTTGCCCCGTTCCAATGTTCTCTTTTTGCAACATTTTGAATGTGTTAAGATCTTTTTGCTGTTCTACTAGCATATGAATAGAGCCTGAGACAGTAAGAAGTGATACTGCTATTGTTTTAATTTCATTTTCTTTGTAGTGAAGATGCGCAACCACTGGCGTGAAAAGAATACTTGCCTTTTTACAGCCAATCTGTGGTTGTGCCACCTTTAGCTGCAATGACTGCAACTAGACACTTCCTGTAGCTGTTCATCAGGTTCTCACAATGATGGTCACTACAGTAGGAACTGGGATTTCAATCTAACTCCTTTTAGTGCAGGGTCAACATGCCTCCTGCCACCCAGTCTAGTGGTATTTGACAAAGGACGTCTGAATGCATTTAGTAAGAAGATATAGCAGTAAGACCTGGAAGCAGAAGTGTGATAGAAAGGGGTGGGGTTAGAGCCCTTCACAGGTGTGTGGCCCTTGTAGTTGTGCTGTAGGTGTTGGCAGCACAGGCTGCCAGCAGAAAGCCATACAGACGCTCTTAGCCCCAAGCCCCACCTCCAGGTCTCAACCGCAGACAGCTCCTCCCTGGACCCCCCAGTCAATGCACCTGTTCCGGGCCCCTGTTTCAACTCGTCGCCTGCCTTCCATTCCACATTCCGAGAGCCGCTCCACACACTTCATCTCCCGGGCCTAAGCTTTCATACTCTGTGGCTACCTGTAGATATCTACCGGGTGTCCTGGAATGAAGGAGGAATAAAGCCATTTTTCAAAGTAATGAGACTGTGCTGAAGAAAGAAGGTATACTCAGGCAAAAGAAGAAATTCAACAGTATAATGGTGTTCACAATGGCTGTAAATGAACATAACATCCAAGGGTTTGCGTAAAGATTTGTGCTGTATGTTGTGTGACCTGGAACAGTTAAAGGACAGTTATCACCTGAATGGTGTCTAGGTTATATGGGAGGCCTTGGTCTTCTTGCTGCTTTGTCACCAGGGGTCCAAGGGGCAGCAGGACAACACAGGGATGTGCAAGAACTCCTCTCATTCCTCCTCCTTCAGGCACTTCCTTTATGTTCTACCTCACTGGCCTTCCACTTGACTCCAAGGGACCTTTGTTTCCCTCTCTTGTGTCCCCTTGAGCTGTGTTTTGTTTCCTTTACTCTTGTTCCATGGACAACCTCTCTACCATCTGTTTGTCCCAGGCCTAGGATTCTAAACTCTGTTTTTCTTCCTACTTTACTGAAAGAAAGACTCTGGTTACAGCCGCGGCTGGCATGGTGCAGAGCCGCTGAGCACAGAGGCCTGTAATGTTCCAGTCATAAAATATGGATCTGTCGCTGTCCCTGCCAAGACTTGCTGCAGATATTAAAGTTCAGACAAGCTGAGGATCTGAAGACATCCATCGCCCCCCTCCTCCCCAGTTTCTTTGGCACAAAGGCACAATGTCCTAACTTGCTACCTCAATGGCTTGGCAAGGAGCAGTCCTCCACAGTCCCAGAATACCACATACACCCCGACCCAACTTTTCTAGAAGCCTCAGGACATAATCTGCAGAAGGAATAAAAAAATAAAATAGAAATCACAAAATTATGGTTTCAGCAATAACAAACTGTAAAAAGATGTTAGCAGAGATAGTGTCATAAGGAGGATATAAATCTGCTGCATTTAAGAAGCAGCAGCTGTTTTCAGATAAAAAGGTGGAGAACACATCTTAGCCTCTATAAGAGGGCACCTCGCCCCCCCCAGCTCCCTGTGATCACCAGCACCAGCACAAAAGTGGCCTGTGTGCAGCCGTGTCCCAGGGGATCCAAGTGGCCTGTCTGTCCCGATTAGAACACGGTGCTGCCCCAATGGGGGGTAATAGCTTAAGTGAATGAAGCTTAAGTGACAGTGAGAAGTGGACAGGTGCCAAATCCCTGCACCCATTCTTGGAGGATGTTGGTTTAATGAGAGAAGCGCGAGGGAGCGGGGGCCACGCATTCCTCCTGAGGGCGCTCTTTGAGCAGCCCCCCCCCCCTACATTCATTCCTCTCCGTTAAGCTCAACACCTTACAGGACAAATATTTGCGCAACCCCAGAGTCCACCCTACTCCATCGAGGGTTTCCACTCACCATCCGGGCACACGTCAAAGACACGCAAGCTTTTGAAATTAGAATATTATAAATGCGCAATATTAGCCGGTTCCAAAATGTGCAGCTTTCAGAAAGTGGACCCAGGATGTAAAATTCAATAAACTTGATGTATAATAAAACTTTGGTCAGCGCTACCCTGCTTACAGGTCTATAGAATTAAAATATAAATAAAAACATAATATAATATAATATCTGATAGAGAGACAGAAGTTTTAGTGATAACCAACTCACACGATAACAAGTGCACATTCTTTGCAAGCGAAAGTGGAGTTTGAAAGTTTGTGAACCCTTTACAGTTTTCTCTGTTTCTGCATAGTTAGGACTTAAAATGTGATCAGATTTTCACACAGGTTCTAAAACTGGGTAAAAAGGACCCAGTTAAGCAAATGATATGAAAGCCTCATACCCGTTCATTCATTTCTTGAGGAAGGGGATCCAGTGTGACATACCTGTGTGTGGCAAAAGTATGTGAACCTCTTGGATTGCCAGGTCATTTGAAGGGGAAATTGGAGTCGGGCGTTTCACTCAACGGAGTGACAATCAGGTGTGGGTGGGGGAGGCCCCGGCTTATTTAAAGACCAGAAAGCTGGGGCTTTACTGTCAAAGTTTGATCTTCACAACACAGGCTTTCATTTGGCTTGAATGAGAAGTGTTATATTTGGCAAAAGGAAAATGCTGCATTTCAGCACCTTATTCCATCTATGAAACATGGTGGTGGCAGTATCACGGTTTGGGCCTGTTTTGCTACGTCCGGTCCACGGCGGCTTTCCATCATTAATGAGACTGCAAATTTAGGAAAATGTCAGGGTAGCTGTCCATGAACTGAAATTCAGGGGTCATGCAACAGGTTGTTCTACCAAAGAATGGTCAAAGCTGAAGAAACTTGATGTTTCACAATGGCTGAGTCAAAGTCCTGACCTTAATCCTATAGAAACGTTGTGGAAGGACCTGAAGCGGGAAGTCCTTGTGAGGAAGCCCACCAACATCCCTGAGTTGAAGCTGTTTTGTAAGGAGCAGTGGGCTGAAATTCCTTCAAGCCGATGTGCAGGACCGACCAACATTTACCAGAAACGCTTACTTGCGGTTATTGCTGCATAAAGGGGTCAGATGAGTTTTTAAAGGCAGAGCTTCACACACTTTTTCCCCACACAGAAATTAAACATTGGATCATTTTCCTCAATAAATGAATGAGCAAGGATAATGTTTTTGTCTCATTTAAGTCGGGTTCTCTTTATCCGCTTTTAGGAAAATCTGATCACGTTTTAGGTTGTACATAGATAGACAGACAAAAAATCCAAGTAGAGAAATTGATAGGAAATAGGAAAAAATCCTAAAATGTCCACAAACATTCCAGCACAACTGTAGCCAGAGCACAGCCAAGCAGGAAGAATTTCTCTCACAGCAGTCTTTCTTTTTACCCTTGAAGTGGGGGGCCAGATGAACGGCAGACTGGTGCGAACTCCAGAGTAACATCTGAGTAAAAATGAACTTGATGTTCACAAAGATCAGCTCAGTGGTCTGGAAAAGTCTGAGTTAATGAATTCTCAGATGCACTGGAAGGTCACAGACATGACAGCGGTTGTAGCCAAGCGCATCACCACTTACAAATGGCTGTTGATTGAGTTGGCTGCACACCTCGGGCACATGAATCAGCCTCCTGCATCAGGTAAGACCATTAAATCCCAAGATAAAAATGCTTCGCAGTACAAACACTGAATGCTTTTGCACCAGTTGCCTTCAATGCTCGCATTCACTCATCTGTTATTGAGACAAATGACATAATCAGTGCCCCCGTCCATTGTTCTTAACCGCTTTCCTGGTTGGCGTTGCGGCGGGCCTATCCCAGACTCGCTGGGTGTAAGGCTACAAAGCCACACACTGGAAGGGATGCCAGTCCTTCACAGGGTGGCTGCACACACACACATAGACTGACAAATTAACCTGAAACGCATCCCTTTGGACGGTGGGAGGAAACAGGAGCAGTGGGAGGAAACCCACGTGGACGTGAGGAGACCATGCGAACGCCACGCAGATGAAACTGGATTCACAACCATGCCTGAGGTCCTGCTCAGTGCGCCACCAAATGGTTCACTTCAGAGAGAATCATATTTAGGAAAAATGAAAAATCAAGATTTATTATCTGCTAACCACTTGATTCTACAACAGTATAAATTTGTGCAAATAACACATTCTGTGTTAAACATGCATACCAAAGTCGCAAAAATAATTTAAAAAATCTAAAATATTCCAATGTAACATGCAGGTTTAAGCATAAATATGAGCATTAATGAACATTACTTTTTGGTGTGGTTCATCTTATTAATAAAGTTAAGCAACTAAAATATTACAGTTATTAAAATGCACCATCCTCCACTGCACATGTTAGCTGCACATAAATAAAAAATATTTTTATAACAATATAAATACAAATAAAACTTTATCCATATGGCTACATCTTCATGCAGATATTCAATATTACATAAAATTATGTGTCATTTGTATGTTTTTTGTTCAGATTTGATTTTACACTTCAGTCAAAGCTGGCCACCAGAGTTACAGAGCTTAAATGGTGTAAAATGCATTTCAATTTTCAGACGTGAGCGGTGGAACACATTTGGTTTTCGCCCCGGTTTTGAGATGTGGTTTTGTGATCGCACTGAAAATAACTAACGTGTTAAATCTGACCAAAGTGAGAGAGTGGAAGAGACCACAAAGCTTGGCTGCAACCACAGGAAGTATGTTTACAACAAATAAATGCATAAAAACGCAGCATGTAGGATCATGGAAATGAGAAGTGCACGACAAGTTCAGCCCCAAACTGCAGGCATTAAACAACAACACAGGCTTAAGGACTTCAGACAACTCCAGACAAACCAAAACAATTTGTTTTCCGAGGGTCTCAGCTTCAAAGGTGCATAATGTGGTTCAGCAGGTGGTCAAACCCAGCTTCTTCTCCTCATAGGATGCATTGCAAGCTACTGGGGAGGCTCCTCAAGCACCTCTGACATCAGGGATTTCCACCAGCTTTTCGAACGTGACATGAATTCAGACTTCCTTTCCTTTCATTTTCAGTTGTTTTAATTCAACAAATGGGCACCGTGGTGGACTTGCAATATTCATCTATAAAGGCAGTTTGTATAGTGCAGTGGTTTCTGCTCTGTACGTTCATGCTGCAGGTTGGACTGTGGTGAGAACAAGTGAACCTTAGCAGTACAAAGTGTGAAGTTTCTAGTGCGCCCGTGTGTGCCTTAGTGGTCAAAACCAACACATCGAAGAGGCGGAAAAGGGAAAAGCAGTAACACTCATCCTTACTGCATGTTCTTACGCTGGAAAACGGGTTCGTTTCATTACGTGGGACTCTTGATCATACGTTCATGTGTGCCCTCGCCGTGTCTCCGCTGGCCCACACAGTTTCCATTGTGCAGCCGGTGCAGGTGTGGGATATGCTTTGTTGGCTCTAATCCCCTCGGAGGGAGAAGTTTTGAGTATGTTTGACATATCCCACCGGTGGCCTCTGGTCTCCCTCAGCCATGTGGTGGCCAGTCCCACTGTCCTTTCATGGGATCCGACAGGCGGAAAAATAATGAATAACACCTCAACCTAGCACTGACCTAGCACTCATTCTGAAGCTCTGTATGAAGGATAAACAAACCACTTAATTGAGCCTTGCAGGATAAAATAATGTATGAGACTCAGCCAAGTTTTTTTTTTTTTGTATCCGAACGCCTTGATCCTTCCCTTTTGAGAAGGCCTTTTCTTTTCTTTTCGGATGAAACACTTTGATCAAACAATGCATAAAACTATAACTGTTTTAGAGTGAAAGGCTAAAATCTTTGCCTTCACCAGAAGAAAAAACAAAAAGAAGCAAGGTGACGGAAGAAATTGCCGGATTGTCATATACAAAATTGCAAATGGACAGAATGTGATAATGGAATAAGGAGAAAGAAAAGTTTGAAACAGTTTTACACTTCTGTTGCAACTATACTAAACTTGGAGCAATGTGCACACTTCATGCTTCCCACCTGAGGAATGAAGACATACTGTAAAAAGAAACCAGTTGTTAGTTTTTACATGCATGATGCGTACAATATTTGTTAAATGGCTTTCGTTGTCTGTACAGGTCACTTAGATCAAATTTCCATCACAGTTAAGCTACCAGTGTGAGCGATATGAATAAATAAACTGACGTGTTAGCAAAAATGCTCTCCAAAATTTTCCGGCTGAGAATTATCAGTGCTGTGTAATTTCGGTGTTTGTAACTGCAGGAGTGAACAGGTGGACCGATGTTTTCTGTGATGTTGAGTGTTGCTGCCTCATCCAGTTGGTGTTCAGAGTCCAAAGAGGACAACACACGGCCACGGACACTCGAAGGTGCCGGCGTGCAAATATTCAGGTGAACATTTCTTCATTGTGAAGCCTCATTTTAAACTGTGCAGTCATGTGGAGGACCTGAGCAAAGTTCTTTGGAGCTGTCATTTGTTTTTTAACGGAGTTTAGATCTTCTACTGTACAATGACCAGAGACTGTAAAGACTGTAAAGGTCTAGAGTCTGTAGCTCAACACTAAGAACGCAATCTTGAAAGATGGATCCAGCATTTTATTCAGCTTTTATTGTTCTTTCCAAATCCCACAATTCTCCAAGGAGAAACCAAGGCCTCTGGACCTGAAGTGTCACACGAGGACACTCTCCACAGCTCTACTTCCTAATGTCAGCCTCCTTGCCCATTTGAGCTGCTCCTTGCAGTCTCTCCCACCTGAACAAAAGCTGCGCTTTTCAAGCTGCAATGTGGCAAAGTTAAATAACAGCAGGAAGTTCAAAGCCACTGGGGAAAGGCGGTAAAAATGGCCGTGTTCTGTGGTTTCTTGTGTGATCGGTTTCCCTTTGTATTACTAAGGTGACTTTTAGGAGAATTCTCATTTATGAGCAAATGTAGTTTACATCGCAAAAACGGTTTTCCGGAGTTTTCCCGAGTCCATGTGGTTACGCTCATCACAGAAGAATGGCGACTTTTTATGCAGCGCTGACTGAGGGCTCGAAGGTCAGTACTGGTTTGCAGCCTTGCCATTTACGCACACCGATTGCCCCAAATTCTCTCAGTCTTTTAATGATGCTGCGGAGCATAGATGGTGAAACACCTAAATTCTCCACAATCCTATGCTGAGAAACGTTGTTTCCAAACTGTTCAACTATTTGCTTATGCGGTTCAGCACACGGCCGTGAGCCTCGACCCCATCCTTGTTTGTGAAGGCCTGAGCCTTGCGTGGACGCTCCTTTCCTACCCGGTCGTTGTAGCATCACCTGTTATCTATTCACCTGTTTACCTGTGGAAAGGTCCAAGCAGGTAAACAGGCACCTGCCCCCTCTTTTGTGGGCGTCTTGCAGGCATCAAAATAAAAATGACCTTATACTTACCAAATTTATTTTAGGTTTATGCAGTAAAACATTAAATATATCTTGTCTTGGTACTGTTTCAAAGTAAAATGTGGGTAAAAGAGCATTTACAATTACTGCGTTCTGTTTTCATCTGCGTTTTACATCCTGTCCCAACTTTTTTGGAAAGGAGGTTGTAAGAAAATTAGCTGCCAGCTCACACACGTGAGAAACTCCTTATGAGAATGAGAACTTTAGTTCAAAATGTGTGCCTTGGTGACATAACAGTAGACCAGGTAAGAAGTGTGCCCCACCCTCTCTCACATACACACCATCTTCCACATCCACACTGTCTCCCTCATACCCACTGCCCCAACATACAAACAGTCCCCCACATACACACTGCAGCAGCTTAGAGTGATCGGTTTAGCTTGTGGAGCAAAGCACACAAGCACAGCTGGGACATGCAAACTCCACACAAACTGAGCTGGATTCTTCTGTTCAAAGTCACTACATGGCAGATGTGAGGCACTCGCTGTGACCCTGTGCGACAAAAGAACAGCAGAATAAAACAATATAAAAGTAAGAAATTCTGAGGGCAGAAGTTGACAAGGATGTCAGCAAACATAAGCATTTCTAACCTTAAACGTGACTCTTAGGCTGAGGTTTGAAGGTGTCCAGTTCTGATGTTGTGGACTTGATTTTGAATGACTTTTTTGGTGTTCGAAAGGTAAAGTAGGAATTTTGGATCTTCAGTTGCTCAGGATTGAATTATATTTTTTGGTTCTTTAAGATAAAGGTAACAAAGAGTTATTTTTATAAGAATTGTTTTTATCAGCAGATCTTCGGGGAAGAATCACATTCATTGTAAGAATGAAATTTTTCTTGGCAGTGCAGCAAAAGAAGTTGTCGGTTCACAGGGTGGAAGCATGACACCAGGTATATGAGCATGCAGTATGTTGAGTATCTGAAAGATTAAGAAAAATCTTCTTTAGAAATTGTCTTAGGTTACATGTTTATATGATGCTAAGCTACTGAGTAATACATTTGCCAACATGTTTCTTTTTGAGTCACCCTATGATCTATTTGTATGATCCACTATAATTTATAATGCCATAATAATGCCACCATTATGATCTCGCATCTTCTATCTACATGATGTCCTGACACTATGCACCCCATATCTTTGCTTGTATATGTGCAGCTGCTTGGTAATGCAGCTGTTTAAAGATTCTGGTCCAAAATGCCCTGTTAGTTTGCCCTGTGGGCTTCCTCCTGTTTCCTCTCGCAGTCCAGACGAATTATTTCAGATGCGCTGGTGATCCAAAATTGTCTCTAGTGTTTGTTAGTGAGTGTGGGCATGAACATCGGGCAGTGGGATGGCATTCCATCTAAAGTGTGTCCTGTCTCACCTAGAATCCAGCGCTTAGGGTGACATGGCTGGGCGAGTTAATAAATAAACAATTTATAGAAATCATAACGGTGACCAAGTGCACTGTGCTGTGCATTATAACCCTGACACCAATCTCAGTGGCAAATAGGGCCTTCTTGCAGTGAAAGTAAAAACCAGAAACAAACACCTCACAGTTATGTTTCTGCTGGAAGACGAATATGGAACATAATTGGGATGACCTGTGTTTATCTACACACGACGTGAACAATTTGTGACTTAAAAGGGCCAACTGTGAACATGCAGTCTGCCGCTGTGAGCTATTCAAGTGATGTTTCCTTAGGCAAATGAATTAGGGAGAAATGAAAAGCTAAACGTGTTGAGCTCAACCTGAAACAGATAGGAAGTGTCTTGAGAACAAGCTAATGTACCTACACTCAGAGGCCACATTATTAGGTATGATGGCTTCTAACATGTTGGATTTCCTTTGGTCTTCAGAAAAAAAAGCGTGAATTGTTTACAGCAAGGTTCTGGATTTGCTCCACAGGGTTCCTGCCATACTGGCTGTCTGAGCTGTCATGCAGTCCCTTCGAATTTTTGCCTGGTCTTTGATGTTGCAAGTATGTCATTCCGCCTCAATCCGAAAGGATTCTATTGCCAGACCCTGCTGAAGCCTGCGGTGTAGAATGACTGCCATGTTCATGGAACTACCCCATCGCAATTTCTGCTTCATGACATGACACATATTTCTGGTGGTAGTACAGTATCCATTTGAAAGAGGATAGGCTGTAGCAAGGGTACACCTAGCTGGAAACAAAGTTAGGCATGCTGGGTGGGGGGGGGGGGTTAAAACAAAAGTTATTTTTTATCTGGGCCCTCATGTGCTCCCCACCCCATTACACCATCACCACCAGCAGCAGCGGCAGCAGCCTATGCCACTGACACCAGGCAAGGACGTGCAGGAAGTACTGCACTGGCTCATACAGTATTGCACTTGGGTCTTCTGCTGAAAGTGTTGCCATTATCTTCTGGCTGGTTAGGGGCGGGTGTGCAGTATGTAATAAAGTGTAAGTGGGCAGCATGGCGGCTCAGGGAGTAGCGCTGATGCCGCATAGTGCCTAGGCTGGTCTGGCATCAGTTTGAATCCAGACTTTGCATGTTCTTCCTGTATCTGTGTGGATTTTTCCAAGGTACTCTGGTTTCCTCCCACAGTCTAAAGTTATGCCGTTCCAGCTTGTTGGTCACTGTAAACTGCCCACAGAGTGTGCGTGAGTGAATGTGTGCACATGTGGCCACCCTGTAAAAGACTGGGGTAGTTTTCCAGGCCCAGCGTCCAATGACTCTAGATTAGGCTCCAGGCCACCCGCTTAGGTTGAAGCAATTAATGATATTGGATGGATGGCTGGACCAAAATGTAAGTGTACCTAAAAAAGTGGCCATGGAGTATGTCAATGTGTTCACTAATAGCCATGCATCCATCCAACCCATTGTCATTAAACTCTTCATCCTGGGCAGGTTCACGGTGGTCTGGAGTCTATCCCAGAATCGCTGGGCACTTGGCTATGAAACCACACCCAGAATGGGATGCCAGTCAATGTCAGAGTATCCACAGGTTGCCAACAATTAACAGTGACCGACTGACCTAAAACACATCTTTGGACTGTGGGAGAAATGCCACGAGTAGGCATGCGGACAACGTGTAAACTCCACATCTGCTCAGCCGGATTAGAACCCATATATACATTAAAAAAATCATTAGTGTTAAAGACCAAAACTTTATTCTGTTAGTGGAGGCAGTGGCCACTTGGTGCTTGGTGCAATTTTGGGGCTTTACAATAGAATTTACTTGGAATTGTGAGGCAGCTTTACCCACATTCACACCACACTTAACAAACTCAAACTTTGTTGCCTCATTTCCGTAAATATCAATGTGGCATCTCCAAACAAGAGGCGTCCAATGGGGACACTCAGCAATTAGCACTTTGCTTTGTCCTCTGTGCCAGCGGGAATGGCCTGTAAATGGGTAACTAGACACAGAAGGGTCATCCTCTTCTGCCTTCAGGGCTGTCTCTGTTCCTGACCTCCTAATGCTCCCACAGCAAAGCAGCTTCTCCAATAATAACCCTCACATGGGCCTCTTAAGAGCTATGGAAGAGATAACAGTTCAACCGTTTAGATGATGCTTTCCTCCAAAGTCATGTACAGTGTTTATCTACTGTGTACTGTTTTTACCTGCTTGTACAACTGGGGAACTTTTATTGGAGCAAGTCAGGGTAAAAACCTTGTTTAAGTATCTTAGAGCGAGCGGGTTCTCAAGATGAACACGCACCGCACCCAAGCCGAAAAAGATGAAATGAATAATGCATTTTCAGTTCACTTAAGAGTCAGCGTGTCGCTTAGTATCACTTTTAAGTGTGTGTCTCTTGGACCAGCTCCCACTAAGGACTCTGGCCCTTGGCCAGAACATTTGGACACCCCTCATAGTATTATTCTAGTTTGAATCATTTGTTGTTCCAAATATCTCCTGCTTTGAAAAAAAATGTGAACCAGCTGAGTTACCCAGGTCAAAAAATTGTAGTGGTGGAAAAATATAAAGTAATAATCCATTATATAATCACCAAACTGTATTACCATTAAAGTGGTTGCATTTAGTACATTTAGTGTTGCTAGTGCTGTTGGACAGGTGAATGCCACAGAGAATGATGTGTGCGCCGGTCCTAGTCCAGTGGAAAAGAAGAAACAACAGATGTTTCACCAAATTTTGCTGCCCTTATATTACTACTGTGTGCAGCACCACACACGTGCGTGTAGCAATAAAATCTGCTAGCATGACTATGCACTCTGTGTGACGCTATTACGTGCTGTCTCTACTGCCACTTCTCCAAACCTTGTCAGAGAACGGGGTTTTAACTTTTCAGAGTAGTACGTAGACTTTTTGGAGTGTAATGAACTTGACTGCTCAAAAACCTCACTCGGTGTGAGAAGTGCATTTGCGTAAAGCATAAACAAACACGCAAGCACATTTGGCTCTACAGATACAGCGCCGAACTGGAAACACAATGGAAGCAATGAAACACACCGGATAACTTCCACAAGAAGCCTTGATGTCATTTAAATGTGCATTTGTCTTTTGATGAAGAAAGTGTTGCATTTTGAGAAGAAAGCAGGCAAAGTCATTGCCCAGACTTGACAGAGAAATTCCCACTCTAGCACTACACTGTCATAGGAAACCGTGGAAAGAGAAGCACGGCGTAGAGAATGCACTGTGAAGGTTCTCCGCGTCTTTGTCTCTCTGGCACTGTGCTGTGGCATTAATTGCCATGATTATCCATGAGAAGACAGCACACCTCAGTTCTGCTAATCTACAACCTGGGTGGCTCTGTGAACTGTCAGGGCCATTTTTTGACAGATTGCATCTTCAAAGAAGCAGGTCTTTACAACCAAGCCCTGCCAGGACAGCTGCTTCACTTCTTGGTTTTAAGCAAACAATCCCAGAGGAAATAGAGAAGAGCAACTGCTTAAAACCGATGAGCATCCATCTCTGCAGAAGGTCTCTGGACCATGCATCCAGCTTGCTAGAGAGCCCACGGCACAATAGCGCCATTGTGTTGGGGCATGAGTAAAAGGTGTGGAAACGGTAACGTATCTGCATACAGCTTGCCTTGTCGGTGAGCTTGAATCGTTTCGCCAAAATTTAACAGTTTCAAGAGTGAAAAGGAAATTTGTTAGTTCGTGCATGCATCCATCCAGATACCATGTAAAACAAACGAAAAATGAACACTTCCAAGGGGAAACACATCCGAGTCACCGCCGTTCAAAAACGCATTTGTTAAAAATTTTCTTTCATTGGTCCAAAATATGTGTTATGTCTACTTAACCGAATAAAAAGTTGTGTTCTGTGCATTGGTTTTAACAGCTCACCAGCCAAAATGTGACCCCATGAGCTACTGTGCTCAGGAGGATGGCAGTTTTGGTTCTGACCAGAACTGCTCATACCTTTCCCATTGACTGCGAGTGCATCTTCTCCGTGGGCTTTAGTCGCTACACCGATCGTGTGTTATACTTAAGGGGTGGCACAGCTGCAGGTACTGGGGGTCTGGTTCCGGGGGTGAAAGCATTTGTTTATTATTTAATTTATTAACAAAATGCCACTACTCCGAAGTGTCGAGATCAACAGAGCACAACCTCATCGGTGCAAAACAGCCAGAGTGTTGATCAACATGTTTTATGTTTCATGTTTCTAAACACCCAGACAGCATACAAAGAAATTCCAGGTATCCGGCCCTTTCCTTTTTAGTGTTTGTTATTCATGTTATTCACTGTCTGCAAACACCTGTATGGATATTGGATATCCAGAGGTGGGTAGCAATGAGTTACCTTTACTCCCTAATTTGAATAAATATTTCTGGGGAAACTGCACCTCTTTTTTAGCTTCAATGTAGATACTTCTCATTTTTGCATGAAATTGCATTTCTGATGCTCTGTTTGCTCATGAATTCTTCACAATTAATCTTTAAAATAACTCACTGCACAGAAAGTGAGATCGTATTTACTTAGAAGCACTTCCAGAACTTCCTCGCCGGCAGCTCACCTGTGTGGGGGAGTTTTGTCCTGAAAACACTGGCAACCCGGTTGTGAGTTATGATTGTTCTGCTCCACTTTGGGACAGTCGTAGAGGTTTTTTAGACTGTTGCTCAGCGTGTCTTTTTGCATGGAGAGGCGTCAGATTCGAACAAAGCATGGGTTGCATATTTTTATTAGCGGAAAAGAAGGTACCAGAAAGACAGTAGCAGCATCGCGAGAAACTGCAAACACGTGCAGATAAGCAACACAAGGGCGAGCGGTCACCATATTCGTCAAAGGTGTTCATGCAGACTGCTCATGTAAAGATCTCTAAGTTCCAAAAGATGAGCAGAACTGTGGTCAAAAGTGAACTTTTCTGGTGGAAAACAGTTAAGCGCTTAAGCGCCGTCTACGCAGCGGTCTTTCCAAGAGCGAGCTTCTCCGTGTCCCAGCGGGACCAGCCACCTGTCGAGAACTTTGTCAAACGGGCCAGTTAGCTCATCTCATTCGCTTCATAGATCAAGAGTGCGAGGTTCTCGATTTTGACTGCGGTGCGGTGGCATGAAGTCTCTCTTCTCAGAACTGCTGAACGTATAAGAATTCGACGATTTAGAAGGCTCTCAAAAGGCATCGCTTTCAGGCCCACTTTTCTCCGATGCCATTAATCACTTCATAAGCAAACTTCAGTCCCGCACCACCATCACATCTGTATTTTCTGCCAATTCTATAAGCAGCTGCTTGTATAATGAGTCCTGGTACGAAGGTGGACAAGCTGACTGCTGAGACACTTGCGGGTCTGCATCCGAAACTCTTCATCACTTGCTGGAGTGCTTCTGCTTACCCTGAGTTGCATGTTGCTTTGGAAACAAGCATCTGCTGAATGAATGAGACTAAACACACACATACAGTAGTATTGCTTTCAAACGTGTAGGAGTATTCTAGCCACATTCCACACCTTTGTGGAAAACTGATTTTTTTCTATGTTTTGTCACTATCAATACTGTTTTTTTTTAAGACACTTGTGATGCTTGACTGAACAGCGCAGAAAAGGAAGTCCATGTTTCGTTCTCTACTTGTATTGCAGTTGTAAGCAAAGTGTTTATGAAAATCTGTATGAAGGCAGACGGTACGGATCTTTCACAGCACCTGGATGTAGGTCCCATCCCACTAACATGCGTCCTTTGGAGAGGACAGCAGTTTTGCAGCCCTTGTGCTTTCAGGAAGTCTTTGTTTGTAGTGAAATGCACTTCTGTTTATCCTGAGTTGTGTGTCATTCTGGAGAAAAGGCTCCTACTAAATGAATAAATCCATCCGTCCATTGAGAGCTCTGCTTTTTCCCGGCCAGGGTCATGGCGGTCCGAGTCTGTCGCGGAGTCTGCCTCTGCCTATTTGCTGGGTCTTATATCTCAGAATGCATGATGGAACAATACCTGAATATTTTGAAGAGGAAAAAAAAAAAACTATCGTATCATATACTAAAATGTTTTCATATATAATTTACAAAATAGATGTTGAATGAGTAAAACGGGAATACAAGTTACAAGTACGCATCATTTACGCAATTTTGGGCAACTTTCAAAGTTTTTTTGGCTTTCACATGAAGGAAAGCAGTTTGTTATCAGGCCCAAGTTACACATAAATAAGTAAAAACTAGAAAGCATGGAATGAATACTTTTGCGCTATCAATTTATAACAAAGCAAACATATTGGCTCCTGTCTTTCAGACGTTTTTGACAGCGCAATTTCCATCTCTGCATTCTCTCCTGTCAGCATACTGTGATATTTGAGAGCTCAGTGCGGTTTATTCAACTCAAATGGCCCGTTTATTTCTCGCAGTAGCTGCTGGGTTGCTAAGGATGCAGTGATTCACCTTTCTGCGGAGATAAAGAATAACTGTACAAAGAGAGAGAAAAAACAAACAAAAAAAAAACACATTTGACAGTAATTCAAAACAAATGCTTGCTTTAATAATCTTAAAACCATTCTATTAATTTTAAACTGACCTGTACATTTTGTCGGAGGTAAAGCAAAATTTGAATCGCTCCGTTGTGAAGAAGTGACGTTAAACGCGCCTGGAAGCGCGCCTCGGAGTCTGGGCACCGAAAATAAACGCCTGAATGACGGCGAACCCGAACTCACAAAGCCCGTTTGCTTTGAAATGTAGGCTTAAATTCAAGTTATTTGGCATCCGACAAAGAGAGGAATTTCATTTGCAGCCCCACAGCTTTTCTTTGCCGAAGGTGCGACCGCGACGCAGGATTTCCGTCCTGTCGCCCGCAACTCGACGAATTTATTTTCGCGAACTTTCAAGGCTCCAGAACAAAGGACTCACGTTTCTGACTTTTCCTTGCAGTTGAAGCTAAAAACTACTTTTTTATTTATCGGGACAGCTACCCATTGCCCTTTGCCATTGCATTATTATTATTATTATTATTATTATTATTATTATTATTATTATTATTATTATTATTATTATTAATAGTCGTACAATTTTTGAATTAAAATTTACACAAATGCCTTTATATCTTCCCTAGCTAATAATGAAACCTTTATTTAATACATTTTTTAATCCACCTTTTTTTTCAATGACTGATTCCAGATTTAGGTCACTTTAAAACATTAGACCAGTAAGTTTTAGTCATTTTAGTTATTTCAGTTCTTTATTGCTTTAACGTCCGTTTATGATACAACCTTCAAATTGTTTGATTCATGTTTATGTAAGTTCTAGCGCCCCAGCAGCGGGACGTGAGACACTGAGAATTAATATTTCATAAAAAGCTATTTTCATTTTTATCCAACTATTTTGTGTTTAATATTAGCATTTGTCACAGGTGTTTTTAAATGTAAAATTTCTGGGACTTTTTTTCTAACTATGCCAATACCACATGCCAATTCTGCTGCTTTCCCTTCATTTATGATCTTACCCAAACTGAATGTTGTTTTAAGGCAACATTTAAATTCCAACTGCATATGCAAACTATCAAAATGATCCATAAATTAATGTATTAATATAATAATGTTATTGGTACATAGACTGAAATTATATATTTTTTATATATGTTTTTGCATACTTCTACTTTCAGCCGGTTTTCTTTGCACGTGGAATTTGTTTAGGATTACCAATAATGATGAGTGAACTGTATTAAGTTTTGAGAATTGTGACTGTGAACAGTTTTAACAGCGTTAATATTCAATAACACGTGTGCTGCTTCCAGCTGAACAACGAAAAGCTGTGAACTGAACTATGCTGCGTACATATTTTGCCATTGTGTCCATACTGAAAACCAAACACACCTGAAGGTAAACAACTTAAATCTGGATGGAAGACAAATATCCAGAAACGGTAATGATGTTTCCTCTCGTGTTTAATTAATATTATGCAATATTGCATAACTACAATGCGAAGAAGTTGTCAAAAAGTTTTGTGCTAAAGATCTAAAAAAAAAACTCACATAATTGTAAACTATGAATATAAATAGTAGTAATATAAATGTATAATTTACACATTAAAACTACATTGTTAGAATAACTGCACATTATTTCAATGTGTTCAATATGAATCCTGCCTAAAGCTGCTTTGAAGACTAAGGCACTATATTCCTCAGCAGAGCACAGTGAAGGCCGACCATTTAGTTAATATGTTGACGTTCATGATCTTGCATTATCAAAAATGTTATAATCCAGGTTTATTTTGAATTCAGTCCAGCCGGTTTGGAACCGTTGTGCAGGTTTGGTGGAAGCCCTTGCAGCAGCAGCAGCAGCTCGGGAGCGCCTCGGTCGTCAAAACAATATGAAATGGTGCAGTGAAAGCGGCCGCACTATGGCTTTTGTAAAAGTTTTGGAAAAGTGATGTGGAAAAACTGGTTGGCAGACAAGTGCTGCTGACCACCAGCGTACATCCCAGGTGATGCGACAGGTGAGCCACTTTGCACATTTTGTCCCCAGGTGAAGAACATGTTGGATGTGATGATGTCACGCTCAGCAGTTCCTGTGTGCGGTGCCGGGTCTGAGACGCGCTGTATTCCCCCTAGACCTCGGCCCCATCTCGGGGGTATATCAAACTGTTCACACTGAAGCTGTTGTAAAAGTGACCGCTGAACTGTCCACTCTGCCCCCCACTGAAGGAGTTGTAGTAAACTCCGCGGTTCAGGTGCAGGCTGTCTGATAACTCAACACCACTGCTGTCCTGAAAGGAGTTACTGTGGTAAGGACTGAGACCTGTGATGTTCCTGCTGGACAGCTCATTGACCAGACCCAGCGGTCCCGGTCCTTGTCTGCTGCCGGATCCGGAGCTGAGAGCCGACATGCTGCTGAAGAAGCTGTTGAAGCAGGGAGCGGAGGGAAGGCCGGGGGGCGACACGCTTTTGGGTCCCTCGCTGGTGGTGTCCACAGCTGGAGAAGACGGTTCCGCGGCGGACGGACTTTCTGCAGATTTGACTGCCGGAACAGATCGACCGTCTTCAATTTTGGTGCTGCCCGCGGTCCCGCTGGTGGAGTCTGACCTCCGCTTCCTCTTTCTCCGGAAGTTGCCGTTGTCAAACATCTTCTCGCAGTTCGGATCTAACGTCCAGTAGTTTCCCTTTCCTTCAGAGCAAACAAGCGGAAATTATTTCTGTTATTCACAATTATGGAATTGCTGCTGGCCTAAACTGTGGGCAGCAGGTAGCACAGAGGTCGTATTTGCCAGAATGAGTAAAGAAGGTGTAAAAAAAAATGCCAATTTTAACAGCGCTGTTATTACAGCTTTTTATGTTCGGCTGGATAGAACATTAATCTTTAATCGATATTCTTTCGTATCATGGAACCGCGTGCCGCTTAAGAGTATTAATAGTTAATAATATCAGCTCTCATAAAGAATGAGTACAGAAGTTGGCGAGAAAGGAAGTTACGGCATGAGCCACTGACACGGCGGCACCTCTGCGTTACTTTTTTTCCCCATTTTCTCATGCCAAAATATTCCATTTGTAATAATAATAATAATAATAATAATAATAATAATAATACATTTTATCGCCCGTAATAATATTAGAGCCTTTTTCAAGTTCAAGTTGCGAAGAAGGTTCGAATCCCACCTCCTGCTGTAGCACCCAAGACCGACATTTACCTTGAATTCGAGCAATAAATAAATTTATGCGATAAACTGACGAAAGCAGCAAACCGGCGAGCTGGCCAAGTGCGAGGCAGCGGCTGGCGGGGCTCAAATTCAGAGCAGCAAACAAGCAGCAGAAGTTGCTTAGAAAAACGCGGCTCCTTCGCCAACGATGCTCTTGCAGCCCTTCCGGCGCACCGGACTGGGAAGACGCGTGGAAGTTGGGCCTTTACCTCGTTTACCACGGCCATTTACCTGGGTCGTCCTCGTCGCGGGGGACCTTCTTGAAGCAGTCGTTGAGCGACAGGTTGTGGCGGATCGAGTTCTGCCAGCCCGCCTTGCTGCGCTTGTAGAAGGGGAAGTTGTCGGCCACGTAGCCGTAGATTTGGCTCAGCGTGAGCTTCCTGTCGGGCGCGTTCTGGATCGCCATGGCGATGAGCGCCGAGTACGAGTACGGCGGGCGTACGAGCTTCAGCAGCTCCTCCTGGCTCGCAAGCGACAGCCAGCCCAGGTCGGCGCCCGAGAAGCCCGCCGAGCCGCCCAGCAGCTGCCGCTGGGGCCCGTAGGAGGGCGCCGCGAACGGGGCCGCGCCTCCGGCGTGCACGTACGGCGCGGGCGAGCTCACACCTGGCGCGTTGAGCCACAGGTAACTGCTGGACGGCGGCGCGTAGTCAGGCAGCGCGTACGCGCCGGCGCGGTGCGCGCCGGGGACCCCCTGCTGCGCCTGCGGATGCTGATGCTGCTGCTGCTGGTGATGGTGGTGGTGGTGGTGATGCTGCTGCTGCTGCTGCTGTTGCTGCTGCTGCTGCTGCTGCTGCTGCTGATGGTGGTGGTGGTGGTGGTACATGGAGAAGTTGTCGCAGTACACGGCCATCTCCGGCGCGCTGTCGGGCTGCGGATCCTGCGGGAGCTGCGGGTTCGCGGCGGGAGACGCGTGATGATGAGCGTCCAGCTCAGCGGAGTTCATGCTCTGCGAGCGCGACCCGTTCTCTCTTTCTCCCTCTCTCCCTCTCTCCCTCCCTCCCTCTCAGCAACAAGTGGCGGCCCGCACGTCTTCTTTCATAGGGCGAGGCTATCGGTCCGCTAGGGGGCGCAATTCTAGAGGGCGGGGGCTGGCTGAATGCTCGCTGTCGTAGCGGTAATGTCAGCACTGGCCAGTAGGAGCGCTGTGCTATTGGCGAGTAACGGCGCTTCAGCTCATTCATGCTTTTAACACCAAGAAGTCGATCAAGTTTCATTCATTCATTCGTTCATTCGTTCGTTCATTCACTTCCATATGCATGCTATATTGGTTTGGGAATAGCTGTGCTCGGGACATCAAGGCACTGCGGAGAGTGATCCGGGCAGCGGAACGCCGCACCAGATCTGATCTGCCATCCCTACGAGACATCTACACCAGGAGATGCAGGACCAGAGCGACTAGGATCGTCGGTGACCTGTCTCATCCCAGCAACCATCTGTTTGACCTGCTGAAATCAGGCATTATGGCCAGAATGGAGAGGCTCAGGAGCAGCTTCTATCCACAGGCCATGAGACTTCTGAACCCAGACACGCCATCACAATTTTTTCCAACTGCTGACTGTAATACACATTGAACTCTCCCCTCATTCCATTTGGCTGCCACCATGTCATGTAGAGGTTTTGTTTGTTTGTTTGTTTGTTTGTTTCCTTGTGAAATTGTATTGCACACAGTCTCATGGCTGATTCAGGGCACATTTCACTACATGGTGTACTTGGTATAACTGTGTATGTGACAAATAAAATTCTTTGATCGACTGACTGATATTCTTTTAAAAAGTTAAGAAGTTAAGAGATAAACTGCTTTTTCACAGTATTTGTTTTTCATTTGCTGAACTGTTTATGGTTTTGGCAAGGCTGTAGATCTATTCATGGCCATTTGTGTGACTGACCCATTTTTAAAGATGTACCTCCTGGATTCTGTGGCATGGATGGATAAACATAAAGTATATTGTTTTTTTAAATTTTACCCTGTGAAATTGTACATTCATAAAAGTAAGCGAGCAGCATGAACCTTTTCTTTAATGACACGACAACTTGAAGCAGCATTTCAGCATCCACTGACTCTAAATGTTCTGTTGTGGTCCTATAATAGGTCTCTTGTTCTGACTTTACGTCAGAAAATAAAAGAAAAACATGCTGGCCGACAAGCTGTTCAGCATTATTTATGCCACGCTTTTCTCCAACGCAATTTAACAGAATTAAAGCAGAATTAAAATACAGCGAAAATACGTTCATACACCTGGGTGATTTTTACCTGGGTACTAATGTCAAAATAGGGTACTCTATTGAGTCTGAGAGCTGGAGTCCACTCCTGGAGCGAGTAAATACATTGCATTCGTGCCTTCTAAATTAAGCATGAGAGCAAATAAAAATGTCAATTTTTTTATTGCAATAATTCAGGCTACTTACCATGCTTAAGAGTACAGCAGCAGGAGCTGGGATTCAAACTTGGGTCAAGTAGCAGTTCTGGTCACTACGCCCCCTGCTGCCCATGTGTTACAGGACATGATGGCTCTATGGTTTGGTCTGTGTTGTGTGGCCATTGAGCAATGAGCGAAAATTCACCTGGGATTGTGTTTCTTATTCATTTAGGACATTGCTTCAAAAATGTCTTCCTTTCTTTATGGATTAGGGTTGCAGAACAGGCTGACCGTAATCGTTCCTTACAAATTCTTTTCTATTTAATTGTTTGTTTTTGTTTGTTTGTTTTCAGCCCGACAGTTTTTTAGATCCCTGAAGCTTAGCCAGCTTAGGTCTGGTTACTGCTGTAACCGGACAGGAAACCACTGGGTTTTGCTTGGACAAGGTGGGCAGCTGAGGTTATCATTTTGTTTCTTCTGTTTGGCTTCTTTTTCCCCACAATTGGTTCAGAGTAGTTATTACTGCATGTCTGTGCTTTTTGGATAATTTCTTGAACAGTCCCAGGCAACGTGTTGATGCTGTGCAAAAATGATCAGAAGGGGTTGCCATGCAGGGTGCAGAGATGAAAATTCCAGTCTTTATTGAACTTCACATTAACTGTAAATTATCATAAAAGACTGGCCTATAATGTACACAGCATCTATGCTTTTCCACCTCTGGCCACCTGCATATTCCAGTCACACTAGGTCTAGTTCTCAGTGTCAGTCCCAATGTTTTGGAATGAACTCCCTCTGTCTCTCAGAGCTGCTAAATCCCTTCCAGTATTTGAGAAGCATCTTGGGACTCACCTCTCAGACCCATTTCCCTCCTGAGCAACTGACAGCTTTGCAAGTTAAGTCCTTCACCTCCTATTATATCAACGTACTGTGTGTCAGGCAGCGACTATAATACCTGTGTCAGGAAAACTGGCATCCAACAAATAACTGGAGCTTTAATAATGTTTGTGTCGCCACTTTGTTGCAGGATGCATTTGTGTTCATCTGACTTGTACGATGGTTTGGAGAAGTGTCCGCACAAACGTAATTACATTTCTTCACCTCTTTCTTGTGGGAGCAGCAGCCGTTTCATTCGCATTTCATTTCAAAATTCAAAAAGACCATGGGGTGTAACACAGTAAAGAACAAAAATATCATCTCCATCATTGAAAAGTTGCATTTATTGCATTTACATGACATTAAAAACTCAACACCATGAATTAAAATATCAACGTGTCATATTGCTCTTACAGAAACAAAATTAGTGTTTACAAAACAAAAACAAACCTTTAATAAATAGCTTTTAGTCCTTTAAATATGCTTTTGTTTATACAGAGAAATGAATAAATTTTAAATGTTAATCTTTGTATTTATCTATTATAAAAGCACTTTTAATGTTTTTTTTTTTTTTTTCCTGAAAGGTTTTGCTTTTCTTTTTAATAAAAATAAAACTCGCAATCTTAGCAATGTAAAGCCTGAGATCAAGCTAGAAGATCAAGCAGTCTGTGTTGGTTACCTCCTTCATACTGCAGCCTGGGAACACATGAAGAAACATCCAACTCCACCAACCCAAAGGTTTTAAAAAAAAAAAAAAAAAAAAAAAATTGTACTCGCTCTGTTTGTGTTGTTCTGTTGCACCCGTGGGGTAATACACTGGCTGGCATACATTCTCAGAAAGGGGACTGAGCAGTTTGGACACATCTGTAAGGATGGAGCAGCAGAAAGTGCGTTCCGGTTAAGCAAAGAACACGCAACAGCATAGAGAGATGACTTCGACGCGCTGCAGCCCATCAGCTCACTACGGTCCACTGTTTGTGGACGACTGCATTCTCCGGGCTTTGCTGTCAGAACTGTTTTGAGTCTCAACCGACCTTAGTCTGTCATCGTGGTGGAACGAAGAGGCAAAGAGCAGACATTTGGACAGGCAAACTCATCGTGCCACCAGGCACAACCAGTCCGACATGGAAGACTGTGTGAGACATGCGGTGTGCACAAAGGCAAATGTGCTCCTTCTGTCAGAGTCGGGGTATCACATCCCTCCTACACCGGACACACATTTTCCACAGTGTTAGTCTGTTCGAACCTGCTGCTGCTCACTGGTTACTGACCTACTGTTGCCAAAAACACACTGTTGTGCTGTTGTGGAACTAAAGCTGATAAAAGCCAAAGTGCTCCTGAGAAGGTCTTTTCTAGGCATTAAAGCCTGGAAACCTGCAATGCTGTAACTGCATCACACTGACACTGGACACGGCACATCACAGCATTCACCAACAGCCACGAGAGAACTAAGGAAAACCCTTTTGGGCCGTTGTCAGTGTCAATTTATACCGGGGGGGGCAAGAAAAAAGGACCACTGAGTCTGAGGGTTTGCTGAACTACACATGAATAACAAGGTGACAAGAAGATTTTGCCCTCAGATGAGTCACCATGATCATAATGCTCTATAATGGCATTTTTAGGGTTTATTTTTGCTTCTTCCCAGCATGTAACCTTGCCAAAATGTAACTTCTAAGCATTTAAGGACTGTGCGACATTTCCTTGGAAAAGAGCATTCATAGTCGCTAAACAATAATCCTCCTATGAGCTGATATGACTCACTGACATTGCAATAGCACTGGACTCCAGGCTGAACAGAGCCACCTCATCGCAACTTAACCAGATTTCCTAAAATTTTTGAGACTTTATGACCACTTGGTTGATACTATGAGCTCTAAAATGGGGTTATTTAAAACATAAACATGTTGGGCTTAAATCTTCAAGGTCAAGACTGGTAAAAGTTTTACGGAGTCATTTTTTAGCAGCAATAACTTCAACCAGATTCTTCCAGTCATCATGATCAGACCTGCACAGTGTTTACGATACATTTTGGGTTGCCATTCCAAAATACTGAATTTCAAATTCGAATGTTGATTTACTCCTGTGTTTATGATCTCCATCATGTTTCAGACTGATGCCCTGACTTTTGCCTGGAGAACCCATTAGAACTTCATTGTTCCCTCAATGACACAAAGCAGTCCCACACCATGGTGCTACCTCCACCACGCTTCACAGCTGGGATAAGATTAGCACTGGGATTGATGTTTTTCTATTTACAATGCTGTAAACTTTTAATAAAGAATATTGTCTAATGTGTCCATAGAACACTTTATGTCGAGGATACTGTTTTAGAACACCTAGATGGTCTTTTTAGTAAACTTGACGTAGGCAGCCATGTTTCTTTTCCCTTCTTGGAAAACAGTGATTTGGTCACACGGCAACCTCCCATGAACTAAGTTCAACATTTTTCTTAATGCAGGCATGCACAGGCATTATTCTGCATAAAACTCTTTAGCTGTCACTTGGAGGTCCTTTGAAACCTTCACCAGCAGCGTACAACATACTCTTGCAGTGAAGTTTCTAAGATGGGAAAAGTAGCAACAGCATGCAGCTTCAGCATGAACGTAGACAAATAAAGACAAGGGTGTTCACAAGTTCTTCCATAAGCTTAGCCGATTTTCTGAGCTTCAGTAACTCGACTTAAGGCCCTATGAAATCTTTCTGATTGGGCCATGTTGTACTTGGCCAATTTCTGTTGTGAACTAACATTGAGGGACGGTTAAGCAGAGGACCTCAAACTCACACCCGATGGTCATTACTAACTGAAAAAACCTGACTCCAATGATCTTCTATCAAACACCCCTTCATAGAGATTCACAAACTTTTTTGTCCTTGACCTTGAACATTTAAACAATGAAAATATGACAAGATAAAATACCATGTTTGTTCTTGTTTAATCAGACTAGCTTTACGTACTTGAATGCACTAGATGAAGATCAGGTCACATTTTAGAAGCCATTAATGCAGAAATTCAGAAAGGATTCATAATTTTTTTTTCCTCACAGAAGTACTGTATATATCCTTATTAGCTAGTAATACATGTAACATTGATGTAGCAATTACTTAAAAATAAATAAATAAATAAATAAATAAATAAAAACACCCAGTAAACTTTTAATACACTGTATGGCCAAAAGTATGAGGACACTTGAGCATCACCCCCATATGTGGTTGTGGAACATCTGTCCAAATCTATAGGCATTAACATGGAGTTGTCCCCCACCCTTTGCTGCTATAACAGCCTCTATGTTCTAGAAAGGCTTTCCACCAGATTTTGGGAATTTGTGCCCATTCAGCCAGAAGAGTATCAGTGAGGCTGCTTCACTCGAGTTCTTCTACCCCAACCTGGGCAAACCATGTGTTTATGAAGCTTGTTTTGTGCATGGTGGTGGGGGGCACAGTCATGCTGGAGCAGGAAAGGAGCTTCTTCTTCCCCAAACTGTGGCCACAAAGCTGGAAGCACCCAATTGCCTAAACAGTTCTCGTGCTGACGTTGCTTCCAGAGGCTTCCATTTGGAGCTTGGTAGTGAGTGATGCAGCTGAGGACAGATGCTTCCACTTCACAATAACAGTCCTTACAGCTGACCGGGCAGAGCAGGGCAGAAAAAAGTCCCTAAGCTCTTCAGTACGACCCATTCTACTGTTTGCCTATGGAGACTGCATGGCTGTATCCTTGGCTTTCTGCACCTGTTAGCAATGCATGTGGCTGAAACAGCTCAACTCAATCTTTAGAAGTGGCGTCCACATACTTTTGGCCATGCAGTATATGTGAGGCTAAGAGGTAAGATGGAGGGCAAGGCAAAAAGAACTACAGTGGATGCATTCTGTCAGAAAAACTGTAAACCCCTGTTAAAGAAGTTTTCTGTATTTAACATTAGCACGACTTTTTCTGAACCCTAAACATCCTTGTTTTTATAGACACCACGCGACGCATCCGATGGCAAACCGTCACAAGCTCCTGTTAGTTCCTTTGAAGAGTCGGCTGTTAACAGACATAAACAGGTCAAACGGGGTTGAAGGTACCCATTGAAAGTGAAAGAGTGAGAATTATAGAAGACACAACCGTGACCTGGAAATGGGTTTCGTAGCTTGAGAGATGCAAACAGGGAGGCTGATGGAATAGCTGAGGTACGCTGTGCTAAGACTTTGGAGGAAGTGTATGCATTTGACACCGCTTAGAGTGCATGCTGATGTAAGAGGAAAGAGGATTCCCGTAAAGTCCAGTAAACAGTCACCCTGACATGAGCTGCAGACAATGACATTATTATGGAGATCAAACAGAAAATTCAGAGTTTCACATTCATTTCCACATCTGAAACAAAAGCAGGAGGTGAGTGTGCTTCAGTGGTACAGTCAGCCACTGCTGTATCTAGCTCTTAGTTTATAGCTACATCATAAAAGAAACAAATTATTTCATTTTCAGTCACTGCTTATCCAGACAAAGATCTGGAGCCATTCCTGGGAAGCACAGGACTCAAAGCAGGTTACACCCTGGGCGGGACAACAGACCACCCAGAGGCTTGACACAAAGGACAATCTGGAGTTACTAGTTCACCTGAACCACAAGTCTTTGGAAAGAGGGAGGAAACTCGTGCAAACATGGGAAGAACATGCAAACCCTGCATGAGAGAGAAAGAACAAGAGAGAGAGCTGGGGCTGGATATGATCCCGTAACCCTGGAGCTGTAAGGCGACTGTGCTACCCACTGAGCCACCATGGCATCCTACAAAGAATAAAAAATGTGAAACAAAACAAAAAAATCATTTCTCATTCTCATGCTGACAAAATAATTATGTTTGCTATAATTCTCACTTTCTCATTTTGTGTATTAAAGACTGATATAACCCAAGACAGATGAGTTCCTCCATTTCTCCATGAGTAGCAAAACCAGTGTCTTTGTTGTCAGTGTCCAACAATCAAGAAAAATGGTGAGAAACTTCCTCGAGGCAATTTAATAGAAGTTTGCTTGTTGAAGTGTAGAAGAAAAAGAACACTTCACAGAGGAAAAATCCACGCACCGTTTTTATCATATTTCTACATTTTATCAAAATGTGTGTATGTACTTCCGTTACTGTAGCTGCAGTAGCTCCACATACTCCCAAGGCAAATGCTGAGCCATCGGGCGGGTGCAGGCCCGCTCTTCCTGTGGCGGCTGGGTGGCCTCATGCGGTCACACACCGGTCCGGTCGCTGTAGAATGGCGTAACGTGGAACATGTAGCAGTGTGTGCACACGCGGACGGGCTTCACCTGGCCGTAGCGTGGTAGAGGGGCCGAGTGAGAAGAGCAGCGGGAGCAGAAGATCTGGGGAGGGGAAAAAAAAAAAAAAAAAAAGCCGGCAAATACGGTCGCATGCGTTTCATAGCACAAGGAGGACATCCGCGCTGAAACTAGAAGATGCAAACTCCAGATACACTGCACTTTGTTAGCATCTGGATTCTGCATATCCATATTTTCATTATAACAGTTCTTGAAAATTAATACCTAAATATCCGTCTCCAAATTGAAAACAAATATCTGAACTGTGATTTAAGTGCTTATTATTTGCCTCCCACCTCCAGACAGCAAACCTCACAAATCTCTCTTCACTTCATTCTATGAGTACCCAGTAAAAACTTGAGCGTTGTTTAAATATTTTTTTTTTTTGCTGCATTTCACTTTTTTAATAAACCTATTTATAAATGCTGGTGGCGGCACTAACAGTCTTGTACTGTAAATGCTGTAGCGTGCGTTACAAAAATGCAAATGAATGACATTATGTGTTTTCTGTGTTTTACCCAGGTCCTAACCCTAACTCTACCAGGTATCCACTGTGTCTTGCTCTAGTAAAAATTTCTCTGCTTTGCAGATGAATAGTTCATTAATGCAAGTTTATTAACATCCCAAGTATCAGATAAATACATTTGGGAAAAAAAAACCAGAAATTCTTTTCAATCATAATTATTAAAGAATAGATCACATTTTTATACAGAGATTACTCTGGGGGAATGAACTGTTGCCATTGCATGGCCTGGGGGGGACATCTTGTCTTGTTGGGTGCTACTTGCACAGCCTGGAAATGGCAATAGATGGCTATTTTAGAATAAATTTGTTGAAATAACATGTTACAAATCAATTAAGAACCAGGACTGCAAAATTTATTAAGAAAAACTTAAATATTCAAAAGTAACACGTAGGTTCAGTCAAACTCACGATCATTGTAAAGTACCATATTGGCTTGAATATAAGGTTGTATTTTTTTTGGGAACTGGATCAAAAAAAAAAAAAAAAAAACGATGAAGTCCTCATATTCAAGGATTACACCTACAAGGTTAGAGGTGTCAAACAACTCTCAAGCAGCCAGGAAATATAAAGTTACAGAATGTCATATTGGAAGGAGGCGAGCCCAAAAAGACCATCTTAAAAATATAAATATGATAAACACAATTTGTCTTTCTAAAGATTAGACACAACGTTCCAAAAACCTTTTCCAAAAATCCGTGTTGTAAAAGATTATTATCAGGATCATCTTATATTCAGGCCAGTACGGTACATATTTATGACTGTGGACCCTCACGTGGACATTAGTGAACGTGGTCCAAATAGGACACACCTTATAATGACTGTATTTATGCCTGTGTGCACATGCAGAAGCTCACCTTGCCACAGCTCCTACAGTGGTGTTTCCTGCGGATCACAGTAAAGGGGGCTTTACAGGTGGTGCAGCAGCTGCAGGCCTCATCTGGGACCCAGTCTGGAAGATCTACGGTGACAAAGATCTTTTTTTTACTGACACACACTCACCAAGTAAAGTACGAGGGCCATCTGCTGGTTATCAAAAATAAAACTTATCCGTTCAAATCCCACCTTCTGCTGTAACACCTATGATCATGGTATTAACCCTGAAGTGATACACAGGTACGGTCAACACTACTGGCACACTTATATTTTAGGTACACTGTGTACAATATCTTCTGAAAAACAGTGAAATAGCTTTGGTCTACATGTACCAACTTGTTTTACACAGAGTAGCACAGGACAAACAATTACAATTAAAAAAGAATGTGTGTGGAAATAATATACAGTAAAAACCGAAAAGTTGCCTTGGCACGATTACTGGCATCATTTTTTTATTAAAACAACTAGATTCTTGTTGAAGTGAAGTTAGACTCAATTGTTATGAACTGCCAGAACACCCATGAACTGAGCGGTGATCAACCAAGGAATGATGGCTTCAGGGCTTAAAAGGTCCCTGTCATTCCCTGTTCCTTTCTGACAGTGGTGAGGACAAGAGAGCAGCCGTCCAGGAGCAGCAGAAAAACTACTCTGACCAAACATTAAATTTCAAAAAGGTACAAGGCCACCTCCACAGATGGCCTTGGCATCCCTGTTTCCACAGTTCACCGAGTTAAGAAGTTTGCCACTCACGGATCTGTCAAGACCCTCCCAGGATGTGGTGGGAAGAGGAAAGTTGATCAAAGTCTTCAATGGTTGGTGTGGACTGTTGAAAAAATACCTCATAAAACAAAGAAAGAGCTTGTAGCCAACCTGGAGTGATGTTTCAACCTGTACCATATGCCACACACTGAGGCGATAAGGGCTTTATGGGTAAAGGCCAAGGTGGATCCCACTCCATAAAAAGGCATGACTGACTTCTGCCCAAACCACCTAGAGAAGCCAACATCTTCCTGGAAATTTGTTCTGCAGACTGATGAAAGGAAAGCGGAGCTCTTTGGCAATACAGACAAGACATTTGTTTTTGAAGCTTACAAGGAAAAGAACAGCCTACTCAGAGTTAAATATGGTGGAGGTTCCACAATGGTGTGGGGCTGCTTTGTTTCCTCTGGTGATCTAGGCCTTGAATGTATTAAGGGAATCATAAAATCAAAATTTCAGTGTCACAAACTGTTGTATGGGTCAAAGATCATGAGCCCCCCCCAGCAGGCCAACTGCCCAAAACACAAATCCAAAAGTAGAAAGAATACTTAAGATTTTTAAAAAATGGACTGTGTTAAACTCTCCAGCAATGAGTGATGATCTCAGTCCAAACTGAACAGCTTGGGAAAGAGCTGAAATCTGGTACCGGTGAAAGGAACGCTAGCAACATTGCACAAAAGCTGCAACAAACTGCAAGTGAAGAGTGGGAGAAACTACCAACAGAAAAGCGCAGGAAGCGTAGAGAAGCTACAGGAAGCGTTTGGAGACATCATTACTACCAAGGGCCGTGCAACCAAGCGAAGGTGCCTTTAATCCTGTCTACGACGTGTTTTCTTTTTCCTCCATGAGAAAATTACACGCAAGTTGATCAAACATCTTTTTTATTACAATAAAAACTTAAACATAACTTTGAACATCCTATTCAAACATTCTGATAAACAAAAGTTGGCAAATTTCCAATTATTTATGAATATACAGCACAGCTAAAATGCAACCGTGCCAACAATGCTGACCAGAACTATAGTAAAAGCTACACGGCTATATAATTGGGTAATAAACTGTGTAGCTTAACACTGAGCAGTACTGAAAAGTGTCAATAAAATGCATACTTTGTGATGTACTGTTATTTTAATCCCTTCTGAAAAAAAGAAAAAAGTTATTTAGGCAACTTGTTCAAGTATGAAACGAGTGATGGAGAATCAGGGCGCTCACCTTCAAACTGACCGTCTCGAGCCTTAGCCGCCAGTTCGGAGGAGGACACCGTCTCCTGACACAAGGCACAGTCATCCAGAATGGCTCGCCGTAGGCCAGGGACTGCTAGGAGGACACACGCTTTCAGCACAGCTGTCTGAACAGCAGGCACCAGAGCAAAGTGAAATCCGAACAACATTCAACAACGGTGCGTGCAGGAAATGTTTAAATTTGTACTAACCCGCTCCTAAAGAAAAAAGGCAAAACAGCAAAATCTGCACGTAAGGCAGTAACAATGCAAAGAGATTTTTTCTTTTTTCCTAAATTCAAGTTAAGCAAAGGTGCACTCCTCTGGGTGTAGAAATGTAATGGCCCTTAAAGTGGAATCAATCTAAATGACATAA
Source organism: Heterotis niloticus (assembly GCA_018136845.1). NCBI lineage: Eukaryota > Metazoa > Chordata > Actinopteri > Osteoglossiformes > Osteoglossidae > Heterotis > Heterotis niloticus. Next base: position 22,089,712 of record CM030904.1, on the reverse strand, counting down.
CTCCCTCCCACTTATTGCTTGTCTGGATACATTAACCAATTCATAAGAATAGAGAAGTCAATGTTTAAAAAGAACCTTTAAATAAACTGATTTGAAATATAATGAATTATGCCCCCCTGTACAGACAGTCCCATCTAACGGTTAATTTTCCATAAAGATCCCTGCTTTTTCCAGAAAGTTCACCGTGCGTCACTGCAAGTTATGTCTACATCACTAAACTCGCAGTGAAACAGATTTAAACTGAAAATAGAGAGCTACAAAAGGTGACTGTTTTCTGCACTACTCCACTGTATATACAATATAGTATATAGATGGATCCCAGCACTTAAAAGTGTAATAGGTTGTTGGAAATCAGCTTGTACAGTGAAAGGTACAAGTTGTAGATATAACTATAATATGGCATGTACTGTAGGGGGATTTGCTTGCCTCTTGCTATGCATTAAAAACTAAAAATCAGCCTGATATCTAGTTGTAACTTGGTAAATGGCATGAGCAAAGCATGGTAAATGGTCTGAAATATTTCTTGAGTGATATCTATATATATAATATACAGTATACATACAGTGTATATATGAGGGAAAGTCAAAAGTCATCTGGAATAGATTTAACTAGCAATAAATATATTGGAGATACTTTATGACTTAACCTTGTATATACCACGTATAGTTTATATTGTCCCACACTTTTCAGCACAATAATCTTCAAGAGAAAGAAAATCTAAGGTAGCCCCGACAAAAATTAAAACTCAGGCATTCAGTGATATGACTTCAGTCCACAGTCCATTATTAACTAGGGGGAAAGTAGCCCCATCCTTTGGTCTGTGTTAGCATTGCACAACAAGGACTGCCTGTACTCTGAAAGTCAAATGGGCCAAAATGCGCTCATCTCTTTTCTCAGACAGTACTTTTCCTTGGCTTGTCCGTGTCATCCAACTCTGGCTTTGTTGCCATGACTTCAAACAATGTCTTTAAGATGCTACGTAGATCGCTGGCGTAGTTGCTCTGCAACTGGTCAGCAACACCTGGGCAGAAGAGGCAAAAAAAAGAATAAAAATAAAAATAAAAAATCACTGACATACATATATGTCTTGGTGAAGGAAAAAGGAGAACATATATCTTATCTCAAATCACCACAGCAACATGTAATAAGTTACAAACCAACTACATTGCAAAACGTAATCCTTATTTTTTCTGTTTCATTCCCAGCAAATGTGTAATGATAAATATTATAAACATAACACTCGATGAGCAAAAACGAACGTATTGTATTGGTCTGAGTATAAAAGGATCCTGATAAGAATACAAACCCCCTCTTTTTCAACATTTTCATTTTTGGAACATCATATCTGAGCTTTAGAACAAAAAATAATATTTATTCATATTTACCCTTTGCGTTTTGAAGACTTTTAAGTCTTTTTGGGTTTGTCACCTTCAAACATGACTTTGACTGCTTCAGTTGTTTGACACCTCTGCCTCATTGATCCCTATTATCTTAAATTTGGCATCATAACTTGTCCTCAGTCCTTGGTTAATTTGGCCAAACTTTGAGCTACTTTTGTCCACGTCATCTCGAGGTTTCGCCATATTTTATACTCGCTAGCTCCAGTTGATCATTTCTGTGGATAACTGATGCCAGTGGATAAGTGATTCCATCTACTGGTCTTATATATGAGTTTTATAGATCTACTCCTCCAACATAAGATGACTCTATCCTTTTTGCAAATGGAACTTTCAGAAAAACTGAAACATCTTACATTCAGGCCAGTACGGTATATACAAATCTGGGATTCTGTCATAAACAGGTGGTTTCTGGGTGAATTAAATTTTACGCACATCATAACACCAAAAAAAAAAAAAATCTTACTGAAAGTTTACTGGAAACATTAAGCTTTGTAGCTACAGATAAAATTGAGCAAAACTTTGAACAAGCTTGATAAAGAAATTAAACAAGTGAATGAAATTGGTCTGGAAAAGTTGTGAGACTGTAGCCTTCCCTTCCAGTGTCATCTGAGTCATTGTGCTTTATGCAATTAATGGCATAAAGCAGACCACATCTGCCATGCAACAGAAACATTTTTAGAAAGAACTGTACAAAAAAAAAAAAAGAGCAAGGAAATGTTTGCGCCTCTGAAAATTCCAAACCTGGATGCTCATAACACAAAGTGTACAAAGTTGGAGTTGTACCTGAGATGCAAACAAAGAGGCGATGAATGAGGTCACTGCTGCCATGGAAACGAGAACGAATCTTTTCTCGAGCAGCCATCTTAGCTGCCTGCAGGGCAAGTTGTATCTCCTGATGTTCCAGGTCCTCAGATGTACCAGAACTGGAGGTCACGCTAGTGGCTGGGTTGTCACAGCTGACACAGTGGGAGGACCAGGGGTTAGTACACCGTACTTACATATTTACATGTAGACATACTCCACCGATCCTACAGCCGTGTAACTTTTCACGGAGATCTTTAGCAAAAAGTAGCCTCTGTAGTGGTCTACTTGCATCAATAATATTCATACATTTCTCACCACTGGATGCAGTAATTTGGTTCCAAGCTCTTGAAATCAGCCACCGATTCCCCAATATCCATATTTAACTTTTCATTTCAGGCATTTGAATCCTCTTTACCTGGTTTCTGTCTGCGAGAACAGCAGCAACACTACTCTCACGGCCTTCCTGACTGTTGAGCTCCTTACCATGTTCCTGGGTGTGAGCCAAATCACCCTGAAACTTCATTTCCACCAGTAGTACCTACGGTCATGTTCATTTAGTCACCACCAAAAGACTGTGAGAATGGGGTGCAGAGCAACCGCAATGTTTGAAGCAAATCTGTCAGAAAGAGTGCTCCCTGGCACATAGGTGCAAAACCACAACTTATACCACAGGTTCTTAGTTTTGGCTCCAATGTGGGGAAATGAGCTCCTTTTCCCACTGACCTCATCTCAATGCTCAAGAAGGGTTCAGAAAAGGTTCTAGTTTCTGTGCAACTACTGTTATAAGAACAGGAGAGAATCTGTATGAGTACTTGCAGGAATATAGTTAAGGATAATACTGGGTACAATGACAATATTTATTTAACTGACAAAGCAACACACAAAGCTAAGCTGCTTACGATAATTTACCTCTTTCACGTAGTTGGCTAGTTTTTACCAGAGTATTTCAGGGCGGGCATCTCGCTCAAAGGTTTTACAGCAAGAGATCGGTCACTCAAAGAGAGCCAAGGGCACCGCTGTGCAGTTACCTGGGTGTACCTGTACTTGTCAGGCTACACGTGGTCACAGACACACTTTCACAGTCATTTCTGGAGGTGGAACGCAGTTGGGAATCCGGAGAACTGAATAACACAGGAGGAAAAGAAATGGCGTTGAAAACACCAAATGAGAAAACAACGGGAGTCAATGAAACGTGGAAAAACAACAGGTTTATGTGCAGCAGTGAACATTTGCACATCCAGTACTTGAAGTGGGCTGGAAATCAGCGGTACGCAGTAGGGGCACCTCACTGCTTCGCTTTGTAAGTACTGGTACTTTTACATGTGTATCACCACTACTTAGGAGCTTCTGGTGCTCTTTTCTCCCCGTGGGTAACAATTTTCCAGCTGAGGTGCTCGCCCAGTGAAAGACTGCAGGAGTGCAGGGCGATTATTCATAAAGGCCCTCAAAAGCTACCTTTCATTACCCATGGTGAACTAAACCGTGCTGCATACGGGGTCAAATACCGCTTTCCTACCACTGCCTCCGAATTTTTGAACATCAGCAGCACCTCAGCGAGGATCTTTTATTCACTACAGAAATGTAAAATTTAACACCGAATAGTTTGTTGATCACACACGTAAAACCTGCTTAACAAATAGAAACACGCTTTAAATGCATTTATGCATTCAGCTGACTTTTCTCCAAAGAGCTTAGAATATTACGTGTAAATCTCTGTAAGCAGCATTTTTACACAGACATTCACTCGTGCTTGTTACCTGTTAACCGTCCTTGACAGGGTGGCAATTGTGCACAACTTAAAAAAAAGCCAGGCTAGGAATATCAGTCCATCTCAGACTAACCCCGCAAACACAGTCATTCACACATGTACATACTATGGACAATTGATAAAGACCGATTAGTATAAAACATGTCTTTGGACTGTAGGAGGACACTGCAACACCAAGAGGAAGCCCGTGCGGACACGTGGAGAACATGCAAACTCCTGTCCCATTCATCTCCAGTACCAGCAGCTGTTCTAAAGCACCGTAAGGAAACCATGTGAAATTCTCCAGCAGCTTGAACCAATCGTAGTCTTTCTTGCATTCCAGCTTAGAGAAGATGTTGAATCCCATATGGCAGTTGCTCACACCTACCTGGACCTGCTGTTAACCCTGCTGTCCACTCTGCTGCCCTCCTCTTCCTCCTTTGCTGCCCTGCCAGACCCTATTCTTTCAGACTCTATCGTCCACTCCTGTTTCTGTCTCTCTGTTTTCCTCTGGTGGCTACAAGTCCCCGAGTCCCCCATCTGCAGGCCTCTGTCTCCAGGTGTCACAGGCACAGAGCCTGAGATCAGGCACTTCTGGCAGGTGCCTTTGGGGCTTGGTCTTTCTCCACCCTGGGGGCTGGTCTGGGGTGAACAAGACAACCCACTCCTCTTGACAGCCAGATCTTTGCCAGGCACAAGACAGCCTGAGGCATGGACCACCGGGCCTGAAGGGAGACCCTTGCCCTTGTCCAAGCAGGGCTCCATGGCATCTTCACAGCTGCCACAACACACACATGAGTTGAGTAAGCAATGCGAAGGAACCAGACCCCCCAACCTGTGGTGTGGGCTAGGGGACGGGGAAGGGCCAGGACAAGAATCGCCATCCTGGGGCAAGAACGTGTCAGGTACATCCTCCCTCACGACGCCTGAGAGGCTGGGGCAGTTTGGATTGAAGATGACTGTTGAGGACAGCTTCATGCCTCCTGTGCGGTGGGCAATCAGTTCTGCCGTCTCCATGTTTGCACTTGAGTCCCAGCTGCTGACGTAGCCGGGAGGCTCAGCGGAGCCGGGTGGCTGGGTCTTTGGAGAAGAGTGAACAAAGTTTTTAGCATGTTGGATAGCTGGTTCCGCAATACTGTCCCTGGAGCAGCCATTTTGGACAGAGACTTGCCTGGGAGTGTGGTAAGCAGGACAAGGATCATCTCTCCAAGTGGTAAGCTGGGACTGCTCCATCCTCGGTAGTGACTCCCCTGCACCGTCCAGATCCTCCATGAAAAACACGCGGCCGTCCTCTTCCTGTCCGGAACCCTGTGAGGCAAGCCTCCTTCCAGCACAGGTCATTTTACATGGCGAGGCCTCCTTGCTGGAGCTGCCAGAGCCCCGGCTATGGTGGGCTGGGGACTGGCTCTGGCTTGGGGGAGAGAGCAGTGAAGACATCTCATCTCCCACTCGGTGCACCATGATGCTAAGTTGCTCGAGTTCCTGCTCATCGTACTGCATTGAGCAAGCAAGCTCTTCTTCTGGATCTTCTCCCAGCACTGAGTTCAGCCAATAATCCTCTTCTTCCTGGTCCTGGGGAAACAGGCACGACATCTTCTCTTTCTCCTCCTCGCTAGCTGAGGGTGTCAAGGTTGTATCAGCAGAGGACATGGAAGTTGTGGGCTGGGGCACCACCAGCTCTTCATCTTGAGAGACACAGAGACTACGTTCCAAGGTCTGAAGTTCCTGCTCTGTCAGAGTCTGCAGGAGGTCTCTGTAAGTATATTTAAGACAAACTGTCAACACACGCACACATAAACACATACGCACAAAAAGACACAACCGACCCCACGAGTGCCCATACGCAGGCACAAATAATTGGAGACAGCATCTCACACACTCCATCCCCAGAGGCAGCCAGAATCCCGAGCTGCTGATCGATGCTAGAAATGGACAGTGAATGCACGGGATGAAGCTCAAGGAAAGACACACAAGACTCTGAAAACTGGTTTCATGAGACATTCACAGCAGTAGGGAACATCCTATCTATTACCAATAAAATGATCTAAAATTAAATAGTTCTAATTTAGATTTTTTTAAATTACTGGTAATGTTGTATTTGTGTGTGCATATATACAGACATAAAAAAGACTAATATTTTTTCATGTGTTAATTCAAAATAATCATTGTATTATTACTTATTAATATGACTTAAACTGTCATAAGTCTGAATGATATTTGCATGAATGACAAAAGAAAAAAATATTTATTTTGCTTAAATATTGAAACGAACTATATTTAAGCAAATGAGTATTTGGTGCAAGCAGCCTAGCAGTAACAACAAATGAAAAATAACCAAACATTATCGCCCCTCCCGTTTGTGTGTGTTGGACTGGGAAAGCACGACTGTAGCCAAAGATCCGAGTGTAACTGGTTCCTGGAAATGGCTTGAGTTTAGATATGTGTAAGCCATTTTCATTATTTCTTACAACGTCGTATTAGGAAATTACGATTCATGCTCTGAGAAATTAATTTCAAATAACTTCCCAAAATATACCTAAGACTCTAAAATACCTACAGCATAATAACTAATACCTACGCTCAGAGACAGTTTTCATCATTTTGGCTCTGTATGCCACCACAAGGGATTTGAACTGAAACAAGATATAGAGCAAGTGCAGACTTTCAGCTTTAATTTAAATGTTTTGTCAAAAAAAAAAAAAATTGTATGAACCATGTAGGAATTACAACCATTTTTCAGGGCCTGCAAAGTAATTGGACAAACTAACAAAATCGCGAACTAAATTGTCGATCTTAATACTGGGTCGCAGATCCTTGCAGTTAATGAGTGTCTCAAGTCTGGAACCCAAAGACATCACCAGATGCTCAGCTTCTTCCATGATGATGCTCTGCCAGGCCTTCACTGCTGCAGTATTCAGGTCCTGCTCATTCTTGGGGTGATTTGACTTTAGGTTTGACTTCACTGAGTGAAAGACCCGTTCCATGGATCCAGGTCAGGTGATTGACTTGGCCATTGGCACGATTCTACCTCTCTGTCCAATTACTTTTGCCCTGTTAAAAACGGGGGTAATTCCTACATCGCTCTCCCAATTTTGATGTTGCTGTCGAGCACCGTCTATCACCGTCAACTCACGACAGCTATATGAACTGTTGTTCAGAAATGCATCCGGTCTTCAGCTAAGACTTGACAAAGGGGCATCCATGGCTGTGGTGAACATGTCCATGCATTGCATTGCACATCTTTCGCTTTTGCGTTGACATTCAACTTTGCCAAGCATGATATCCTTTTCCAAAGACTGTTCTCCCCAAATGATTTGTCCAATGATAACTTGATTTGCTCCAACACCGATGCATTTGTTCTCTGGACCATGCAGGGTGTGGACAGAATTCTTCACCAGCACCACAATTCAAAGGCGTACATTTACTTCCTGTCCATGTTTTTCATTGTCCGACTCTCACATCCGCACGATGGGACCGAGAACACTTTCGCTTGAACGAGTTAGACGTTTGTACGCAGAGTTACATCCCTGCACTTGAGAATTTTGTCCAAGCTCTTCAAGGCTGTTCTGCCCAGAGCAATTCTTCATTGGATTTCTTGGCTGCTTGTCACCTCATTATTGATTGCTGACCCAGGTAAGCTGAAGTGGTCTACTGTTTGTATCCCTTCTCAATCCATTGTAAAGTTGTCCAGTTTTCCAGTTGTCAAGAGCTTTGTCTTCCTCAAGTTTAGATGCAAGCCCATTTTCAGATTCGGTTCTTTGATCTTGATGAGATATCTGAAATCCTCATCGCTTTCAGCTAGTACTGTTGTATCAGCATAGTGAAGATTGTTGAGGAGTCCTCCACTGACTTTCACGCTGCATTTTCTCCGTATGGTCTTGCGTCTCTGCTTTTATCATTATTTATTTATTTTTTTTTGGTATACAAGTTGAACAAAGATGCAGACAGTATGCAGCCTCATCTTACACCCTAACCGATTTTGAACCATTCTGTTTCTCCTTGTTCTGCTCAAACTGTTGCTTCTTGACCATCGTAGAGGTTGTGCATGAGAACAATCAGCTGTTCTGGTATTACTGTGCTTCTTAGTGTGATCCAGAGTTTCTCTGGATTCATGCAAACAAACACCTTGCTGTAGTTGAAGAAGCAAAAATGTCCTTTTGATATTCTTTGCTTCATCAAGAATCAACCTCATGTCGGCAATGATGTCCCGTGTCCCTTCCTAAATCCTGCTTGCTCTTCACGTAGTTCTTGTTTTGTCCCAGGCAGGGCTGTAGTCTCCATTGAAGGATCTTGAGTAGTATTTTGCTGGCAGGGAGGTGGGCGGAAGCTGCTGTTCATCAGGCATGAGTGAAAACAGCTGCTGTATTCCTTCCGTCTTTTCTTGATCTCCTCTGAGTTGTTTAGAATGAGTCCAATTCCAGTTTGAGGTTTGAAGCTCCCCACAACTAGCGCAGATTCATGAAGGCTGATCTGGTCCTGCCCTCGATATTTTCCAACTCTATTTCCTTGCGCATGCCGTTAAAGTGCTTTTCTTTGTACTTTGCGATGGCGCATTGAAAGCTCTGGTTGAATTCAATAATTTTTTTCTCTTTGTCCTTTGGTTTTTCTATATTTCTGGGCAACAGCCAAGGTCTCGTGAGTCACCCATTTTGGTCTCTTTTGTTTTCATACATACCCTCAAATACACTTTTCTACAGCTAAAGCACAATCTTATTGCTTCAGTTGAAATCCATTGTGATGGCGTTCAGAGCCAAAATGATGAAAATTGTGTCATTTATCCAAATACTTATGGACCTGACTGTATTTGACATAATAAACACTTTACACACCATTTACTAAAGCACCAAATCATTGAGGTAAACAATATAATTTGTGTGTTACTTTATTTAGTGTCGTACCTTCATTCCTTACAAGAGCAGTAGCTTAAAAAGACAAATTTATTAAAAGTTACTTAGAACAGAAAGAAATGAAAATATAAAATGGAACAGTTAAATGTACCGACTGTAATGGTCTGTTACTGTAATGAACAGTTATTGTAGTACTGACTGAAGAGAACTGGGAAACTACATTTGGACACAGGTGCAAAGGACGCAAAGCCTGAGAATGCCAATGTTGGGCAGAGAGCTGCCACCTTGCTTTGCAGTTATACTCATACCAGTTTTGAATATTTCAAACAGCAAAACAAAGCTGTGCATAAAGGATTACAATAAACTGCGTGTGTCAAAACTATCAGACTGACTCACTGTTCACTCTCCTTCTTTGCTAGGTACCTCTTGAACAAAGGTAACCGGTATTTTGGGTTGGTATCTTGCTGAAAAACGAAGGACTGCTCAGCTAGCCTGCAACCCTGGTGAGGAAACACGAGTCTGTGTGCTATGTCAGCTGTGTTGCTTGAGACTGCTGTGAACTCAATAAAGGTCAGAATCTCTGTGACCAGCAAAACAGCCCGAGGGGCACTTGAGTGGAACTGACAACTGCAAATTTTACTTGGTGTCTAACTTTGTGGGCCCAGCATCCCATGCAGGAAGTGAACCAGTGAGGTGAAGGCTCGGATCTCAGTGCGACAAGTACCGGATCTTCCTCAGCAACGAGCGGAAAGGTTGGAAGAGCTCCGACATGTCCTCTGGTTTACAGCCAAGGTTTAAGGGACCTTCCGTGTACACGACCAGTCCGCTGAAGGAGAAACACAGAGGATTTTGACTACATTATTTATTCAGCAAAATACCGTATATTCAAACAAGCTGCTGTAGATGCAATGGCACAAGGCATAAAAGTCACTTTCTTTCATTTGATATGGATATTACTTGATATAGACCACAGGAGTTTAGAAACCGGAAGTAGGCAGCCCCAGTAAAGCAAAGTTAGAGTAATATGATGAACGTATCCCAATAATGTACAACTCCACATCAGGTTGTATATTTAAAACAGTGAAATTGACTCCTACTATGCATGCACACTGACACTCACCACACAATGGCCAGTCTGGGAATGGTAAACATCAAAGCAGGCTCATAGTCGTCGATCATGTCCTGCGTGAGGTAGCCCAGCTTTAGCGCCCTGCAAAACCACCAGACAAGGGAAATCAGAGAAAATATTCTACGTTTCTGTGACCCATTGTTACTGTTGCAATAAAAAAAGAAATTGCAGAAAACTGAAACAAGTCAATGTCACAGGAAATGAGAGAGAACGAGGCCACTACACAGCTCATAACTCATACTGCATACTTTGGTGGTTGGCCAACTTTTCATGTCTACTGTGTCTCCATCTTTTTTTTTTTTTTTTTTTTTAAATCCATAGGAACACTGCACAAACTTCATGACTATCATGCCTTTCTTAGGCTTCCCGTTCATATTCAGTTCACAGAAGGAGAACTCAACATTTCTCCTGCATCATTTCAGTTACAGCCTCGGAACTGCTTGGCATCTTAACAACCGTCACTCCACACGTACACTGTACTTTGAAAAGAAGAGTAACTCTTATGAGAATGATTTGTGACTGCTCTGACCCTCACCTCTCTACTGTCTCACAGAAGAGCACAATCACCTCCTGTTGAACATAATACTCCTTAGGGGACTTCACTGGCACCATGGCTGACACATAACTGAGAAGAAACAATACAGTGTTAAATCTATCATACAGCATTCATAAGTCACACAACTGCACAAAAATTCCAGTCTACCAACAGAAATCAGTCATGTTCTCTGTCTCTCCACTTCTATACTCTTGACCCCACATATCTCGCGCTGATCATTTTGCATTACCCATTACTCCATTTGCACAGTACTTCTGCCACAAGTCCCACAGTTATCATCTCATATCCTTGTTCATCCAGTTACTCTCTCCCACAAATCCCACACTCTGAAACCCACACATACATTACACTGTATGACCAAAAGTATGTGGACACCTGAGCATCACCTTCACATGTGCTTGATGAACATCTCATTCCAAACCCTGGGAATTAATATGGAGTTGCCCCCCCCCCCCCTTGCTGCTATAACAGCCTCTACTCTTCTGGGAAGGCTTTCCACCACATTTTGGGAATTTATGCCATTCCGGCACAAGAGCATCAGTGAAGCTGGGCAAGAAGGCCTGGCACACAGTTGGGTTTCCATTTCATCCTAAAGGTGTTCAGTTGGGTTGAGGTCGGGGTCTCTCCAGCCACTCAGATTCTTCTATACCAACCTGGGGAAACTCTCTATATTTATAGAGCTTGCTTTGTGCATGGGGGTGGGGGACACAATCATGCTAGAGAAGGAAAGGAGCTTCTTCCCCAAACTGTGGCCACAAAGCTGGAAGCACACAATTGTCTAGAATGTAGCTAAAACAGCCTGACTCAGTCATACTTTTGGCCATACAGTGTATCATGAGCCACACCGTCCCTCCCAGTCCTACCTTAGCTCAAATTCAGCAAAGAGGCTGTCAAAATGCCGCAGGGAATCGCACATGCGGTCAGTGTATAGGTTGAGGTCACGTAAGGCTTGGTCTCGGATGATGTTGCGCACCTCCTCTAGGCTGCGCGTCAGCTCCTTGGCTAGAGGCCGCATGGCCAGGCTCTCCACCTCGCGGTTCATGATGATAGAACCGGCAGCCAAGCACTGCAGTTGGGGATGAGGCACAGAACACACACTTTTGTCCAAGTAACTGAGGATCAACATTTGTTATAGACATGCCATAAAGGCTACAGTTACTCACATTACAGTTAATTGTTCACAAAGAAAGCAGTGGAGTACATTTTTGAAAGTATTTAAATTTATCAAAAATGCACACATTATTACAACGTTAGAAAGGAAAGGCTGAGTTATAGACGGTGAGGCTAAACCACTCATCTCGTAAAGGGTTGCAGTTGACAAGATGGATAACTTTACCTGACGAAAGGGTTGTAGAGCAAAATGTGTCCGAAGGAGGAAAGCATTATTGTTGTAAAGAATTTTGAAATTAACTCATGCAGCCAAGCCCTACTCTACTTCCAAATAGGTCGCCAAGGATGGGCTAGAGGTCAGCGTTTGCTATGAAGAGGAACCGAACTGCTGGAGGTCAGCATAGACTTCTCTGGGTGCCTTCACTTGTGCAAGTACACGGTAGCCTGTTTACAGGTGGTCAACCTGTCCCTGGTGTATGGTGCGCATGGGTGATGTACCTCAGCCCCAAACCACAACTGTCCCGCCAGGTTGTCATGTCTGATCTCCTCAGGAAACTTCACACAGAAATCTCTGTTGGCTCGGTCATCGGGGATACATTCATCCATAATCTGGTTGATAATGCTCAACACATTGTCCTGCAGGGCACAGCAGACAGAATGCAGTGAGGTGAGTATGGGTGGTCTGGCACACAGCCAGAGGGGGGGACGCTCCAAACTGCTGTAAAACCTCAACAAAAACAAGTTAACACTTTGGTATTGTGTTCGAGTCAAACCTGAACCCAACTTACAACTTTCCTACACTATAAATAGGGTGTCTACCACCCGAATGCCATAAGGCTTCATGACAAACTCCACGCTGGGCATCTGAATGTATAAAATTACTTAGCAACACTTTTTTTAAATACACAATTGGTACCCTCTGGTGTGTCAGTCAGATCTAGCAGCCATATAGCAAACAGAAAAGCGATGAAGAACAAAAGATATCAAACAACTGACTCAGGGGCTTACATTCCCACATGGTATCATGTCACTTGAATGAGATCTATAGAACAACCTTTCAAAAAAAAAAGAGGTATTGAACTAGAAATAAAGTTGGTTAAAAGGTGCAATGCAACGCTCCACGTTTCACAGCATGCGCACCACCCAGTTCCGTGAAGGAACACCAAAAATGGAAAGGTGTCTCGACCATGACGTAGGTGTGAAGCAAATACTGCATGCAAGCAGACGTGTTTTAACACAGCCATTTGCCGGTATCATTTCCACCATCTAAAAAACGTTTAATAACGTTTAATAAGATGGCACATCCTAATCTCAGCAAGTGAAACACTCTCAAATGCTAGCTGGTTTTCACAGTCTCCAGTTCCCAAGTGCACAACACATACTGGCTTCAAGCAGGAAATGATGTGAACAAAGACAACTGAGTAAATGTCATTCGGAAAAACTATTGTGTGAATGATTAAGAAAGGCCCCCGATGACATCTTCTTATGCAGTCATAACATTTGTGGTTTTTTCATTTTTAAAATCATATTTCAAGTACTGAACAGAATGCGGTGATGAAGGAAGAGCATTAAAAGCAGTCCTTCCAGAGCCTCAGAATGTGCATCCTACCAGAGAGCTGCTAGCAACACAGTGGGTAGTGGGCAGCCAACTGCTGTCCCAGTGCAACTGTTCAGCCTGGCATCCAAATTCATTAGTCACCCCGCAGTCACATGATTTGTCCAAAGGGCCACTACAGTTAGAGAATCTGAGCTTCGATGATAAAAAAAAAAAAAACACCACCGAGGAAGCGCAGGCCTGCAATAAAACAGTGCAAAACTGTTTCAGCATGAGCGAAAACAATTTACAGACGGTTCCCGATTTATTATGGGGTTACATTCCAATAAAACCATCGCAAGTCGAAAATGCATTCGATACACCTAACCCACCGTCACGTCTGTGGCCGTTTCGGCAACGGAATAAAGGCGGTCTCTCCGCTCAGAATGAGCACCGATTGTCATAGGAACCAATTGCAGACGGGACTTAGTTCCTACCCAGACTTCCTGTCAGTGCTCAGTTTTCCACTGGCCTCAACCGGTTGTATACACTAGCGACCACATGGCAAACTAGGAGATGCGGATCGCTGCCGCTGCCCAGCATCACGAGTATCGTACCGAATCAAAAATCAAAATTCCAAGTACGGTTTCTACTGAATGAACATCCCTATCGCAGGATCATAAAGTCGAAAAATCGTAAGTTGGGCCATCGTAAGACAGGGATCATTTGTATATCTGAAATGCACACGTTTATAAAGCCTAGGCAGCATCAGCACAGAGTTTGTAGCCAACATTGGTAAGACATGAAAAGGCCCAGCAGGAGCAAAGTGGCCAATGTTAGCGCATACAAGGGGGTTCACAGAACAATTCTGAAGGTGATGCCTTGAACAAAACCAGTGCAAAGAGTACAGTAGAGTATGATCTCTTGCAGGAATGTTTATGCTTAAAGTTGGAAACAGCAGCAAATATGTGTAACTGCAATAATGTAGAGATATCAATGTCCACTCGAGTTTGGATTACGTGTGCCTCACACGTTCACAAGGGACAAATGAGGCCAAACCCACAGGACACCAAGGCACCTGCAAGCCACAGCTGAGCAGCTAGTGGACAGACGTAGACCGACCTGGCAGGAGCGGAACTGGTTCACGAGCAGGGTGCAGCGCTGAGGGTCCTTCCTGCCATCCAAGCTGTCCAGCTCTGCAGCCACCTGGTTCAGCTCCTCGTCTGCATAGTAGAACTGTGCCAGGAGCTGGGGGTCAGACCTCTGGTAAAACAGGGCGAACAGCACAAGTTACAAATGGGCCCCAAGCCGATCAAAAACCAACACACATGACACAAACACATGCAGTAAGAGGAATGGGTCCAGCACTCCAACGCCACCGCACAGCTGCACGTATCATCAGAACACGCAAATAAGTACCTCTGTGCCACGGTGGTTCACCTTCTCAGTTACATCCAAGACTACACATACCTCATTTCTGTGGTGATATTTTAAGTTATATGACCCCAAAAAAAAAAAAAAATTCCCCACATATTTTTGAAACAAAACCCATCACAGCTCAAGAATGTCTAAAGCACTCAGTGGCAGGTGTTTCAAATTTATAAATAGACTTAGCACCTGCAGCTGATGAACACTGTGCCAATATTGGCTGAGAATAGCACAAAGCATGCATTTATCGAAGGACATAAAGGAAAACATAAAGAGGTGCCGGGAAAAGCTTACACTGTCCACCTTTACCCTGGTATCCGAGTCTAACTGGTTCCTAGAGATAGGGTAAACTTGACTTTCAGTAAGGTATTTCTATTGTTTTTAATGAGGAAAATTATTATTTGTTTCAGGCCCATTTGAGAAACACCAATTAATTTCCCAAAACTATCCCTAATGCTCTAAAATACAGTAATCCCTCAGTGTCCAAATCCAATTCATCCCTGAAAATGGGCCAGATAGCAAAATTTTGGATACTGAACACCTAGGTCCCATTACTTTCATTGGAAAAATAAGTAAATAATGCACTCCCAGCCTACCTGAAAACACCTATCATATAAAACTATCAGCATCATGTTGTCATTAATTTGCATTTTTATAACACGGTACAGTATGTACAGTACAGGGAATTTTGCATGTTGGTGCCACCACCAGGGTTTCTGTGACACTCGGGAGATCATATGGGGGTTTGGAGTGGGAGTTCAGCGTTATGAGAGGTTGAATAAACGGCTGACGTATGTCCGAGTAACCTGCTGCATCTGCGTGTTTGGCATTTAAATAAATAGATTTATTCACAAAATAAAGTGCAACAAATGCGGTGACGCAAAGCAAACACATTCAGATAAAGCGAAATTAGCAGAAACAGCCGATATGACACCAGCACAGGTGTGTATGTCCAGCTTTGAATAAATTCATAATAGTTTACAATACAGCTTATTACAACACATACAGTATTTTTACTACAGTAAAATGTACAGTTTTTATTTGCAGATTTTTAAATTTATTTATTTGCAATAAATTTTTATTATTATTATGGATAAGCTTTGGATAAAAATTCATTATAGCAAAAGTTTCTGTTCAAATATAAAGAAGAAAACTTTCAGCTGAGGTACCTGAACATCTGTTTGTGGTGAGAGGAAAATGCAATCCACTATCACTTTTTCTGGCCATGTGGACACTGAAAAATCTGTTCATTTGTAACAGTGTGAGATTTTTGGCTCTATCCAAGTGTAAATATGGCAGGAAATGTCTGGAAGTCTGATTCTCCAAACAGGATTCTACCATCCAAAATACGGACTCTGAGAACACTTAAAAACCAATGAGAGGGAGAAGGCTTGTGCAGCAGATCATCAGCTGACAACCCAAAAAAGTCAATGACAAACGTTAGTAATAATCAGCCAGTCACAACTCCACCTACTAGGTGTTCTGCTAGAATTGATTCTTTCAGTCAAGTTCTTTTGAGTTTTCAGTGATGAGGCACAATAAACTTAAGAATGGCTTACTGCAGATCTTCTGGAACTCAGATGTTTTCGATCACAGATGGCCAACACCCGACACTTCTCTTCACCCCTAATAGCACTTTCCCCTACAGGTTTCTATAGCAAGCTCAGAGAAAAGTGAAACACATACAAGCGGTACATAATAAGAAAAGACACAAATTAACACCGTAGCATTGAATATCGTAAAAATAACTGAGTCCTCTATTGGGCTCAATTCCAAACTGCATACAGCTATGTAATGATCTGAAGCAGAGCCTATAAACAACGTGGTTGCTGTATCCAAAGAGAGCGTTCATTTATATGGGATGAAAACAAAATAACTATGACGACACCACCATTAATATGACTGACAACGCAGACACATTTGAGGGACGAGTACATGCAAGGCAGTGGGTAGAGAGAATTACACAGACAAGGCTGTGAGTGAAGGGATCTGACACTGGTCTGAAATGTCAGAAAGAAAATATAATGCATTTTTTTTCTTCTTGGTTTTACTTGAGCTTGCAGAAATGGTGTAGAGCGCCTGCAGAATTCTGACAACATCACATCAACTGATTGTGAAATACTAGGCTCTGTTAGTTAGTTAATCCTCTTTGCTCCAGGTGGAGCATAAGGCACCAACGAATCTTCTCCAGTGCTCATGGTCCTGGGTGAGCCAGCTGATTTCATTCCAGGTCTTGCCCACCTTCTCCACCTCCACTAGGCTCTGGGTTCACCTAATAATCCAACTATCCTTCATAACTGATAACCCAAATTGAGAATCCTTAAAAAAATGAAAAAAGTGTTACCTTAATACAATATGCTATCTGTTACCTTAACACAATATGCACCGTCACTTCATCATCTATCTGATAAAGTGACGGTGCAGTATCTAATTGGGGTTGTCAAATGGGCACCTCCCTTCAGAGGTGTTTTGTCAAGTTAGGCCCACGACACCTTGAGAAGGCTGAACCGCAAGTCCTGGCATCCCTCAATACCTACGCACACCACCAACACCAACCATCCGCAAAACCCAAGCTCCACTACTTAGCCACTGTCACCTACGCTTACTATTTATGCAAATCGACAACAAACTACAGTACATAGCCATAAGCAAGCTGGCTAAAAACTTCAAGTTCGCTAACATACTGCATATATCAGCCTATTAATCTGCTAACATTTAAGCGCTACAACATAAGCCAGCGTGCCCCTACCCACTCTTTACTCGCTCTCCTTGAGTTCTGAGATGTTTGCAGGATGTGGGGCTCACGTGGAAAGCATCCTGTAGGAGCTAATAAAGCAGAAAACACTTCTGGTGTAACCAGAAACCACTGAGCTGTTGTTAAGACCCATTTGCAGAGAAGCAAGCTGGTGTTGACCAAGCAACCAGCACGAACAGAGCCAGCCATGCTAAGTTTGTCTCTAGAAAGTCATTCCATTCCAGTTTGCACTTTGCGCTTCTTGGACTAAAATAGCATGAACGCATGCTGCATTCCTCTTCTGCGATATGGGGAGTACAGCATGCTTCAAGCTCTGTTCGTCAACATAATTCCAGCAAAAAGAAATCTTATTTCAAATGGGGAAAATAGATAACGCATTCCTGAGCCATAAAACATTTTTTTGCCAAATGTGCAAAATTCCTGAGTTATGTTTTGAGCACAAGGTATAAAGAATTCAAAAACCAGTCCAGAACATCAGTGCTGCTGTGGACTTCTTCAAATCTAGGCGTAAGAGCAAACTTACAAAAATACTTACACTCTTTTTTCTCTCCCACATAATATCTTACTATTATTTCCCTATTATTTTTCATTCTTTTGTTCTTCAATGACATAGTGGTTTCAGCAGATGTTTCACAGCCCCAGGTCCGTTAGTTCAAACGCGGCTTTCTTTCTCCAGAATTTGCATGTTCTCCCTGTGTTTGTGTGGTTTACCTCCTACAATGCGGTGAGTGTGTGTATCTGTGCACCGGGGGGGTCCCTCCTCACACCTTTTATTTTGCATTGAGGCTCTGAACCAGCACGCTGAAGAAACAGTCTTGTTTAAATGCTGGTTGTTCAAATCCAGTTGCTTTACAGTTGGAACCCATATACATTTCATCTTTATTGCAAACTGTTTTGAGAAGCTACATTTCAATACTCTATATAAAATATTAATACTAATAATAATGGAAAACCAGGTTACTATAATCAGGTGGAACGCTGAGCTAGTTGCACAGAATCCTTTATGATAAATGAAGAGTAAATCAAATAAGTCACTTGCAACGATACTGCATCTGAGAGCAAATTATAACTATTGATTTAAAAAGTCAGGAGATTTCTGACCCATGCTCTTGTTAGCAGGTACCCGACAACTGACATGCGCAAGAGAGGCCACGCCCACTGCGCCGTGGGGGGCGGGGTTGTCCCGCTCACCCCGCGTGATGCTCGACGTCACCAAGGTGTTGCGACTGTCATGTCCGTTCGGCTTCTCTACTAAGTGAGGACTTGGCAACTCCTTGAGCGAATTTTCGGGTCCAAGTTACGTTTGCTGCCAACTTGGAACTCTTGTCGGCCAGCAAGAGAAAAGCTCGTAAACATTACATAAGGATCTGGACTTTGCAATCGCAGCTTTTGCCAAGTCAGCACTGTTTCATCCCACAATCCGCTTCACAGGGACCGTCCAAGGTCTTAGTGAATGCAAGTGGGAATCTGCCACATTTTTTCCAAGTATCAGCTTAAAAAGTAACCTAAACGTATGTAAAGGATGACGGCAAAGGTAGCATGAAATATTTGCTGTCAAATATTCCCAATTCGAAGTGATTTCTGCCCTTCTGCGTGTCGGATCTTGCGCGCCATGACTGCGCTGTTTTTCATGCTTTCCGGCAGGTATTTGGAGCAGCAGGTAATGCTGTGGTTTCCCAAAAGGAACCCGGGTTCGAAACACCCTCTGCTGTAGCCCTAAGCGAAGCTCCTCATCCTCCGCTGCGCCACTAAAATAAGCCCTCGTGTGCAAAAGGATGAATAACTTTAAAAGGCACGCAGCTTAGCGCAAAAATCTGGCATTTTCAGTCACCCAGCTCGAAGGCGGCGGCGGCAAAAGCAACAACACGTAAAGGTTAAAGTGCCGGCATCGCTCATAATCATTGGCAAAAAAACCCACAAATCCAACTTTTGACGAACTTGTATTTGTACATTCATGAAGCAGAAATAATTTCGAAAGGCTGCTGGAATAATAAACTGGCATCCGCAGGTACAGTTTGTCAGCAGATACTGTAACTTTGTTAGTTCCACATCCAGCTCAATACAAGGAAAGGTAGATGGCCGCCAGGTCTAACACAAGCGTCCGCTTCCAGCACCAGGTGACGGATGGGGTTTGGGGCAACCCCGACGGCCACGGATGGGATGGGATCTGATCCGACCCGACTAGACTCGACTCGGGGCCTGAGAGGGAGGGAGCTGCCATCGGGCCCCGGCGAGCCTCCTTTCAGGCGCCGTGGGCCAGCCGGGCTTCTGTACAGCCCGTTCAGTTATTAATCCGTGGGTCAAATGATTTGACATGGATGCTCGGCGTCCAAAGAGGCGTCAACGCGGGCCGGCGTCGCCATCCCGGACGGGACAAAGTGGCGATGGCGCACGAACGCAGCCGTCCCGGCCGGGTGCTCAGGTGCGGCCGCATCCCGGCGCTCAGCATCCGCAAGCCCCCATCTTATGTGCATCGGGACCTCGAATGGCTGAATCAGCCTTCGTTTTCCCCCTTCGACTGTGCAAGCCCCTCGCCACGGCCGCGCAGGTACAGCGTGCGGTGCAGCTGCGGAGGCCTCCGCAACAACAGCGCCTAAATCAGCCAGCAAATTATGCGGAGACCCCGCCTCTCCGCTGCTGCCGGATTAATAAATAATAATAATAATAATAAATGCAGCTTCTCCGGAGCGTGGCTCGAATCCAGCAGCTTCCTAGCCTGCGTGAAGTGCCCGCAGCCCCGTGGAAAACAGTGCGGCGGCGGCGTTATTGTCGCTCTCATTTTAGCATTTCGTTCCACGTCCGTGGCAGCGCTCGGCTTGCGCTCCTCTCGGTCGCCCGTCAAACAGTCACGGACCGGGGCCGTAAAATAGCGGGGTGCTGCTTACCTTGGGCTTGTAGAGCCACTTTCTGAAGCGGTTCATCCTGAGCTGCCCTCGGCTGCCTCGCCCTGCTGCTCCCTCCGCTGCCGGCCGGCCTGCCTGCCTGCCTGCCTGCCTGGCGGGCACTGGACCCCCCGCGATGTCCTCGCTTGTCTTCGCGGTAGAAGCTCCGTCTCTGTGGTGCGCTAATCCGTGAAATTTCAGCGCCCAGGCGCGCACATCCGAGCCGGTGGAGAACAAGGATCCGGTCCGCCTGCTACCAGCCAGGTTTAATGGTTTTACTGGTTGACAGATTTACAGGTTGGCTGGTTTGTGACGTCACGGCCGCCTGCGCTCCAGGTCTCCGGCGCGCTTTGCGAGCCGCGCACGCCCACTCGGACGCTAAGCCCCGCCCCCTGCAGGAGGGCGCGCCAATGAAATGCTTCGCGCAGCGTGAGTGACAGTCGGAGCCGCCAATTAAGTAAAGCAGCGTCCTTGATTTCCGCACACTATTCTTGCGGACGCGCGATGCAGAATAAAATGTTTTGCATCGAAAACCCCTTCAAGGAGCGGGGCAGCAGCCTGTGCTCTGGCCTTGGGCGGCTGTGGGGGATGAGGAAGGAGAGAAGGAAAACCCGCAAAGGTGTCTTTGTGTCGGATAAAGGCGTCGGATGGCGGCGCTGTTTGCGAGCGCGCAGTTCGCGCCCCTAATTCATTGACCGGGATGAGACGCATGTTTCATCTTCTCGTTTTCAAGTTCATTTATATATCAGCAATATCAATGAAGTTCATTTAATCAGTAAAGAGAATAATGTCACCATCGATTATTATTATTATTATTATTATTATTATTATTATTATGGCCATTTTACATTTGTCGGGCAAATAAATATGCAGAGAAACATGAAATATTTTGTGTAGGTATTCGTTTAAAGTGTGGACTGCAGTCTTAAAAATTATATGGTGACAAAAGTGCTACAGGATCGGTACGAGACACTTTGGATCAAAGCGTCATAAAAAAAATAAATAAATAAATAATTCATTCGTTACAACCACGTGGCCCTGTACGATGCCGCGATTTCTTTTTTAAAAAATCCCAAATGCAATTAATGTGACACAAGAACAGTAACAAGTTGTCTAGAAGATGTTATTTAGTTATAAAATAGCAAGGAAAACAGTCGGTGTGCTATGATCAGAGGTTCGTTGGTTACAAACCCCGTTAATATTCAGACGACTGTTTACTAATATACATATTTTTCTATTACATAAATGAGTTTTCAGCAGCTGCATGCACTGAACTCACACTATTTGATTTTATTGTGTAAAATAAGTGTTTCCATGAATAACTTTCATTCCACCTGTCCACAGCGCTTAATCTCCGCATTACTTCAGCAAATGCGACAGCAGGTAGCGCAGTGGCTGATCGAGGCACCTGGATTTGAATGCCAGCTGCTCTTGCAAGGCGTTTACCAAAAAATGCTGCAGTTAAAATAGTTAAGAAGCCCGAACAGAAAAGTGTCTGATAAATTAATAAACCACTATAACTATAACCACCACCTAAACATCATGATGTTTAGGTGGTGGTTATAGTTATAGTGGTTACAGCAGCTAAGTTTGGGCACCCCTGGTCAAAACTTCTGTTACTGTTCTGTTACTAAGATGATACATTTCTGTAATATTTTAAGCACATTTTTTTATTTCCATTTTTTGCAGTTTTAAAATAACAACAAAGGAAAAGGACTCAAAGCAAAAGTTTGGGCACCCTGCATGGTCAGTTCTTAGTAACACCCCCTTTGAGAAGTATTACCCCCTTGTAAATGCTTTTTGTAGCCAGCTAAGAGCCTTTCAATTCTTATTTGGGGGATTTTCACCCATTCTTGGCAAAAGGCTTCTAGTTCTCGAAGATTCTTGGGCTGTCTTGTATGCACTGCTCTTTTTGAAGTCTATCTACAGATTTTCAATGACGTTTAGGTCAGGGGACTGTGAGGGCCATGCCAATACCTTCAGCTTGCTCCTCTTGAGGTAGTCCGTTGTGAATTTTGAGGTGTTTCGGATATCATTATCCTGTTGTAGAAGTCATCCTCTTTCTATCTTCTGCTTTTTTACACACGGTGTCATGTTTGCTTCCAGAATTTGCTGGTATTTAACTGAATCCATTCTCCCCTCTACCAGAGAAATGTTCCCCGTGCCACTGGCTGCAACACCAAAGCATGATCTTTCCACTGCCATGCTTAAAAATTGGAGAGGTGCTCTTTTCATGGAATTCTGTGCCCTTTTTTCTCCAAACATACCTTTGCACATTGCAGCCAAAAAGTTCTATTCCGATTTTATCGGTCCACAGGACTTGTTTCCAAAATGCATCAGGCTTGTTTAGATGTTCATTGGGAAACTTCTGACGCTGAATTTTGTGGTGAGGACACAGGAAAAGTTTTCTTCTAATGACTTTCATGAAGATCATATTTGTACAGGTGGCACTAAACAGTGGAACAGTGCACCACCACTGCAGAGTCTGCTAAATCTTCCTAAAGGTCTTTTGTGGTCAAACAGGGGTTTTCATTTGCCTTTCTGCAATCCTACGAGCAGTGCTCTCTGAAATCTTTCTTGGTCTTCCAGACCTCGACTTGACCTCCACCGTTCCTGTTAACTGCCATTTCTTAATTATATTACGAATTGAGGAAACTGCTACCTGAAAACACTTTTATATCTTCTTATAGCCTTCTCCTGCTTTTGGGGCATCAGTGATTTTTACAGTGCTAAGCAGTGGCTTAGAGGAGCCCATGGCTGCTGATTGTTGGGACAAAGTTTGAGGAATCAGAGAATTTATAAATCTTTGAAATTTGCATCATCTCACCTTTTCTATTGATGGCTGTGAACAAGCCATAGCCCTAATGAACTAAGTAAGGTCTGAGACCTTAGTAGAAATTATCTAAGATCTCAAATCTCTTGGGGTGCCCAAACTTTTGCATGGTGCTCCTTTCCTTTTTTCCCACTCTAAAATTGTACAAAACAACAATAACACACTAATTTTGCTTAAAATGCTGAAAAGAATAATTCATTTTTAACTTTATGCCTTTTGGAGTTCATCTTCCACTTCCTTAACTATTCATACTAACAAGAATTTTGAACAGGGGTGCCCAAACTTTTGCATGCCACTGTATAGCTACACTGTACGGCCAAAAGTATGTGGACACCTGAGCATCACCCCCATATGTGCTTGCTGAACATCTTAGTCCAAATCCATGGGCATTAACATGGAGTTGTTCCCTCCTTTGCTGCTATAACAGCCCCCACTCTTCTGGGAAGGCTTTCCACCAAATTTTGGGAATTTGTGCCCATTCACCCGCAAGAGCATCAGTGTGGTTGGGTGAGAACACCTGGCTTGCGGTCCCAAAGGTGTTCAGCAGGATTGAGGTCAAAGCTCCTAGTAGGCCACTCAAGTTCTTCCACACCAACCTGGGAAAACCATGTGTTTATGGAGCTCGCTTTGTGCATGGGGGGGGGGGGGGGGGGGACAGTCATACTGGAGCAGGAAAGGAGTTTCTTTCACAAACTGTGACCACAAAGCTTGAAGCACACAGTTGTCTATAATGTGTTTGTATGCTGCATGGGTGCCACTGAAACAGCTTGGCTCAGTCACTGGAAGGGGACTGACAAAAACTCTCTTGACTCTCTTGATGTACTTTTGGCCATACAGTGTAAGGCTTGAATCATTTTAACCCACAGCTTCTTGTTTCTACTGTAGTTCTAAAGAAGCTGCACCATGGTAAAACAGTGAAGGTATGGAGGACGTTCATGACTGAAATCAATCCTGCACCGTTTATTCTGCATCAAGACAACAAAACACAAGTAAAGTAGGTGCCATCGTGTAAAACTTACTGCGTTTCCTACCAGCGTGCCACAGTGCCACCTATCGGCGCCATGAGGAATACAGCGTAGGAACGCACCGCAACGCTGCTTTGCTCACCGTGGGACGTAAAGATGAAGTAAACATCTTTTATGGCAAAACTCGAATTCAAGAAAAGGTTCCACCTTTTTTGACTGACTGCTGTCTTCAAAGTGCACTTTACGTTGTTGTTTGTGGCTACAGTTAAAATACCTGTGCCCTGGGTAATTCCCTGCGAGAAGAGCAATACTGAAAAGTTTCTGTAGAGAAAGCCAGCAGATAAACGCAATGAGACTCCTGGGTCAGGACAGCTATTTCTAAAAATCAGTCTTTATGAATATTCTTACAAGGTCTGATCATTCCCTACACTGTAGCAAGAGCTCTTTCTTTAGTAGTTGTAGTTCTCAGACTTTGCCTCCAATGGAATGAGCTCGTGTTCCTCAGAGTTGCTGAATCCCTGTCAACATTCAGGTTTCAGATCCACTTCTCTCCCGATTTCACTTCATCTGTCAAGATCACAGGAACCGATCACCACCACCACCAAACACCCACCCATCACTCCAAAATGTTGCACTATATTGTTTATAGTATGGCATTATTTATTATAACCCCCACCCCCCAGACTTATTCATCTTCATCTTAGTTTCTGTCCATCCACCACAAATTGCCTCAGTTAGTTCAGGTGTACTCTGCACTATGGTCCAGGAGGAACATTTTGTTCTCTTATGGGCATCTGTTTACATGCAGTGACAATAGGTGAGCCTTGAATCTTACAACATCGCTCTTTCCTGTCTGAACATCCTGTTAGAAGAAAAGAAAAACTGCTATGAGCTCCAACTGCTACATAATTCTCTGATCAAAAGTCACTGAATATACACGACTGCTTCAAAAATGTTGACTGAAAATTGCTGAATGCTGCTCCTGTATTAGAATTTTAAAGCTTCTGACACACCAAAGCATTTATGTGTAAACTGAAACAGGAAGAAAAAAAAAAAAAAAACATAAAATATAAAAGAAATGAAGAAACTGCACACAAGAGTAAAAATGTCCTAGGATGTTTTATTAAATTTAGACTTGTAAGAAGTCACAATATTTCAATGCACTTGACAATTATTGCATGGAGTGCACTGATATATCACCAATCCAAATGGATTGATTTTGCATTAAACATAAATAAAAGTAAAAAGAGACTTATTTACATTTCAAAAGCTGGAAAAAAAATGATTGTACAAAGTTCAGGAGGAGGAAAACTCCAAGAGCCCCGAGCCACATGGCGCATGCTGCCTTCCCCAGTATTCGGTCCAAAGGGGTTTGCTCCGAAGGTACTCGGGTTCCAGGGCCCTCCAGAAGACCTGGACCAAGTAACAGTCCAGAGGTGCAACCATGGTAAGCCCAGCGTACCACAGTGGGTGTGCTTGGGGGGGGGGGGGGGTTGGCTGCTTGAGCAGGTCAGACAGCAAGTTCTCTTTCCGCAAAGGAAAGGATTGTAACACCCACCCCAGAAGTAAATATATACACTTAAAGACATACTTTTGCTGAAACTCATTATAATTTACAGTTAAGTTTCTAATGTCTCTGGCGCTTAAGTAGGCTTGGTAAATTTCAGCCCTGTACTCAGTTTCTTACCTATACTGGCTGAAGTTAATGTGAGGAAAAAACAAATACCCTTTGACATTTGATGTTATCTAAGGATTATGCGTAGACACTTGCTGTAGAAAATTATGCTGTATTACATCATAGTATTACAATTGTTAAAGTATGACACAGTATTACAGAAGTTTCTACCGATCAGTGTATTTAAGGTAATACAAAGGAACACGGTCCTTTTCAAGAGGAGGTCTGCTAAACTACTGAAAATTACCAAGCCTATTTCATCAATCAGTCAGTCAGTAAGATACAAGAAATTCTGTACACCCTTCCCTTTTATTTTACAGTTTATGCATTTGTGTCCTTTAAGGTCCCTTCAGTCTCAATGGCAGGAACGTAAAGGAAAGTTTTAAGCTTCTCTCAGTCAACCGGTCCTCATTTTTATAGGAAGCAGGATGATCTCCAGCTGAAAGCGTTGCAAAGCTGTGTATAAAAACAAAACATTTTGTCAAGAGCAAGAAAAACATGCTCTTCTGCTCTTTCCTCGCCCATGCAGAAAGCTCGGTCGTAAAAGAGGAGCATGCTGGACCGGGGCCTCTGCACATGTGGCAGGTCGCAGTCTGGGAGGTGCGGGGCAGTTCGTGTCTCTCTGAACGTATACCTCTCCAAGTTGTGGAGATTCCGAGTCACCGAGAGGACAGAAGGCCACGTGTGTGAAGTGAAGGGGCCCGAGTCCAATGGGATGCCGGGGAGGTCAGAGCCTTACTGCAGAGGTACAGTCTGGTACAAGGTGACAGCCAACAGAGCCGGGTGGCACCTTTGTGTCCATAAAAGCAGCAGAGATGCAGTTGAGCAGGGTGTAGCTGAGCTGAGCAAAGGGGGGGGCAGCAAGAAAGAGAAGTGCAAAAAAAAAAAAAAAAAAAACCCACATTTTCAGTATCTGCGTACTCCTGTACGAGACGTCTACGAGGGAATACCCAGGTTTACGAAGCATTTCATGGAGAGCACGAGAAATGATCGCCTGGGGCAGAAGGAATGAAGAGCAGGGAACACAAAGCTCAGGTGCTGGAGTAACGTGCAGGGCGCCCTGTTGAGGACGAGCTGTAGGTGCGGGAACGCTGTCTCATTGCCAGCCTGCAGGGCACCTCCAGTTCCCGGAAGAGGGGCGTCTCTGTGATGTCGGCAGCCTCTGGGCGCTCGCTGGGACACAGAGACAGCATGCTGCGCACCATGCCCAGCTGCAAACAGAGACACGGATGCAACCTGATTAGCACGCATCCACAAACTGGAACTCTTTCTGAAGCGAACTGCTTCGTTCTTATTCTGTCAGCAATGTTTTTTAAACAATTTTACAGCTAAAGGTCAGAAAATCACGACACTCACCTCCTGCACGTTGTTGAGAGAAAAAGAGGCAGGAAATTCCAAGTCTCTCACTTTAGTCAGAGTCTGGAAAGAAAAAGGCACAGCTTTACTATACACTACACCAAAACACACACCCACACCTCACATCATAAAGACACTATGCCTCAACATGTGTTTTCAAGGAATTTAATCAGCTCATCTGTCTTGCTTGTATGCTTTTCATTTATTACACCACATCACATTTTTAAAATGCTCATTAGAAACTAATGACACTGGTTAGTCTTATTAATGCATTTAACACAGCTGGGCAATTTTTACTGTTCCAGTTCAGGATAAGCAAGCTGATCAAAGGTACTACAGTGGGACTCAAACCTGAGTTGAAAACACACACACACACACACACACACACACACACACACACACACACACACACACACACACACACACACACACACACACACACACACACACACACACACACACACTTACTTTATGGCCAAAAGTATGTGGATGCCACCTCTAACAACTGAGCTGTTTCAGCTGCACCCAAACACCTTTGGGATGAAATGGTAAGCCAACCGCGAGCCAGGCCTTCTCGCCTGACCTCACTGATGCTCTTGTGGCCAAATGGGCACAAATTCCCAATATCTGGTGGAAAGCCTTCCCAGAAGAGTGGGGGCTGTTGTAGCTGCAAAGGGGGCAACTCCTTATTAATGCCCATGGGTTTGGAATGGGATGTTCAAAAAGCACATATCAGGGTGATGCTCAGGGGTCCACATACTTTTGGCCATACAGTGTAGATATAGCAACTATAACCAATATGCCACCTGCTGTCTCACTTAAAATGTTAACATTTATGGTTTTTACAGCTGGTGTTCTTCCTTTTTAACTTTGCTTATCAGAACGGGGCCATAATGATATAAAACAGAAATGCAGAATCAATATTCTGAGAAAATGCAAATACACACAGGCACTTCTGGCTCAAAGGGAAAAGGTTACACTAATTTTCATAGGTGGCCTTTCCCCCCTGTGTAAGAAAGTCCAAAAACATGACTTCATCTCCCAGAGATCATTCAAAATAAAAGTAAATCAGTCCACCTTGTCTGTTGGTATGTGAGTCACAGCCATAACATTCATGCCATCCTTACCTCGACCCGTTCCATCTGAGTCTTGAAGGGACACAGCAGCTCAAACAGAATGAGGCCGAGGGAGTAAACATCCACTTTGTGGGAGTAGGACTGGCCCAACAGCTGCAGGATGAGACTCTGTCAGTGGACAGCATGGAAACCACCCTTCCCGGTGCAATCACTTTAGCATTGTAATAAGACTTGAGTATATTTACTGCGGGTCAACTAATGCAGCTTTTCAGCCCATTTGTTTTCTCAGTTCTAGTTTTGCACAACAATATCCTTCCAAATATCCTTCTGCTAGCAACAAAAAATGGCCAGTTATTTTAACAAGAAGCAGGCTTGTTATTTATTAATTCCGAGTGTGCTTTTTAAACATTTTTTTAATTATTATTGAGAGTTGTACGCTTCAAACACATAGAAAAAAATACTGAAATTTGAGATTCTTCTCTCAAATTTTTACAATTTGAGATTCCCTTAGCCAATTAACCAAACGCTCAAGATAAAATTGAATTATCCTGATGCCAAGTTGGAAGACAGCACAGCATTCCTTAACAAATCTATCCATTTATTTTCATAAACCACTATTCTGGTACAGGGTCATAGGAGTTCGGAGTCTATCCTGAAAGCAGAGGGCATTTCCTTAGCAAATAAACATTTATAATAGTTTCAAACATAGAAACCACTTCTGAAACACTGAAATAAAGTGATTTTTTAAACTACCTTGCTCATTCCAATATCTTGTCAGCTGAAGTCATGCAAACCCACCAATGACGCTGAGCTACATGTGTTACACTGGAGTGTGATTACCGCAAGCACAGTTTTACATCCTGCTGCTGTGGTGCCGCCTAGTGGCCTCACCTGTTCGGGACTCATGTAGAGCTTGGTTCCAACTTGACCAGTGTGTCTTGCGTACACTGGGAAGGGCATGCAGAGTTCCTCAGTCTCCTCTTCCTCCTCCTGGTCCATGGCGGTCACCAACCCAAAGTCTCCCACCTTCACCACATCATCCAGCGTGAAAAAAATGTTGGAGGGCTGAGGAGTGGAGGAAATGTGTGAGCTCTTTAGACAGACACTTCAAACAAGACCGCACACTTTAAAATATACCAATGAAACACAATGAACCCACAGGTGATAAGCAAATTGGATCTGATCAGCAAAACTGAAAAAATCATCTGCAAATGATTAGCAAGAAATATCTGCAATAACCTGAAACCCCTAAGCAGCGGCTCCCAAACTCTCTGAACATTGTCTTGTCCTGCCCTAATGACTCTCAACGTGACTAAAAGCAGTTAAAAACAAATCTCCTTGATTAACTGAAAAACTCAGCAGAAATTTTCGTGACTAAATATATTAAAACTCTAATGATAAAACTTACTGTGAAAGTGAGTAGAAAAGTGCATTCAATAATAAAGTTCCATTTGCAAAAATTACAGCACCATCTACAATACGAAATTCAGGTAAGAGTGCTAGAACACTTGCTGGTTTGCTTGTGCTGAATATGAACAGACCAGAACATTCTTGTACTAATAAAGTGTAGCTGCTGTACTGGTCACAACTTTTAACTACTATTTCAATAATTCTTCAAACAATGTCAATGATGTAATCCCATTGCGACACTGATACCGCCCCACCCTACTTTGAGATGTAACCATGGGTTAGGAACCACTACCCTACAGCCTACAGAAGCCACAGTTTTCTGAAATGCAGACTTGGAGTGAGACAGAAACATGCGAGAGTCAGTGTGAAAGTCACCTTGAGGTCCCTGTGCATGAGCCCCTTGCTGTGCAGGAAGCTGACAGCCTCGGCAATTTGCAGGAAGATGAGCAGGCATTCTGTGTGTTCCCGCTGCTCAGGAAGGCACCTCTGCGCCATCCAGTCCTTCAGGTTCTCCTTACGGCACAGTTGCATCTGGATGTACAGGTAGACCTTGGGTGACAACAAGGGGCGGGGTCGCTGGGTGGCCTGGGAGGCGGGCGAGGGGCACGGGTCCAGGCTTAGAGAGTTTGGCCGAGGCTGGGAGGACAAGTGGGTGGATCCCTGGGTGCGGGAGGCAGAGCTGACACGCTTTGTCAGGGAGCCACGGCTGCTGACCTCATCGGGCTCTGGAGTACGGTCACAGCCCGAGTCTTCAAACACGATGTCAAAGGAGGAGGAGGTGCGGTCTCCAGAGGCATGGGGTGGACAGAGCTCGAAGGAGTGAGGCGAGTCTGAGCTCTCTAGCTCCGCTTGGCTGTTGCCATTAGAGATGAAACTAAGAGAATCCTGAACCAGCGTGCTGCCACATGGCATCCCATGGACATTTGAGCCCCACTTCATTGCTTCATTGCTGGATGAGAGGTCCTGGGTGAAAAAGAACAGGCCTGCTGCTCTGGTTCCACCTCCTGCGGCACCCTCCACAGAGGAGTCTGAGGGCTTGGACACTGGCACCTTCACAGACAATGCCTCCATGTGGTCAGGAGAGCTGAGCAGCCAATCTGTGGCACTGAAAAGAATTTTAGAAACAAAGTTAGGTTTCAACTGTGAGTAACATTTTTATAAAGCATTCATGATGAAAAAAAATGCAATACCAAAAAAGACTTTACATTGGTACCTCAAGTTACAAACATTCAATGTATAAATCTTCAAAGATACAAACACTTCCTTAGTTCATTTTTTTCACCATTCTATTTTACAAAATTACTGTTTGCTGCTGAGTGAAAATTTCCACCTGCCATCAATTGGTTGGCAGCAAAATACACTCAGAACAAACACAGTATGAGTGCTGGACTGTCTTTATTCCCCAAACTTGTGTTTATGGCTCCTATCTGGTGATCCTGCACCTGGTATCAGTAAAAAGATTAAGTAAGCTACAAGTGTTTGAGATGAATTGGCCATAAATCAGAATTGAAGATGGATTTGTGGAGAGAACCGTGTTTTTATTTTCAGTCGCGTTTATGTGCACAGAAATGCGGGACTCCGTTCCTTGGAGGATTAACACTTAGGCTAAACGATAAAAAGATTATTGTGTGGCCAAGTGTGTATTATTCCACTCAAACTCTTGTACTCATTGTCCATAAAAGTACTAGTCATTGAGAGGTGTCAATTCTGACATTTTATAAAACACAGAATGATTTCTATGACATTTCATGGAAAAAGTTCCATAAATTTCTCCATATATCATTTCAGAATTTACAGGCAGTGCACTACCTATTCAGTCACTAGTTTAAAAGAAACATAATTTAAACAAAAAAAAAAAAAAAAAATGGTGAGGTAAAGAACTGCTCACAACTCCCTGGCTGACAAAGCTCACCTGGACTCTTTCAGCCAGCGCTGATCCATCTCTTCCTGCCAGCCTTCTGGAGGACTCTCCTGCCAAGCGTTGAAGTACCGGATGATTCCTGGGTGCTCTAGCTTAGCCAGAGCCTTCACTTCCCGCATCACCTTTTCCCGGGCCAACTCACTGTAGGAGATGACACATTCAGCACATCTCTTCCCCCAAGCACTGCAGTTTAGGTACTGACTTTCTCCAATGTGTGCGTTGCAATCCCAAGTATATATTTCTGATCACCCGTGGAACTTGAGTCAATGACAGAAAGCCCACCATCAGCAATGCTGAGTAGCAGAGTAACAAAGAGGCCAGGGTGCTCAAATTATGTAGTGGGTTGATGACATCATAGAAACGCTCAACCCTATAAATCCTACTTACTACTGACAAACAATATGGGAATATTTATTAACTGAAACATATATCCACAACTGATTTATTAATGTGGGCATTTATGCCTGTGCTAACTGTTCTAACCTACACGACTACTCATTTAACAATTAGTTCAAAAAACCACGAACAACTTCCATATCATAATTTAAAATCATTTAAAACCAAGTTAAATATTTCAGTGACCATTAAGTAGCCCACAGACTTCACATTTTTGCAAACTGTGATATTTACTACAAAGGTTCAAAAATTGCCACGGGCAACAAAGGAGCTTTTCTAATTAGGTGATCAAATATTCCCCGTGGCCAAAAGCTGTTGCTGTTGAACGCCCAAAATGCTGCCGTTTCCCTTTTTATACAAATTGACAAAAATTTTTTTATAAAAGGTTACAAAGCACACTTACAAATTACTTTAAGTCAAAAGCAATGTGCCGCACCAGTTTAAGTACCTACGCTGTGAAATGTGTTTACAGTACCTTTGCAAACCCAAATTCACATTTTACTCCTTGTCCAAGCACCTTATTAAAACACGCACACTAAGAACTGGCTGACCTTGAGTGGCAAGATCCCAGCCTGCAGTTAAAAGTGGCGCACGCTAGTGTCACATACACTCATTTGGTTGTCACCTTGAACGTAAGAGTTGGGAATCAAACTTCAATCCTCTTGAGTGTAAGGTGACAGCTCTAACCACTATATAACCTGTTACATCAAAACCATATTCAAACTGTATTAATAGTTCTAATTTCACAAAGGTTTTATTTGTTTTTATTAGTGTACTGCTTGATGTAAACTGATAAAATATGCTTCTGGTTGAACAGGTGGAGCAGGTGTTCACTAAACTGCCTAAGCTCTGAAGAGTTTGTGTCAAAACAGGCTGTAAAGGGCCATGTCAAGTTGAGCTACCTGTTTGGCAGGCGGATCCTCTTGATGGCGTAGTTGCAGTCATCCACTTTGTTACGGGCCTCAAACACAACTCCGAAGCCCCCACGACCCAAACATTGGACAGGATGGAAGTCTGTCAGGTACCTGAGAAGTCAGAGTCCACACAATAAAATCACACACAAAGTCCAGTCATTTCATAATGTACACGTTGTTACATGTAAATAAAAATATTGTTTTAAAATTTGTTTAAGTAAAGCATTTTTGTGCTAAGCATTTAGTCATATCCCAACAGATCACCTGGGGAAAAAGCAATTTTTTAAAAACGTTTCATTTCACCCACTTTTGAGGAAAACTACCAGTAGTCTTAATGGCAAACACAATTTCTTCCAATTCTGCATCTCTAAAAACACATTTTTATGCCAAGTACTGAGTTGCTGCTGAAAAATCTGTTTAAATTAAGTGAATTTTAAGCAAGTTAGGTTTCTCATCTCACCAATTATCCAACCATTGTTTTAATGGTTTTATTTCAATATTAAAATAATATTTTGATGGTGCAGAGTGTCCGGTCACCAATGGTCCTGTCGTGTGTGGATAAACTGTATTTAACAACTGTCAACCTTGGACACGTGACTCAAACAATAAGTTACTGTCAAATGTTAAGGGAAGAATGTGAAGTTTCCTGCTCAACTGCTCTGCAGCAGTTCCAGTTTATTAACCTTGTCTATGAAATAACCATAAATTCACCATCTTGGATTACGCTATGGGGCTGAAAAAAATAAAACGTTGACTCATTAAAAACTTTTCGTGCTTAAAGAACATGTTAGCACCTTGTTGAACCCATTCCTCAAAGAACTCGGGCTGTCCAGAGGCAAAACTGGGTTCTACTAACTACTAGCTGGTAAACATAATAAAATGGCCAATAAGTGCAGTTCCCACTTTTGAAGTTAAATGTACATTAGGATGTGCATAAACTATAAAACGTATTTTATAGAAGTATCACTTCATGCCAGATAACCAGAGGCAAATGGGTTCTGTCACCATCTATTGCAGATCTCCAAACTACTATACCAGGTGGTACACAGAAATGACATGGATGGTATTTGGCTATTTTTAATAAAAACATGGATTTTTTTTTCCCCTCTTTGAAATCATTTAAGTAGTCTCAGACTTTAATTTCAGATGTCTCAGATAAATTTTGATTTTTAAAAAAATAAGACTCAAATAGGGACCAACTGTTGTCAGAAAATTAATAAAAGAAGGGAATCATTATGTCGCTTGCTCTGGCCTCCTACTGCTCATTAAGATCACTGGTAATTTTAAGAGGGTGAAATAAAACACTTAAAAAAATGACTTTTCCCCCAGGTGATCTGCCAACATGTAAATCAATACTTACCACAAAAATGCTTTACTTTAACAAATTTTAATAGAGGCAAAAACAGTAACTGAAAGTTCTCAGTGAAGACTATGAAGACCAATACATCTAATCATCATTCAGTACAATTTTTCAGTTTCTGAATTTCTTTACTGAAGCCATTTTCTAAAGCAGACTTTCAGGAGGCCCCCCCAAGCAATACTTATCCTTCCATTTGTTTATGTACACGAGATGATCATTTTGCAGTGAATAAGTTACCTGGACACGTATTCCGTGTTTCTGCCATCTAAGACTGTCACTTCCCTGGGATCTTCTTGCTCCAGCTCCAGCTTGTTGTCAGTCTGACACTGTGTCTCAGATTCCTTCCTTTGCTATGGTAGAAAAAGTAAAATCCCAAGTGAAGACTGGTACAGACCTGGGTATGAAGATGGTGCTTGTAAACACCAATCCAGCTGAAGCGCTATAAGCTAACATTACAGATATTGTACTTCAGCTGCCATATGGTCCAGCAGTACTTTCAGTCCTGGAAAAGACCAATTTCTCACCCGTACACTGGTGCCTGATGGGTGGAAGAATTTGCGAACAATGTAGGTGGTAGCAGCAATGCAGAAGACAATGGTTCCGAGGATTTCCTTCCACCAGGGCAGCAGGAGAACGGGGTCCTTCCTGCGTAGCTCCGTTGTTGCCCCAGGGCCTTGCAGAAGGCTGACTGCTGTCTCCCGCCGTCCACGGTAGCGCTTGCTGTAGGGGAAGTAGTAACCGTTGTCTGCAAAGAGACAGAAAGGAAAAGTTACCTCCACCTCAACCTGCTACTGCCCACTGGCAATACAATGTAAAGACATCAGCACAAATCTCATACTAACCCTTTTTATTACTTTTAAAAAATGTTACATTTTGAAATTAATTAAAAAAAATAAATTAATTTAAAATAAAAAAAAAAAAAAAAAAAAAAAAAAAAAAAAACCTTTGCAAGTCTGACCTACTCCTTAAATGTAAGCGCTTAACAAAAGAACAAGCTCATCATCCACAAAAACCACATTAGTCGTTCATGCCTTGGGGGTAAAATTTCATGCACATTTTAATTGTATTTACAGATCAGACAGAAATTATCCAGGTTGCTGGCTATTTACTGGTATACAAGACAGAGGTCAAAGCAGGCCTTTGTCTTACCATATGGGTACTGCAACACAGACAGGGCCCCATTGCTGTATTCCTCATGGGAGAACTTGTCATTGTTCAAACATTTGTCAAACTCCTCTGAACCGACCAGGACCGGTGTTCGAGATGGGGAATCTGTGCAGGAAATGCAGTTACGTTGTGAATAGAAATTGGTAAAGATCCATGTAAACTCACAAAATTTAATTTCAGGCTTAAAACTACATCTGCGATTTGAGAAAGCGCGACAAACGTGATTTGCGAGAGTGGTGGCTGGCTCTCCACTTACGGATGAGGGGCTTCCACTTGACCGTTGGCACAGAGATGATGCTCTTTGAGCTGTGGCTGTCTAAGGCTTTGGACCTGGTGGGAAACTTCTCCGAGATCCGCACAGAAGACTGTAGATACAACTGTCCTTGGAACATACCTGAGAGTACAGATACCAGACATCGCTAATTCCAACAGAGTTGCATTATGGGGAAATGCCAATTATACCCAAAGGGAAGGAGATTATACTGCATTTCTCACTCTCAAAGTTCAACCTGCATTTAGGTACGCTCATATTAATGGTTAAAGCAGCAAAAATCAGTACATGTTATTATTTCCTGTCACTGCGACTCAGAAAGAGAGACATTTCTGACAAGTCCTCTACAACTCCCACCCTACATTCAATTTAAGCACAATGTCTAGGCAACATTTGAATTTGCATTCCTCAAAATTTACAGTCTCCCAAGCAATGCTATGGACTTTTTATTATTTGCATGTAGAGGTCTTTTTCCTCTTGGGAGAATAAAATAGCATACTGATGCTAAAGAAAAACACTCAAAGACTTCAGTCAAACCCAGCTGTCATCTATTCCCCACTGGGCCGAGCACAAACCTTCAGTTCTTAAGAATAAAAATAAGCATGCATAACTCGGGCTTCACAACCGAGTTAACAGAAGGTTAGATGTTCCGTACCAAGGTAGACACTGGATTCCATGGCACCACGTGCTTCTTCTACAATCTCCTCATCTTCCTCTGGCAAAGAATCTGGGCGTGTGGTGTAGGAGGTGTCATCAAACAGGCTGATGGGAGTGACCCTCCCTCCTTGCACCAGCCATGCTGATGCGATCGGGGTACAAAACTGAATGAGGAACACAGTGAAGAAATAAGCAGAGCATAAATAATGTGAGATTACAAAGTAGTTTGTTGCTCATGCCTTATAAAGGAGTGTCTGACACAGCTCAAAGAAAGGTTGTTTATGTAACTTCAAATGGCTTTTACACACACATTTTACCTGTGATATTCAAAGCAAATTTGAAAAATAATTACAGCTGGTACAAGCACATTACTTTGCAGCTGGTTATTTTTAAATAAATGATTAACATTCTAAAACGAAAAGGTTAAAAGTTTAAGATTCCAGCACAATTGAACAACAACATATTAGCCAAGAAACCAGGAAACACTGTCTGCTATTTGTCACTCAAGAAACTTTAAATTACCATATTAAAAAACTACTTACAAATTAACCTACTGTAACTTTTCTTCCCCATACAAGAATTTTAAAAAGCTTCTGACAAAAGCACAGCAGCCCTGGCCTTTAGAAAAAGCCAACATACATCTCCACCGGATGAGGACACAGCAAGGCCACCTGAGGTGCCGTGACAGCTGACAAATCATCAGCTGGGGAATCTAGGATTGCTAGTTGGATTGCTAGAGGATTGCTAAAGTGCGTCTCACCTGGTGTTCCCAGACTAGCTCTCCACTTGGCTTGTTATTGAAGGCCATAACCTTCCAGTCTGGAATAGAGACCTTGATCACCAAATCTCGGGTCTCAGCTTTGGGCTCCTCTTCTTCCTCTTGGATGACCTGCTGGCCTTCACGACCCATCCCTGCCCCACTAGGTTGCTCCCCTTCCAAGAAGTTGAGTCCAGGTTGGGTCTCAGGGACAAATTTTAGCTCAAAGTGACCCACACTAAAGTTCCACCTGCAGAAGGATCAGGATGTCAGAAGTGTACCATATACCATGTGTCATATATACTTCAAACTAAAGGCAAACAAAACCTGCTGACTCACTTTTCACTGCCACTACGGGGACGAACAGCACGAACTGTCTTTTGTGTCCTCTGGAGGAGCAGCACGTCCTCTGGGTCCATGTCCTCCTCGTCCCAGTGACTGCAGCCTACCGCTGAACAGATGTAGCGCAGCTACAGGACAAGAGAAACACAAGCAGAGAAATGAAGTGGAGGCAGATGGAAGGAGAGGATTACAACTGGCCTACAAACTCCTCTTGCTCTGAAGCTAAATAAGATAAAATTAGTGTTACAAAAACTGCTACATCGAACATGCAAGTTTGTTAGTGTAAAATGGTAATACGCTTGCAATGACTATGCGTTTTCAAAATCTTGTGCAACAGCTTAAACTAGGAAATGACGTTCAGTTTAACTTATAATGTATACTGGTAAGTTATAATTTTTTTTTTCTTTTCATATTTTAACAGAAGAAGGTTCTTGGAATTTGTATATGAATTGCAACATCATGCTAGACAAATAATTCAACTGCAGTTTGTCCCTCTCATGTACTGACTCCAGCAGTCTGTCTTCTTGTCCCACAAATCAGTTGTCATATAAAGTATGCACATTTTTGCACAGAGAAAAAAAACCCTTGTTTACGTTCAATCTGTGTTTAGTCCACACCTGCAAGACCACTCACACTACATCAGTGTCTTCAGGTCACTGTGGTGCTACACACCTTGCCACTGTAAGCTCCCAAGCCATAGGTGGTGAGGGATTTGCCCCCCACCAGCACTGTGTCCTCCCGAATGCGATAGGATGACTCCAGCAGCGACTCCATGCTGAAAGGCACAGACTCCATGCTTTCCCTATCGCGGTCCCACTGGAACAGGGCACCATCCAGGGATGGGATGATCATCTTGTTCCCAAACACCTGCAAGGAACACAGAGGCGTGTGAACAACTGAATGAATCTCACCTGGTCACTCCCCAAACCCAGCACACTAAAGTGGTTATTTCAATCTGTGTCCCACTTTGGTGAATCCCGATTTTTTATGTTCTGGAGGAAACATTTAAATACATTTTAAAAATGTTCTTGCGATGTTTGGAAATGTCCAGTCATTACAAAATCTAGTTGCCTGAGGTCCAGTCATGGGCAGATGAACTAATTCAGCACTACTCCCAATAGGCCACTGTTGAAGTCCACACTGAAAGAAACCAGAAAGTGCTTTTAACTATGCTGCTATTAATAACAATAGGGGGGGGTGTCTGTTAAGCAAAATATCTCTTCCGATTATCAACCTCAACAAACATTAAACAATTACGTGATACGCAGCAATTGCACAACTCGGACTTTTACTAGCGACCCAAATGTTTGATAAATGAGATAGACGGTCTCCTTTTGTGGTGGGCTGATAAACAAACGCAGTCACAGAAGCTTTGTCTTTTATTCCACAGCCCGGCTGAGCAGGAGCCACCATCCTTGGCAGCTGTTCTTCTCAGGAACCGATCAGAGTCAGAGGAGCCGTTTCACTTAAAGAGCACACAATGTGGTGATCACGAGGTGGCAGACAGGGTGATGTAATCCGTTCGCACAGCTATGGGAGAGGGGGAGGGGGTGCATACCAGGACAGGTGGTAAGAGGCTTAGGAGCGAGGGACATGTCACCACAATGACTCACAGTTATTCAGTTATTTTAATCTTGCAACAAAATCATTTTGACTGCACTGAGCACCATTTTTTGACAGCAATAAAACAGAGTGATCATGTTTGACTGCAGCCAAGATCATTGCTCACTGGTAGATGGCATCTCCTAATTTATCACCAAGACACCGGCTACATTCATTATTAGACATCCGCTTTCTTTAATTTTCCTCGGTAAGGTTGAACAATGCCGTTCTAAGGACTTGACAGCGCAAAGATGAAAATGCGGAACAGTAAAAGATCTTCTATTTAACATAATTTTTGCTTTTAGTAACTTTTCAATTTATTTACCTACTTTATTGCTTTTGTATATTGCAGACATTTATTAGTCCTT
This sequence comes from Heterotis niloticus, assembly GCA_018136845.1. Classification (NCBI taxonomy): domain Eukaryota; kingdom Metazoa; phylum Chordata; class Actinopteri; order Osteoglossiformes; family Osteoglossidae; genus Heterotis; species Heterotis niloticus. The sequence continues at coordinate 22,050,450 of CM030904.1, read as the reverse complement.
GGTGGCTGGGGTTATGAGTGGAGGGGCAGTTTTGTGGGAGATACTGTGTTTGATGTGGTTGTTGAAAATAAAAAAATAATAATAATAAATGCTAGAAATGGAGAGCTCAGCTCATTGCAGGGGAGTAATAAGAGTAAAAGTAGCAAATGATTTCATAGCGAAAAGCAAAAAGGCGATCTACATGTTAAAACCACTTTAATATAGTATTCTTAAAACCTTATTGTTCTCAGATGTCTCTACTATTCTGTTTGTTACCATACACTCCATATGTGTGACTGCATGGCATCAGAACAAGCAGGGCAGCCACATGCAATTCTTGGTGTCAGAATTACAAAAATAGAACATTTACATTTATCTGATGCTTTTCCTTAAAGTGGCTTACATTGTTAAGACTCTTACAGATATTTATCAATTTAAATAGCTCTGTAATTTTATTATATAATTCAGGGTAAATCTCTTCCTCAAGAGTACAGCAGGATGTGGGATTAAAACCTGGCTCCTTCATGTGGAAGGATGCAGCTTTAACAACTACACCACCTGCTGTCTGGAAAACATTTCAATGCAGCATGGCCGTGTGTGAAACACTTGTCTGTTTTGCTTTGGAGCGCAACCAAAACATACTTCAAATGAGCTGAGCACAAGAAATTACCTCCCCTTTCCTATAAATTTCTACAGATTTGCTGGGCCTCAGTTTTTTGTAGCCAGAAGGAGAGAAGGAGACAGCAGTTCTCCTGCGATGAGCTGATGATACATTCATAGCATTCGGTAGGCACTTAGTGCAAGGCAGGAGAAGTGTTCAAAAAGTGCACAGTACAGAACAGTTGACCACTGGAATTGCAAATGGAATATTTAAGAGAAGTCACTACACAATCAAAATTCCCATGATCAAGTCCCGCTCTCCTGCTGTAGAATCCCTGAGGAACACATGTGTTCGAAATATAAAAATTACCCTGCTATAAACATGTTTAATCATTTTAGGTAGCCACGTAACCCACTTTGGAGAATAGTGTCCAAAGTAAGAACAAACAGACAGCTAATATATATATATTTTTTTAAATTACGTAAGTAGACAGAAAGGTTTAATGATGTCCTGAAAACTACCATCTGAAAGAGAAACTGCAGGAAAGCACTTGCTGTTGAGATATATCCTCCTACTGTGGATAAGAGGTGGGGCAGATGAGCCAGATGAGATGGTGACATCATCACCTCCCCCCCCCAAAAAAAAAAAAAAAAAAAAAAGATTACCTCATCCTAATCCTTCCCAGCATGACTCATTCCATACCGACTGTGGCACATGCTCCTTTGATGTGATAGCGTCATTCTTTGCCAAGGTTCCTGCTTCCCCACATGACCACAGGTAGCAGCTCTACGCTGGAACCTGACAGGAACCAACAGACCAAGGTGGGACCCACCCTAATCGCTAAGTAGACTGGTGTCAGAGCACATGGGGCATCAACGAAAGAACCTTGCTACGAGGTTGCAAGTGCTCAGAGCAAATCATCGAGTCCTCCTGGTAAGCAGCAACATCCACAGAGTCCATGTTGTCCACAAAGAGCATGGAGAGATGAGAAATGAGTCAGACAGTGAACCCCATTCCTCTGGCAACGTGGTAAATAGCAAGACATTGCCCGTTTCCTGATCTATACAGTGAGTGGCAGCAAACAGTCACAACTCAGGTAAATGGGCAGCTAGAGTGAATGTCTCACATGGTGTAACAGTTTACCACAGTGCGTCCCGTGTAGAAGAGTGCCAGGGCAGTTTATTGTAGCGTGAGCTAAAGGAACACTCAACATTTATATTTATTCATCTAGTAGATGTTTTTCCAAAGTGACATACAATGTCAAAATGTAAGATAGACTACACTAAACTTCCGGTAACCCCACATCCATTTATACAGCACGAAAATGTAACACACACACTCAAACCACTTTAGTCATCAGTGCAACTGAAACACATCTTTGGACTGCAGGAGAATTGCAGATCATCTAGAGTGGAATCCTGTAAAAAACAGTACAACATTTAAACTCAACTGACTTGAACCCATGCTCAAGTTTCTCACTTTACCACTGCAAACCCATTCTGAAAAGAGATGCACTGCCTGAACTGGGTTACTGCTCCAAGCTCCTCTAACATGCATTTAGACATGGAAAAACTTATCTCCACTGAAATCATGAGATGAGTAACTCATCTTCAAACTTATCAAAACACATAAATACCATTTAAAAAAATTTAAGCTCAAACATCTACACTCTCAGGATCACGTCATCGGTTGGCTGTACTTCCACTTAGGGTTATTCTTTGGCAGTGACCCTCATTTCAGCATCTACTTAAACCTCTGCATGAGAAAGAACACAACAAAGATCAGAGCCTCATGAATTCATTATTATCATATATCCAAAGCCTAAGTGGACTGTGACACAAAGAAACATGACAAAAGTTTTGCATATGCTTTGTTCATGTTTATATGCTATGTGACAGGTCTGGAGAGAGCAGCATTCAGTGAACCACTTGTAGACCTATCTCTACATTTCATCCAGTGGAATATAGAAACACAACCACTTCCTTTCATATTTTTGTTCTGCTTACTGCAGTTAATGATGTTTGCACACAGTTAAGTTTCTCATTTCACAGAGAAATTGTGGTCTTACAGCATGTTAAGTAATGCCTGTGTCCACAGGGTTCTGTACAACAAGACAAATTTGCAAATGCAGCTAAAAATTACTCCTGAAATGATAAATGTATGTTTTTCTTAGTGTTTATTTTTCTTTTACTTTTATTGAAGTGAAAAAATTAAACAATTGGTTATTCACCATTACATAAAATAATGCTTTAGTTGCTTTGTTTTTGTTAGTCTCCATATTTATAAAACTCATTCTTTTTATTCTTTATGCAGTTCCCCCCCTTCAAACCACACAGTTGAATTTTGGCAGTGTGGAACTTCTCAAATACGGTATGGAGTAACGTTCCTTAAACTCCAAAAAGGCCACTTAATATCCACTTTACATTGGTACTTCAGTATTAAAATAAGGCTTGGCATGCACAGATTGTTACACTGAATGAAAGACACAGCCATGTAGCATAACAAATTGGGCAGTTCAACCACTAAATGCAATAAGTTTAAGAATTACACAGTCTGGCATACATCAAACAGTTTTTTCTTCTATGCCACTGCAGAATGGCATGGAGGCTACGCTACAGTAAGGACCCAAAGCATGAGAGGTGATGGAGAGAGTGCCAGTACATGGCTGGAATGAAGAGTAAAACTGGCATATGAGCACTTAAGCGCACACACACTCGCAGTAAGGATCATCATTAATATCACAATGCTGAGCGGTGACAGGAGTCCAAATAAACATAAATTTTAACAAAATAATGATTTTTAGAATCTGTACAAAGTGAAAACATAAAAATGAATAATAAATTATGCGTGACAAACACAACACTGCACACGTAGGAGCAGTGACACAGTGACATGGGGTAATAACATTTGGTGATATTTTCTTATTACAGGTTGTTCTCGATTTACAACACATCTGACATATGATTCGGACTTACCATACACTAGTCATTAATAAGTAAATAAACAAAAGTAATAGTACTTTAAAAAATGAAATGGATGAAAGTTGTCAAGAAAATAAATCTTTCAGTATTTCCAGAATTCTGGTAAACAAGTGAGCATCTTACAGCTAAAACATGAACATGTTGTAATGTACAATGTATAGTACATGTAACCTTGAGGTAAACTAGGACAACCTGTACTTCTTTCCGTCCATTTGATGACTGGTGCACAGATCACTCTGCCATGCACTTGTTCAACAGCACTATTAATACTTATGTACTAAATGCCACCACTATAAAGGTAGTAAAGATTGGTAACATACAACGTGTTACTTTTTCCCTTTCCACTTTCTGACCTAGGCAACGTCAAGTAATTCAACTAGTATATTTTATAATAAATATTTTACCAATGCTGTTGCGGTTTTTCAAAGCACATTTGCTTATTGAAACATTTCCTGAACGACTGAATGAGTTACATTTACTGAAATGAAACAAGCCTCAAAAAAGGAAAGCAGAAAAGATCATTTAAAAAAACAAGACAAGTTAACTCCCAGCAGACCTGCTGTGGCTGCTGTGATGACCAAGAATGCAATGTATGGTTGTGAGAGAGAAGTTCTGGACTCACTAACTAATCTGTTAGTGACATCAGGCAGAAAGAGTAAGGTTCTACTGAGCAAGCAGGGTCTACATACTTCAGGTTTGCTGAGGCTGGAGGATACCAAGCAGCCTGAACCCACATCCAGGTCCCACAGCTTGCGGCCATGATCATCAGGGTCCAGGGCAGAGACACGCCCGTCCAGCGTGCTGATCACTACCAAGGACCTGTGGGGACAGAACAGCAGGGTAACTATAAAGGGCAGGGCACTACATTCACATCAGCACATAATAGAAACACAAAATACAGTTTGTAGGCAAAATTTCAGACTCACTTCTCATCTGACCTAACTGGTACACAAAATGTGCATTATGTCATCTGTCACAATATTTTTTTTTTTTTTTTTTTTTTTTTTTTTTCCACCATTTATATGTGTAGCTAACGTGTGCTAGAGTAAAAAGGGGGTACTGGATAAACTGACTGCACTTTGAAGGGGGGGGGGGGGGCATCTGTGCCTGTGAACTCATCTGTTTGTTGGCATGCAGTTTTGTTTAAGTTTTTGCTAAAATAAAAAAATGTAATTGTCAGCAATTAATGATGTTCACAATCATGATGATATAAGGGAGTTCTGATGACCAGGTACAGTAGTGATACAAAGAAACTTAAGTAATTCCAAATGAAAACTCGAAAGAGCTCTTCCGAGCGCAACAAATGACCTCCCCTTTCCTATGAATTTCTACAGATATGCTGGGAATTCTGTAGAGTGGAAATTCCAGTGTGAATTAGGTATAACTTCAAAATTATAACTGAGCAAAGGCACTTTCCCACCAGGACACATCCAGCAAAGAATGCCTGTTCATATATCTGTACAGCTCATACACGCATGACTGGAGCTCAGGTGACCACATACTGGAATGATGGGATAATCCAGTGCATCACGATATTTTTAAAAATATATTTTCCATAATTTTCCAAAAAGCGAAAGTATTAAAGTTTAAAAAAAAAAAAAAAAGTATACTGGAAGTGACTTGTTTATATATTTAGCTGCAATTTTAATATATACACACATACATAACATTTCAAATGCAGATTGTATTATCTTCCTCCAAGGCATACCCATTTTGTTGTTTAATTTCACATTGATTTTTATTCAAAGCTTATCCGTAATAAAATAAAAACAAACCAACAATTAAATCTTCTACGGCATCACACAATGTACTGTAATTAAAAGAGTACTCTACGTACTGTAATAAACTATTGCATATTGCTACAAATTTTTCTGAAACAAAAGTTACCTAAATACTTGCAGTTTATCAGCTGTTTCCATTGGTTTTGCTTTGTCCAAATGCGTTTCTGCTGTGTTTACTGTGCATTTCTTTTTTGAATAAACCTATTTATTCAATTGTCATTTGCTGTATCAAAGACATGGAGGCACCAGGTTACTGTGACACACATCCTTCCTTTATTCAACATCTCACAACTCCCACTCCAAACCCGGCGCCTGTGCTGCATGTAAACATGGTACCGGTGGAGCAACTAACTTGCGAGACAGCCTGTACTCTACATATTGTACAATAAGTTACAAACATGCAAATTACTGATATTATAAGTGTTTTCTAATAAGGTAACTGGTGTTTACAGTATCTCTGGTAGACATCATGGGTTCATAGTTATATAGTTGTTTAAGCAAGTGCTATGAGCACTTTTTTTTTCCTTCACCATTTTAAATAATGGAAAACAGACATTTGGTATCTGCAAAATGCAGTATCAAATCCAGGGACAAATTAGATTTGGATATCAAGGGATTACTGCATATCATACACTGGCATGAACCGTCATCCTTGTTAGTCCGGCCACATGTGGATGAGCTGCGCAAAGTAAAATACCTTGTGCCCGTACAAGAAGACCCAAATCAAGAACTCAACTCAATCAGCTTATGTAGTACTTTGGTGAGTTTTATTTTCTCCAGAAGTACTGTTGTCAGCGCTGCCTGCACACCCCAGGAGCCAAGAATGAGATTTCCCCTTAGCTACACCCGTTTCATGTGCCCCCCTACTGACAGCAGCACGTAGTTTCCCTCCTAGCCTATGCTCTCCAGCTAGGTACCATCAAACCCTCTGCTTCCTTACGTCTCATTGGCTGAGCTGCTTCCCCAAAATTATTGGGCAGATTGGCTGTTGCTAAGCAGTAGGTATGCGGAGTGGGCGGGCCACTCCCATTCCTGCTGCTCTGCCACTAAACAGTGGGCAAGTGATCGACTATGCAGACAAAGCGGAAAAGGGAATCAAAGCATCGCTGGTCTTCTTTTTTTAGTTTCTCTTGAAAGACCAAAAAGAAAGGTGCAGAGTACAGAAGGCCCTGCACCAAAGTCTATTAAGGTTTAGGGGATTTTAAGCTTACACAAAAATTAATGTTTAAAAAAAAAAAAAAAACAAAAAAAAACTACTGTTTATAGCAAGAAGCTTGGGATATAAGACATGTTCATTAAACATTATAACAGAAAGCAAGCTGTTTTTAAAACGATGCATGAAATCATTTTGGGATATAAAGTGATCACATTCCCTTGTGATGAGGGAGTAATTGGTGAGGCCAGTTTAAGGTACATGTACAAAGGTAAGCATCTCACCCATTTTCTGGCATCCAGACTTCAAGCACAAGGCCCTGCCATTATGCCTTGGATGTTTTAGCCTGTGGGAATATTCACAGTAGTCTTACACTGAATAACTGCAATGCTGTGCCAACTTGTGTTCATTACACTGAATGTGATGTTGCCATCAGCTGTTTGGATTTGCTCACCTGCTACTGTGGTTCGAATTTAAGTACTCTGGCAAGACTCAAGAGCAACGCAAATAAGTATATGTATCTGCATGCATCGGGTGCTTCACTGGGAAAGTATCTGGGGGAAAAAAGGCTTTACAGGCCATGCGTGTACAAAAAGATGTTTCACTATAGTTCTCTGGCACAGTTTCATCAGTAAAAGTTTAGCATTAGTTCAGCTTATTTAGCTGACGCTGATCTCCAATGCAGTTTATAATGTTAGTACATATACATTAAATAATTCCTTCATTTTTACAGATGAGTCATTTTTAGTGTAAGCACCTAACTCAAAAGTTCTATAGCAGAAGAAGGGATCTGAACCATGGAGCTCAAAGCTCTACCTGCCGCTATAAGGAGATATGCTTGTTGGGAAGTTTCATGTCAGGAAGCTTTTCAGTGTGTTTACATAGAAGCATTTTAAAGTTTCACAAAAAAAAAAAAAAAAAAACAACCCACTGACAGCTACTCTATTAAAGTGATATTACCACAAATGCTTGTAATCTAAAAAGACTACAGAGAAAATTCCTGTCTATGAAAGAACTAAGAGGCATCTCTGTGTAAAAACAACCCAGCAAAGGAACACTTTTTACAACTTTCCTCAGTCTCCAGGAGTTGCAAAAGGCTTAACCAATCAGCACATCTGGCTCAATCCCAGCCAATCACTGGTCAGTATCCTTTTCCATCCGACCAATAAGCAGTACTAAAAAAAAAAAAACCCGAGCCAATGAGCTGCATCTGCTGGCTGTAACCGTGCAGCAGCAGGCAGTCTTACTCCTCTCGCAGTTGCAGAGCGGCCCCCTCCCCACATGAACAGAACGAAAACACGCGATGCTGGAAGCCCCAGGAAGCACGTGGAGGAGAGCAGGCGGCAGCTGCAGTACCACACCCTGACAGACAAGCTGCACTCGTGGGCCAGGAATCTGGCTCTGCTCTCACTCGAGCTGCTGTTAAAAGTGCAAGTCTGAAATATAACCTGTACGACAACTGAGTTGCTTTTTGTGCACATACGGGTAATACAAAGTTTAAAAACAAAAATAAAATCCATGAACTGCAATTTCTAAAATGTAAATGAAAGCGATCAGTGCGTTAACGTAATTTATATGAACACAAGGCTGTAAGCGTACTGTTAAATTTAAAGTGCTGAGTGACTAAGTTTTTAGAAGCAGAAAAATATTTACACATTCTTTGATCCCAGCCAAAACTTCTGCTTTAAGCAAACCGTCAAACAATTGGCATTCTTTACTCATAGGTTTTCAATTATAGGAATTGAAAATCCAACATATGGAAAACAACTTCAAGTCATTTAGTTTGGGTGGGGGTCAGCACCCATGAATCTGGATTATTGCTGGGGCGCATAGGGGAAAAAAGGTAACAAGATAACATACCAAACATATCAGATAAAGTTTTCATAAGCAACTCACAGTTAAGCTATACATAATGCCCACATGAAGATCCATCAGTCTGGCTTTATCGCAACCTGCCCATCTCTACAGTGCCAAAAAACAGACACCCAGAACACCGTTTAAACTCTAATAATGCATCTGAAATAAGGTTCATTCTCTATTTATTTATAATCCATTTGTATACAGCACATACGATGCAAAGTGGCTGCCAAGTTTAAACGGCAGCAAAGGAGCTCGTAACCAGACATTTGAAACTCCTTGACACGTGCACTGTATGAAAGCAAGCCCACCTTGCAAGTCCCATGTGAGGCGCTACTGCAGCATGAGCTGACCTTGCAGCCGCTAAGAGTCCTGAATACACGCCCACTCTTCTGCAGTCCAAGCACTTTTTTAACAACCAACACATAACAGGATGGATCCAACTGCAGCTATCAAGCACATAAAAAAAAAAAAAAAAAAAACAGGAGAATGGTGGGGGGGTTGTGGTCGTACATGCTCAACAGCATACCCCCACATGCCCCCCTCTTTCCTCCTGATACGCGGCTAAATCAAACTCAGACAGATTGCGCTCCATCCATCTCATTGGCTGCATGCTTCCCACAGCCTGGCTGGCTGATTCGTTGTTGCTAAGGAGTAAGGAGCTAGCAACAGAGAGACGGGGCTCCTGGGTCCTAGCGCTAATTTTCCAAGCTGCCGCGCCTACTGGCACATGGAAAAGTTGAATCGACGAAAGGCACAAATCTGCACAAAAGCAAGAAAAGACAAAACATCACCTTGAAGGACACACGGTCATCATAGATGCTACACATAAAACTCAGAAGAGAGTAAATGACAGCAGATTAAAACAGCATCATCTTTTATTCAACAACAGGTATACCGCAAGTATATCACAGTATACATTCTTTCACACCTAATCCCATTTATACTAAGACAGTTATTTACCCACGTATATAGCTGGGTGTTTTTTAGCGTATCAATTAAGGATAAGTGTCTTGCTCAAGGGCAGGATGTGGAATTTGAACTTTGGTGTTCTGCAGGGAAGGCAGCAGCTATGAGCACTAAACTACCTGCTGTCAACCTTTCCAAGCAAGTAAGTAGTAGGTAAATAAAAGTGTATGTCAGTAACTTCCACTAAAATTAAAAAAAAAAAAATAAATAAATAAATAAAAAAAAAAAAAACTATAAAGTACAACAGTCTGACTACTAACGTGTTCAGCAAACATACTGCTTGTTGCGGTTAAGTGCCATTGAATTGATGCTGGCTCATGGCAACTCTATGGATAGCCACCCAGAATTGTCCTCGGTATTCAGTCGGAAAACTCATCTTTGATAGAAGGGCATTCACGGCTGCAACTACGCAACCAAAAAAGGAAGAAGACGCTTTCTTAAAATTTCTTCTGTAAAAATATCGAGGCTGTAATATTTCATAAGAATTATATCTTTTGAGAAGGCAAAGTCACTCAGTGTTTGTCAGTTGAAAGGAAGCCACATACATGTACAGGAACTAACATGCTTTCAGCATCCAGCTTCTATAATAAAAACCACCAAAACTTTCCCTGGTTACAGAACTAGACGTGGAAAAACAAGACAAGGACATGAACTCTCCCCTCCCCTTCTCTTCTCTTCTCCTAGACGCGGCTAACTCAAATTCTGAACACTCCCCTCTGCCGTCTCCTCATTGGTCGAACAGATGCCCCACTAAGTCTGGTTGTTGCGCTGTTGCTAAGCGCTTGGCAGCAGGAGCCAGACACCGAGCAGCCCAGTGAGGATGAGGTGTTGCTGCTGGCCCTAGAGGGCAGGAGCAAAGCGAGAGCGGACGCAGGCTGACCCCTCCTACCCCTAGATCCCGCTTCAGCTGTCTGCAGAAGAGGAGCATAGTGCTGAGAATGTGGGACCTGTGTCAGAGCATATGCTGTAGCAAGACCCATTCGCTTTTGAAACACTGGTAAAGCTAATTTTCTGAGTCGCGAACATGACTTGAGCCGTACACATCCACTCAAAGTTCTTCTGCAGTCAGTGGGCACGTGTGCTTCAGATTAGAGAACATTAAAAGAATAATTTTGAAAAAAAGAGTTTAATATTCTTAAATGTGACAAATACAAATATCCTAAAACTTTAGTTAATCAATCGGAAATGGATCTCTGCATTGCAACTAAGTTTAAACAGCACAACACACATGTTCTACGTATTCACTTATTTAGCTCAGAACTTTTCTCCTACCCAAAACACAACATTGTTTAAAACCAAATAAACATTGACACAGCTGGGTAATTATTAATGGAGTAATGGAAGGCAACCACCTTGCTCAAGGGTAGTATAGCAGGAAGAGGAATTCAAACTTGGGGTGTTTTGAGTGGAAGACAGGAAACCTAACCAGCACTCTGCATGCAGCCCAATTCTATGCATCTAATCCAAATAAAGAACTGAGAACAAGCACACCTGAGCCTTATTGTAGAACCAAACACAGACCAAAAAGAAAACTGCATATCCCACTCTGCTCCATTAAGGTACACATCCATAAAACAACCTACTTCTGCAACAAAGACTCAGCACTATAAAAACTCCATACAGTGCTCTCAGAATATATTATCCAGCTGAAATTTTACAACTACTAACAATGACCCAAGCAGAAGAGAATGAGCCCCACAGAGCCCAGTGTGACATCAGTTCAGGGGTCTCATGCCAACCTAAGACTCTGCACCTGAACTTACTACTCCTCAGAAACATCACAAACGTGGGCTGAAATCCACCATGCTCTTTGTCCATCCATTTAAAAATAAAAAAAAATAAGACTCTTAAAAAGTTACACTAGATATAACCATCATTTACCAATAAAAGTAAACAAATGCATGACAGCATCAACATCATAGCACAAGAAACACTACAGATCAAGAGAGCCTTCTTTCTTTGAAAGATAAAAAAAAAAAATCAAAGATGAAAAAAAATCAAGATGAAGGCTGCACAGTTGGTACGGAAAAAAGTTACATAAAATCTTGATGGTGAGAGAACAAGGTAAAGTATGCCAACCCAAAAAATCCACAGAAACATCCTCATGGTTATACTGCTGAATTAGCTTTAAACATCTTGTCCACTCCCTTCCAATTTGTTTGACATTAGCAACTCAGGGGTCCAGAAGGCTACTGGCTGGATAATGAATTCAGTGTCACCGTCAGCTATGTAACTAAATTCTGGGGTGGTCATTCTTCAGAGGGGACACCAAGAGCATAGTGGTTAGAGCCATCTTCAATGGACTTTAAGAACACAGGCTTAAATCAGACCTTATGCCGTGGTCCACTACAGCAAGGCATGTACCTCAGATTGATACACTGTAGTAAAATTTGCCCAGCTGTAACCATAAGTAATTCACTGTAAGCAGCTTAACATTAAGTCATGCTGTAAGCATCATCTAAATAAAATCATGTAAATGAGCTTAAGACATGTTTCCCAGAACCATGGGACAGAAAGTTTTATTAAATAACATAACATACAGTATGTGTGGGTATATCTATCTGATTGTTGTCTCTATGTACAGAACAAAAATTTGAATTGGGTTATCTGTTATGTTTAGTTTTTGCCTCAATTTTATTATTATGTCAATGCACTCTCAATTACCTCTGTGAATGAAATGTTCTATGTACTGTAAATAAAATTTAACTTTCTGGACTTGCAATAAACACATGCATTTCAATTGTCAAGCCAAAGTATCAGGAAGACATTTATTTACACATCTAGTACAGAAGATATCAAAGGTTCAGAGAGAGGAGTGATGTGGTGCAAACTTTTTTCATCTATCTGCTAGAGGAAGTGAAAAGGGAGATGTGCAAAGGGTTTTCAAGAGCCTTTAAGACACCCGGAAAGACTGACACTGGTTGGCATTATGAGAGCAAAACGGAACAGACTTGGCTGAAAAAGTGTGGGAAGAGCGTTCTGGGAACTGCTTAGCGGCTGAAAAGGTAAACATTCATTCATTCATTTAAAAAAAAAAAAAAAAAAAAAAAAAAATCACAAGAAATTCCTATATTTACTCGCACTGTCTTGCTTGCATAACTCTAGTAGCTCAAACAGCTCTAAATGCTAGAATACCCAGACTATTTAATTCATATGCCATACCAAATCCGTCCCCCAGCAGTGCTGCCAGTGCTTGCACAGAAGAAGCAGGTGCCGAGACAGCTGTTGTTTCTACACCTGCTGCTATGGTAGGTCTGCACACCAGCACTACATACGCTATACCAGCCGAGGATGCACACCCCACAGCAGCTAGAACTGCAGTGTTGCTGGGTTACTCTACAGTTGCCCAGAGAAATACCCAGTAGCACCTGTACCGTTGCCAGGCAATGCTGGAGCAGAATATTACCATTTGACTGAGCTGTACAACTCTTGATCTACCAGACTGTTCTCATTCTGACAAAACCAATGTCACCACCAAGGTCTGCTTTGTGGCATTTTGGTTAGAATTTAAAAAAAACAGCAACAAGTTTTACTTAAACTGCTTAATAAGGCTGGAGGTAGCACTGCACTTAAAACTGCCAGCAAGCTGACATTCAAGTAACTTTGGATAGAAAAACACCCAAGAAAAGAGAAAACAACACACTGTCAAAGAGTATATTACCTTAGATAAAGCAAAACAAGCAAAAATGTTTTGCCAAAGGCAATTGCAGTGATACGTATGATTTGCCACTTGGCAAGAACACAGCATAGGTTTTACAAGAATGCCATTTGTTGTGCAAGCAAAACAAACAAGCAATACATCTGGGATCTATTTTCATAGCAGTTCGATTGTGTCTTTGAGTTTTTCCATTTTTCCTCATGTGTGACAGGTTGAGCTTGAGTTACCAGTAGTACTGTCCTTCGTCCAAGATTGTTATGTGACTGTGTCCTACATTCTCTGATAATACACAAACCAAACACTGCAAGTCACCTTCCTTGGACAAAAAAAATCAACTAGACAAAGGTGTCTAAAACAAAGCTACTTATGGTGCTTTGGTTTCCTCTCACAGTCCAAATATATGTTTCAGTTGGACTGATGAGTATAAAATTTAGACTTTTTGTGACTGACCTCATACAGACTGGAATCATGTCCATGCCCTACACTTCCAGGATAGACTCCAGACAGTCACAGCCTTGCACTGGACAAGCATTTATTGTTAATGTATGGATGATATACTGACTCATCTGATCAACAAATAAAGGCAAAAAAGTAGCTTGGACATAAGGTGCCCCTCCAAGTTACAAACTGAAGACTTTCAGAGTTTGGCTGTACAGAAATTTCAGGAAATTATTCTGTTCAAAAAATGGTTAAGGCAGCATACCCAAACACACAGAGCCTGACAACCATGTCAGTTACATTAATGGTTCACATATGCAGGCCAAGTATAAAGAAAGTGAAGCTTGCACAACACAGGGACTTTACTTTTCTTACAAATATTTTCTAACACAAAAACATCACCTTTCAGTGTTTGAAGAAAAAAAACAATGCAGATAATGAAATTTCAATCTGACATCAAGTACTGGTCACAGATTTGAATAATTTAGCAAAAACTGAATAGTAGCAGACTGTGTCAGTACATCACCAGTATTACTTACCAATATACAATACTGTATAGTATTTCAGAAGATTTATTACTATGCAATTCAGATCAGTAGACCATACATATATCTCTTCTCTGTTTATAAAGCCCAGTCTGTTTTTTTATATATGTCTGTACATGGCTTTGTGTTTTAAGCCACAGACTTCAAATTTAGCATATCAGTACTTCTCACTGTAAGTGAGGTTTCTGTGCAGTCAAGTTAACTAAACTCCTAAAATGCTACTTACATGCCATTATAAAAATCTGGTCTCTAACAAGGCTTAGAAAAGTGCAAGTACTGATATTACACACTATACTCAAACATATTCATAGCATGTACTCTAAACACACACAGTAATGTACTACATTCAGCAAGTTTAAACATAATAAAGTTGGTGGTATACTTAATGCTATGTAAATACACACACACACACACACACACACACACACAACTTATCTAATGATTAATAAGAAGAGCAGTGCCCTGGTCTGAGCAATTCAAAGTTTATATACAAATAATGCGAGTGAATAAATGTTACCAGCACGGGTGCAAAAAAAAAAAAAAAAAAAAATCAGCAATGCATGGAATTTTTTCAAAAAGAAATTTAGGTTCAGAAGACAGCTGTAATGAAACAGGGCCAGCTATTGTTATACACTGCCAGTAGAGGAAATCCAAAGCACCATATGTATAATACCTATAGGCAGTGATAGAGTGACAACCAACACCTGGCTGTAACTCTCTGGTCACTCACATAACTATTTGCTTAGTTTCAACTGCCCAGTCAACAGGATGGACAGTTTATCTAGTGGCTAAGAAATTAAAGCTGAGCCCAAATATAAAATGATTCCTAATCCAGTAAAAATCAGTGGCACAACTTCTGTGTCATTGATTCCAGTACCTACATGATTACTGAAAGCATGTCGTCCATATCCATTAAAATTTATAATAGATCTATTAAAATAAATATATAATTTATGTATTTATATATATACATGTATTTCTGCATCTATAAATTATACATTACATAAAGTGTTATGATATATTATAAACATATGAAAATGAATGGGTGAGTCCAGCACTGAAGCAGTATTCATTTAATTAAAAAAAAAAAAAAAAACTACTAAGCTGTGTTACACAGAGTACAAATATGATGCATTTACAACTAAATTCATGAAAGTGTCAATAGATCAGGGTTTTAAGTTTACAGGATATTCCTTTTCCCAAATACAAAATGACTGATGTTTGTGCATTATTCCAAGTAATTTCCTCATTTTCTAGACTTGATTATGTTGTAAAAGAATCTGTAAAGAGCTCCAGTGAAGAACACACTGGAAGAAAAAAAAAAAGGAACCTAATCCTATACAAAGGCTCCTTAGTCAATCTAACTGTCCACTTTTTAAATTTCAGTCTTTTTCAGAGCAGCATCCACTGACTGAGGTGAGAATCATTTGTGCTGCTGTTGAAAAACCAAGTGGAGAAAAATACAAAGTATTGCTCTATGAAGCCTGAAACAGCAAAGTACTCGCTGGGGCGGGGGGGGCCTGCCAACTAGGTAAAAGCACCAGGTAACATCATGTCTTCACTTATACATTACTTGAGTGTTTCACCTTCAGCAACTAACAATTAATAAAATAAATATATAAATCAATTCAATACCCATAGTCCATACTGACATTGCCACACGAAGTGCATTCTTTATGTTTTCTAGGTATGTTAGTATTTCATTAACAATTGTGGCTTAAGTCAACCGGAGACTGTAACCTTATAAACCTTTATGGTTATAAGTCAGTGGAACTACGTTAGTGATAATGCATCATTTCCATCATCCCTTAGTCAACAAATTTGCCAGGGTTATGTATTCACATTTATTTATTCAATGATTCACCCATATTCTGCATAGAGTTTGGATTTTTTCACCTGGAAAAACTACAGGTAAAATACCTTATTCAAGGGTATTACAGCAGGAGAAATTTGAACCCGGCTCCTTTTAGTGCAAGATGGCAGCACTTACCGCTACACTACAGTGTGCAACGAGGCAGTAAAACCTCCCAGAGGAGTTCATGCAGACTTGTGTGTACAGGTGTGTGTGATGTGTGTCTGGGCAACCAGGTACAGACTGCATTCTGTATATATCAAAATGCGTTCAATACTCACTCAGCCTTACCATGGGATCTGCTCATCATAGCCATTACACTGGCAATCTGTGTTGCAAATGTTTCAGTTAAATAATTTTTGAAGATACAAACACTTTCTCAGATTGCTATGTTTCATTTTTTTCCCTTACCCATTTTCTAAAATTTCTCTGTGTTGCTGAGCAAACTTGACCTGTGTTTGTGCATCTAGACATTAGTTGGCAATGAAAAGCATGAAAACAGTAAAGGAGCATTCAAGGCTCGTGGTGAAGGCACAAGACTGGCAAATGATCTTTTACTTAGGAAGGCAACTGGGATTGCTGATCACTACCATAAAGATGTCTGTAACTTCAAATACTGTCCAATTGTCTGAAGCTTCTAGACAAGTTGCCTTGCTGGAGCTTACAATCCTATGAGAAGAACACATGCAGAAGACCAGTGAGAGAACGAAGGTGGATCAGTGCAGCTCAAAAGGCTAAAGAGCGTCCCCGCTGAAGCAGGCTGCAGAGGCTTAGGAGATGGCATTTAGATCAAGACAGCTGAGCTGTTGATTCAAGACTGCAGAACCTAGATGCAGACTGAGGATTGGTGCACTGCATGACGTGTGCAATAAATATTTAATGAAAGTTATAATTACTTATTTTTCTGCTTTTGTTCCTACAGTATAGCCATACTTCTTTTGATATTCAGCACTCTGTACAAATATTTTGTATGTGACAGTTTAACCTGTTTTGTTTGCAGCCCAGTAAAAACACTGAGTTTGTCATCAGGATTCAATCTAAGCTGCAGGTGCATACAAGATAACTGTGTTGTTTGAAGAGGAATTTCCATACCCACAAGCACCCCGCAAGGGCAGGAAGTCTGCATTCACATTAACGTAAAAATAGCTGGTTCCACCGTAGTGACACTAATATCTTTGGATATGAAAATGTACATTTTTACAACAAATCTAACTCTGTTCATTATAACTTCATCACAAATGTACTTCGCCCCATGTTATTAACATACCACAGCACACACACTTCACCACTGCTTTCTGTGTCTCCCACACACAGTGCAAGACTGCATTATTTCTTGTATGCAAGACAAATAACAGCTCATCCTCCAATGAGCAGACTATTGAGGGCAGAGGGGATGTAATCACATAACTGACTATTTCGTCCAAAGTCTTAAATATTTAAATAATTTTGACATGACAGTCCAGTATTCTTGTTATTTTATATATGAATGAATTTAAGAAACAAAGGATGCTATGAAAAATAGGAAAAGAGATTCAATGATTTTCGAACCAATCAGGTTTCATTCCACCCATTAATCAACCAATCGATAGAAAAATTGACAACCATCATGATGTCGAATTGAAAGACGGCACAGCATTTACAACACTTGATTCCCGACGCTGCCCCTACGATACATTATTTTCATCATAAAAAGTTTCATGTAAGTAAAACGCTTAAACACTGATTTTTCAACTTTTTTGGCTCCGCTTGGTCAATTTTTAAGGAAACTTAGACATTTTTTCTTTTTTAAATTAAAAACACCAGTGGCGAGCAGGACAGTCCCGTGTGATGCGCGGACGAACACGGGTTCATTTCACGACGTTTCGGGCACCGCAGCGGAGACCCCACCCCCTTCGGCGCGTTCGCTGTCCACGGAATGTCCATCTTTCAGTTTCGCTTCGACTGCCGAACCCAGCACAACCTTATTCGCACCATTATTTGCGTTTATCAATTTACTGGACACTTTAATCCAAAGCGACGTACAAACTTCTTCCCATTTCCTGTGATCCGACCATTCATAGAGCCGGGCAACTCCTACTGTAGCGGCAGCTTTCGTCACCACGCCACCCGCTGTATTAGACACTTGTGCATCTACTCGGTCTTGCATGAGAGATGGAAATGTCGGAGTTTTAGGACAGAGAAAATTCAACTGGAATATAAGTGAGAAGCTGTGGAAACCATGGATCGGTTCCTTGAAACTCTGCGAACTCCCCTCGGTACCTTCGGAGATGCAGCTCTGGTTCGGTAAGTCTGTTTTCACAGTAAACTGCTGTTAAGTTGCTGCCGAGGAGCAGCTCCTGCGCAACAGCACATCCGCCGCAAGTTCACATCGGAGCAGTCGGGTGGCGACGCTTTCGGACCCAACAACAGCAGGAATACCGTTTTCACCAGGATAAAGTGACGACCACCCGTATTAACGTAAAACTACCTTTAAAAATGGTTGCCCGTGCCGTCGTGCGTGGCGCTTTCGCACACGCAACAGCGGCCGCAGCGAATGTCAACTTGACGAGGCTAAAAACAATAGGCTAACACGGAGAGCTATTCGCCGAGCAACTTCCATGTAAGCAACTACTTGTAGATCACTAACCACGGCGAACACAGCACACGGATGACATTTAATAAATAAGTCTCGCTGTGAAAGCACACAAACTTTCCACACGTATGCTGAGAGCGAAACTGCCTACCTTTTGAGCCTGCCCTCCGCGTCGCCGTCCCCAGTCGAGCCGTCCTCTTCCCCCGCCGGGCCGTTCTCGTCGTCCTCCACGGTCACATCTCCGGCCACTGGGGCACCAGCGCTGTCCAGTCCGCGCTCCATAACACCAGCACCATCTTCGACCGTTTCGGAGCCCAGCGCGGCGGCGGTGTGCGCTCCCCTGCTCGCCGAGCTGCCGGAGGTCCCAATGAGAGCTTTGAGCAGCAGCAGGAGCACTAGAGAAAGGCTCGCGTTTCCCAGCTGAAGCCCCTTTTCCATTTGTGAGAATAGGACATTAGTGGAGAGAAGTGTTGCAGCGAGCGACGCGTGAAAACGGCTTCAAGATCATAGAAACTCTTCCAAGCGAGCGTGAAGCTGGGGAAAAAGTCGCTTCAGCTTCTGCACATTCGCTCAACACCAGCTATTCGAATACTGACGTAAACACAGCGGCGCCCCAGAGCCCCGCTCCAGTATTGTGGCTGTATTTTTCTGTCAAACAGTCTTGGTAACGCTCGGCCCAACCCTATCCGTGCACAGATTGGCCAGCGGAAGCTGCGCTTTCGCCGATGCGGCACGAAGCAAATTTCGATTGGGGAGCACGCCCGTCAATCACATTTATTCGCAGAATAATCAAATCCGGTTCAATGGTCAGCAGCCAGAACCAAACATTGGCGCCGATTTGCTGACCCACTCGAAGGCGGACTTGACAACAAGTGCCTAATCCAATGAAAGGAGGAGGCGGGTCCAGAACTAGGCGGACACCGATTGGCTGGGTGGGCAACGCCCGCGCCGCAGTGCTTGCGAAGGACCCGTAGGTGCCCCGCGAGCGCGAGCCGCGAGCGCTCGGATGATTGACAACCTCGTCGTTCCAAGCGGGCGCGCGGGCGATGGGCGGGTTTGCGCGAACGGCGGATGGGAGGGGGCGGCCGTCTGCCGTTGGCTGCGCGGGCTGTCGTTCAGCGCGCTCCTGACGCATTGGCTGTCCCATCTGCTCCGTCTTGCAGTTACCACGCAGAGGATGTGATGTCATCGGGGGTCTCTCCTCTGATTGGACAAAAGGGCGACGCGATGGAAACGATACACGTGGCTGTTTCGGAGTGAGGCGGGGCACTTGGTGACGACGCGGTTTGATGACGTTGCCGCATCAACGTGGTGCGGGTGTTTATACAAAGTTTCTTTTTTATTTTTACACGTTTTTATTTTATTGATGCAAAAAAGTAACACAATGCAAACAAGTGCAACCGCACAACAACGCCTGCTATTCTTTGCCATTTAGCAATGGCCCTGCCAGTCCACGCGATGGCACTGTAGGTGAGGTTTTGAAACAGGTGACTCCACTCGGCGTTAAATCCAGAACCTTCAACTACGGTGATGTGAAATGCAAGTTACTTTTTATATGAGCTGTGTGTCGCGAACCTCACTGTTGCCTAATAATAATAACATGCAGAAATGTGTGAATAATATCAGTAATATCAGTGATCACAGTAAGTGTGTTTCCCTGACCTCCGCACATCTGAAGGCATTACTGCAAGCCTTTGACAAGCTCCCCTTTCGAACAGGTTTTTAATAACAGATTAGTGAAATGACTTACTTTCATATGGAATATCGGAACATTGTGGGCAGGAAACTTGTTTGTATAAGGTTTTAAACTGAAGCACAGGTAGTCTTTATTTTTTTTGTTCAAATCAAAATGAATATTACATTTATTTGTGTAAATCCATCATTTACTGTACAATGTGGCGTTTCAAAATAAATACACATACTGCCCCAAAAAAGTGTCCATTTGTTGAAAAATGTGACAATGTCTCACACTGATCTGTACAGCAATAATTAATAATCTGAGTTAATCTGATAACAAAGGAATTAAATGATGTATTAAATGAATGAGGGGTAGTAAGGAGATAATAATAATAATAATAATAATAATAAATGAGCCTGTACATTTGTAAAACAGTTAAGTAAAAATGATGAGATATATTTATATTTATTTGATTCAACAGTTACAGTCAACATTATTACAGTCACAATTACACATTTAGCTTATCTCTTTGACAAAATACTCTGTAGACATTAGGAAGATATTAGGAAATGGATTGGTTTGTATTATATAAAATTCGTACTTTACATTCATAATTTCTGTCAAAAAAAATTACAGTCATTAAAGATTTACACAGTACATAACTACTTTGGGAGCAGGTTGGAGATATTGCTCAGCTTAGTTAAGCACACAACACAGGAAGAATGCAAGAAAATGACAGTAATAATCTCAAACCATTCATACTGAAAGTCACAGAGCAAATGAACAAAAAATAAACTTTTTCTTCACATCAAATACACACACGCACAAACAGAGGAATTGCAAACACAGACATCACTTAACAAGCTTCTTTCCTTATTACCTCTACAGAACAGGAAGAAATTTTTACATTTTTAGTAAAAAATGATAATACTGGAAAATAATTAGCAATCTCTTGACTTTCTTTGAAATTTTAAAATATTTTTCATAGCTATTTTCATCATTGCCAGGACTATGGTTGAACAAACATCTTTCTGCCATTTTGTGCTGCTTTGTGCAGCACAGGACCACAGGTGGCACCACCACAGACAGCTTTTCTTATTCCTCTTTATTCTTCTTGGTGTGAAGCAACGTTACAGCTTTAAAAAGTCCAAAATTAAGTGAGGAACGCAACAGCTGCCTTTACAAATCTCCCATTATCCTTTATTGAAAATGAGACACATTGTTGTTTCCACTTACCTCTTCTTTACCATGTAACTGCTGTCAATACTGCAGTTAAATCACATTTTTATGTCTTACAGAGGCAGAGTGAGAAGAAAAGAAAGCCGAAGAGAGCAGCCAACAGCCTGGGTGTGTGTAATACCTCTGCACAGCTTTATTAGTCCATGGGTTCCCTGCACAAATGTATGATTCATAGGGCCTGCGTTTCGGAAGCACTGGGCTGACCGGCCCCCTCACAAGTGGCTGTCTGAGTCTTTGTGGTGGCCAAAGCTTTACTTAACAGACATCTTACCTTCTAAGTGCTAAGCTAACATCCCCATGGAGGGCTCCATCAGTTTGGTAGCCAAGGCAATCCTTTTTATAGTTAAATGTGCACCTTATATGGATATAATTTGTGAAGTTTAATGACACTGGTAGCCAAATTCCCCCAAAGCCAGAATCCGTGAAGGAGACCAGTTTTTTGAAGTCGAGTTCCAGGGAAAGAAGCGGATGTTAGCATTTTGTACATATTGCTCCAGCACTGTGAAAGACTACAGATTAAGATTCTGTGTGCTTCTCGCAACAGCACAGTTTAAGAAGAATCTAGTAAGAATCAGTAGTTTTGCTTTTAATGCTAGAATTACTACAACAGACAGTTTGTAAAGAGCACAAGAACTGCTAAACAGGTAAGAAATATTTTAATCGGCCTGAAATGATAGCATGGCTGATTTTTTTTATCTTTAAGAGAACCAGAAGTATTATGTCAATTTGTAATATGGAATACGTACAGTTTCAGTGTTTTTTTTTATTGTTTGCTGTGCTGCATAAACACACCGTATTTATCTGGACTCTGTCTATTGGATGTGGAGATATTAAGTGAGGATTGCTGGGGAGGGATGGGGAGGATGACGAGAAACATGGAGATGACTGACATGTCACAGCAAAGAAGAAATAAATCGGTTTTCTTTAGCACTCATTCCTTATTCTCCCATAATCACAATCTCAGGGCTATGCTCTCATGTGGAATATTTGTTTTTTCTTATCATTCTAGAGTGTTTTTCTGGATAAGTCTCTCTAAGATCGCTTATGAGATGGCTGTTTCTGGCAGTGCTTGGTGGATCGAGTCTCATGTTTATGACTCCACTTCAGTCTACATTGACAGCATTCTCTTGACAGTAACCTGTCGCTGCTGCTTCGGTGGAGCTGACAGACATCAAGTTGTCGCAGGAATTTGTTAATTTCAGAAGTAAACAGTTAACTTGCAGAAAACACATTTTTACACTCAAAAAGAGGAGGAACGTGAGAAACAGAACACCCAGTGTACGATAAAGTGCAACGCTATTACTCTTACAAGGCCTGATGGAGAAGTTTAGAGACGGCCTGTACTGTATGCGCGCTGCAGGGTGGTGGGGAACTGAGCTTGAGCCCTCCTAACTAAACCAGCAGCAGTTCCTTTTGCTGCTTAGTTCTTCACTTATCTCACCCAGGAGTTTAACCCCTATTTTGTGATGGCAGCTGCAAGTGATGCTTCCTCACCTGTACGAATTTTGAGTGAAGCTTGGGAAGAGCAGTCAAGACACTTTCGGAACGCTAAGCCAAGAAGAAGAAAGGTGGAATGAAAATTTTGAGCGAAGGAGACTTTCACGTGACATGAAGTTACAGTCGCTGCCTTGTAGATAATGTTGAAACCTTCGCCACTTCACGTTCTTGAAGTACTGCAAGATGTGTGAAATATGCGACGGAAGGTGCTTTACAAAAGGTCCCTGACCCTGAGGAACCTTCACATGCAGAATGTCAGGTCCAGTCTCAAAACTTTTCTATTGACCATTATACTTTGTGAAAAGATTCTTGCTTCGTACAAGTAACTGTATTATTATTCTTAGGGTAATGTTTTCCAGTCACTGGTGCATCCCCCAGTACATAAAAAAGTGAAAATGTGAACCGGTATATTAAAAAAAAAAAAAAAACAACACATCCCATCCCATTTCTTCTTCTTGTAACAACACAACCCTCCTTTATTATACAGCTACTGATTGGTCCCCAAAATTAGAGATTAATTCTGTAAGTATTAAGCTTTGGCAAGAAACTCAAAGGACAGTAACAAAAGCAAAGGGAGAATAAAACAAGAGGAAGAAACAAATGCACTGGGTGAGAGGCTTTTCACCCTCCTGTCACGCTGGAGGTGCCATTCACCTTCTGCTTGATATTTGCTGATTTCTGTGCTCTCTTGGGTTTAAGCAGATCAGCATTTCTCTTCTTTTAATGTTTTAGTCCTTTTTCACATGTGCTGGGCATCCATGATATCAAGGTATTTGGCCTCTATGATCTTCGGCAGCAGGTTGTTCCTAGAGACAGGTGTGTCCATGAGGTTAGATGCTAGAAAAGGCAGAACTCCGCTTTCCATCCTTCACCTGTGCACCTGAAATCACACTGGACTATCGTGCATCTGCCACCAAAGTGTCTAAGTCCCACCTTATATTTTTGTCATGCCATCTGTGACTGCTTGTCGCTTACTGTCGCTTACTACATAAATAGTTTTAAGTAGCGGTTTGCTACCTTACCCTATTGTCAAGGAGCCTTTAGGCAGTCTAGAAGTCTTTTGATCTTTTCTCAGACAAGCGATATGTGGTACAATACTCTCTTATGATGCTGGGCAGCAGCAGCGATTTCTGTCTCCCAGTCTGCCATTCGGTCACTAGTGTGCACAACCGTGTTCTGTGTTGCCAGCGTTTTTTTGGATTACCCCCCCCCCCGTATCTATGTTGTGCTTTGTGCATCCATCATATATCTACGAAATGCCCATCTTGGTCTCCTGCTACTGATGAGAACAAGAGGAGTAAGGCAATTACTCTCGAGGAGAAACAGGAAAGTGGTAAGCTTGTAATGGCCATCGCATATGAACTTGGAATCTTGACCATCTTAAAGGATAAGAAGCGAATCAGCGATGCAGTGAAATCTTCAGAATCTGTGAAATCCACTGTCATCACAAAGAAAAGAGCTGGGCCGGCTGATGAGATTAAGAAATGACCTGTTACGTGGATGGAAGACCAGATATACTAGAAGCGCATACCACTAAGCTTACTGATGATCCAGTCTAAGGCAAGAAGTCTTTTTCAATACACTAGCGTATTAAATGCATTTTTGACTTGGGATATTTTGAACTTACGACGGGTTTATTGGAACGTAACCCCATCGTAAGTTGGGGACCATCTGTACTTCTGTTTACATTAATTTCTTTTGTAGACTCCTTTTTTCCCCAAAGTGACTTCTAGAGCTACAGTGACTTCCACGTCAGCCTACTTACACATTAAGACTGGCGGCACTCATTAACTTGTACAATAAACAGAAACCTTTCAATTGCTCGCCTTTGTCAGCACATATGATGCGGCACATTGTATTATTACATTAGAAAGACTTATATTAACAAAAAAAGAGACAACTCCTTAAAGGTGCGCAAGGGCATTGTATGAGTTCTACCCATTGAGCCACTTGCTGCCCCTGCATACAGTAAAGAGAGAGTAGGACCGACTTTGCAGCACGTGCAGGAAAAGCGTAGACCCTACTAGTGGCAGCCTACCTGATGGGGATGAGCAGGATCATAAGCAAGGGGAAGATCATCTTCATATAGGGTAGAGGATACATGCCAAAGGCACACAGGATCAGCAGCTGGATCATCTGCAGCGCTGTGAAGTAATGGATCTTCCTCTGTGGCACTTTGCGGATGTAGTGGGTGGGAGGATAAGACGTCTGCAAGGGAAAGAGGCACACCGCTGGCTGATTCAGACCCTTCTGCAGATTCTCTAATGTTACACTGTCATTAGACAACAGTGACATCTAGTATCTGGTGTGGCACTGGCACTCCTAGGCAAGGATTGGTGTGGCACCCCTGAGACTTCCATCTCTAAGTGAATAAATGTACAAACATATATAAAAAAATATTTTTGTTAGTAATAAATACAGATTGGGAAAAAATTAAATTAAATTTGAATTGTTTAATAATTTATCTTTAAAGTAAATATTTATGATAATGCACATGTGAATATTGCATATGTGCACTGAACACAAATTCATACTTTTATGCCTTAAATTTATTTTTAAGACTCATGTTTTTTAAGGGAATAAATACATTCTGTTTACTGTGTGCGCCCACAGTTCCGTGGAACATCTTATCTATAAAGTACTAATATTTCAAAGACAGTACAATGCTTCCATATCTAGCATATATAATATATAACATTTAATGTTATAAGCAGCCTTTGGTATTGGAGTTAAATGAGGTCAATACAAAGCAGAGTTCTGGATCCACCTGTTCCTTGAGGAGAAGGGCCATGCGGTCACACATCTGGTTGCCGTCGATGGATGTGAGGGCGATGTAGAGGAAAAGGCCATAGAGAACTGGCTTGGGAATCCACTGCAGGGGCACGGGCAGCAGGAACACAGAGAGCCCAATGAGGACGTTGGCCGCCAGCGACGTGAGCCGTGTCTCCTTCACGTTCACAATCCTGCCAGCACACAAACACCCTCCGCTTCAGCACGCAATTCACATGGTAGCCTGGGAAATGCTGCAGTATTCACATAGTTCTACTGTAACAGCAGCAGAGCCGGGGAACTCTTTTACAAATGACCCCTCTTTTCTGTGAAATCACTGCACTGTATTTGACCACCAAACTGATCAGGAGCAGTGTTTCTCTTTTCTGGTTTGCAATTCAGTCATTCATTTACGACAATAAAGCTATTTTATGAACAAATCAAGGGACGCATCTCTCTTGAAGCTTTACACACTGTGGAGATAAAGAAAAAAACTGATCCTAAGCTGACAATTATTGGACAAGGTTATGTGAGGTCAGTGGTAACTTTAGTGTTAAGAGGGTTACATTAAGGTGTTGGGGCATTCGTGTTTGGGGGTTGTACCCCACCTCGTACATTATGTTTCCAGGATATATCAGAACAACATGACTCTGTACTGTTAATGTATAAGCAAAGTTAAAATTAAAATGAATCAATACACCTATATTATTCAGCTTAGTGGTAAAATTCACTTTGGAGTTACAAACAAACCTCTGATGGGGACTGAGGGTACAACAATTCTTTGGTATCCCGAAGTCTAAATCCAAATTTTCACATTAACACCTCTTGAATATTAATGCCTAGACAGCTTTTTACGGAAATTTTTCAATAATTTTTTTCCCCCTAAGCTTATCTATAATAAACACTGAAATTGAAATGCAAATAAAAATCAAAACAAATGTAAAGAAATAAACAAATGCTGTACTGTACCATATATTTTACTATAGTAAAAAAGTACTGTAGGTATTGTAGTCAACTTCATTGTATACCCTTACAAATCTGAAGCAAGATGCTCATCCGTGCAGGAACACACGCCATTTGTGCATGCAATGTTCATTTAATTTTTTCACTAAACCCATTCATTTAAATGTTGAATGTTGTCAAGCAAAGATGTAGCATTGGTCAGGTCATTGGTGTTTGGTGTGTTTTATCATGCTGAGGTAATGGGCTTGGAGTGTATCCATCCATCCATCCATCCATCCATCCATCCATCCATCCATCTCATTTCAAATAATGAGAAATAGGCACTAGGCATCCACAATTTCAATCTCCGACAGGCTTTCGAGGACAAATTAGATTCAGATACCGAGGGATTACTGTATATGTGCAAACAATCAAGTCAATGTGTGTTGCAGTTTCAGCCACTCACGTTTCATAAAGGTGTCCGCCCTCCACACGCTGTTCAACGCAGGCCAGTTGACGCACATGCAGCGTGGAATGTGGGAAGGCAGCATGCATCCATGGCAACCCCAGCACGGACATCAGGATGTTGATTAAGCCCGACAGCGTCAGGTCCCAGTGGTAGGCAGTTCCCTTGAGTAACCTGGTTAATAACCGCTATATAAATGCACTCTCTGTCCATAAACAGTTGTACTCTATTATAGTTCATGCTCTAACGTAAAGAGCTGTTGTAACAGGTAGCACAGCTGCAATGGAGTACCTGTTCTCCGGAGCATTGGTGAGGGACACCACAATGTTCTGGTCAATGAAGATAAGCAAGGCTAGCAGGAAGCCTAGGCCCATGGCACTCACAATATTCATGGCAGAGAGCCTCTCAAATGGTGCCACATTAAATATGTATCCCTTGTGGAAGTTAAACACCGGAACTGAAAAATACAGACAAACAACAAAAATAATGCGTTCAAGTAGACTAAAGGTTTCAGCCATGTGCGGGCATTGTGTGTCTGGTATTCCAGTTGGAATTTCACAGTATTTCATAATCCCCCACAGTCTACCGGAAATGAACTCTTCCAGCAAAAAAGCAATGTGGAGCGTGTGGTGTCAGCAGCTGGACATCTACCTGCAATGCACAGGGGTCAGTCCAGGCTGTTCCCTACCTTATGCTCTATACTTCTAGTATAGGTCCTCTACCATGGTAATAATAATAATAATAATAATAATAATAATAATAATAATAATAATTTGCTTGGGAACCACAGCAAATACTTGTGCTACCTCACAGCGCCTGGGCTTTCAATCCAGCTCAATGTGCATGGAGCTTGCATGTAGTCTCAATGTCTACATGGGTTTCCTCTCACAGTCCAAAGACATGTGTTTCATGGTAGTTTTTCACTGTAAATTGCCTATAATGTGTGTGTGTGTGTGTGTGTGTGTGTGTGTGTGTGTGTGTACAACCTGCAATAGACTGGCATCCCATCCAGGATTCATTTCCATAGCTTAGCACTCGGTAATTCTGGGATAGGCTCCAGACCATCATGACCCTTATCAGAATGCAGCGGTTACTGATAACCAGTAGATGGACACTTTATGTTTTCATTTGTTTAAACCACCTTAAAGTTAAACTGAGACCAGCATGTCCTTCCTACACTATCTAGCATTTAAGCGCCATATAAAAATTTGAAATAATTACAATACAAACATAAAAATAGGGTTTGTTTTATCCACCAGAGACCAAACGATTGACGTTTTAGAGAAGAAATAGAAATTCTAATTACCTGATTATAAATAATATTATTGTCCCTGTTTCTTTAAAATGCTGAAACAGGTTGGATTGATTTTGTATTTTGTAAACTTGGGAATAACCCAGGCTTAATGCAGAAAAAGTAGTTAAACTTTTTTGAAAGCTGCCAGAATAAAAAAGGCAAATTTTCAAGTTATTTCTTTAGCGAATTGAGGATCACCGTGGTCATTTAACACCTATCAGCAAAAAAGGCTGAGTTCTACATGAAGAAGATAAGCAGCTCATTGTGATGACAAACTATGTATTACAGCACTGACCACGAATCAAAAGATATATAAGACAATAAATCTTACAGAATGTTTAGTTTGGTGAGTCCAGTATAAAGTAAAATAGAAAAAGAACTAAAAATTAAGAGGAACTTAAAAAAAAAAAAAAAACAAGCCATGAGTCCCTCAGCTCTCAATAAAAGGAGCACAAAGTTTACTCTAAGTTCATGCTTGTTTGGTTCAACAAACACAGACCCATTCCACCCTTTAGGTGCCTACAGTTTGCTGGTTGCCACTACTGAAGGACAGAATGGCTCCTTGAACCGACATGCAGTCCTCCAGCACAGTCAGTTAACTCGGCGTTTCAAAAGCATGGATGTGCATTTATTCATTCAGCAGACACTTTTGTTTTAGCGCGTGCCAGATGTTGGGGTAAACATGTAGCCAGCACCGATATAGAAACTGTATATGACTGAATATGGGAATAAAAATGTGACAGCAAAAGTGCTAATACTGCAGTAGAGCTGAATATTCAATGAGAAAACCAGGGAAAATGCTGAGGAAAAGCACGGATACTAACGGTCAATGTCGAGGAACAGGTAGGAGCCCACAAAGGAGAAGATTAGGATGGAGATAGGCAGTGCGCAGTCAGACAGCACCTCTCTCACTTTGGCATGTAGGAAGGGGCTGGGGGCAGAAATTCACACATCATTCCTGGGAAACTGCTCCACATCCTCTGCCACACAGACAACTCTTCGGCAGTGCTAGCAGAAAGGGAAGTTATTTTTAAACATTAATATCATGATATCCCTTTAGTGAGAGTACATTGCTCAGCAGCATGTCAAGATTTAGAGACCCTGGCCAGGTAAGAATACACCAGCTGTTTACCATAATACTGAACATCATCAATGCATGCTGAAAATGTATACAGGTATGTGCCATTTAATGACAGGGCTGCGTTGGGAGAAATGCTTGTTAGGCGATTTCGTCATTGTGCGAACATCATGGCGCCGCATCATATCCGTTTTGACTTACATTATTATTATTATTATTATTATTATTATTATTATTATTATTATTATTATTATTATTATTATTGTATAAGGTATAGCCTATTACTCCTAGGCTACAAACCTGTACCACATGTTACAGCAGATGCGGTAAACACGAGATGTATGAGGCTGCTGCCAGCATAACAAGGCGTGCTGTTTTACAGTAAACTTTTTTTATAAGTAGAAAGAGTGCACGCTATAATAATGATAACAAGTACAGTATAGTAAATACATAAACCAGTAACATAGTTGTTTATTATCATTATCAAGTATTATGTACTGTATAGAATCTTATGGGAGTACCGTCACATACAGTATGTGGTCCACTGTTGACCAGTACATCATTATGTGGCGCATACCTGTATTTTCTATTACAAATGTGTCAGCTTTTAAATTATGCAAGTAATGCAGTTTAGGAAAAAGTACTACTTGGATTTGACTCAGGGTGCTCATTCATCAGGGCTTGACATGAATTCTTTTTTGCCTGTCTGCAGGACATTTTACAGTTCACATCTCCCAACAAATTTTGCACCCCAGAAAGACAAAAATAAGTAAAAGTCCAAAAAACTGTAAAAAAATCGCTGTATACTGTAATGCACCTGCAGGAAATACAGGTATCGCACAAAAGGAAGCATACTTACTGAAAAGCTCCAACATGAAGAAATGACCCAAAACAGCCAAGATACTGGACCTGTTTTTCTTTACTTGTGGACAACTTTGGATGCTTTCTTGCAAGAAAACTATTGAATGATTAATCTTTACATGGTTCTGTATGATGATGGTCATCACTTTGCATAGAAATTCCGACTGATATTACACCTTAACTTATTGCCCACCAACCCACTGAACAGGCATTAGAACAATGCTACCTGTCTGACCATGAATATTAAAGCAAATGACCTGCGCAGACAGATCACCTTTCAATGCTGAGCCTGTTGTGATTTTTGTTTGCCTTCAGAGAATGTGCACAGAGGGTACCTTCTCCTGAACTGGTAGAGGGTGTAGCCCAGCCACAGCGTGCCCAGCATAAGCAGCAGACACAGCACGGCCTGCTCCCTGGTGCACAGGATGAGGGACTCTTCCAGGTTGCTTCCGTCTACAGTGACATTTCCGGTCCTGTTCTCGGTTCCATTCCCGGTGTCGTTTCCCAGGCCACTCCTGGTGCCGTTCCCTGATGCAAAGGCCCCCTCCACTTCCGGCTTAGTGCTTGACAGTGGGGCCGCATGGTAGCACTTATGGAAGACTGGCAAAGGAACAGAGACAGAAGTGCTCAATAGGAGTACACAGTGAAACATTGACATACTACATTTAAATAAAATAATATTTTGATTTAACTCTTCTTGGCCCATTGGAGCTCACAGTATTTCCTCATTCAAGCTAAAAGTATTACAACTTCCAATCCTGTCCTTGATCAAGGTAGTTACATTGAATTAATGTAGAATGAGTGAATATGGTTTATAAATGGGTTCACCAGTGCAAATAGCTTAGCACTGTTAGTTGCTCTGGAGAAAAACATTAGACAAATGAATAAATGAAATGCAATTTAAAAATATCAGGCTTCAAAAACACTGGGTTAAAAAGGTAAAAAGTATGGTACATATGTACATTTAGCAAAAAAGTCATCAGCAGCACTACAGTTGAGGTCAAATTTAGAGAAATGCCGAGTATATAAACATATATGACATTATGCACAAAATATTGTTTTGAGGACCTCAGTGCTTTGCTGAAAAGCGGGAGGGTGGATTCTGCAGTTTAACGCATGAAAAAAGCCAAAGATCCTGGAGTCAAAAGGGGAGTTCCCAACTCTTACTCATAGACAGGGAACAGCCCAGCAATACAGCATAGTAGATCACAGTATTCTGGAGAGATTTCAGATTGAAATAAGTTCTGTAAGGAAATTTCTCTCTTGGCTATGAAATGCAAACCAGCAAGAGTGAACTGCAAAATACCACAATATGCAGCAGAACTGAAATCTTTGGCACATATAATCCAACGTTGACTGAAAGTCTAGTCAAGTGGATTATTACTCGGGAAGGAAGCAACAACTGCACTCATGGCTTCTATTCCAGATACTATAAACAAGAGGTGCAGGACCAGATAACAGATACAATATAGTACTATTGTATACATTATACTGAAATGCTAAGTCTCATGGTTATTCAGTTAAAATGATGGGAAAACTGCAGCAGGGTGAGGATGAGGATGAGGAGTGTGGACCTGAGCAGATAAACAAGTAGAATTTCATGGAGCTGTGAAATATGAGACTGATGAAGAGCATACGGTATAAGAGCTGGAGGAAAAAAGAAAGGGACTCCAGCTTAGTTGCACTGATATTTATGAAAAAACAAGACAGCAAGAGGACAGCGCTGTACCATCAAGAAAATGGCTTTATTTAAAGTAATGACGTGAAGTTTAGAGGCTGAAAGTAACTGTGGAGTGGCACTTGACCTGAGCATGAGCTCATAGGGCCACATTCTTTCCAGTACTTACTTTTGACTGTGCCTTTTACAGCATCACCTACAAAGGCGATAGAGATGAACAGTGCTATCACTTCCTCAGTGGACCTGAGAAAACATGCAAATAATGCAAAGAAGAACAAAAAGACCATTTTCAAAACAGCCAACCGTCTTTTTGCATGAGTTTCACTGCTCATTGCTGACCGCAGTCAAGTTCTCACTCCATCTGGTCAAGCATATTCACAACTTTTGTCAGACGTTCTTAAGGAAAGAGAATAGTACATAAAAAATATTCTGGTGCACTATTGGTCTGACACGGCTGTGAAGCACCATCTTGGCTCCCTCCTTGTCCGCCCTGTACACCTCATACTTTAGTTACAACAAGTGATCATGTCATTCACTGAATATGAAATAGCAATAGGTGAACACATGGGAGGGGAAGGATGAGTACAGATGCTTGAAGAACTTTACTCTTCAGATAAAACCAAAACTGACATATCTATCACTTTATCTGACACACATTCTGTGTGCTCATGTCTACATGATAAGGGTCTTGGGATAAGACCATAAATTCGGTACAACCTGGTTGAGATCCCCACACAGTCTCTTGATATCCCTCTTGTGTATTGAATACCACAACGTTTTCTGGTATAAACTAAATATTACTGAATTTCTGAATTAAAGAGAAAGATCTTAAGTTACTACTAACACAATAATGACTCTATTGTAAAAATCTCTTGCTTTATAATCTCTCCACATTTCAACTATGGCACCATTTTATGCATCATACTGTGAGCTTTCAGATGTGCACCTGTCATACTTACCGTTTGAAGAGCTTCATGAGCAGACTAACGTTAAAGACACCACCCAGGATCAGGAAAAGACTGTTCCACAAGCCAATGCAGGCGTAGAATGCAGGGAAGTCAAGACCATAGTCATCACAGATGCCCCGAATCACTACAACATAAAGGCGGACCTTCAAGACATCTCTCTACATCTTCCAAAATGCCTCAAGGCACGCCAATTAGGGTTGCAAAAGTGCAATTTCATGAGCAGTTTCATTCAACTTCGGCTTACAAGACGTCTTTTTGCATTTGAGAACCAAATTTGGATTTTGTGCACATCCTGGCAGCTGAGTGGAGACCAGAACTATGGTACTATGTAGTCTTCTCAGTTACAGTTTTGATTATTCCATATTAGGTTCTCTATTAGCCCTTGTTTGTTGGCATCACCTTGTGCTATCTTAGTAATCCATACAAACAAGGTCACCTCCTTCGGCGAGTCAAATTCATGCAAACTGTTTTCATCGATTTCTTTTCTTGTGCCTGTTCTGTCTCCTGTTGTGTTAGGCTGAATTAATTCATCACCTCTGAGTTCTACACTAACCCAGGCGGGAGATACAGTCCAGCTGCATTAGCTACGCAAAAAATTCAGAAATAATCCCACAAAAAGTGGCCAACTGCCGACTAGGTTCTAGTGAAGTTGCGAGAATGTACCCCGGATAATTATTTACGTATAAAACCTATAAAATCTCTATATTTATTTAATAATATTAAATGTTGGCTATAACTGCCACAGTATTCAAAATATTAAAGTGTCATTAGGTCTCTAAACTTACTGCCACTGACTGAGGAATTACATTTGCTTCATTTCAGCACTTCTGACAGTTACGTGTAATTCTTACGACTTTAAATAAACAACTATTTTCTAAGAAAGTAAACCTAGGATTGAGAACAAAGAAGCAAAATAGCCCGTGAGTATCATGAGAGTGATCGATACAAAGGCCAAGAAAGTGGGCTGGAATAAATAAGGCTCCATAGCAGAGGCTGCACAAGCTGGACCTCGACTGCAGCACAGGTGAAGGGAGCGCAAAAGCAGACTGGCAACTTTACCACTGATGAAAATGGCGAGTGGGGCTGTGGTCAGCGGGATGACAAGTGGGGATCCTGCAAGCAGAGAGTAGATGACACCTCCAATGCTCTGGCCAATGATGGTCTTCTGCACATCTACAGCGGGTATGAATTAAGAGATACTGGTGAGTTCTAGGAAGTATACTGTTCCCTACCGATAACAAATAACATTCTTTTTGTCATATTTTCTGCCTGAAAGTTAGCAGTCACTCTGTAGTCCCTATTAAAGAATAGCTGTCTCATTGCTTTGGCACCCATTTATAGTACACAGTATGTACTTTTGTTTACTTTTTAACTGTTGCTTGGAATCCAGTGTTACCAGGTGTGATAAACAACAGTAATAGAAAACTGTGGCACCTGGGGAGATGAAAATTGAAAATTCCGAAAAAGGTAAAGAATTTGGGAAAAATATACTTCTTGGAGTACCCAAGGCTTCCCACCCTGCCTGGCCGTTCTAATGAGGTGACAGGGGACCTGTGTGGAGATGTCTTATACAAAATAAACTGTACAAGTGTCAAGACTGAACATTTCACTGTTCAAAGAATGAGTACCCACCTATTTCACCTCGCGTGCTCTCATCATTCAGTGAGCCAAGTGCGATGGCAGGAAGGAGTATTGCAATGTATAGGAAAATGGCGGTAGTGGTGTATTTCAGCAGGGCTTTGTTACTCCCAAACAAGCCTGGAAGGAAACACAGAGCAACACGAATGCAAGACAGATAAGTAAGAAGCAGTTAAAAGGAAGGAATAATAGAGATACACAAAGTCACACTGCCATTTCAGTTAAGCTAATTTTTTATTTTTATTCAGTCTTCTTTTCAACAAGATGAAATAGAATTCTGAACGAGCGACTACATACTTTTTCATGACACATGAATACTGAAAGCTGAAATAGGAAGGATGTCTGCTAATGCTTGACATTGAAATAAGGAAAGAAAGGGTTTGGGAAATAATCCTCTAGTATAAAATGACATAAACATGTTTATTTAAGCACAGGCACTGCTTCTCAGACCAGTTTACATGAAGGATAGCCTTTGTTTCACCATTTGTCAGAAACAAACCCAAAGTTAACAAATACTGTACTTAAAATTTAACACATTACATTCTCAGTTACAAAAAAAAAAATGCCACTTTGCATATGAAGCAGTTGGAAACTCTTAGTGCTGTTTCACTTGTCATGCCATCCAGTGCACATTTCCCACATACTCTAAGCTGTACTGGGTTTCAGGACTGGAGCTGTCCGTGGTTCTGAATGAGGATGTTATGGAAAAACATCCTTGTTGGAGTCTATACTTACAGCACCCTTTCCATTCCCTTCTCTGGTTGAGATTTTATTTTTTTATGATGGGAAGTGCTGAGGCACACCGAAGACGTTAACATAAAGAGGCAGTAAGCTTAACCGATCTGATGGTAAACATATCACTTACCGTCTGTGAAGTCTGATGGATACAGTGGAAGTCTGCGGCACAAGTCCTCATAGATACCTTGCCCAGCATGGAGGAAATCCCTGCACTGAAAACAGGCAAAAACTCAACACAGTGGCAAACGGAATGATGAGTCCAAGCAGCCTGTTGTCCGGAAGCACTGGTCAGAGGTAGAAAGCATCTGCAAATTGTCAACCTGGCTGCCTTTTCATTCTCTGCGGGAAGTCAACTGTGAAGACCTTTGTAGAAATGTCCTTGTGTAAATTTAAATTATTAAAACTGATAGCTTAAATGAGTGACAGTTTATTTTGAATGACAGGTGTATCCATTTGGTGTTAAAATTACAATTTAAATGGATATAATACTGCAATTTTTGATTCAGCATATTCTTGGCAGCAGATTATGTTTCCAAGTGGACTAAGGGAAACTCCCTTGGGAAAACTACTGCTGCTTTGTGTGCGTGCGTGCATGTGTGCGTGGGTGAGAGAGACTGAATGTTAGAGATAACAGGTTGTATAACACAACTACTTTTCTGTAAAAATGCCAGAACATATAGAATTAGCCTCTGTAGCATCTATGAACACCTTTACACCATTTGTCTTCTGTATGCCCTTACTGTGAGGGGCTTGCTGGAGTAGGGATCCGTCTTTTCCTCCTCCACCACCACTGGCTTCTGACTGCTTGCTGTGAGTTTGTGCCTCTGGTAAACCAGCTCCTCCTTGAACTCCTCCTGGGTCTTGGTCTCCAGGAGTTTCTGCCTGAAGGAGATGTCTGAGAACATGGTGGCGAAGGTTCGGCCCAGCTCCATGGCAGTCTTGGTGCTTTTCTGTCACCAGAGGGGTGGAAAGCAGTTGGGACAGTATTAATCTTTCCCTTATGTATAAGTCATACTGCTTAACCATTTATCTTCTTTGATTATTTACCTTTTCAAGCTCAGGCTTACTGACCCATTAATAACAACCCTTGAGGACACGCAAACAAAATAGAGGAAAAAATGTCTCTGTTTATATGTAATGGAGGACAAATGCCTGCTAGTATTCCATTTTTGGTGATAATTCCATGGTTTGGACTGCTGAGATGTGCTCAGAACAAGGACAATGACCTCCTGTAAACTGCATAACAGGGCACTTGCATGACCAAAAAACAAATCTCACGTAATTGTGAATATGGCAATGCAGGGCTCAGGCTAACCCTAACCCTTCCCCTAATCCTTGCATCCGGAGAAGAAAGGGGGTTACCATCTTGTGCGGAGCCAGGATGAGGATCACGTATCGAACTTCACAGCAGTTCTCACCCCAGTTCTGGGGTCTTTCCAGGCGGGAGATACAGACGTGTCTCCTTTGGAGGCTCCTCACACTACATCTGGGGAAGGAATAGAATCCCATGAGCTCTCCTCTGATGCAGGAAACAACTACACAATATATTCCCATCAGTCAGTGACAAATGTAGTGGGTTCCCAATAGTCATG
Organism: Heterotis niloticus; assembly: GCA_018136845.1. Classification (NCBI taxonomy): domain Eukaryota; kingdom Metazoa; phylum Chordata; class Actinopteri; order Osteoglossiformes; family Osteoglossidae; genus Heterotis; species Heterotis niloticus. Next base: position 22,013,626 of record CM030904.1, on the reverse strand, counting down.
TACCCTAACACCCACTGTTAACTCCTAACCCTGACTCATAACACGTGACTCTAATTCCTGAACACTAACTGTAATCCTTAAACCAAAAAACAAGTGCTTTACTTTAACCCCAGCTGCTAACCCTAACCTCTCTCCCTAAACCTTAACCCCAACCCCCCATCTGCTGATCTCTTACCCATATCCCTTAACCCCTAACCAAACAACTGAAGCCATCAGTTGGACACTTAGAGCACCTGCTGGGACACTCACAGGATACAGAGCCAGGACTGCTGATACTGAATGCCGGTGGCTGTGGCCGTCACCCCCTGGATGGTTTCAGAAAGCAGGTGCACTGCAGGGAAGAAGGGACAGTGTGAGACTACTTTGCACAAGTGACTCATTTTGTTGTCTATCTTACACATGGGATACCATAGCCTGTGGAGTTTAACAGTACAAAGCTTCCATTTACATAGGAAACCATCTGCTTTCATACACACTGGCTCCTCATGTTGTGAACATTTAAACTGGAAATGTTTGACAATGCAAACATTTTCCAGTTCAGTGGTATTTTCTTTGGGATCTTATTGTCTAAAGCAAAAATGATCTGCAGTTCTACACTCTGCTATTAGCAAAATGCACTTGGCTGTGTTAACAGCTCAAAGCAGCTCAAAGGTCATAAAAATTGTAAGTCTTACAAAGTATTTTTATTTACAATAATTTTATCCCGCTTTTGCACAGAAGCTCGCCTTTAAATGAAATAGGGGACATATTTTATTGTTTATTTTTTTGGTATTGATCACATAAACAGAAACAAAGTGATCTGAAGGTGCCATGGATTTATAAAAAGAAAATAACAATATGATAATGCTGTGAGTTCATGGTAAGATTTGCAATGCACTGCCTCACTCCTGTTTCCGGGATACAGCAGGTAACTTAGCAAGGTTATTAAGATACGATAAGATAATACAAGACAAAACTTTATTGGTCCCGAGGGAAATTCTGATGCCAACAACATTCTCAGTGCCACAGAAAGGAGACAGTAAATAAAAAATAAATAAATAAATAAATACATAAATAAATTTATATCGTACAAGTACAATATGTAGAGGAAAAATTATATAAGTGAGTACTGGAGAAACAAGAAAGTTGGGGGAAAGTAGAAGCGGATAATGAGATGTCTAGGTGCCCTCCCTACAGAAAGGGGAGGAGTTATAAAGTCTAATGGCCACAGGTAGAAAGGATCTCCTGTAGTGCTAAGTTCTATACTTGGGGCCAATAATAATAATAATAATAATAATAATAATAATAATAATAATAATACACAGAGGAGCATGTGTTCTGTTTAGCTTTCATTTGACTGCAACTCCAAGGTAACAGTGACTTTGGAGTTACAAACAAATGGAGATATGAACAGACTTCTGTAAAATTGCTTGCCTTTAAAACCAGCGGTCCCCAACCATTGGATTGCGGACCAGTACCGGGCCGTGGATCATTTGGTACCGGGCTGCACAGAAAGAATAAAAAACTTTTTATTTTTATTTTATTTCCATTTTATTGACTATCAAGAGTCTGCGGGGTGTTTTATTTTGAAAAAATGACCCGATCATCTCCCCATCACTTCTGTCTTTTCCTCTTTCCCACACTTGTCTCTGTCACAGTTTTGAAGCCCAATAAGTTAAGCCCACAAGCTAACCCTAGCTAAAATGAGTAAAAAACAAACGTCTTTGGAGAGCTTCTTTGAAAAAGGGGAAAGCCCCAATGATGAGACAGCAGAAGATTAAAATCAAGGCGGAATATCCTGAGACTGCCACAAAAGCACTGAAAACCCTGCTTGCATTTCCAACATCCTATCTTTGTGAAGCGGGGTTTTCTGTAGTGACTGCAACCAAAATGAAGTTACGGAGTAGACTGAACACAAAGAACACACTTCGGGTGTCACCGTCATCACCCTTAGATGGGACCGTCTCATTGCAGGGAAACAAGCTCAGGGCTCTCACTGATTCTGCGTTATGGTAACTTGTATTTATTATGTGCGTAATGGCCGGTCCGTGTTGCAAAAAAGGTTGAAGACCGCTGATTTAAAGGCATCCAGAGGTGTTGTCTGTCCAGGATGACAGTTCCACAGCTGGCCAGCAGGGGTCCTCACCATAAGCAGAACTCAAATCATCTGATCTACACGCTTGTTTAACTCTGTTCATGCGGAACCTCAACAGCGTTGGTGATTCCCTGTGCTCTCCTGTACGCGTTTGGTCTGCTCTTGCCCTAAATTTCCACCTGCGTATTTGCTTTGACCTCCTTGTTTCCAAGTTCACCATTTTCCACATTCCCAAGTCATCCAGTCATCACCTTCCTGTGTCCACTGTTCATCACCACACTCAAGTCAGTAAACATTGGGTGATCGTGACAGTCCTAGTATTTCAGGCCTTTTGAAGCTCAGTTCTGAATGACATTTTCTCCATGCTTTAAAGATAAACCACAAATTTTGCAGCAAAACATGGATGAACCTTTTCTGATTCAGTAATGGATTATTCAGACTTCTCATTTAAATAACCGGGAATGAAGAGTTTGTTTTATCTGAATTCATTCACGAGCCGAATTTCGGGAATGAAGTGTGCCCGCTATGTCAGGGAAGCCCGTAATCGGTTTTGACAGCTTTGCGTGGGAGCCAACCGGGCAAACTTGTCAAGCAGACAGACGGAGTTGTTTGTCTCTGCAACTCGTACTCTCGAGAGCCTTGAGGGCCTTGCGAGGAAAACGTCGTGATCAACAGCTGTGCAAAAACATGCAGAGCCGGTTGTGATCAGCAGTTATGGCAAATTCATTGTATGCTGCCAATTCGAAAAAATGTGGCAGACAGACATATAAAATCTACTTCCTGTCCATCTGAATTATACTGCAGTTACCTTGATATTAACAGACAGCTGCACTGCAAATTTTGCAGTACAGTTATGAGCATTTACATTATTTAGCTGGTGTGTGTGTGTGTGTGTGTGTGTGTGTGTGTGTGTGTGTGTGGTCACACACACACACACACACACACACACACACACACACACACACACACACACGAATACAAGAATGCAACCCGCAGGTGTTTCACAGTCTCTTCCAGAAATCTGCACAGCGTACTTTTCAAAGGTGGCCTCAGTTTATCCTGCCGAACCAAATGCTGCAGAGCGGATAAATGAAAGTCTGAACTATCGATGAAAGTGGCCTTAGTAATCGCAGACCACGCAAGTGAAAAACCAGACATTGGGAGTGCATTTGTTAACATGAACCTACATGCTTTTCTAACTGCTGAGAGAAGCACTGTGTCCCAGGCAGCCGTGCTGCGGAATCACACTTACCGTTGACCTCCTGGGCACCAGCATCAGTGAAGAGCAGGCTCATGACCTCCTCGAAGTTACATCCCGGCTTGGTGGCATGGCTGTCCTGAGCCACGTGATGTAGCATGCGCCTCAGCACCTCATCCAGCGAGGCAGCTGTCTCATCCAGCAGGATGCTGGCCTGTGCCAGAAAGCTGTCCAGGTCTCGGTGAGCTCTCACCTCCTCCTCAAAGTTCATCAGCTTCACATACTGTATGGAATGGGGACACAAAGAGCACCAACAAAAGAGCCATGGGTTAGGAAGGCAGGCCAAAAAGCGTGAGAATTGTAGATGAGAACAGCATAACCCAAACACCAGTTTATCACAAAAAGTTATGGATAAGCACAGAGAAGTCTAAATCTACAAATAATATATATGACATCAAAACACTTTTGTTCATTTTAAATGTGAAGGTGCACTTAAACACGACGTGGAACGTCATTAGTTTAACAGACTAACTGGTGAGAGGCGGTGTCCATTATTGCTGAGTGTTAAATCCAAATGGCCATAAAACAGTGTTTATATGAAACCAAAAATCTGTTACTTAGCAAATGGCAAGAACTGTAATATTTTGAAGCATATTTTGAATATATAAACCAGACTATTACACAGAAGTACCAATTAGTATTAACATACAAATAATAAAATTTAGTCAGTTAAATTCCTTAGAGCAAGGATTTTCTGTATCTGAGAAAGTCTATGGTTAAGCACACAGAACAGCAAACACATTTTAACCAACATTTCTCCAAAGTCACCTGCTGGTCTGCACAAATTATTCTTTGTCTACATAACCAGTTTAGTTTCATGAATCTTGTCAAATATATACTGACTTGAAGCCAGAGTTACTAAGAGATCAGATAAAAATACTAAAACTGATATTAAACAGTCATTGCTCAGTAAAGGCAGAAACAAGCATCAAACCAAGATCGTACTTTTCTCGAGGTGCTCAGCAGCACACATCCTGAATCAGGATCTGTGGAAGAACAGAGAAAACCTATTAGGATGTGGGAAACTGTCCCTTTGACGCACATTTGATCTTGTGCTCCGTGGAAACATAAAAACCGAGCAGCAGGAAGAGTGGAGGTGAGTGCGAGGAGGGACAGAACTGCGGGGAGCACAATGTGCTGAGGACCCTGGGGGCCGGGTGGCTTGCATGCCAGCACCCATGGTCTGATTCAAGAGAAACACCCTTGTTTGCTTGGCTATGTTTACATTCATCTCCCTCAGGAAACTTCACTGACCTTGAGAGGCTCCATTCATAGCTGGCAAAGGACTGAGATATTCTCAGCCAGGTGAACCCCTGTCTGCAGTGCTCAATCACAAAATAGCGCTCAAAATGGTATATTTTTACACACAAATGTATCCAATATATATATATCTCCCCCAGAACTGCTGACAATCCTTCTACATTCAAGAAGGGTTTCAAACCCACCTCTTTGACAGTCATTTCTCTTTTGATCTGCTGACAGATACATAAAAGAGTCCAGCACCATCTGCTTTGACTACATATGTATTTTATTTTTGATTTTCACCTCTGTAGACAGCTGCTCAAGGGATGTGAACCAGCAACATGGAGGTATCAGTCACATAATCTGTCACCCAGACAGTTTGGAAAGTAGGAAAACCCTCATTCCGTTTCATAAAGAGCCACCTACTACAAAGATTACATTTGCGGGATCTTGGCTCCAGCTGCACCCAGATCAGATAAAGTCAATGGATTAAAAATAGAGCAACAATTGCAATTGTTTTGGAGTTCAAAACAGGGAGGAATTTGGCAGGTCTAGATGGAGTGAAGTGCTGAAGTGGCTAGCAGACTTTTTTCATTCTGACCAGCGTGCTGAGCCTCCAGAGTGAGGGGGACCGGCAGTTTTTTTCTGCCACAAGGTTCTTGGAATACAATACCTCATCCTGTAACTGCAGCAGCAATTTCAGGAAACTCCACCTGACCCCCTTGAGCTCAGATGTACGGGGCTGCAGGGAACAAAGTCGTAGACAAGACCTGCACACCAGCGCGATGGTGCAGCTGATGTTAGGACTGCAGAATGATCCAACTCAGTGCAGACTCAATGCTCTTAAAATTATAATGTGTGTGCAGAAAAAAAATAATAATTTACAGTCAAATTTAATAATATCATGTTTGCTTCACTCTTCATATACAGTCATTGTGGAGAGTATCCCTCCCACTGCCAAGTGCTAAGGGGGGTGAACACTTTTCAAAGCTGGATTTTTCAGTGTTGCACTTTCATCTGCTTTTCATAATAAAAGTAATCTTGGCCCATCGAAATGTTTTGATCACCACATGAAAACATTTAATTTAGATGCGGTTTTACTTTTGGCTCTAACACAACAAACTGCAAGAACTCTATGGCTGTGAATACTTTCTACAGACGCTGTACTTGTATAACAACCTTATTAACACATGCGCTCCATATGTACAATTTTACCATGCTTTACATCACTTTGGAGAGTCTGTCAAATGTAAATGCTCAACACTGCTATGTTCAAACCATAAATAGGCTTCAGTGAGCAAAAACAAAATGCACATATTACATATTTTCATAAAAACGCATTTCGAGGACAGCTACTGAGTAATCCCTGAAGTATCATTACTGTGGCAGTGCATTTTAAATGAACAATGTGAAAGGCACTGCACAGTTTTAATAACACACAGGAAGCCTCTTCTTCAAATATACATGTGAGGCCTGCCTTCAATGTGGATTATAAACACCTGCTGTCTGTGACACATGGGGGGCAGGGGAGCCACCTCATTACTGTCACACCTCAAAGAGATGACAGAAAAAGTAGGATTAAGACATGCATCAATTCAACTGTCGACTGCTATTCAATATTTCAGCATTTGCTGTGAAGTCCTCATTATTTTTGAATGATTTTTGATGCTGGGTTTCCTTAAGTTAACATAAAGTCACGGATGATGATAAATAGGACTCACCTGGGCAATATGGAGGAACTAAGGAGGGTTGAGGGGAAACACTAGCCAGGTGATCGCTGAGCGAACTTTACACGGACACGTCCATTAGGCAGCCAGCGAGGTGACAGCCTTCACGGGCGTCATTCAAACCCGTGATGATGTTATCGGTCAGCGGCAAAAACCTTGGCTCATAAATATTTTTACCAGATCCCAGAGGCTCAAGGAATCTGGCTCTGACAGCAAGCTTGTGCAGAGTCAACCTACCAGTTTGATTCTGGAAATATTGTTATTTGCAACAAGAACACATGACTTGTAACAGGCAACACCAAAAAATGTGCTGAACAGATAAAATTCCAACTTCACATACCTGGGTCCCAAACCACGAAAAACTCTAACAGCAGCTTACGTGGATGTATAGTATTTTTTTTTTTAACTCGGTAGGGTTATTTTCACTCAATAGGGTAACTCTTTGGTAAAACAACCCTCTCCTCCACAGTAACAATGTACAATAGTTTGACATCAGCAACCGGTATCTTATTCTTATAACCGCTGCTGGTTTCACTCTGCTAAGCATGCAGACTTTCTGTTTCCTGTTTCTTACTTCCTGTCACACTGACAGCCTCAGCCAATCACAGAGCTGCTAGTTGCCCCCAGCAAATGGCACATCCACAGCTAACGTTTAAGTAAACCGCATACAAGATGCGTAAATGTTTTCCAGTTAAGTGAATCACATAAGCAGCTGTTTATAACTGTAAAAAAAGGTGTAAATCCAAAGGCGACAAAATCATTCACTTTCCTGTACAATTCACAGCACAAATTTCAATAGCTTGGATGGTAGGTGATACAGTTCGGCAATTTTTGTTAGGAATGCCACAAAATATGTCTGTGCTATCTTTTTCACATGTGAAAAATACAAGTTATTTATTTTAATTTTAGGTGACATTTTCCCAAGGAAAATAACGGTAATGGGATTTTGCCTAATGGGTGACCTCAGGGAACAAGTTAACCTGTTAGGTAGGGCATTGGTGCAAAGTTCATCCTCCACTTCGATTTTATGGATTTTCCTCTTTTTTTCCCCCTTTTTTTATACCTTTGTAAAAAATGTAATTTAAGCACATACATTTTAATTCTTAAATATATGTGCTTTATATATACATTTTTTTGAAAACTTTTAAACACTTTTGATATGATACTGTGTCTCAAAAATCCAACCCTCCTATTCCCTCCCTGGTCTCCTAGTAACAGCATTCTGACTGAATTGTACTGGTGTCTTGTTTTGCATATAGTTAACTGCAACTGTGTGTATTTCAGTTATAATACTGACTTTATTTTATTTCTTTGGGCATATGACATGTTCATTACGTACTACACTATTTAAGGGCTACTGTAGAACATAAAGCAGTACTGCACAGCAACATAGGAAATAAATCTTACATTTAAATTATGCTTTTAAATTTCCAGACCATAGGCGCCATATCTGGACACCTCACCTGTCCAGTTTGGACAGTCAAGGATGGATTGCGCAGTATATTTTTGACTTGTGCAGGCAAATAGTGCACGTGCGTGTTTTAGAAACAACAGGCCTGGGAGAACAAGTCAGAAACAGGAAGCTCTTCATGTTGATACACTGATACACCAGCAGTCAGGCTGGGGCCCATGTGTTCATCTGCTGAGGTCCTGTCTGCTCTGGTTAGTCACTCCCAGATTCCCGCTCAGCGCCTTTATCGGTGTTGACAGCTTTTGGTCCAGAAGACGAGCAAAACCCCAGTATGCAAGGACAAGATGCCCTTCACTACACACCTGCAAGCGTTCACCTGGGCCACGCTGACCATCAGGTTATCCTGAATGCACCCATTATTCCACAATATTTATTACCCTTCATAATGGGTCACAGTAAGTGCTGATATCTCTACTGGAAACGATTATAGCAACAATTGAAACTTAATTCAACATTGAATTAAAACTTTATTTATACATGTATTATTTATCAGCACTTGTTTTGTATTAGCTGAGTCACCCTGTGTGTGTATGTGTGTATGATGTACAATTTCTTATTGACTTTGACATTTTCAATTTCATTTCATTTGCCAGCAACATCTGCGCCAGCTGTAGTGACGCACAGTTATAACAAATTATGTATTAAACTTTATTACCTTTCAGCTTCTTCAGTGCAATATGTGTGTGTGTGTGTGTGTGTGTGTGTGTGTGTGTGTGTGTGTGTGTGTGTGTGCGTGTATGGAATGAGAAAACACATTGTTGTGTTCACATGCACCCTGCCCGCGACATTTTTTTTTCCTCTATATGACACTACTCCTACTTATCTAAACCTTGCCAGAAACTGAATTTTAAATGTTCAAAATAGTAAGCAGCCTTTCTGGAAATGAACAAATTCAAATAAACAGAAACCTCACTTAGGGCAAGAAGTACCTGAACACTAAATTTCAGGTCTGTGGCTTGAAAAACAGAGCTGTGCATAAAGAACAGACAGAAACTGAGCTTCATGCATATAGCAATAAATTTTGCCTTATTCTGTTTAAGTTCTTCTGTGCATGCCATTTAACCTGAATTACTTGAACAAAAATATATTGGAATAAATGACACAGACATGTAAATTTAAATGTTTATCATTCCTATTAACATCGCAGCTCTTTTGTCTAGTGCTGACTTTTGTAATATTTTGCTGTATTTCACTGCTGTCTGTAAGCACACACAATATCTAAAAATGGGTTTTCAAAGGACCTGGACACATTAAACCATGTGTAAAACCACCGCTCCCTGTTATTTTAATATATCAACATTTACATTTCTTCATTTAGCACATAAGTTCTCTCCAGAGTGATGTGCAGCTCAGAGTAAGCAGAAGTGCCTTTCACCAACAGACTGAGAGACGTAGATGAGACACAAAGTCCACGAGTGCAGTAACAGCATTTTTGCCAGTGCACAGTACAGAAGCAGCTGCATATGGAGTAGGGAGTCATTTTTTAACCAAAAATGTAATTACATTTTATGGCGTAGAGGGGAGATCAGGAGAGAAGCGACTCCAGAAGAGATGTGCTGAGTCAAAAGGAGTTTTTTTCAAACACTGACAAGGGATTCAGGAGCTCTGAGCGAAAGCTAGACATTAGATGCCAGTGTCATAAACCATGTATGTGGTACAGCTGGCTATTACTACGGTGCAAAGTGAGTGGGTTAAACACACAGAGTGACCGACCTTGGTTCCCGCTCTGGATCTGATCATACAGGTGAATGTTGTCCCCGCAGACCACAGGTGACTCCGGTCCTTCCTCCTTCCCCTCACAACCGTCCTCCTGCTCCTCCTGCTGAAGCTCTGCAGGGTCACAAGGCAGGTCAGTCCTTCTCTTTTGCTCTAACAAAGGCTGCGCTGATCTAAATAAACAGCGTGTTTGCTGTTTTCATAAAGCGTGCACAGCCTTTCCTTCTGCTGCTCCAATAAATGCAGATCAGCCTCTCTTCACTGCTTGCTGCAGGCAGCAGGTGGTGCGGTGGGCATAGCTGCTGTTTTTGGACAAAGAACCCAGATTTAAACCCCACTTCTTCTACAGCAAAAAGTACAGCGGTGTATAGATATATCACAGTAAGTACAGAAAGAACTCTTTCACCACCACCACCACCATTTAGAAACATTTCTTCCTACAGACTTTCCATTTGACATGTTTAATATAGATATGAAATTGAGGACATTGCACATTGTAAGCAACGTAAATAATTCAAACTATTTTTCTAGAATTTCTAAGTACGCGCACATGTTATAGGCTTAATATTTAGAAAAAAGTTGTCATTTTTTTCCAGCGAAAGGCCGTTTTCACACGTATTAACACATAACTGGTGTGCCCTTAAAGTGCTTATTTTGTCTCAGATGCAAGTATTGCTTTTAAAAGCAGAAGCTGTTTATGTTCCTAAAAAAATGCTATTTTGACATCACATTCATTTTGTTGTTGTTTTTTTCACCTTGGGCGCATCTATATCTTACAGCGAACTTTCTCCAGGGTCACGCTATGCATTACATTAGCAACAGGGAACGGAGTGGCTGTTTAAGGCTAAACATGAATACTGTACAAAATTTTCTAGGGTTATCCCCCAAACACCGCTATATAAAATAAGGTTTATGTTAAACTTGCACAACGCAGTAATGTACACAAACTGGAAGTGAAGGAAATTGCACAGATGGGCTCTTTCACCACCACCACCATTTAGAAACATTTCTTCCTACAGACTTTCCGTTTGACATGTTTAATATAGATATGAAATCGAGGACATTGCACAAAATCATTAATAAAAACAGAACCTTTCAAAGGTCTTTCGGAGCTTGTCACATTTTTCACCTTGACTCATTCATATTAGCTCAGCAGTTCAGTATTTGTGTTTGTCATTGAAACAAGTCCATACGTTTCTTTTTCAGAAATCAGAAAACATTGAACAGGAATGGGGAAAAAAAAGTATATATATAAATATACTGTGTATATAACTAACAAACTAACAAATATATATATATATATATATAAAGCAAAGTAAAGGAGTTGAAGAAATTATAAATAATAGTAATAATTTGGCAGTATTACACAAATAAATGATAATTCCTGAAGCAGTTATTAAAGATTTGCAGAAGTAAACATGCAGAACATAATTCACAAACATATACGTAAATACAACATTTCTAACTTTTTTTTAAAAACAATTATATGTTGGTAATGTTTGAGTCTAAGAACAGTTTGTGGTTCAACTGTACTGAGTCATGACTTGTTAGTCACTTAACCAGTATTAATATCAAGAAGAAAATAATACTTAAATTACGTAAGTCATTTAGCAGCGAAATATTTCTTGGATTTGGAAGCATGATGAGCAAAACAGGACACAAGATGCTATGAACACAAAAATTATTTCAGATCTTCTGCACATTAACTATAAGCATAATCATGCGGATGTTCAGGGAACGGAGCTGGACTCACCCATTTCTTGAAAAAAATATCCATTCTTGGACATGGCGGAAGGCGGCGCCTCTGTGAAAGACAGGAAAGCATCTGGTGAAGTGTAGATCCCCAAACATTCAGGATGCTCGTATGTAATGAGCCAGACAAGAACACGGGACATAAATGAATCATGACCATCGCCGTGACCCTTGAGAGACCACATCATTTAACCCAACCTCCAGCTCCTGAGCAAGGCCAAACGGCAGCAGACCGGCGTTCCCTCTATCCATCCCACAGCCTCGCGCGGAAATACGACAGAGAAATCCATGTTTGTCACATCGCAGTCTTTCCCATCGGGTGATCTGGTCCTCACAGACAAAATTGCTTTTTGGTGTAACTGCAATAGCTGACAATAACTAACAAACATGACTCATTGTCGAGTGCTGGGTCTTTTTTCTGCTTTCCTGACAACGGTAAGACCACGCATGAAAGCATGGCACTCTCTGAAAACACGAAACATTTAACCTCAATTGAAGTGTAGTCACGCTTTGAAGGTAAAATGGTCTATTGGCTTCACTGAAGAGATTCTGCAAGTTTCAAAAGCAGGGAATGCCCATGCAGGACAAACCGAAAGTTATGACAATACATATAACTACGTTAAATATAACGTGACTAAGAGACACAGCTAGGTAGCAGCTACATCCTCTAGACAGCTTGCAAAGGCCTGGGCTCCTACCGAGCGCTGAGCGTTATGAGCGAAAGCTTCAGAAGGTTGCCGGTGTCGCAGATATCATCGACTCTCACTTGTCGACAGTCATACTTTCAGCTGAAAGGAAATATGTTGAAAAGACTTCTGAACTGGAAGAATAAGCCTTTCTGTATAAAATAAAAAGATTTAAATATATTAAATATTCTACAACACAGTGAGCCTACTTACAGCGATCAGCTTTTCTCCACATTTTCATGTCTGGCGTGAACATTAACCGAAGCGTTTGCTGCGTGTCTGAGAGATTTTATGCAATGCGCCGCTGCCACGATTAGCCGATTAGATAACTGCATGAAGAAGCATCTGCACGGGCTTCCCAAGTGGCCAGCGAGTCTATATTACTAGTGCATAAATTATATATATATATATATATATATATATATATATATATATATATATATATATATATATATATAATGAATTAGTGCAAAACCACAGAAATGAGAGCACGAAATGATGACTTTTGCTTCCTTGCTCCATTACGCGCCACACCAGGCTGACGGTTCGGCCTGGGGAGGGCAACCTAGGTACCCCGCCGGACTAAAGCAAGAAATCCATTTTACACCGATTTTACAATTAATACCATGAAAGGAAGAAGATACCCTCTCACCTCCAGGCCACCGCTTTTACATGGAACAAGAGTCACGCTTTATCAGTAATAAATGTTTCTCCAGCACTGCAACTGCATGAAAAATATGCTACTTACCGTTCTTATGTAATATGCAAAACTTTAGGAAAATACCGAGCCACGGAATGTTTAACTGCAATGCGTCTAAGAGCACTTAGAGTGTTGGGCCGCATTGTATTTTTGAAACCCATAATATTGTGTTTGGTTGCGAGCGATGAGCGCAGAGCGTTTGCAGGGTTTCATCATTATCGGTCGCTTGTGCACGGAGAAGCTCAGCCTGGGGATCAAAGAGAAAAGTGAGCAGCGGCCCACATTTCCGCGTGTCGAGAATCATCGCTCATCGTCGGCACCGCTTCCTTCCTGACTCGCAGCCGTCGGCCGCTTCGGTGCGAAAACAGAACAGGGTGCGTTTTAAACATCCGCACTTGTCTGTGTGAGACCGCACACGCGCTGACGCCACAAGCCAGAACTTACTGCTGTACGTCTGAGCCGTGCTACTCAAGTTCCACGCTGCAGAAAACCAGAGGACGCTCCTATCCTCGCATGACCTGCGTGTTTGAAGGAGGGAGAGGAATATCTTGACATTAACAGCATTTTAATGCATGCGACATTATTGCAGCATTCAACATGAAAGACCTGTGTGCCGCTGCTTTCCTTTTTCGGCAGGTTAGCAGCAGGTCAGCAAACTATTAAGCATTGACTTTCAGATTTCTGCAGTGAATGAAAGCTGCCGGGATGCTGATGTTCACTATATAGTTCTTTAATAAAGGAGACGCACATTTGAAGCAAACGGTAATGAAGAAAAAAGCAGAAGGTGAGCTTACTTACAGCGTACCTCAGTGCACCCTGGGGAATGACATGTAGCTACGAGCGATGCTGCACATAGTGGCCTTCGAGTGCTGCGACAGAAGCTCAGCCAGACAATCTGGATGGCAGGGGGTGATAAAGATCACCGCGATCCAAAGAGGAAGACATTGAAGTGTTGCTACTGCTTACCATCAGTCCTCTGAAAACACTGAGCCTGAGCCTTGTCAAAGCCTCATACCCATTTGTCCTTGATAACTGTGAGATTGTGCCACTTCCTCAAAAAGTCTGGCCTGCCTACCAGGATTGTGTCAGCTTTCTTTTTGGGTTTATTCAGTCTGCTGCCATCACCACAGAAGACCAAACCCACTACAGCAGAGATGTGTGCACTCTAAGTGCAGTACCTGAGGCTCCTTAGGAAGTAGAGGCACCTATTGCTTTTCTTCTTCAGATTCTCTTATACAACTGCACTCCCAGAGACTTACATGTCTCTGCTGCCTCTATTTCCTTTCCATCAGCGGTCAATGAACACAGTGGGGCCTTGGTCCTTCTGAAGTCCATCACAATTTTTTGTCTTTTAAGTGTTGAACTGCAGTTGCCCCAGTTTGCTCCACTCGGCAAAGTCCTTCACCAGTCTGAAGTTGCCGTTCTGCCCACCCCAAGTTTACCCAACTATTGCTGCATCACGTGAGAGCTTCTGAAGTCTGAAGCATATCTAAATTTGGGCACATACAGAGCTAAGAATGTTCCTCCAGTGTCCCCCAAGTTGCTGGTGGCCATATCTGACACACAGCCCTCCAGCTGCTCACACTGTAGTCTGCACCATAGTCGATAATCCAAGACTCAGTTGATGTCCACCCACAGGGACTGAAGGTTCTTTCACAACAGCCCAGGCTTTATGACACTTGGTGCACTGGAGAAATCATAACATGGTGGCTACAAAATGCTAAATGATCCCTAAAAGGTCACAGAGAGTCAGAAAAGACAGAACACACAGGTCTCTTTCTAAATACAGTGTCAAATTACTATAAATGTATCACGGTTGGTCACTACAACAATCCATCCATCCATCCATCCATTATTTTTAACCACTGTTTCCTGGTCAGGGTCCAGCAGTTCAGAGGTCACCTCAGGGGTCGTGGTCACCTAAAGCAGCACGGAAGAAGCTCAACTGTAAGAAACTGTAATGTCCCGGTGGCGATGAATACAACAGTGACCTTCACAATGGACTTTAGGTCAAGACAAAGTAGCTCAAAAGGACAAAAGAGAGAACTCCTTTCCTAGCAATGTTTGTTGTCCTTAAAAACGGCTGCAAAGCTCTTGCAGCAGCCACCAAGGGAGATGTTCTGGGGGACCTAATTTTAGAGGGTGGCATCCTCTGTCCATCTGTCCTAAAACGGCAGACTCCTTAATGTGGAGGGCTAGGAGTCACAGACCAGGCAAGCCCACGTGAAACTGGGCCTCTGCTAAACTGCCGCTGTCCTACCAGTTTGCACGTCACCCTTCTGCTGTGAGACCCACTTCTTCCACAGGTTCCCAGTCAGATGCAGTCTTAAGGTTTTGTTGAGGCTGTCCAGTGCTGAACAAAGCATGTGGAGTTTATGTCCCACAAACACACTG
This sequence comes from Heterotis niloticus, assembly GCA_018136845.1. Taxonomy (NCBI): domain Eukaryota; kingdom Metazoa; phylum Chordata; class Actinopteri; order Osteoglossiformes; family Osteoglossidae; genus Heterotis; species Heterotis niloticus. The sequence goes on along the minus strand of CM030904.1, from coordinate 21,998,606 downwards.
TTGCTACCTCCTCTTGGTCGCTGTGCTCACAGTGAGATCCTCGCCGTCACTGCCAATGACAAAGCAGACCCCACCACAGCATCCAAGAGCAGGAATCGGGATTTGCCAAATCATTAGATGCTTTTCTCCAAAGCGACTGACAACATTAAGCTCCTTAAGCTGATCTCCATAAACCAGGGTCATTTTCACTGAAGCAGTTCAGGGTAGGCACCTGGGTCAAGGGTGCTGCAGCAGAAGCAGAGACTCAAACCTGGTATTTTGCACCCAAAGGCAGCAGTTCTAGCTACCACAGCACCTACTGCACCTCACACACGCAGCATCCACGTTTTTTTGGGCCAGCCACGAAGAAGAGACGCGCAGCTGTGAAATCCCTGTACAGCTGGAACTTATCACCCAGCATTGATGACCTTGGACATCTTGAAACAATTTTGACCTTGCCGGGGGCCTTCACGCAGTATCTTAGCGCTCAGGGAACGTTTAACTCCTGCCTTTGCGACTGTTACCAGTTTAACCCTGGAGAGCGGATTTGATTTATGGAGGATTTTTCGTTCCGATGTCAAAGGAGGACAAACTTGGGGTTGCCTTCTGTCACAGGGAAATTGATATCAGGGGTAAAACTGAGGGCTAGACTGCAGACACTTTCGGCTGACCCAGCAATACCCCCGTATCTCACCGGCTCCAACCGAGGATTAACGGGGCGTTAACCTCGAGCTTGGCGGCTGCATTTCGGATGTGTAGTTAAATGGATCCGTCCGTCTCAAGAGGCGGTCGGAGTCGAATTCAAACAATTCAGTTTCGTGGCACTTACATAAAAAAACCCTTCAGTTTGTTCCCAAATACAGGCATAAGAGAGCATAAACAACGTGAACACCAGCACCGATGTTGCTCAGCCGCGGCACGAAGAAGCATCGCATTTTTTTTTTTCCAAACGGAGGAATTTCGAACATGGATAACGGCAGAACGGCGACGAGGTTTTAAGCACCGGCAAATAAAGAACATGCACTGCATTCCACAAAGGGAGGTAAATGACCGAGTGAAACAACGTGACAAAAAGCAAAGAGAAGGGAGAGAAAATATTTGTTCAAAATAAAAAACAGACTCAGCACATCACTTATAAAATGTGACGGTGACCACATTTATAAACATCAGAGAGACTTGTTATTCTGCTCAGGAACCTAACTTTGTAAAAATTGTATTTTGTATTTCTGCTAGCACTTGACGTGAGGGAAAGTGTATGTATTAATGGCTGAGAGCTTCACAAATGGATCCTTGTCCACCGGCCCACCTGTTTTGCAGGTAATGTGTGTTGGTGTGTGAAAATGAGTCCGTTTTCTGAGTGTTTTTAAAAGTGATGAATCCACACGAGAGACCAGAATTAAGCAAACAGTGCGTGACAATGTAAGGAGTGACATCACCGAGGACAGACAGATAGCGCCCCCACCTCCTGTTGCTGACAGCGTGTCTGAATCACACAAAGCCGTAAGGAGGAAAACTATGCATTTATCATTAAAAAAAAACATGTATTTCCACAACCTAATTTTTACACCTGAAATTCAGATGTGACCTTTTGCATAGTAAAGACTCACCAGAAGGTACAAAATGCAGAACTTTATTAGGCTCCATGATTCAGATGCAAGGTCTTCCCCAGTCAACCCATCACCGTTCTCCTGTTGTGTCGCACCACTTGGAGGACCACCTCTGCTATGCCCTCTTTCAATCTCACACACACACACACACACACACACACACACACACACACACACACACACACACACACACACACACACACGCTCGTGTGTGTGCACACAGTCCACGATGAGTCAGCCGGCCCTGCCTCCTTGCAAAAGAGGGAGAGGGACAGGTGGTGCCCCAGGTCCTAGTGCCGACAGTTTGCTTGAGTAAAAAGTAATGTTTATTTGTTACCATGTTACAAAGTTAAGCTACTTACTAAATTCAGCGTAAGCCGCTTGTTCAACAGCTCTACAATAGGAGATGGAATTCACATCTCGCACTTTGAGTGGAAGCCGGTGCCACCAACCAGTACGCCACCCAAGCGCAGCAAACCCAAAGAAACCGCAGGACAAAAACAGCTCAAACACACAATACTGCTGCTGTTCCTATTTGTTTGCGAGCTAGAGAAAACCAAGTCATTTTTGCCTGAATCAGTTGTGTGCTGCACATTTTTTACCAATTTTGAAATCAATAATTACCGTTCATATTTTCAACACCTTTACCTCCTACTTGCCGTAAGTACAGATTCAGGGTGTAACCTTGAAGTTTTAACTAAAAAACACTGCACTCATCTAAAACCCCATGGGACAAATAAACTGCGCTGCACAACCAGTACCAAACCAAAAGTGACAAAAACAACCCTATAAGCAAACCCACGAACCAACCGTATAAACTATGGCAGTGACGTCACGTATTTTGCATTTGGGAAGCTGGGTTTAAAAGGCAAAATGATGCCCTTTACAAAGCAAGTTTGTTTTTGGCCTGTTTACACTTATTTATTTTGCAGGCACTGTTCTCCTACCTGTGCTACAGTGATTATTATTAACTAGTATTCATCTGATTCCATTTGTCCACGGTGACTAAAGATACATCGCACCGAATTCCCTAAAGTCACCCACATGTTTAAATAACAATGCAATGGGGGCCGCAGGTGCCGTAGCGGTCAAAGGCGCTGCCCTCCACTTTAAAGACCCAGGTTTGAATCCGATTGTCTGCTGTAGTTCCCTCGAGGAGCTGTGAGGCACCAGCACTGCCTATTGAACCACAGTGACATCCATGTTAAGTTTGCCTTCCAGATAAATATATATTTCATTATACTGGCCTGCTGGGTGAGCCTCCTACTGACTGTTGACGTTTCCACCAAGAGCCTCACGCCTGCTTGTTTATTGTATGAATTATACAATTATAATTTGTAAAATATTTGCTCTATTACAATAAACACAAGTGGTTCTCCAGCACAGCTAAGGCTCACAGGAAATTTTAAGATCAGAAAGCACAAAAATGTTCATGTCTTGGCAAATGTTGGCCAAAAAAAAACATATTCCACTGGGTAATAACAGCAGTAAAGTCTTAATAATAGTGATTGAGGTGAGGGGGGCTACAGTGAACAAAGCGATTGGTGGCAGGTGGTGTAATATACCTTCAAATTGTTTGAAATGTTCAAATATACTGCAACAATAGCAGGGGGAGCTTTGGCTTTCCCATCATGCTCAGTGACCTTGCTGCTGTGTTACGCACTCAGCAGTATTGTTGCAGGCATGTAGCGGTGCTGCTTAAGCACTGCTGCTTAATATGCTGAGCAAGAATAAAGTTTGTGTTCCTGTAGCTTTGTCTCCTCAACCCTCTGTCAGTAACACAGATCGTTTCGTTGGTGTCAGAAGTGGGATGGGTAGAGAGATACGGTCGATGCAGCCATTCTGGACAAGCTGCAAAATCTATTTCTTGTGAGCACGAAAGGCAGAAGTGCACAACACTATTGAGCATCTTCGGGAAGAGGCACTGGAAAATGAAGAGCAGCAGAGAGAAGAGACGATGATGGCAGCAGAAAGCGGAGTGACTCTGAAGGACTAGCAAAGTGGCAGTGTGGATTTGCTGGCTTCAGGCACTGGCAAAGAGCAGTGGCCAACATGCAAAAGGAGCTCCTGCTGCGCCCCAGGTCCGCCTGCTGCAGTACTTGGGCACCGAACCCTAGGAAATGTTTGACACGCAACTCCAGTTAGCCAAGCAACACAATGGCTACAGTGTGTCTGCCACAGTGGTGAACTTGCGACTTTTGCTGGAGGGAGGGACAGGTGCTGGCTGTCCTGTTGAGCATTGTCCCCAGGCAGCACTGAGGGCCACAAGAAACGCAGCTTTGCCACTGTAACTGCCTGCTGCAATGACGCTGGAAAGGAGGAAAGTGCTTGGGAGCATTGGTAGTGGACATCCAACTTTTTGCGCATCGCATTTATCCATTGTACCTGCTGGAACTACAGGAAGACTTGGCCCTGCACGCGTTTCTCAGAGCTGAGAGCCCTGTGGGGCACGGTCTCCAAGGAAGCCCTGCCAGAGGGCTGCAAGGAGTGACACTGTCACGAATCTCACAGGAACGAGGTAAGGGTCCCAAGTGCGGAGACAACACGAGGAGCTGAGGTTCAACAAGGGTAACGTGGTTTGTTGAGGAACACAAGGGATCGCACGGATCACACAGAGTCGCAACGGGGTGCTTCCGTTAAGATCCCGTGCCGGTGCCGTTCAACCCTGCACCTTTTATCTCCAGGTCAGTGAGATGATCTGGAGCACCTGTGATAGGTAGGTGGGTTCTGCCTGGCCAGTTCCTGACAGACAGCAGGGAGCAAAACCCAGCAGACCCACATGAGAAGGTGCAGGCATGGTGGTCACATGGGCTGATCAGGCAAAGCGAGATGCCAAAGATCTCGCTGAGAATCTGTGCATCCATTACAGTCCATGAGCACCCAGCCGGGGTCTCCATCCCTAGCAAGAGGCGACGCTTTACAGGAGAGGGACCAAGTCCAAGTGCAGCAAACATGCAGGGCAGGCAAGGGACCGGACAGTGTGCTACTTGGGCTGCTGATGGAACTCCTGCATCGCTCAGCACCGCACTGGAAACGACAGACTCCCCCCTGGCCACGGACACTGTGCGGACTGAATGTGGGCCACCGCGATGGTCGACTCTTGAGAGGGGGACCATGTAACGGCAGCAGGGGGAGCGTCAGCTTTCCCATCATGCTTTGCTGTACATGCACATATAAATAGTTGTCCAACCCTCCTGAGAAGGATAAGACGGCTAATGACTCTGCTGCTATGTTGTATGATTGGCAGTATTGGGGCGGGCATATCGTGGCGCTCATTTAGTGCTGCTGTTCAATGTGCCACGCAGGAATAAAGTTTGTGTTCCCACAGCCCTGTCTCCTGAACCCACTGTGAGTAACACTGCCTACACATTTTTTTTTTCTTTTTTCTCTTTAATTTCACCCAGTATCCTTCCACTAGTGATAAAAATTCCCAAAGATCCTGAATGAATGAGAGGAAGGAGACTGGAGCAAAAAATACATTTTTCCTTCCAATTCTTTCTCACACACAAAGTGCGTGTAAGGGTGCCTCGATTTTACAAAGTTTGCACTGAAGACAACCTGGAAGGAAGCCAGCAAGCTGACTGAGCAACCCAAGGGTAACAAAAGGAAAAGTCCAGACTACTGGAGAAGTACAGTGGTACTGTATGTCCATAGCTGGGGCCACGCAGAGACTAACAGCATGGGCAGCCAGATTGTAAAGGTATGAAAAAGAATCAGAAATCAAAAAATGAAGGCCAACTATCCATTCCAACAAGAGATCATCCACAGATCCAACAAGGGCTGAAACAGAAGAGCACCGGGAGAGTAATGGGAGAGGGACTCCTCACACAACACACATCACTATATACCCTTTATGATGCAGTGCTGTGGTGCAGTTATAACTTTAAATGTACTGAGTGCTGTACACTCATCCCAAGACAGAGAACTGCAAAGCTAAATCTATACTTTTGGGGGCAGAAAACATGACCGTTTTGTGTCTTCACCACGATACAGACACAGTGGGGTCTACAATTACACCACTCAGTGTGAAGCGATGCACTTCTTTTTCTGAACACTGCACTCATCCCAGTCTGATCCAAATAACTGCTGCTGTTGACAGGTGCTGTCGAGTCGATGCCGACTCGAATTGTGTTTGGCCTTCAGCCAGACGGCTCATGTTTGGTAGAGGGGTCCCCACACCCGCGGTTATGTTATCAGTCCAGGTGACTGCAGAGCAGGCAGCAGTCCTGAGCTACTGGACAGGGACAGAACTGGACAGGGACAGGACAGGGTGGGTCAGGAATGGCAAAGAAATAAAGTGTAGAGGCTGGTAAACTTGCAAAACCCAGGCAGCAGCCCCGCTTGGTCAGTCAGTCACTAACAATGAGGCACATTTTTGGATGACAAGCCGGATTCAAAGCAGAATTAAAGTATCAAGAATCCATACTCACCAAAAAATGACAGAAAGCACCACCCACAGTCACATACAGATAAAATAATGTTTCTTTTTTTTTAAATTTTTTTTACTAAAAATACAAAATGAAGAGAATTGTACAGATTATATTGAGCGCAGCTGGGGCAGCAAAGTACGAGATTGCGACTGTTGTTAAATGCAGTTTGTTTGCAAGTTTGAGTTTGTTTGATTTGGTTAAGGAACGATCCTAAAAGATCTACTGCGGTCTCTTCTGTCACAACCCCCCCCCCCTCTCCCCCAAGTGACAGTACCAGAGAAGAACACCAGAGGGCGCCCTCTCACAAAGATTAGCAGTAGCCCTTTGTCCATGCGTATTTACGCACATCTGCATATGGAAAAAGCATAAAAGTAAAAGTCGTCCCCGGATCCAAAATCAGGCCAAGGAAGCCGAGTGGAGAAGCATCAGTTCACCTGTGCAGCCAGAGGTCTGCAGATGCTGTACTCTTCTCACGTGAACCACTTGGTGCTCTCACATACCCTCCTGTGTCTGTCATTTCTGCAACACTGTCAATCTCACAGTGTCTACTGTAAATGCATTACTTACCTGGAGAGTTAAATTTTAAAGATTAAAACAAAACGTGGGCGCTAGGACAGGAACCCTAACCCTAACCCTAACCCCACACCCAGTGTGGATGCGACTGTAAATTTTCCACTAGTTAAGATTTTGGAAAATAATTGCAAACCACAGCAGCATTGTGGCTCAGTGACAAAGCACTGCTGTCTCACAGTGCCTGGCCTGTACAGGAGTGGGTTTGGACCTTGCGTGTTCTCCCTGTGTCTCAGTGGGTTGGCTCTGGTTTCCTCCCACAGTCCAAAGATGTGTTTCGGGTCAACTGGTCATGCCAAATTATTGTGTGTGTGTGTGTGTGTGTGTGTGTGTGTGTGTGTGTGTGTGTGTCTGCGTGTGCGCATGCGTGCGTGTGTGTGTAGCCGGCCATCCTGTAATTCACTGCTGTCCCATTCAGGGTGCAAGGATTCTGGGATAGGTTCTGGACCGCCACAACCCAGACTAGGTTAAAGCAGCTGATGATGAAAAATACATGGATGAGCTACAAAAGTCTGATAGCGCACAAAGTTTTCCACCCAAACAGAAAGTTATCAGTCTGAGGGCTGCTGTAGCCTTCACCGCCTATTGTTCTGCACCGAGCGCTGTGACCCTCCGCACTGAACGGGGACAAAACACTTCATTCCTGTGCACAGTGCAGCCAGGCCTTCCTTTCGGACGTTTCACTAACCCATCGCTCAGACCTTGGCCAGGAAATGTTTATTGACTTTCGGCTTTCCCTAACGCACGCGGGGAAATAAAAATGCTGACGCTTCAAGCGTGTCTTCAACAGACAACACAAGACAGATCCATCCCAGAGCCTCTTGAGAACAGCTTGTGTTTCAGCTCCATTCAGCTTGCTGCACTCCTGCTCGGTCTTCAGCTTCACACACGTTTCTTCTCAAATAGGTCTACAAAGGTTAACATTCAATATTCTCCCGCTAATGGATGAAGTTCCAGGATGATCGGTGCTTCGTGTTAACCATTCCTTCACCTTTTTACCTATTGGTGAAAAACTCGAAATCCAGAGGCAGGGGAATTGGGTGCACGATTCAGCCAACTGTTTCATTTCAAGCTGCAGGAAAATGCATTATGGACTGTGGACCTTTTGGACCACGCCTGTGCAAAATCATACGCTTTCACTATGTTAATCGTTCAAAGTATGTCTCATGTTTGGCATTTGTGAACATTCCTTCTGTAGTTTGCACTGAAGCAGAGCCCATGGCAGAAATGAGGAAAACTCACATTGTTCGTCATCTCGATGATGTTGTGTAAATTCCAATGTTCAGACATTTGCTGAGGAAAACTGCTTATTATTATTATTATTGCTTATAATAATAATAATAATAATAATAATAATAATAATAATAATAATACGAGCTACAGTGTAAAAACATATTGTTGAATTTTAAGAATGTGCAGCTGGGCCTAAGGTGCCCCACCAACCTTTATACCCCTGGGTAGCACGGCTGACGTGGAGGATGAATCCCAGCACACCTCACTGCAGGCTGCCACAGAAGCTGATATTTACAAAAGCAGGTGACATTCTCCCAGGATCCATTTGCGTCTCCTCCAGAGTTGAGAGTGGCAGCATGCAGTGAGGTTCACCGGTGCTCTACTCCATAAACTTGGAGGCCTATTTTGCACTTTGAGATGCCCTGCTGGACACTGCTGCTGCTGCTCTGAGATGCTGTGTGTTCAGCAAGGTCCACCTGCTGCTGACACCTTGGTCTCACATCTCCTTTGTGGCCCATTAAACAGGGCATTTGCAGCAGGCTGTTTTCTTACCTTTACACTGCCTAGGTCCGTGGAACTTTCTGAGATGCTGAAGCTAGTGTACGTGAGATCTAGAACCATCCCTGACTCAGCTCAGATCTTCCCAAAGTCAGACAGTGGCCGGACCTGGCAGTTATGTCTGTTTACTTAAATTGAAAAAAGCAGCGGACCCAGAATAGATCCTTGTGGTACACCATATACAATGTCATGTATTTCTGAAGTATAAACACCACAACTCACAAGGAATTTTCTACTTGTTAAGTAAGACTGAAACCAATTTAAGATGCTGCCAGAGAGGCCCACCCACTGTCTAAGGTCCGCTGCTTTTTTCAGTCTACATGCTTCCATTAGGTCAGATCATCTCAAAGCACAAGGTGAGCTAGCACAGCTATACAGACGATACACAGCTTCTTTTATCTATAACACCTACTGAGCCTGATGCTGTTGGCTTTCTGATCAATTGTCTTAGCAGTATTTCCAATTGGATGAGTAGCAACTTCCTCAAGTTAAATAAGGAGAAAACAGAAATCTTAGTGACTGGCAAACATGGATATAGCAAGGCATTACAAATAAATGTGGTCCCTTGGGTTTAAAAATCAAACTGGAGGTAAAGAATTTAGGGGTAATCATTGATTCTGACCTAAACTTTAAACCTCATATTAACCAGATACGAAGACTGCATTTTTCTCACTTAAGGAATACAGCAAAAGTTAGACCCCTTATTTCTTTACAAGACGCTGAAAAATTAGCTCGCTTTCGTTTTTAGTCGACTAGAATACTGTAATGCACTCCTAACTGGACTACTTAAGAAAGACCTCAGTCGACTGGAATTAGTGCAGAATCTTAACTAGAAAAAGAAAATCTGAGCACATCTCACCAGTATTGGCATCATTACATTGGTTACCTGTGAGGTTCACAATTGACTTTAAAATACTACGTATGGTTTATAAAGCCTTTAATAACCTTGCCTTGTCTTATATTGCGGAATGCCTCCCACCCTACGCCCCGAGTCGTAACCTTAGATCCTCGAATGGAAGTCTGCTTATAATTCCAAGAGCCAAGCGTAAAAGAAGTGGTGAGGCAGCTTCTTTCTGTTATGCTCCGAGAATTTGGAAAACTCTACCAACGGTAATCCGTCAGGCTGACAAATCCGCAAATCATTTACTACTTTAACCAGCGCAGTTTCTGTACTGCGGTTTGTTCTGAAAGTCGACAAGAAGAGAACGCTGGATTAATTCATTCTATTGTCTGCTGTCATTTCCGGTTCTTCTGCGGCGGCGATCTGCGCCGGCACCACGAAGGCCCCTGAAACGATGGCGTGAAGGCAGGTGCCCCAGATGCCCAGGAGACCAACGTCATCATATGTGAAGCATGGAAACAAAGAGGACTGAGTTGGAAACTTCTATGTTAGGTAGAACGCCCGGTGGGGGCTGGGCGGTCTTTTGGCCTTGGAACCCCTGCAGAGTTTGTTTTTTGTTTTTTTTTTTTTCTTTCCTCCAGCCAAAGCAGGGTTTTTTTTATGTCTTATTTTTTCTGTCTTTTCTGTGCTCCCGTCCATCTGACATTAAGCTTTCTTTTTTGTTACCTGTTCCTTATCGCAATTCCCTGATCCAAAGTGTTTCTCTGGTCTTAATTCACCTTTTGTCACCTTTGAGTTACATCCTTGTTTGAAGATGTGCTATTTAAATAAACGTGGTCCTTGCTGTTGACTGAAGTGCACAGATTTGTTTATTAGAGCAAGGGGGGGAAAGCGTGTTGCGATGCTGCCGAGGCTTCCGCGTCTCTCCCGCATGTTAAGCAGCCTCCGCTGGGGGTCCGCGGGGTGGGCGGGGCGGTGCGGTAAACAGCCCGCAAGACGTGGAAACGCAGTTCATCTACTGGGAGTTGGGCTGTGACCGAAACACGACCGGTCGAGCAAAAACAAGAACGCCGAGCGCCCCAACTTTTCCGAAGGAGCCAAACCAGAAAACGCACTGAAAGCGAACTCGCGGCCGCACGCACTTCCATTGTGCTGAGTCCAATAAAATTCACCAGAATGTCAGTCATGCGTGGATATATTTTCTGTATGTGCGTGCCGAACAACAACGTTTTCTCATGAAGTTACATTCATCCAGGAATTTAAACATTTTTTTAAAGCGATCTTTACCTTCGGCGAAGCGATTCACTGTCACCCCCGTCATGTCGCCGGTTTCTTTCTCGGTCTTCATTTCCTCTTGGATTTATTTATTTATTTATTTATTTTTGCAGCAGTTTAATGGCTAAATAAAACGGCGACAAAAATTCGCTGGAGCGGCGACGGCTGGACGAGATGTGTCACCAAGGTGTCCCTGACAGCTTTTTTATAAAATTGTTCTCACTCGCAGTCCCGCCCAACTTTGTCACCTTCCAGTTTTTTTTGTTTTTTTGTTGTTTTGAAAGGGGGGGGGGGGAGGACCGCACGCTGGAAAAGACGGGAAAAGTTGGAAAGCTTTTGGGAAAAAACAAAAAAACAACAAAAAAAAAACTTTGGTTAGATTTTTAATTCTAGCTACGTGGAAAAAACAAAAAAGAGAGAATGAGCTGCGTTTCCCAGTTATTGCGCTCCATTTTCTGTGAAAAACTGGCTCAGAAATGTCGGTTTTGGAAAAATAACGCGCAATAACGCCCGGCTTGCCCATCGTTTTCCTGTTTAATCGGATTTAAAGTGAAAATCGGTATTTAAATTCCGTTTCTTTGCCCCCCCCCCGCCCCACTCCAACACCGGCGCTTTATGAACGCATCCAGCGCCTTTGCGGACCGACCGAGGTTTGCGGCAAACTGTGCGGGACAGCGGCGTCCGACGCTACCCGGCCGGGACAGCAGGGGGGGCCCCGCACCTGAGCGCCGGCTCCCCGGGAGCTCCGCTGGCAGAAGCGGCGCCTTGTTTGTTTGCCCGCGTTCGCAGGGGGTCTTGTGATCCAGTCACGGTGTGACCGCCTCAGCGCCCACTTTTTGTTCGGAGCAATAAAACTGGGTTCGGCCTCCACTCCTTCACGCCACCTTAACCTTCCAGCACAAATTCACTGTCCTGCTTTAGTTCTCGCAAACAACTGCATTTAAGCTTATTTTACAGCTTTAAAGAAGTCAAAGCGACACCCTTTTGTGCTTTTTTCCTTCTGAAACACAGACGAGGTCCACCCTCACCCGTTCACGAGGGCCGCCATTACCAGCGAAGCCGTCCGGGAGCGGAGTTTCCTCCGAATCCAGAAGCTGAGAAGCCGCAGGAGGTTTGCATCCTGGCTGATGTCGCCTGCCTGTCACCGCAGGGCATTTTCAGGCAGTTTTGGGCAGCCAACAGTGGTGTCATTTCCGTCATTTCGTGCCTCAGCTCACCTGGTTTCACAGAAACGCAGGCGCGTGGCGCGCAGCTCAGTAACCGTCAGATTCTGACATTTTGCGGCCACGAACGTATTTCGTAGATTTTTCATTACGGCCTTCTCCGTGGTCGCAGAGGGAGGAAAGATAAGGACCAAGCGCAAGCAGGCAAGAACCAGGGATGCACAAAGGGCCTTCCGAGAAGGGGAACGCTGCAGAGGACCGGGGATGTCCTCAACTGTACGAGAGCGGGTCTGGACTTCACGTCCATTACAGCCTCAAGGCAGAGTAATGAGCGGTCACCACTGAAACACTGGCCTGGAAAATAATCTCATCTCACCTCTCTTGAAGGATTTCCTGACCCATTGCGGCTCGCAGAGGGTTTCCAGGAAGCAAACACGCATATGCAACTTGTTTGCAATTATTAAAGCGGTAGCAGGTTTACGTATGTATGTACAGTTTGCGTTCGGTTTGCGCAGCGTGCCGTTTTGCTGACCTTTGACAGCACCGTGTCGTCTTGTGTACCTTAAAAATACATCTAGGCAGTGCGGTACAGCGGTGTCACATCGCATCACTCGCGCTTAAGCGCCTGGGTCTGTTAACAGCGAAGCACTAGAATACGTGTGCGACCGCAGCGCTCGGCATGACCGCGATGCTCTTTTCATAAGCAGCCCTTGCGTGGAGGCCACGGGCAAGAGCCGAGATCTTACGTCGCGGTGCCAGTGCGAATACGATATGGCGGATGTTGCTGCAGTTGCGTGCGGGTTTTTGGAGGTGTTTACCCTGTGCCTGGGTGCACGGCATTTTTTCCCACCGAAGGGGGCATTGAATACCGAATGTGGTCCCTCACTTCCAGCTGAAAGTTTTAGGATTAAGAGGACAATGATCAGAAACCTGACACTTTTGCATCTCGCCCATGCATTTGAAAGTCAGAGCTCACTTGTTTCAGTTTATGTTTATTTTGCAGGTTACTTCACATCGCGCATGTGACCACTTATTTTTGGAAAGCACGAGTCTGTTCACAGCTGAATTTAAGCCAGTCTTTTACTTTCCTGCATGCTTCTGCACTCTTAAACAGGACAGACTTGAAAAAGTTGACCTCCTCAGCAACCCGAGTGCTGTCGTAGTAAACGGCTATCCACCCAGCTGACACCCTGCAGTGCATTTGTGTGTGAGTATATGAAGCTGTGATCTCTGTGCCATCCCAAATTTCCCCCATAGGGTCCCCCCTAGATGAGCCCCCACCTTACAGAACACCATCCGCTTCCCTCCACACGATCAGGTTTCCTATGTCGCTCTCTCAGGGTTATTGGAAACGGGTGGCATTGGCTCCTATCAGCTGCGTTAAAGTATTTTTAGGTCCTGTCACCTCAACGTGCAAGCAGAGCACAGCCCAAGCCTGTGGACAGCATGCAAAGGCTTCTAAAGGGTAACAGGAGGTGAACACTGCTGGAGGGTTCTTGAGGTGCACCGACGGGGACGGGGAAGGACAGCGCTGTCCAGCAACGTTGGCATTAGAAGACTTGAATGAACACATTTGAAGTAAATAATGTGCCAGGCAAAAGGAAGGTATTTGGAATTGAACTGAAACTCTTGCGAGAAGATCTCACTGGACTTAATCGCACTCACATACAACAAGGTAAAATTTACCTGTACTGATGAACACATCTCAAGGTTTCTGCGTGATTGCATCACTGCTACAGGTGCACCGTTTCCTGGTCAGTTCCATTTTTCCGTTAACTTTGTTCTTCTGGGCAAATTTATATAGATGCATATTTCATTATTTTGCACAATAAAGATAAATATTCATAACAAATTGTTACTTCGGATCAAGTGGTTAAGAATAATGCAGGGAAATTGTTATTGTCAGTTGTGTGCAGTTAAGCAGCACTGCGCTGTCATCTGGACTCCACAGAGACGCATGCCAGTTCTAGTCCAGTGGATATAACTCACGGCTCACATTATTATCCTTATGTTAGTAATGTGTACAGTGCTGTGTGAGCGCCATATATAATTTCTTAGCCCTAGCTACCAGTTTGGGTCCTTCCTTCAGCACCCCCCCTCCCTGGTGTGTGTTTGAAGTGGCCCATTTATCTTCATCTTGACAAATTGGCTGGGGACTGCCTGGATGGGCATGTCACTAATGTGGGAATCTCCGTGTGAATGTGTGTTTGATTATGCAAAACCTCACATGGGGGGAGAAAGATCTGTGGGGCAAATTTCAAGTGTTATTGCTTGCAAAACAAAGCTGCACATAAAGGAAGGACAGACACACAGACAGCTTCATAGAGATGTCAGTAAGATAAAGACAGACAGACAAAATTTCCAAAAAACAATAACTGCAACTGTCGTTCTTAAGTCACCGTTGCACTCTATGACCTGTTGAATTAGTAGAAACAGGATATCTCCAGTGTAAACTTACAGCAGGTGTTAGAATATGATCTACATTATCTACTAAGCTATAAACCAAACATCACAAACAAACAAAACTTAAGCTCTTACCAAAATTAACAAATGACCACAGAGCCCACAACTCAGTGTGTGCAAAGCTGAAATATTAACTCACGGGACTGCCCTATCCTGTTCAAATGAAGAAGGAAAAAATAACTTTTCAGTCTCTTTTTTAATTCTAAATAAAACTCTCTCTAAATTATAAAGTCTCCCTTGAACTTCCCAACTAGCTGCACCTGGTACTTGTTTCCTCCTAATAAGCCTGTACCGGGCCCGACTCCTGCCTCCAGCACCAAGTCAAGTTTTTTCTTGTCATTGACAAAAGGCTGTCAACTCATACGACTTGCAAGGCATGGAACTAAGCCTTTTCACATGCTTTCACCCCACACGTACAATTTCTCAAGCTTAGTATGCTGTTTGCATCATCGTCATCATCAAAATTCTCATAATCTTAAAAATCACGGTGACACCGCTGAAGAGTTTAGCAAAATGCCTCTCCACTCCTTGTGATCCAGTGCTGCTCTTTGGGATCCATTCCTGGGTGTTATTTTCCCATCTTTTCCTCTGTCTGCTTCATTTTCCTCCTTCTGGTACAGTGCCTTGCAGAATGATCTTCTCACGATCCCTCGATCTTGTAACATAACTGTACCACCTCGACTTTGTTGTCTTCACCGTAACCAGGAGGTCTTCAGGGCAACAGGTTGCTTGACTCTCTTGAATGTAATGTTAAGACCTGAATATAATTTTAAGCTCATCCGTATACATTTTCATAAGTTCAGCAATGGAGCTGCAAAACATCCTTCTGTTTGTCTTGTCTATGTCATTCCTGAGGATTCTGAATGTTCACTTGAACTGGCAGCAGCCACATTTGTTAACATATAGCTTTTTAATGTTGGGCTCTAAATGCTTCTCTGTCACTAATGAGTTGTGTCTTCATTTTCTCTGCAGTTCTCTCATGTGAAGGGCATTTTTAGACAAGTAGTGCCAAAAAATGACAATGGAGGTTTTTACCCCAAAGAGAGAGGCGCTCCCCTTTTCTCATATCAATATTGGTGATGGCTGCCTCAATAACAGGAGTAAAGAGGGAAATGATCCAAGTCAAGAAAGTCAGCAGCAGACCCAAGAAGCCAAGACCACCTCCAAGCCAGGTGAGCAGAATAAAAAGGGAACACAGGTACTAAACCTGCAAAAGGATGTCTGTCAGTTGGCCTCCAAGTCCGACGAGAAGTTGCCAGTCCATCAGGAGTGGCACCTGGAGGTTCTGCACAGAAACAAACCTAAGAGAAGCTCTCACTCCTTGGAGGGTCCAGGTGGCACGGTATCGAGGAGGACAGTGTTTGAGAAGTGCGCTGCCAAAGAAAAGGACATTAAGAGACCCTCAACCGAGCATCAGTTGTCGGGGCAGACTGCAACACGCACGATAACAGCAGTGAAGAACACTGCATTCATGGGCCAAGAGGAGATTCCACTTCCACTGCTCGAGGCAAAACTCCAGGACCCCTTTGCCAGTATTTGTGATGCCCCCAGTGTGTGTGGCCTGAAGAGGAAATTCCGCAAGGACTTGTTCTCCAGCACAGAAGTCTTTCATCTAGTGGACAGCTTTACCATCAACACAGGCAAAGATGTTAGTTGATAGCAATAATGTTCAAAAATATACTGTGCTGCATCGGGTCACGTGACACCGATGCGTACAGTAGATGATCACATTTTAGAGTGTACATCACAGATCCTTTCCTCACAAATAACTTGGTCCTCAGCATTGTACCGCATTTGTGTGTTTGCAGCTGAGGGCCCAGAGGGTCTTCTCTGTGCCATCTATCGTCAAGGCCATCACCCACAGACCATGGAGTGAGCTGGAGAAACTACGCGCTGTCTGGGTGTGGCTGTGCCACAACATCGGTAACTTATGCGCTCTTTCCTCTCAGCACAAAATGTTCTTAGCGTTTGTTTCCAGGTGCTGATCCAGCTCTGTTCGCCTTGTTTCCAGAGTATGACCTGAGCGGCTACCTGGGCCTGTCGGAGAAGCTGTGCTCCCCGGAGCAGGTGATCGAACAAGGTCGGGGCGTGTGCTGTGGATACTCCAGCATCTGTCTGCAGATGTGCAGGTGAGGCGGCCACAGCATCTTTCCTGTTGCACTGGAATAATGCGAGGCACTTGGGGTCACTGCAACGTGCATTTGGCATTCCTTATCATTACGTAAGCTGTCTTACATTGCCGTCAACCCCTTAGTTTTCCCAAAACTCCGTGTCAGTTGCTGGTAGATGCAACTACAGTGCTACTAAGATTTGATCTTTGTAAAGGTTCAAGGCTAATGGGAGATCACAGAGGGCTGTGATTGAACACACGGAGTGAAATCTCTGGAAATATCTTAAATGAGGACCCACTACTGGACTTTTCTACCTGCTGTAGAGTTCTGTGCAGTTACCTCCAGTTTATCAGTGAATGTGTTAATAGGGAGCTTGGGATCGAGTGCCAGGAGGTGTCAGGTCATGGCAAAGGCATCGGGTACCAGCTTGGTCAGAGTTACCGGAACATCAAATCCAATCATATGTGGAACGCAGTTCATCTGGATGGACACTGGTACCTTCTGGATGCCTGCTGGGGGGCTGGGAAGGTAGACTTGGACAATAAGACTTTCATCAAGAGGTAGGCATGGGGAGGGGGTTTCTGAGGGGGTCCTCAGAAATGCTGACTTTGCAGTTGCTTTACCAAATAGTCTGGTATACAGCACTGCATAGTGTTTTTACCTCCAGGTCCAATCACCTCATTCCTATAGACATTCCTAGGAGGACCACTTTTGGTTACAAGTCTGTATCCTAAACCACTACTCACATGAGGTATATAAATCTAACACATACCTGCTGGACCAACTGTGTTGTAGCTTTTGCAATGTGAATGACCAGCACCAGTCAGACAACCGGGCTCATGTGCCAGGTGATGTACAACCGATAGGCAAATGTCAAAGAGTGAAGGCCTTGGCATGCAGCTGAAATTGGCTCCATGTTTTCTTTAGGTTTGATGACTTCTACTTCCTGACAGATCCTGAGGACTTCATTGACTCCCACTATCCTGACGACCCAAAATGGCAGCTCTTGGAGAGCCCAATTACCTTGGAAGAGTTTGAAAAGAGAGTTTTCAAGACATCAGATTTCTATCATTTGGGTCTTCACCTCCAGCATCCTACACATTTCCATCTGGTTACAGGTCAAAATTTGTGCTCTACCTGCTCTAAATGTAAATTGCACATTGCTGAAGTTCCTGAAAGTTTGTGAAAGAGTTTGGAGAAATACTATTTGGTGGCCTTAAAGTTGTGACTTAGATGGGAAACAAATGATCTTACTCAGGCTGTGCTGAGCAAGGGTAGGGAAGTGCTGACCACACTTGAGGAGATTGCTAAGTAGAGAAGGAACACTCTTAGGAATTCAACTCAACCTTGTGGAAATGCCTTTCTACCAGGAGGCAGTGTTTGTCATCTCTGTGGGATTATTCACTGTTCCTGAGGTTATTGTGGTGGTGTGACACCTCCATTGTAGTAAGGCAGCAGAGGAGGATGAGACTCAGTGCAAGATCTCTAAAACATGAAGCATGGGTAGCATGACTCACAAACCTCTCCAATGTTCCACTGAAAGCAGATTTCTCAGGACTGGCAAGCTGAGGTAATGGTCCCTATACTTAAGAAAGGGGACTAGAGATGATCCTCCAGGTACAGGGGGCTCACACTCTTGGTCACTCCCAGCAAACCTTCAGGTAGAGTTTTTTTAGAGAAGGCCTCACCTGTTAGGTGAGCCTTATATTCAGGAGCAAAAATGCAGAATTTTTTCTTGCTCATGGAACAGCGAACCATGGCTCTCTTAAGCAGCTTTTTTTAAGGGATGGAAATATGCTAATGCAATCTAAATATCTTTTGCAGATTTAGGAAAATCATATTACCATGCTTCTCAGCATCTGCTGTGGGGGGTATTACAGGAATACAGGAGTTTGAGTTGATGTGTACAGACTAACCCCTCTATGACAGCAGTGTGAGTTGTGTCCGTATTCTCTGCACTACCATGAATCCCTTTGGTGTGGGCATTTTCCACAGCTCCACCGCAACTACGTTTTGGAATTGGAAGATTAAACAGTGTAACATCAGTAATTTTGGGGCATTGTGCCAACCTGTGGAGATGAAGTTGGAGCACAGTCTTTGGATAAAGCTGTCAGTTTACTGCTCCGTGCACATCTGCATCCTCATCTACGCTCATGAGTTTTGGGTAAAGGCAGAAGGACCAAAATCTGAGATACAAGCAGTCAAAAAGTAATTTCTCTGTAGGACCACTGTGCTCAATCTGCATACAATTGTGAGGAACTCAGCAGTCTTAATACCTCAGAGTTGAGTCTTATCCGCTTCAGTTCTAGAGCAGACAATTGAGGTAGCTCAGGAATATCCTCACAATGCTCTCTGGTTGCCTCTCACTGGAGTTATACCAGGCATGCCCCACTTGACAGAGACCCAGAGGCAGACTCAAGAACATTTTGCAGGGCTTACATCTGGCTTGGAAACACCAGGGATACCCTGATAGGTGCTGGAGACCGTGGCAGTGAAGGTTTAGGGTGGCTTGTTTAGCCTGCCAACACCTCATCCATGTCCATGACAAGTAGGAGGAAATTGACTGACTGCCTGACTGAATTTGGCTGCTGCTTTGCTAACCAAGGACTGATGTTCTCCATGCATGAGGACACTCCATACATGCACTTGTGTAGTCCTACCATGCCGAGTGCAGTACGAATGATCAGGTTAGAAACTGTGCTCTTAAAAATGTTTTACACAGCGTACTGTTTTTCACAGAAGGAGGAGAGGCTACGGTGTCCCTTGCTTCCTCTTCACCAGGAGAGTTCACCTATGAAATCTCCCAGAAGGGTGATTCAGAATTCAAGGGTGTAAGCAGTTCCTTTGGTCTTCTGACGGTGTCTCGGCTGGGGATGCAGTTGCGGCTGCTGCCTCCTGCGCGTGGCACATACAACATTATGGTGTTTGCCCGTCCTGCCAGCTCCACAGGCTTGTTTAGCTGGGTCTGCTCCTTTCTGCTGGAATGCCCTGAGCCCAAGGTCTCAGAAGAACTTCCAGATAATCCATTTGTTTTCTGGGGCCTGCAGCCCGATGTTAGCGGTCTGGGCCTGGAGAACTGCAGCTATAAAGCAGATCCATTACTAGTGAAGGATGGGTCACTGGAGCTACAGCTGAAGACCAGCCGACCACTGATGATGGTCTGTGAGCTCATCCACAAGGACCTGGACCCAGATCTGTCCAAGCGTTGCATAGCCAATCAAATTGAGTCAGATCGACTCACCTGCCATATCCTCTGCCCATACTGCGGCTTCTATCGTCTCTCTGTGTTCATCAGGGACTACGAGCAACCTGACAAAAGCTTTCAGAATGCTGGAAACTTCCTGTTGCTCTGCCAGAAGGATCCTGTCAACCTCAACCAGCTCTTTCCCATGAACCTCAGTCCCTCATGTGGGCCAGGCATTAGAACAGCCAACGCGGGTCTCTCCAGATTCAGCCACACAGGTGCAATAATTTACACGCAGCAGGGTAAGTGCACCATCACGTTTCATAACTCTCAGGACTTAAACCTGCATGCTGTACTGTCAAAGGAGCCACACAAGAAAGCAGATTGTGCCCTTGAACGACATGTCCTCCTCACCTATGTGGACTGTAACGTTACACTCAGTATTACACTGCCTGAGCCCGGTGTCTATAGATTAGGACTCTATGGTGGGACCGCACCTGATCAGCAGTTCAGTCTGCTGAGCGACTTTGTCCTGCGCAGCTCCTCAGAAAGCAACCAGCCACCTTTTCCCTGCATCTACACAGCTTGGCAGAGGGGCTGTGTGCTGTTTGAGCCTCGTAGCGGCCTGCTGCAGCCCCAGACCTGTGTGCGTTTCCGTGTTCGTATCCCTGGGGCCAGCAGGGTGATCGTGGTCGGGGAGGAGCAGACTGACCTGCAGCCAAACAAAAACCAGGTGTGGGAGGGTGAAGTGTTCACCGGCATCTCTGGGTCCCAGTTGAGGTTGGCCAGCAGCGCGGACAGACGGGCCACTCAAATGGACGTCATGATGTCCTTTGACATTCTCAGGCAGCAGAATGAGGAGTGAAATACAAGAACGTTGCCCTTCAGCTGTAGATGTACAAAGTTGGCAATCAAATGGGCAAAAAAAAAAAAAATTTTTTAAATACAAAACCGTTTTTAAAACTTCAGTTTTCTGTACTCGCAACACTTTACCTGTATGAATCATGTCCATAATCTAGCGCCCTGCTTGTATTGTAAGTCATTCCTGGCTCCCACTTCCCTGTTTAAGTGTCATGCTACCCTGTCTCTCTGCCAGCTTGTTAGAACTGCAGGAGAAGCAACTTAAAACCTCCGAACCGGAAGCTACTAAAACAAACGGTGTGTGGCTGGATGTAATTCAGAAGATGGCAGACACAACCTGGGAGTTATGCACCTGCCTGTTAGTGGAAAAATAAACCGCAGGTGCTGGCAGCCAACTGATGCATAAACTGCATCATTTTGCTCTTTGCATCACACATGTGTCATAGCGCAAGGTCACACTGTACAAAACACAACATGTTTGTTACACATTTCTTTTACTTTATTAATTCCAAGTGCCTTTAACAGTTGGCTTGACAGAATCTGAGATGCCCCCAACAAAAAGATGACCTGCTCGTTTTTCACCAGTTTCATTCTTATCTTTCTGCATTAAAAATGTTTCCATTACTTTTAACTGGGAAAGATAACCCAACTGCACATTGTTTATAAGTTGCACTTTTAAGTCGAAGTTTGTGTTGTGCAGCTACAATAAACAGCAGTTGACACAGACGTCGCAAAACTTGGCTTGTGTGTTGGAAGGGATATGAATGTTGGTTTTGTTATGCCTTATATAATGAAATAATTATTTCTAAAAAGTCTGCTTATATTTGCATACAAAGGGTGTTGATGTGGACGAATAGGATAACCATGCGGAATTCGTTTCACGTAACTTTGGATGCAGACAAAAGTCCGAATTTCGGTCCGAAACCAAAAGCAAATGAATTTTTGCCAACAGGGAGAAAAACACAAATCTTACTTTGCTGTTTTACGTGCTGTGATCCTGTTTTACGTTTCAGGATCACGGCACTCATCTTGTTGGTGGGGAGGCCATCTTGTTATAGAGCAATTCTGCGTTTGCTTGGAAAACACAATGCGTAAAAAAAGACAATTTAAGTGGTTATTTGGTTAAATTATGGTTTACAGAGCAGTACAAAACTAGATCATTAACAGCAGCAATACAGAGACTAAATTCTGTCCGGATTATAAAAATGTCAGTCATAGGAAAAAAACATCTTGTTAAAGTTCTGTGCAAATATAGGCTTTAGCGAAACTCTGTAATTTAAACAAGCAAAAGAAAATGTTTTGCTCATACATTACAAAGAGTGAGGCACATTTCAAGTCAGAATTTTGATCTAAATTGATCTCCTAGTCTAATTTCATAGTTAACTAGACAGGCTTTCTCTGAATAATCTGTTATATTATTTTAGGCATTTTTGTTTTCACAGCTTATGAATCTTCCCTAAAATTATATTTTGGTGCTCTAACCCAAAAGTAAAGACCCAATGGGATAAACAAGTGCTTATGTGTGTTGGTTGGCACTAAATGGCTTCATGTCATTCACCAGGCTCCACTTAGCTGGGTTTGTTCCTCAACTCTGAGGGTGCCATGAAAGCTTTATGTTTCTCTAATAGCAGTTAAGAATAAAATGAAGGAATAGAAGAAGCGGTGAGCACTTGCTTTCGGGTTTCACAATCTCAGCTTAAAGTACCACTTACATAAGCTGGCGATAAACGGTGGGCTGAGTGTCATCTGTCTGCTTGGCCCATGGTGTTTTCAGCTCATCTTTCTCTTTGCTGCAGAATTTAGCTTGGTCATTTCCACATGGGGGTTGACAGAAGCTGTGCCCTTTTAGAAGGGAGTCAGTTTTCCAAAATGCAAGAGGAGGCGCATTTTGCGATTCCACCCCTGGTAGCAGCATTGCGCAGAGTTTTCAGGAACTGATCGAGACTAAAAGGTCCAGAACAGGCATCTCGTCTAAATCGCCTGCAACCACTACTGGCTTGCAATACAAATTTTATAATTTTTCACTCGCAAGTGCACAAATTCCCCGCTTCCACTCTTTGAAAACCTTATCAAAAAAACAGAAACGAGACAATTCCAGATTTTGACCATTTCATGAAAAAATATTTTCATCCATTTTTCATTGTAATAACAAAACCCCTTTAGACTCAGAACTTTGTTTTTGTCCTATAACTTCAGTGACAAAATCTGTAGCCTCCACACTACAAAAACACACAGCACTAGAGTATGCGAGTGTGGCACAGGGGGTGGCTGGCATAGCAGGGGGCTGCGCTCCAGCATCCCGCGGGGACTGCCTAATGCCGGCCGAGAGCCCCGACCAAACACGATCCATCACGCTTCCTTTCAGCCGTGACTTTGGGAGGTGCTGGAGAGAGACTTTGGATTCAGCACCATTCCTCTTCCAGTCCTTCTGATCAAGCCATGGTAACACTATGCGGGGCGGTCTGCTGGGTGCCAGGAATTTCCCAGCAGCAACCAAGCCCCATTGTTTTTGGTCAATTCGACTGGTTTCCAATTGCTTTGGAGCTGGAGTGGTCCCTGCTCCGCCACTGCCCGCATGCTCTAGCAGAAGACTTACTGAAGAACAGCTCGCTGAGACCCCATTCACCAAGACTGAGCGAAGAGGACCCTCCACCCGCATTTCCCTACAGGAAAAGTGAGCAGAGTGCATTCTAATGAAGGCACTGGAGGACAACCATAAAGACCCTCGGCTGTCTTTATAATTTTCCTTGTTTGTTATACTGAACGATTCTTTCAACCATCATTTCAGCAAACCAATTTGTTAGTACCAGTCTGGTGAAAGTCTACTGCGAACACATTTACGTAGATACTGTATTAATAGATGCTGAAGGTTTACAAATTTAGTGCGGTTTGTTGAAATAAATACCGTTTTATATACAACTTGGACCCTTTAATGGCTGCAATATGTTGCAAAAGTTAAACGTGAGCTGGAAACAAATGCTTTAAAATTGTACCATGTCAGGTTGTACAATGAGGCATCCACACTGTATCTCCAAATATAAATTCCAGCCCCAGTACCAACAGTGCATGGAAAGGTGACCATGAAAGCTAATCTAATGCATTTCATACAAAATCTATATGAGAAGCAGCACATTCTCTATAACAGTTACAGAGTAAATAGAAAATAAATTAGTAAGAAGCAGCATAGTGTAAAGCCTGTTTCTCAACAAACATGCCTCATTGAGACCATATACATTCAAAGCTTAAACGTAAGGAACTGCATAAATTCCAAAATTTCAGACAAGTTTTTGGGACTTGCAAAGTCATTTCAGATCACCCAGAAGATGATCTGACAACCCCAGATCAGCATGGACAGCACGCGTGGCACGCATGAATAAACTGGTCTGCCAATCTGGCTGATCAAGACATTCAATTTGTCAATCCATTATGGTTAAATGCACATAAATTTTAACTTTTACCAAGTAAAGCTGCACGTTCCCATGTACCATCTCCCGGAGGCATGTTTTTCGGCCAAAACCTTTAAAAGCGTGACCACTTTAAAGCATGTGGCTTGACCAGGTAACCAACAGAGATTCTACACAAGGTGGTACAGGAAGAGGGGCCAACAGTGTTTCCACACTAATTTGCATGTTTGGTCACCATAAAACTGGTGCTTTTTTTTTTTTTTTGGTCCAATTGACTTTTATGAAAGCATCTATCGACATTTTATTAGTTTTAAGGTCAAATCTTTCTCACGCAACAGATGACTGTAAATTCAGGGTCTTCTAACAGGACTGGGACAGGCCTACCCCATTATAAATGTTTGCTTAGGAGATTTATTTTTCCAACCAAAAGCAGAGAGTAACCTTTTTTCCCTGTGGGTATCTTTAGGCATAAATGTTTTATGAGCATTTTGTCAACCCTCACAGTTTAGAAAGATGTCAGTATTAAGAGGAGACAAATTTATGGATGTTTCATGGTGCATGCGTTTCTCACCCATGAATGAGTAGTGGTGGTCTAGGCATGGCTGAGGTGTTCTACACTCCTTCTGAAGTCTCAAAGTTGAATGAATTAGCAAAAACCAACATGTCCCTAAGTTGCTGGAACGTTGCGGTGGCTCCGCAAAGAGTACCACATTAGTGCGAGCCAAAATAGCTCAAGAAGGCTAGGATCTCCCTAAAATTTGGCACATGACCACGTGAGCACAGTGTATCTGGACTGTCACATACATTTTGGGCGTTCAGCTAACCTCAAGATATCATTGGTTTATTCAGTTCATTGGATTTGTTAAGCTGGGGACCCTCAGTACTGTTTATTTGAATACATATATTATTTTTTTTAGTATAGTACACTACATGGGACTTTATGGTATATATTCATTGATTTTTTTTTTTTAAATGTTGAGTTTCGTTAGCATTTTGATGTTTTTTTTTTATTTTGGAAAAACATTAAATAAAAAATGTGTTACAGTAAAGTGTCCATACGGATACTGATAGTTGTGCAATGAGTCTACTTCTCCATTAAACTCTCACATGGGAAGAAAGCAGAATTTATCCCACAAACTATCGGCACCAAAACCTAATATAAAAACCCTCTATGTTCAAATTTTTGTTTAAATGGCTCTTTAAAGTTTATGCCTAACCATCTATCAGCTGACCTACACTTGATCTGAGCTGATATGTGAGTGGTTATTGAAACTGCTAAGGATGTCCTGCATACAGGATTACAAAGTCTGACAGAGTAAATAAAACAATGTAAGAAAATTGCTAAATGACCAGGTAATGTTGCGCAATGAAAGTATTTGACCTTAGTCACTTATTTCGGATTAGTCCTCTTCAGCAATTGTGCAAAAACTGTCGACCACCCTCCTGCGTTTAGGTGAAGCTGGACACGCTATGTAGACAAGCACAAGTCATGCATAGTCCTGAAAGTCAAGCCCGATATACCAGGGTGCTGCCCTCAGCACAAACACAGTTCAGGTGTTTCACACAAACATTAAAAATATCAAGACTCTTGACTACAGCTTGGGCACCTGACCTAACAAAACCATCCGAATTTGGATCGTAACTAATCTGAACCCCGAAATTATAACGTGCTATTCTGCCAGCCTTTGCTGTTCAGAACAGCAGAACATGACCATGGGTGCATGATCTAGTAGGAAGCTAAAGGACATTCAGCCTCGCAGTCTTTATTGCCGAGACTAAATGAATGTTGCAGATCAAAGTTTCTTGTCAATGGTTAGATGAGAAAACCAGAGACCAAGACCAAGCGCCAGGCCCTGCTTTCTCTGCCATTTTGGCAATCACAGCTTAGTTTTCTGTGCAGTTATCTGTGGTTCTGTGGGCAAATAATAAACACTGAGCCCAAATTTTATATATATTCATCCAAATGAAGAGCTGTTCTCCACAGTTTATGCACATAATAATGGAGGTAAATAGACCAGTGCTTCTTCTGCAAATACTTAATTTTAACCACCCCACCCTACCCACTTTGAGTTCCCCAAAGAACTTCATAGAGGAAGATCTTCACAGACCACAGTCTTTAGGACTCAAACAGGTCCCAGTGACCCCGCTGCTCCAACTCCTTGTTGAAGGTCTCTATCTCCTTGTTGGCCTTCTCCACATACTGGTCAACGAACTGTTCCATCACTGCACAACTTTTATGTAAGGAAGAACATTGCGCTCGCTTCAGGGGAATTATTCACGCAAATGTCTTCTTGTTGACACATTTGGGGTTACCGTTAACTGTTAGTGAAAGGATACATGGATGAAAGGTCATTTTTTCTCCAAAGAAGTTCACAAACTGGTTGCCATTGTAAAAGTAGCCAGATGGTAGAGGATCCAGGAGGTGCTCCACCTAAAAAAAGTAAAGTGCAATGATCCAGTTGGGTGAACTTTATAATGGTGTTTCAAAACACACATTTTCCTCACTTCTCTGGATAAGGAACAACAGTGTTTGTTTTGTCTTTTGCACAGCCATGCTTTCCATGACTCACATGGATCATTTTGATCTCTTGCATTGTCAATGTCTTCTTTGTTTTCAAGGCTTTCTTTGCAGGTTTCTATGACCAACGAAGACAAAATGTGACACACTATGTTTAAAAGGTACAAACAATTTATAAAAACGAATCAGACCGGTGAAAGAGAAGAAAGGTTACATTTAACCTGTATTTTGCTTCTTTCCACAGCTAAAATCTGTACTGACTGTGATTTATCATTTATCTTCAAGTTTGAGCTGACAACCTGCTTACCTTTAATCCCTGAATTGAAATGTGAAAGCATTTCACTGTGGATATGAAGTCAGTTGAGTTTACTGGGAGACAAACCACTAAGGGCTGACTGGCACCATACCTGCCGGGTGCACTGGCGTAGCCAGTTCTTGAGACCCTCCTGAGTGAGGCCCACACCTTCAAACTGCAGGAAGTAGCTTCCAGCATGGGGGCAGGGTCCTTCCAATGCTGGAACCATGCTCAAGGTTCCCCTGAGTGTGCTGAAGCTTACCTCCATCAGCATATCCAAGTCTAGAGGAAAACAGTAACAAGGTAGCTGCCCGGCGGCACTCCACTTTGTATGTGAGCACGAACATCGTGTCATATCAAAGCTTGGTCACACTGTGAGATGAATACACTCAAAAAAAACAATCTACCTGAGAACTTGACACTTCCGTGAATGTAGTAGATATTTCCGCTGAAAGGGTTAGGCTTCAGAGCTGACTTCAGTTCTGCAGAAAAAGAGTAAAATACACAAACACAACATAAGAGTGATAGCTTCATACTGTAGTTAAAGGAGAAATAGTAAACTAAAGATATTTTATGAACAAAAGGCGTGGTCAGCCCCAGAGCCCTACCTTTGCATTTGGCTGCAAAGAGAGGTCGGTCCAGTGGACGGGTGAAGGTTACACGCTGGTGGTTTATGACGGGAGCTATGACGCCAGAGCAGAACTTACCCTCATCCCTGGAGCGCACAAAGACACCCACCAGTGTATGCAAACACTACAATTTAGATCAATAGTCACTATAGCAACTTTTATAGAATCTAATAAACGTTTTCTTAAAACAGCAGAGCAGAGTGGCTCCAAGGCAATGTGATCTAACCAAGTAGGCGCAGATCTGTTTGTAGGTTTCCATGTGTTTCAGACACTAACTAAAAGTCAGAGGGCTCCCATCCGAGTACAAGAAACTGGTCACAAAGAAAAGACTGCAAACGGATGGTTTACATGGAACAAAGACCTTGCGGAAGACAACACAGAGCTGCTGATGCGACTTCTGACACAAAATACAGTGCAGAATTCAAGCAAGGCCAAGATGATTATCTTTAGAAGTGGAGAGGTGATTTTTTCAGAAAAAGTCTTTCATGCAGGACTGGAGCAGCCAAAAGTACAAAATAGGCAAAAGTGCAATCATTTCTTTACTTCTTAATGTAGATGTGTCTCGTGAATTTTTAACAGCAAACAAAACTTTAACTGGGACAGTAAAAAGGGACACGGCGCAACATACAAGCCAGGGTACAGAAGGTAACGGACTCTCATCATCTGAAGCTCAGAAAAGCTGCTCTTGGACAGAATCAACTCCACATCTTCATTCCTAGAAAAGGCAATTATTAACTTGCATCTCTGTAAGTGGAGACTAAATCATCTTTCTTTGACTTTTTAAGCTTTAACTGAACCTCGCGGAAGCCGGCCGCTAGTGTAGCAAATGGCCCACCTAGTGATAACTCCATTTTCAGTGAGAATGAAGGAAGCCCTGGGGTTGGAAGCTCGCACCAGCTGCTGCATCTGCTGTAGGAGTGGATGTCTTGGCTCCTGCGTCAGTCCCGTGAAAACTACAGTGCTCACCAGGCCTGGGGTGTACAGAAGGATACAAAACCTGTCCTACAGGGCCAACATTCAGGCAGGTAGACTGAAGACCACATACATTATACACTTTAAGAAACTATATGCAGTAATTTCATACCACAAATGACAAAAAACATTAGCTCATAGAAGTCACACATATGCATAACTAACAGAAATGACATCAATGATCCACAGGTCAGCAGAGACCCATAAAACCCTTAGACCATAGATCCATCATTCCAATACCATAACCACTCGTGCAATGCAGGGCTGCAGGGGTCCAATAGCTATCCAGGAGGCTAAGGTGTGACACACCCTGGACACTCACTATGTACCATTTAGAGCCAGCAGTTCACCTAAAATTCATGTCTTTAAACTGGGGGAAGAAACCACAGTACCTGGAAGAAATTCACACAAACTTGAGGAGAATATGGAAATGCCACACAGACCGAGTTGGGTATGAACACACATGCTGAGTGCTATGCAATTTGCTTTTATTAAATGATTGTGTAAGGGGATGTGGTATCGCAGCTCCTGGGCTGCTTTCCTCATGTGGGGTTCAAGACCAGCTCAGGGATATGTGTGGGGTTTGCGTGTTCTCCTCCGTGTTTGCTCCCTTCTAAGGAAACAATATGCTGGAAGAAGACTATGGCAAACCACTTCTGCTCCTCCTTGCCTTGAAAACCATCTCAGTGGTCCCCAGGAGTCAGTAATAACTCGATGGCACTTTCCAATTACAAGTGGCTGGTTATCCATGTGATATAAATTTTGTCTTAGCTGCAAAAGACATCTTGTTTTGTTCTCATGTTGTCATCAGCTGATCACTGTCCTGTGAGCTTGTCAGTTCTATTTGCGTTTTTCTTGGGATTTTTAGAATTTGTAAGGTCTCCCGGTGTCCATGTTGTCTTCCTCTGGTTGTTCTGGTTTGCACTTTTCACAAACTAATGAAATAAAGTGCCCTTGGTGGATAAGTACATGAGTGACTGTGTCAGTTGCCCTGTGGTGGATTGGCACCCCACCCAAAGGTAACCCAGGCTACCTGAGCTTCCATATAGGCTCTGGACTGCAGCAACCCTGACATGGACCAGTGTTTGGTGGGTAGTTCATAATGCAAGGTATAATGTGGCCCACTAAACAGCACTCATGTGGGACCCACTAGACAATGGTAAGATAAAGACATAGACAGTTTACCATGGCTGCATTGCTCCAAGAGCTTGGGAAACAGGTATCTGCAGAAAGAGAGGCATAAAGGCATCTTCTTATTCTACCACAGAGATGTTTGAAGGGGTTTCAGCAGCAGTTCTCACCAGGGAATGACACAAACCAGAAGCTACTGATATGTTTAGTATACAAGTATACATACATTTGTATGTTTGTATGCTTGAACATCACCTGATGGAGCACAGAGAAAGCAGACCTTGGCCAAAAGAGGTGAAAAAGTTCTCATTTTAGCAAAAAAATGGTCTGCAGGAGACTCTGGAACTGAATACAAACTTCTCATGTGAATGCTCAGAATCAAATTAAAAAGGAAGAGTAAATCCATCCAGTTTCGTGATCTTGAAAGTATATCTGGTATTTTCAAGCTGCATTCAAAACCATGTAAGAAGTTTAACACTGTAAGGTGCTTTGGAGGAAAGCATTGGCAAAAAAGCTACATGAATACAAGTCTGAGTACAGAAACACAGTAGAGTTTCAGGGGTTTCTTTGCGTGTCCCCTAATGAAACAATTTTATTTTTAAAAATGCTGGTAAGAAATGGCTTCTCTGTCCTGCACCTCACCTGTGCTCCATGTATGAACTGAGGGGATCGACACAGGCGGTGATGGCTCCCACACTGAAAGCTTCGCGGGTCTCGGGGTCTGGGTGGGTAAGCACAGCCTGAACCACGTCCACCACATCAGTATATCTGAGGCAAAGAAAAAAAGCAGCACAGTTACAAGTCCACAGAAAAACGTTCAGGTGTGGTCCATAGCAGGGTTCTTCACATCTCCTGGCCTACAATCAGAGTGAAGTACAGGTAAGCTTTTAACTTAGGAGATGCTGCGTATATGAGTGAAATAATGAATATCCTTTACCAAGATACAACCAAATATGAGGCTGATCTTTCACATTTATGAGTAACAAGAGGTTACAGGTTGCCAGATTGCACCTTACGAGCTCATTTCTAAGAACGCAGAAAGTAAGGGGACACCTGAACTTGACTCAGCACACATGACCGATCCAGCACAGACTATGGTACAGTACACTGGATCCTCAACCAGCACATATCTACCACTAAAGTCACTTTTACTGTTTTCATTGTTTGCCTTTCTCTCTATTTTTCAGTCTCTTAAAAATAAGGGTTGGTATGTATGACTGTTTTGAGCACCCTTTCATCACCAAGAAAACTGAAAGCCTCAGCAGTCCTTTGCTTGCAGCAATGACTGCATCAGCTGCAGATGGCAGGTGGCCTTACCCTGGAGTAAGCACCAGTAACCGGGACACTCGCTGAGATCCCGTAGCTGAGTGAGCCCCGTTTCCCATCTGACTCTGCACCAGGAAAGTCAGGTAGCGCTTAAAGTGCACATGGGAGAAGAACTCACCGCTCTCCAGGGCAGGGTGGTAAACCGCCCACCTGTAGACCACAGCAGCACATAATCGACACATCTGTGCAGTCATACTATTGGTAAGAAAAAAAATCCATGGAAGATAACTACAGATTAAAGTGGCTCTCACCTTTCACAAGACTTCTTTGTGTTCACCAGGAAGTTACAGAGACTGTCTTTGGCGCTCCCGGGTATTCCGGTCAAAACAGTGATCACAATCTGTAAAAACCCATAGTCCAGGGGATAGTATGGTGACTAAGATGACAGGCTTGTAACTGGAAAGCTGCTGATCACAGCGCCAAGGATGTGTGCTTAAAAATACCTGAATTGTTCCCGCCATATAACCAGGTATATAAAAGTGTTTAATTGTAGGTCACTTGGGGCAAAATGCCATGATAAAACGGTTGCCAGTGACTGTACTGAATGACTGGTGCAGCAGTCAGGGTAAAGGCCTTGTCATCATACACCAGTAGTGGGACCGGTTTCCATGAAGGTCTTAAGTTGTCACGTTCAACAGTTTAAACCTTATGTGCCCATGGGGTCTGCAGACAATGAATATTGAGTGAAATGCAGTTAAAAACAGTTAGCACAAACAATGAGCAGGGTAGTGGTATGCATAGGGCAGAAACTTTTCAAAGTTGCTAACACAAGAGTGAGGAAGTTCAGTCTGAGGTCCAAGCACTGCTGTCAAAGATCTGAGGAGGGGATGAAAAGCCACAGCCACGGTCTGGGAGATGACGTAAAAAAATGTTGCTTCATCATTGAAATTTTTTGGTGAGCTGCAAGAAGTGTACAGTGTGTGACTGAAGAGGAAAAGAGTCTCAACTCCCAAGAACTCTTCAAATGGGAAAAGAAAAGTTAATTCCCAAAACCTTTCAATCAGCTCTTGTACTGTAGATGCAATTTTATTTACTGCATCTTAGATCAGCCTAGCACAGAGCGGTAGATACACACCTGTCCTGCTTGGCTGTTATGGCATGAAGCTGGATCTCTCTGATTAAGTAGGACCTCAAGGTGTTTGCTCTGCAGAGGCTTCTGGCCCACACTGCTGAGGGCAAAGTGCTGTAGAAACCTGAGGGAATAAAGACAAGAGAAGAGTGATCAAAAGGCCAAAGCATGAGGGTTAATTCAGCACCTGAGGCCATAGCAGCTATGAACTGAAGTTATGTGATCAAAAACAGACTGCTGTAACTACATACATGTCTAGTAACTACTGAAATGACACAAAGTGCACAGACTCAGTGGCCACTTTGTTAGGTACACATGGTCATCCAGACAGCTAATCAGGTTACTGCAATTCAACAGATTTAAAGCATAGAGACCAGGTGGAGAGATTCAATTGCTGTTAGCGTAAGTGCTAGTAAAGTTACCTGCCACTGCCTGGGTTAAAAACGTGTAACGGTGGAAAGGTGAACATAATTATTATATAACTCCCAATTATTTCACCCACTCACAACTTTGCTACAGATATGCTATGTTCAAGAACTACGCCTTAGTTTGGTTGTATGGTATGGTTCTCATCCCCTATGTATTATTCTGTTTTTCCTGTGCTGCTATGTTGTATATCTACTGTAGTGTGCACCACAGTGCCAGAGAAACTTCATTTTGTTCTCAGTTTTACATCTGTATAAAATATTAAATAATATAGAATAATATAGAATATTTAAAAATAAAGTGACCTTTGAACCTTGCAATGCACTTCAGCATTTAAATTATTTGCCACGTCTAGGATGGGGACTACGTACATGTCAAGCTCAGGAAGTACTGGGGTGGTAGCCTTCAGGAGGCCATCGCACTCTGACACCAGTGGGGTACGTCTTTCGCACAGCTTGCTGAGTTGTAAAAGCCTGTGGCACAATGGGCACAGTTAGCTTCTCCGTATCCAAAACGTGCAACTCTTTAAAGTCTTCTGCACTTGCAGCACAAGGTTAAACTGAAATTCCTTCACTCACATGGTGCTCTGCTCTGGGGAGAGTTGTTCCTTGCCAACTGTCTGAAGAACTATTCCAGAGTCAGGGGTCTGCTGCTGCCACACAGACACCACCTGGAATAGGTTCAAGGTTCAAGGTGCATACAAATACATAGACTTAGCCCAGTTGTACGAATGACACTGAGGAAACACAGTACCAATATCCTTTTTTCATTTTATTTCATTAAACGGATTTGTCACTTCAAATAATTTATCAGTGGAACCTGGGGACCTGGAAGACAATGAAATATGCAGTCATAGGGGTGAGAAAGTAACTGCCCCTTCAAAGTCAGCGGTTGCTACACTGACTGGAACCAAATGCTTTCTGTAGGTGTTGACCACGGTCTCGCATTATTGTGGAGAAATTGTGGTTGACTCATAGATGACTTGTTGTCACAGTCAATAACTTTAGCAAAAATTTATCCAGGAAAATGGAACAAGGCTCATTTTGTGCAGTAGTGCTCACACCTTTAAGTAGAAGGCTTTGTAGGCCTTGGACTTGTTTTGCAAGGCAAAAGCTAGGGCACAGGAGGTGCTACGGAGCTGAAACGGCAGGTGGGGAAGTAGGGAACCCTTATAATCCAGGAAAAGGACTGCCACTGAGCTGGAGGAGTCCTATTACAAACACAAGGAACAGGACTGAAACAGCAGACAAAATGCAGTCATCCCATCACATTTATTCAAAATATAATATAAATAACTCCAAAACAGGCAAACTTCTGAGTACTTTGGGGAATCAAACTCAAGTTCAATTACTAAGAAGATGTAGTGCTATCATGAAAAATAAAGTGATATTAGGCAAAGGCCATGGGGTGGTGTGGGAAGCTGGGTGTGGGCAGAAGAATGGCAGCTGGCAGAGTGGGGGGATCGGGAGCAAGGCCCATTTTCTGAGTGCTATTGGTATTCACTGCATCATTCCTCAGGCCATTAGGGGTACTTGGTCCTCAAAACAAGCTTTGTTGTTCAGCCCTTTACTCACAAAAACATGCATGCAAAACAGCCGCTTATTCCTGCTGCTTGGGAAGACACGGGAATCCTTTTTGCTCTACGTTCAGATCTGCTGGTTAAAAGAGCTAAGCTCGTGCAGGACCGGGAATTCCTCTGCGCTGACTGACTATGTTTTGGCACTCCTGGAGAACAAGGTATTGGTTTGGGTCCGCAGGGGCCCGTGAGGGCACATGAGCACCAAAGGCCTCGGCGGAATCTCTCAAGCATTCCCAAGCTTGTATTACAGCACTGTGAATAATTACTAACTCCTCCATATTCTGCAAACAATCCTGGCTTAAACACATGAATCCACCTAACCGGCATCCTGTGTTGTTCACGTGAAAAACACACAGAAATGACACAATTAGATATATTTATACACCAGGCTGTTGA
Source organism: Heterotis niloticus (assembly GCA_018136845.1). Lineage (NCBI taxonomy): Eukaryota > Metazoa > Chordata > Actinopteri > Osteoglossiformes > Osteoglossidae > Heterotis > Heterotis niloticus. The sequence continues at coordinate 21,964,586 of CM030904.1, read as the reverse complement.
GACTGCTTTTGGATTTGAAGGTTGCAGGTTAAAACCCCACTTCCTGCTGTAGTAAGGTTCTTACCCTGGATTGCACCTGCAAAATAATGTCGGCCTAATAGGTGAATAAATCAGTGGAAGTAGTCTTACACCCAAAGTCTGTTTGGAGAAAACCTCCTCTTGCTATAGGACCCTTGAGCACAATAACACGAAAGTAAGGAGGCGGTAGTCTATAGTAGCTGGTTTTCTTACAGAAGGAACGGTGATGCCTGGAATGAAATAGCCAGATGGATGCTAACAAGAGACAAGACCCCTGGGCCTTAGGACACCTAAGTATTTCTGTGCAAAAAACCTGATACAAGCTGTTGTATGGAATAAAATACCCAAGGAGAAAAAACTACCCAGTGAGCAAAAATGTTGTACTGAGTAATAAGCATGGGGTACATATTTTTGCAACTTGTTATATGGGACCCCATTATATGATGCCTCGAAGTATGTAATAGCGCTGAATGACCAAGTGATGAGCGCTGACTGGGGTTCTGATGGAAGGGATGAGGACATTGAGAGGGTCTTCACAACACAGCTTTTATTAACACTGGGCGGCTACAGAAGGTAACAACCAGGAAGGGTAAATAGAAGAGCTGCTCTTTAACCTCCACCCTGAAGTCGGTTAACCACCTCAGTCCATCTGCCTGCACACCAAAACCGTGCAAACCCCAATCGCAGAACACTATGGTCTACAGTTGCATGCTGGAATTAACCATTTACCTGCAATACCGACACCGGCCACCAGACAATCTACACACATTGTCCCTTGCTACACTGTTACTGGTAATACTGGATTAAGACTGACATGCAACTTGGCCTTATTCATTTAGCTGATGTGTTTTCCAAACCGAGTTAGGATGTTAAACTACTTGCAGTGATTTTCCCATTTCACAGGTGGGTAATTCTTGGTAAAGCACGTGAGGGTAAGTACCTTTGTGAGGGGCATTACAGCAGGAGCCAGGATTTAAACCTGCAACCTCCACGGCCAAAAGGAAGCAGCTGAAACCACTACGTTACCTGCAGCCCAACTTCCACAACTGTCTACAAACCAAATAACACTGGGAAGAAAGAAAAACAGAACACTGAGACTTACCCCTTCAAAGTACCTAAGAGCTCTGATGTGGTTCCTCAACAAAATCACACTGCCGTAATGCGGATGAATGAAAAGAATTCCTTCTGAGAAGAAGCTGATTTTTCCTGTGATTACAAATACATCCTTAATAAAATGAAAGTAAAATAAAAACATTCTCAAAGGTCAGGTCCATGGAATGAATCAACACGCTGTCTTCACTTATTGACTTTACAGTTATTTAGTGGTCAGCTGACTTTTTTCTCCAAAGCATCTTGCAACTTAATATACTTACAATGATTCAACTATTTATATTCATAGCATTTTTTCCATCATAGATAAATGATCATCCCTGTTAAGAATTTTAAACAATGGGAGTATTAATACTTAAAAGTTCTTGTTAGGATTTTGGCAAATGAACATAAATAAACTTTCATCAAAATATCCTGGGGAAGGTCACAGTGGTCTGAAGTCTATCCTGGAATCACTGGGCACTAAGCTATATATCTCATATGTAAATCCATTGCTAACTAAAAATTTTAAATATGCCTTCATAGTTACATAAATATAATTTTCTTATATATAAATATATACAGCATATATAAAAGAAATTATATGAAGGATCTTCATACAATAAAATTAATATTTGTTTGGCTATTAACTGTGCACTGGTGACCAAAGAAGGAACGGCTGTACCTCATGTCATGGTCATATCGACCCATAAACAAATCAGAATTAACAAGGAAAATTCAAAAGGTTGAGGTGATATTTCATAGGAGTAACTGACATTAAAATTATCGCACATTTTATAAAGGAAGCCCTCTTTATCCAAATAGTTCACCGTTGTTTTTATGAAGCACTATTACTGGTGGAGTCTGATAAAATGCAGGTTTCATGAAATAAATAAATGCTCAACTAGTCTAAACAGCATAGATAAGTCAGTCTAAAAACATAAGAAATGCTTTCAAAACTCGGCATAAACCACGTGGGAGCGATTAAGAACACCAAGACTAAACCACAAGCCTTTCAGGAGAATAAACTAATAGAAATGCTGGACTAAGAAAGCCATCTGACATGTGTTTGTGCGAGTGAAACGTTCTGAATGGTCATTCTTTTACGCCAAACAAAACTGAATAAATTATGACCAAATCTCAGTTACAGCATTTGTGTAAGTGAAGCTGACAGCAGCTTGTAAGGTTGTGCTTCAGCGATTTTCTGAACTTTCCACTCTGTGCCATGTGTACAGCTTTTCATTGTTTTATTAGTTTTTTAGACTATTCTTCAAATTTTCTATTTCACATACAGGTACATCACCAAATGTTTTAAAGAATTTCAAACTAAAATGGATTATCATACGTATGTTTTTCAGTATGCCAGCCAGGAGTGAAAGGGCTGCAAAGATTTCTGGTTGGTGTCACCTTCCATAGCAGAAGACAGAGGACTGCTGGACAAGACCAAGGCAGAGTCTCTACACCAGAGGGCTGTCCCTAGGAAAGTGTCCACTTCCTCCTGTGTAAAGAGACCAACACACACACACAGACAAAGGAGGCAAAGCTCAGTAACAGTACACTGAAAAGGACATAATAACTTTAATGATAATATATAAACAAAATAGTTAGACATGTTGTCATTAGGTGGTGTCACCTTTAGCAGCTGCTGGACCTCCTCAGAGAGTCTCACCTCTGATTCCTCTACCTGCAATGGGCACATACACATCACGCAGTATGTAGCACGCTAAAGGCTATGAACTTCCTCCAAAGAACAGTTTACACAATACCTAACCCATTCTGTTCCTGAACCCATTTAAACCATCATCATCATCATCATCATCATCATCATCATCATCATCATTCTCGTAACCTTGAAAGTTGTTAGGGGACCAACAGTGACTTCCTCTTGAGCTCCTGCCACCCCTCACCCCTCACCTTCTCTGGGACATGGTCAACCTGTACACTGCTGAACGCTGTCTTCTCATCTTTACCCCCTTGTACCACAGTCTTTCCCACTTCAGCACCACTCAGCCCCATAACATGACTGCAGCAACTCAGCATCTTACTTCACTGCAGCCAGAAGGTTGGTCTGCTCCATTCTACTTCCCACTTCATCACAAATAAACACCACAAAACAATATGACTGTGATAGTTGCCTGGTTCTTCTCACAGCATTTGCTGGCTTGCTGTAATAATGACAAACTGCAAAAAATGGGGTGTTGCCCTGTCTCCAGCCTCTAGACTTCAGTATTTTGGAACGGATCCCTAGCTGCTGCGGTTAAAGTATAAGCTGAAGGTGAAACGTACCAGCCAAGAGACGTAACGCGGCACACCTGCAGTCAGGATGGTGAAACAGCTGTCACAGGTGATGCTGGTACCTGTAAGACAAAGGGGGAGCTGCTGAGGTCTGAGCACCTGGCTGCAGCCTGTTTTGCTACTGTGTACGACTGGGGCAGCTGGTAGTACCCTGGATCCCTTTGGACTCAAAGTACTTGGAGCTGAATCCCATCTCCTTGAGCAAGAAAAAAAACTGCTCTCAGTGAAGAAAAAGGTGAAGTTATACAACGCTGTATAAATGGTTAAATCATTCTAAGCAGTTTAACACTCATTCAGTCTGAAGAAAAGTGGTTGTAAATGTAAATCTGTGCATGACACTGTAGAAAGTTCAGGAACTTCAGAACAAGGCAACCTGTTACTTTCCACTGGACAACATGGCCTGGTTCTGAAGATGAGACTGTAGATGAGAGTGTGTTAGGTTTTGCATGAGTGTTACAAGTAGAGATGTTCAGCTGCTTCTGAAAGCATTTATGTGCAAAAGGAAAGCTGTGTGGCTGCACATGTGAAGAGAACCTTTGCAAGAAATAAAATATAGTAAAGTTTTACTCTGCCTCCTTGGGAAGCCTCCAGAGAAATAGGAATGACATAAAAAGTGTGCAAAATAAAGACTGCAGGTTGGAGTTGCATTCTTGTCTTGCCTTGCCCCTGAACATCCAGGACAGATTCCAGAAAGGACTCTGAGAACACCAGGGAGCCAAGCTTCTCCTCTCTGCCCAGAGGGTCTGCAATGTCACAGACTTCCATGGAGGCCTGAAAGGAGAAAGGAACGTACAAATCTCATTGCTGTTAGGCTATTAGTGGGAAATGTTTTTACACAGGTAGTACTTTTTTAAAATATGAACTCCTATGACTCTCTTTAAGTGAACTAGCATACCAATACTTTAAACTCAAAGAGAAAAATGACGCAGATAAAGTCAGTATGAGTCACTTACAGTTTTAACTGAGAACCTGCTGTCCGCATTGCCTAGAGGGATTATTCTGGAAACATAGAAAACAATAAAAGGTTGAAAGCAGACTCAGTGCTGCAAGAAAAGGACTAAGTCTGTATCTTTATTTATTGTACAAAAGACCTGCATATTAACAGCATGGCTTCACTGATAAATGTGTAAAAGTTTAAGACAATAGTTGAGTGCACAGCTTAAAAAACAGTACAAAAGTACTAACCGTCCTTCATTATTCACAGCTTGAATGCTGAAATTAGATTTTGACCTGGAAAATAAATATTTGACATATCAATTTAAAGCTTTCGTGTTTTTCAGAATTTCAAAATTGCAGAAAATGTTTGCACTTCAGCGCAAAAATATGACTTTTGAAACTTCATGTTGCATCTGTCTATCTACTTTACAAGTGCTTAGGCAGATCCTTAGCCAGTAACGAAAGAACTGGACAAACCTCGACAAATGTGAGCTCAATTTAAATTTAAACCCGCCATGCAAAAAAGTTAACTCAGGGCTCACTTTAGCTTTTAAAACTAATCTACCCCTTCTAACTGACACATGAGACCTTTAAAGAGTCTGTTCTAACAGCCTTATTCTACTAATCTTCTCCTGCTCCAAGAAAATGTAAAAAAAAAAAAAAAAAATCTAAACACATTATAAATTCAAAATCAATGCAAAACTTTCTGGGTTCATGGGTTAAATCCATAAAATCCATATGAAATCACAACAAAATTGCAAAAAAAAGGCAAACCGTGAGGGGATCAAGTTACCACAATTTCATAGTAACTGGTGACACTGGGTGCCAGGGTCTAAACAAGTCTAAAGAATTTTGATTTCTTTTTTTTTTTTTTTTAACATTGAGACACATCTTTCCTGAGTATCTTTAGTTATCATCTGGTACAAAATTAATTTAACAAATATTTTTAAGGCTGGTATCCCATCCAGAGGCAGTTTCACAGCCTGGTGCTCAGTCATTCCAGGACGGGCTCCAAACTGCCATGGCCCTGTTCAGAACAAGTAGTAAGCAAAGACAGATGGATGTGTGTGTAGGAGAATAAAGCATTTACTCACAATAGAGAATTTCGAAAGTGGTTCAGACACTGAAGGTCCAAGGACGACTGAAAGGCCTCCTCGGCCGCACCCTTTGCCTGTAAAACCAGGAAGATGTTGATCAATACACAAATTTAATAATCTAAACCTCTTAATCGACTATCTATGACGGTTACGATTTTTCGACTTTGCGATACGCAATAGGGATGCACGTCCAGTAGAAATCGCACTTCGAATTTTGAATTTTGATTTTTTTTCCATGCAACCGAGCTAGCGCTAAACATTAGCGATTGGCAGCAAACAAAAACAGAAGATGCCACAATTCAAATGAGCGCTCAGTCTGAAGACAGGGATGGAGAGACTGCCTACAGACAGGGGGTCCAGGTAGGAACTAAAAGCTCAAAGTCCACTTTTGATTCCTAAGCCAACCAATCAATCGGTTTGAAGACGGGGCGGAGAGACCGCCTACGTTCCGGTGCTGAAGCTGCCACAGGTGTGACAGTAGGATAGGTGTACAGGTATGCGGCGCATGATGACGTGTCGGTCAACGGCGGAGAGCATATACGATGGTGGTTTGTAGCCTATGAGCAATAGGCTATAAAAAACGTTAAGTGTCAAGTGACACATACCTGTATTAAATACATTTTCGACTTATGATGGGTTTATCGTATCCCCATCGTACCAACTGTATATCTAAAGCTGGTTTTCGCACTAATTATACAGCTGAGGAATCGGAGGAGCTGAGCCGGATGTGAGCACTGTAGTGTTGGGTGTGCGTTGTTCACCTTGGAAGCACTGGATGTGGAGCAGAAGCATTTTATTCCGGCGAGAACTGCATGGACCATGGCTTCATAGACCTGAGACAGAAACCTATAGCACAAGACACGTTTTTATTTTTTCAGTAAACTAAATTTAAGCCAAAACTAAAGAAGATTCACAAATATTCAAGTTGTGTGAATATCCACAACCCAAAAGTGTGCATAAATGGAAGAGCACTTACGTTACATCTTTCTTGTGCAATGTTCTGCTGTTTCCTACATGGAGCATAAATGAAAAAATGTTAGGCAAAATACTGACATTAAGTAAAACTTTATTTTAAAAATATAGACTGTCTGTCTCTGTAAGTGGATCAGCTAAGGCTTTTTCTGTTGCTCTGTTACTCTGTAGGCAGCAGGTGCTGCAGTGGTTAAAGCTGCTGACTTGAAGGACCCAGGTTCCTGTCATAGTATCCCTGAGCAAGGAACTCAGCATAAAAATCCCTCCAGTAAAAAAATCCTTCGTTGTATAAACTAGTAAATGCATGTAAGTAGCTTTACTTTTAAATTCAAAAACTGAAATGGCACCACAACAGCCAGTCACATTTACAGTCACAGAAGTAGCTGCTAGCTGCAGAAGCGTCTCACCAAAATTTACTTTGCGGGTCAACTGAAACATAACTTTGATGCAATCACTCCAAGGAAGCATAGAGAAGGGAACAGACAGGGCACAGTACCTAGGTAGGGGACGTGGGTGGTCCCAAAAAAGTATGTGCGAGCGCATGCCAGCGGGCCCTTTGGTGACACACACTGTACCACCTGGGAGAAAGGAGATACAGCCTTCAATACACCTGGCCATGGAAAAGCAGGGCAGAGCAAAACCACTGCTGCGTTGTTCATTATTACATCAACACATAAACACAGAAGTAAGTCAAAGAAGGTGAATATGAAAAGCACAAAATACAGCCACGCAGACTGTCTGTTGTCTTTACTGAGGTTTAGCATGTTGTACCATGTGTTTCGCTGTAGTCCCTTGGGGTCCGGTGTTCCGGACCTGGTGGGCCTCTGACGGAAAGGTGAAGCAATAGCTGCTCAAGTCCTCCCTGGTGGAGTGGCTCCCGAAAAGCACAAAGGGCTGCCAGCATTTGCTGTGGTCCGAACACAAAAAGTACTGAACTCAAGCTAATTGTTGGACAGCATTAATACTGCAAACACCTAGATGTACTGGGCCTCGAGTGGGCAACGTTTAGGTTCTACCATACCTTTTGTCATTGATTTGGCTGGAAATGAGTCCATGGGAGAAATATGTCCGGAAAGGCTGTGAATTTTGAATGGAAATTTTCATTCAGTGGACCCACCAAAAAAAGACTTTCAGTTACATTATTTATAATAGTAAATAGTTATAATAACATTTATTGTATTTCAGTTTATGTATACATTCAGGCGACTGAATGTAGGATGAAGAGTTTCCCTCAGTCAGCATTACAAACTATAAACTGTGTTCCATCTCTGTTGCATCACAGCAATGACTATGACCAAAGCTGTGCTTACCTCTCCAGCTTGGGCTTCGGAAAGTTCCAGAATGGAGGTGTAGCTCTCAGTATCAAAGTTGGAGAAAAAGCTGGTCCACTGTTTTTCAAATATTACGAGATCCTAAAACAAGGTACAGAGCTGTCAGGAGGCCCCTGCCATGCAGAGATGCTTGCTAGCTCACAGCAGTCAGCAGGACATCTTATAGCTGAAATAACATTTGCATTGTTTAATTTTCTCCAAAGCCATTTTGAATGAGTTGGTTATATGTACTGCATCAATTCAGGATATAGTCCTCGCTCAAGGGTACTACAGCAGGACGTGGGAACTGAAGCCAGGTCATACAAATGCAAGGCAGCATCTCTAACCCCTGCGCCACTTCTTCATAACAGTTACAGCATGTAATGCTTATGCACCACAGTTGCAAAGCGTAGTTAAAAACCAATTTATTACAAAGAAGTACATAAACTCCCTTGAGAAAAAAATAAGGGAAACATACAGCTTTTTTGCAATGAGAGACCATAAATCTTCTTTGTTTTTCACTTAACTGAAGGAACAAAGCATGTTGGCCAGCAAAGTCAGTGACTGGTTTACCTGAGTCAGCAGGATGTCCAGGGAAACGGGGTCCATTCTGCTGTAGATCCTCCAGAGTTTCTCACTCACGTCCGTTAGCTGAATGAGAGAAGACAGCTCCAGGAAGCCTCAGGTGGCACATAACATACATCATGTGTTGACTGAAAAGTTTAAAGCGTGTAGCACATGTGGCTGGTGGCTAAGTTGAGGTGAAGGCCTTGAAAGTGTTCACCAGTAGCAGGACCCTGTTCTGTTTAGTCCATAAGGATTCACACCCAATAGTTTAACCCCTGTTCTGGAACGGTGGCCACAAATTTTGCTTCGTAAAGTTTTGGAAAAGCAGTCAAGATATTGCTAAATTGCTGACTCGGGGTTATGGAACAGAAACAAAAAAAAAAAAAAAATTAAGGGAAATACATTTTTATCCTGTGAGGTGAAAAAGCAGCTGTTACTGCCTTGAAGACCATGTTATAAAATACGGTGCTGAAGGTTTTTCGAAAGGTTTTGGAGAGTGAAAATAAGCATAAGTTGTAAAGGAAGGCCAAAAAGGTCCCCAGCCCCAAGCAGCATTTAGGATCTAAATGATCGATACGGCCTCAAAATTTTTAGTTACCCCATGCACACTTGGACATATCAACTTTTCTTATGCTTCTAACATTCAGGTTTACTCTGTGTGTGTGTGTGTGTGTGTGTGTGTGTGTGTGTGTATATATATATTTTTTGTCCCCTGTGTTAAAAAGTTCAAGAATTTATGACCTTTTTGAATCTATAAACAAGGAAGGAAAAAGTTCCTTCCTGAGGCTTTGCATTCATACCCATTCTTCATATAACAGGATTAATTTGGCTAAAATTAACCAGTAAGATGAACTGCTATCAAACGGGGTGACATTTTCAGTGCTTCTTATGTAAAAATAAATAATTCTTGAATGAAAAACATGCCATGCCAAAAATTATTCAAATGCCAAAAATAAAAGGCATCTCCTGTATGACAATAACACTGGATATTATTGTTGTATAATCATTCATTCATTCATTCATTCATTCATTTATTAATTCATTCCTAAACAATTGTCCAGTGTGGGGTCACAGAGGTGCAGAACCATCACCGCTAAGCTGTTTACTTGTGAGAGCTATGCACAGAACAAAACATTCATTGTACAACTAGCCTCAAATTTCACTCAGCCTTTTGTATTTCATTGCTAACAATTTATTGTCTTTAACCTTTTTGAAGATTTTACAGCTTATCTGTGACACAAAATCACTGCCTGTATTAATTAACATTGTCAGTCACTGGGGTGTATAAAATATACGAACATATGTGGATATATGGCTATATACAGTATATATGGAAATATATGGATAGGGAGGTGGCAGTACCTTGTGCTTCATGGTGAAAAATCCTCCACCCCCAATGCCCTCTAAGGCAAAAGCCTGTATTATGGGCCACTTCTCTGCCGCAAACATGTCGAATTTCTGGGCGTAACCTGAATCCCACAGAAAATCACAATAAAACACACATAAGAATATTTGAACACTTAACAGTAGTTTTCCAGTTTAATTTTAACTGCATTTTCTTTGATGGCCACCTGCTTTTCTATTTACAGCTGTTAGATGTTAGAAACACAAGAGGGGAGCAGGACCGCTTTCCTTCAACTTGTTTCTGTAGTATGTGAGCAGCTCGCCAGTACTACCCCCACGAGGGTGGGGCTTAACCTGAGAGACAGCTTCCCACTGTCCCCTGCTGAGCCCCCTAATAGACTTAAGCATGACCATAAGCGAAAGATCACAAAACAGCAAGTTACCATGTTATTACAGTGTTATTACAACAAAGATCCACACTTGCTGTCCACTGCGCTTCTTCCTGCTCCTGTGACCACTCTATACCACAATTGGCCACAAATGTTTACAGCTCACATTTCGGGTTTATAAGTGCCAGTGATCGGTAGCAAAACATGCATTTGGTCAACAGTCTTTACTGAACAAGACTTTGTGGAGACTACGTCATTTTATTTACTTTTTAATCTTTTATTGACTGTGCATAAAACAAACAAAAGCTGACAGTAGCCAAAGCTGACAAACATGCTTATTTCATTTAACTGCATTGAATGTAAGATTGTGATGACGGATTTTTCTGTCTTCAGTAACTTTTAAAAAAGTTTAAATGTTGTTTGAAGTGAATAAAAAAGTAAAAATAAGTGTGATATACTGATAAAGTGGGGGCACATGCATGGGGAACCTGTGTGGCTGCAGGATGGGCTTCAGACACTGCAACCCTGCATTCGACAAGCAGTTTTGATGTAACATTTTGTTTGTTTTCATCATAACTTTGTCTGATGTTTTTATAAAACCTAGCAATTACAATGTAGAGGGACATAACATGAAAATCAGCTTTTACTGACTGTAACACAATGTGAAATTACAGCGATCTGCCCTAAATGTGTTTGAATGCCCAGTGTCTTTTATGATCGTGTATTTAAATATGCATTTAGTTATACACAATGCTTTTGAGAAATACATTTCTCATATACTGTACATTCATACAATTTGAACACAATATTAAGCAATTGCTGAGAACACAAAATCTGTGAAGCAGTGCCAGCTTTAAAGTGCTGCAGTAGCTTTGGACACATTACCCTGGGAGCTGTATGGCACTCCAATGTGGCTGCAGCCCCGCACCATGTTCACAAAGCTGGAGATCTTGAACTCCTCAGCAGCCTCTTCATCCTCGTACTGCCAAAAAAATGGCAACGTGAGGGTTTCAGTACACTATGATCATACCACATGGTGATCCATTAAACTGTACCACCTGACAATTCAAAGTACCTATGACTGCCTTCACAAGAAATATGCACAACATTTCATTTTAACACTTATACACCAACTATTTTATAATTGACAAAGTACATATGTGCATTTTAATTTAAACTTGTACTAAAATATCCTGAATTAGAAAAAAAAACTGCAGTCACAGCTATTACCGCATTGGCTTGAATATAAGATGGTATTTTTTTCTGGGAATTACATCTAAAAAAAGATGGGGTCATCTTATGTTTGAGGACCCGACCTACAAAGATAATATTTAACACCAGTAGGTGGCATCACTTATCCACTGGTGTCAATTATCCACAGAAATGATCAACTGAAGCTAGCGAGTGTAAAAGAAGGAGAAACCTCGAGATGACATGGACAAAAGTAGCTCAAAGTTTGGCCAAATTAACCACGGACTAAGGATGAGTTATGATGCCAAATTTAAGATAATAGCGATCAATAAGGCAGAAGTGTCAAACAACTCAAGCAGCCAAGAAAAATAAAATTACAGAAAGTCATGTTTGAAGGCAGTGGGCCCAAAAAAACTTTTTAAAAAACACAAATATCGTAAATATGAATAAATATGATTTATCTTTTTTGTTCCAAAAACCTTTTTTCAAAATGAGAAATGTTGAAAAAGAGGAGGTTGTCTTATCAGGATAATCTTATATTTAGGCCAATACAGTATTTTCAGCAGCTTACAATGACTGAATCCCCCCCATGGGTCCAGGCAATGATCGACAATTCCATGCTACCGTATCTACTACCGACAGAAAGTACAGTACCTACATTAGTGTACAGCATAGTGGAGATGGTGAGCTCTTAGCTTAACAGTGCGAATCGAATTTTGGAAAAACTGTGTTTCACGTACTAGTGTGGTGTGTACCTCAGCTGTGACACTGCACACCTGTTGTAGGTTGGAATGGCCAAACTGACTGTTGGTCAGCTGTTAACCTGGTCTGGGACAGCCACTTACAGCATGCAAGCAGAACACATTTGTTGGCAATCAACAGCAAGAAGAATAAACGCTGTCCCTTTCTGAATAGCGAAAGAAAATGATCTGTTTGTTCCCCATTCATTTGCGATATTGAATTAACTTTGACAAATTCAGCATTATTAAAGATTATTTGCAGAAATATTAGCATTTAACACACCAGATGCCTCAGGTTACTGTTAAAGCACTGACACCATTAATATGAAAATGTAGATTACTTCCTTTCATCATAGCCACAAGTTTGAAAACAGCCAAAAACACCATGTGTCCTGTTTTTATTATAACGCAGTTAATCGAGAATCCCTCAACCTGCACCTCGCCGCACTCTATGTTAACAGCATCACTGCACATCTGTTGCAGGTGGGAACACTGTTGACTGACTTTTACCCAGGGTTGGAACAGTAGGTTATAACCAAATTTGGGTCACGGCAAATTGGTTTTAGAGGGATCGCAGGTAGAAAGACACAATCTGCTGTTTATTGCAAACAGCAAATTATCTGTTTTCTCTTTATTTTGACTATCGGACATCCTGTGCTGCTACCTGCAAAAATGAAAGCGCTGGTAAATGACAGCTAGACGTAAACACTTGTGTATCAGCACGGGCAGCCTCATGAAGAACAGGATGGCTGCATGGATCTGAGTTTATAGTGGGTTGCACAGTTAAATTATTATTTAACAACATTGCTGACCTCATAATTATTTTACCACAGGTTGGCACGGATGCAAAATACAGCCTGAAGCTCTGCAGCAGGTCTCTCACTAAGAACCACGGGGCCAACAAAAAGGCACTTTTACACCCAGGCCTGACTGTTTAGGCTATTAAGTATAGAAAAAGGGAGAATCAGGAGTGAAGAGGGCCTCGTTCCTGTCTTTTTGTAGGGCCCCCAAACCATTAAATGTGCCCCTGGTCAGTATAAATGGTGCATCTTAAATAATTACTTAAGGTTATACTTCAAAACCTAAAAAAACTGCTGGTATTATTAATGGGGTGAATGTCAGTGTAATTTAAATTATTTCCTGCACTACAATTGTTTGGGTATGGGTGCAAGTCCAGCTCAGTCTGTGTGGCGTTCACTTGCTTGCCCTATGGCCACATGAGGTTCCTATGGCTGCTCTGGTTTCATTCCAAAAGCCAAACAGATGCATTTCAGCTTAGTCACTCTAAATTGTCAATGTGCTTGTCCACCCCCCCCCCAAACAAACACACAAACATAAATACATCCAGGGTGTAATGTCATAGGCTGGTGCCCAGTAATTTTGGAAAGGGATTTTTTTGCTATTGTAAAAAAATCGTATTGTATGTATTAAATGTGGTTTTTTTCGCTTAACATTTTTGTTCAACTTTTCTGTGTTCCCTTTCAGAGGTGTTTGAACCACTGCCTTTGGAATGGAGGTCACGGGTTTGAATCTCACCTCCTGCTGCAGTACCCTTCGCTTACCCAGAACTGATATAGTAAAAGTTACCCCACTGCATAAACTGCTAAATAACTGTAGGCAGCATAGTATTACAAGCCGGATTGGAAAAAAAATGTAAATACTGCTCTTTCTTATTTAAATCAACATATAATGGTCATTTGTCTCCATAATCCCTGCTTCTCAGTCACTGGTGACTGTGACAGATGAAAATTTGGGCGCTTCATTTACCTCAGCCTCGGTCATGCAGTAGAGATGCAGGTTCCTCCAGTGGGAGAGGAAGGGCAGGATGGCGGTGTAATTGATGGGATTGCAGTAAAGATGAACACTCTGCGCTTTAATAAGCAGAATCACATCTGCGAGAGAGACATCACAACGCATCACTTCATCCCCTACATTACAGTTAACAGCGCATCAGCCTCTAGCTGGAGAACACAGATTCAACAGTCCTTAGAATCAGCAGGTGCCATGTCATTACAGATGGGGTGATGTGTTATTAACAAACGTTTGAATCTCACCTCCCACTGTATCTCAGGCGCTTACAGAGTAAAAATGATTCTCCTACATCACTGTGCCTACAGTATCACCGTAAACATGTTAACAGTGTCAGTCACTGAATGAATTAAGAATCATTTCATTGCATCTGCTTTTGTATTTGTGGAAGTAGATTTACCTTCATTTATGGTTGAGACTGGTTGAGACTGTCAGTGGGGTAAGAAGCAAGAATACAGAACTGGTTTATAGAAAGTGGGAAAAGCGTGACCGTGTTAATAAACGGAATTAAAATAGCCAGACTGATACCATTGAGGGACAACCTTTTGTGTCCAAAACTGTGTAGTAGGCAAGAATGCTGTTGTGCGGAATAAGATGACTGATACTTACAGTATTTTCTTTAGTTTTTGTAGAGTTTTTTTGTATGTGTGCCCATAACGTTTTCCATTTCTGTTGTTCTTCCATGCCTTAATGACCATTATGTAGCGCAGCAATGCATTTTTTATTTACAGCTGGCATTACCACAAAATATTTATTACTCAGTAACTGACCATGGCATATCGCATCCTGTACAGTAAAATTAAGTAAACAAAAATCTATATAAAATTTTGGATCTGTAGATAATAGGAGGATAGTTGAGGCATAACCAATAAGTGATTATAGTAAGTACATACCATCTAGTAGCTCTTCTGGGAATTCAAAGGCTTGGTCCAAGTGGCTCTGCTTGTACAAGGCAAAGAACAGGTAACTGGCCAGTTCACAGCAGCCCTGGTTATACCTGCTGTCGATACCTGCAGCAAGGACCACAGAACAGAGTGAAACACAGGCTGCATTCAACTGACAGGGCTTTGTAAGTAGTGAGCATCTGAAGCAGACGGCAGTATACAAGAAAGATATACATGCCTTGTAGTTACTGCAGAAAGTAATTTTATGCTTAACAGTCTAATAGTCACAATACAATGTCTTCTACCACAGTGAAACATATATTTTATCTTTAACACAAAGTAGCAAAAGAAAAAAAACATCTGAATGAATGATTTTAAACTGATTCATTCAGCTGATTTTTTTCCAAAGTGATTCATAATGTTAAGCGACTTTAGATGGCATACCCATTTATGCAGCAGGTGAAGTTCAGTGGAGCAATTTGATGTAAGCACCATGCTGAAAGGCACTAAAATAGGATTCAAACCTGGATCCCCTAAGTGAAAGATGTAAGTTCTAACCACTACAGCACCTTTTGCCCCATGAGCAGATGCACGACCAAGTTTCAAAGGCCTAGAGAGAATGTAAAGCCTTTCACAGCAATATGAGTTGAAGGTGTGCAAACCTGCCAATAAGCAAGGAACTAGACAGCTTCCTCATTGCCATTAATGGATACCATAAAGGGTCATTTCGGTGCTCCACTAAGAAAGAAATTATTGGTGAACTAAATAATATACTAGTGGCTAAAGGTTGGGGGAGCCTGATAACGTCTACTCCCTGCCGGAAGAAGCAGCAACACCTGGTGTGGACTTTCTAAAAGAAAGAAAGAGTCTTTGAGGAATTGAGACACACTTTGAAAATGACTTCCGGTTCCACTTCAGTTTACATTCGAGTCCACTTAAGTAGTCAGCAGATAAATAGATAATTTGCCTAAGTGGATATTGTCTCAACGGTACCATCACTACTGATTTCAAAGGGTTATAACTTTGGATAAGTGGTGCCCGATAAGGAGATAATTTGCTTTAGTGGATAAAATTTTCCACTGCCGTAGGCCATATTACTATGTTAATGACATTGGCTGGGTGGATACATGCACTGTCCCTTTGGCTATCATAAAACAATTAAACTGGTGCACCGCCACCAGCGTGACTTGGCACCAGGTTACCCTGTAAAGCCTGTCTGCTGCTGCACCATCTACAGAGAATGAGACTGCTGCACTTTCCTGACAGTCCACATCATTAGCTGCCGCCAGTCCTGCTGCAGGTTGCTAGTTTCAGCCGGTCCTCACTTCTGGGGATGCAGGCAATGGTGATCCCACAGACCATACCCTTCCCCTTTCTCTGGCAACCATGCTACAAACAGTGGATGTTCTACCTCATTTTGTCAAGGCCAGCAGATGCACCTCCTAGGAACATTTATAGAAACTTCAAAAACAGCTGGTTCAACTTGGATGTAAAAATCCTTAACAGCACTGTATAACGTACTGGGTAGAGAAGATGTGGCAACTTCTAAACACTTTTGAGGAGCAGTGCTGTATATACACATAAATAATACAGTGCTGTAAATAAATCACAATAAATAGCACACCTTCACATAACTAAGTATGAGATTTAGTTTATTAGGGACAGGGAACAAAATTTTTGGGTAGACAGGGGACAGGTCAGCTAACGGGAATTAAAGACTGAGTAATGCAGGTCAACCTGGGAGGAAAATTGGTTGTGCCCCAGGAAATATTACAAACTTGAGACCTGATGTTGTACTATGGTCAGTATTTTATTGAACTTACAGTCCCGTGGGAGGATCTATTTAAAGACGCGTATGGGAGGAAAAAATGTTGGTATAGTGAGATGGTGACGGAGGTAGAGGGGTGGGGGTGGAACATGAGAGTGAGGCCGGTAGAAGTCGGGTGTCACGGCTTTTTAGCCTGGTCAACAACGGCGCTGTTTCGACAACTCGGAATCTGGGGACAGAACCTGTGGCAGGGGGCGAGGGTGATGACAGAGGCTACAAAGCAGGGAAGTCTGTGGATACGGAGGAAAAGGACCAGTGTGGGAGGAAGACAAGCAGAAAAGTCGTGAGCCATGGTAGGGTTTCGCTGTTTAAAAGGTAGTTGTTAGCAGTTAGCAGGTTGTGGTGTATCAGCAATTCAGTCTAAGCATTTTGTTTAAAATTTAGCAGTTCAGCCCAGCACCGAATAAGAACTAAGAATTAAACTAAGACTAAACTGTCCCTAGAAAAAAAAAAAAATTCATCCCACTCACACAGCCGCGTTTTATTCATTGGGTTTGTAACTCACCGAGAGGGCAGAGAATTGCATCTGGGGTGGATTCGCTGCTGTCCCTCAGCAGGGCTTGAACATGACGCAAGCGTGAAGAACTGCAGAAGAATAAAAGCAGTGGGCACATTAACATGCTGGTTACTAACACACTGTGGTTGTGCGTTTGTGTTACCATTCGCAGCGCGATGTCAATGGACGATTTGTGAAAACACTCAGAATGGGCCTTTGTGTTGGGGACACTGGAGGCTTTTGCTGTAGCTGAAAAACGTTCCCAAAGCGCTCCAAACTCTGTGTTTTCCAATCGTCCTTATTGCAGCCTAAAGGCCTTGTGTTTCCCATTTTACTTATTAGAAATACGACTGTGCCAGTACTGCCCCTTGGTTCCAGACCCTTGTCCAATTTTTATGTGATGCTGCACATTTATTTTATTTAATTTGTAACCATGTTTTCAATCAAAAATAATAAAAATGACAAATTTAATCAAATTTTTAAAGTGAGCTTTACATAGGGAAATAAACAAAGTGTAGTAACACACAATGGAAGTTAAAATTTGTTTAAAAATAGACATGTGACTTCACTGTGTTACCAGGAGTCTCGGGACCACTGGGGCTCATCAGCAATGTTTTTCAGTTTCTGTGCCAACTTTGTCTCACATTACCAAGGCATTTATCGAATCTGGGGAACTCGGCCGAAGTAAACAGCCAGGGAAATTTGTGAGTTTCTGCTGCCTTGCTGGAGACTGCTTGAGGAGGAAGTTACCAAATTCCAACTTATCCACAGCACAAGTTCTAGAATCAGGTCCAGCTCACAGGACACATTTTCTGCCCTACAAACACAGCATCTTAAGAAACTCAAAGAAATCATCAAGATAAACTCCTTTTCTGTTCAGAAGCTGCATATTTAACTTTTAGGTTTATCAATTATTAGTGCACTGATTTTGCTTTCTTGTTTTACAGATGCACAGATGGTCCCCGTCTTATGATGGGGTTACGTTCCGATAAACCCACTGTAACTTGAAAATATCGTTAAGTCGAAAATGCATTTAATAAACCTCACCTACCGTCATGCCTGTGGCCACTTCAGACTGAACACTGATTGGCTGGCTGATTGCTGTAGGAACCAATTGTGGGCGGGATTTAGTTCCTACCTGGACTTCCTGTCAGTGCTCAGTTTCCGCTGCCCTTTGTGAACTCTCCTGGAAGCACTGTCTTGCCAAGACTTTGTATTTTGATTATTTTGAATTGTGGCCTCTTCCGTTTTTGTTTTCTGCCAATCACTAATGTTTAGTGCTAATGGTGACACTCTTTGTCAGAAACAACACTCAGTAAAGAGTTTAACAGAACTTAAACTTATTACCGTGGTGTCTCACGATTGCTTCCACCAACCCACACCATAACACCTATCGAACATCATAGCCTAGCCTTCTTTAAAAGTCATTATGACCATTACAGGCTTGGTGGGCAATTATGTTGCGTTTCTCCTCAAGAGTAATTGCCTTCTCACCAGTTGGAGGAGACACAGATAGGTGTTTCGTAAACATGATGGATACACAAAACACAACATAGATACGGGGGGATCCAGAAAAATGCTGGCAATACAGAATGCTGTAGAGTATTAGTGGTATACACTAGCGACCGCATGGCAAACTGGACGATGCCGATGGCTGCTGCTGCCCAAATAATGAGCATATCGCTTGCCCGGGGAAAAAAAAATCAAAATTCAAAATTCAAAGTACAGTTCCTACTGAATGCACATTGCTATCGCACCATCGTAAAGTTGAAAAATCATAAGTCAGATCGTCATAACTTGAGGACCATCTGTACTGGTTTATATAAGACTGGTAAGGGGGGGGAGGCAAATACCAAAAATGTTATCCATATCACAGAATCACCGGGCACTAAACTGTAGTACAACTGGATGGGAGACCAGTCCATCACAGGGTGGCCATACACACATACAGTTGTGCAATCTGAGCAACTACCTCAAGTGACCAATTAACCTGAAACACTTGTCTTTGGACTGTGGGAGGAAACCCACATAAATACGGGGAGAACACGCTTAGCAGTTTTGAACTTACTCCCAAACAGCCCCACAGTTAGGCATCAGTGCTATTCCCAGTGCCACCTGAATTATTTTTTGTCTTACTAGCAAATCTTCATATTCAAAAAAGTAAATTTGATGGGAGGTAGCGGTGCAGTAGGGTAAGCTGGTGTCTCATAGCTCCTAGGCTGGTTACCTAATGTGGGGTTCCAATCCAGTTCAGGGGTGGGTGTGGAATTTGCATATACTCCTCCGTGTTTGCACCCCTCTTAAGGGAAAAAATATGCTAGAAGAAGGCAATGCAAACTTCTTTGCCTTGAAAACCACACCAGTAATCATCTACGAGCCAGTAATGACTTGATGGCACTTTCCAATTCCAAGAGCAAACTCAGTCAGAAAAAAACTTGTCTTCCACAACAACATCGAGCAGTACCATCTTTACCTCTATTAACTGTAAACCCCTAAAACCAATGAGCTATGTAATTATTTCAAGCTTTTTGCGCAACATTTCACCCCCTGTCATTTTATTAACTTATTAACCTAGTGCTTAACATTGGGTTTCTCTCTTTGCCCTATCTTTCTCATGGTTTGTAGTTAAACAACAACGACGACGATGACGACCACAATAATAATAATAATAATAATAATAATAATAATAATAATAATAATAATAATAATAATAATAATAATAATAATAAACAAGCAGTGCAGAGCAAGATGTGAAGCTATTATTATACCAGGGTGAGTTAGGAGGCTGCAGCTCATTCCCACTGCTATCAAACATTGAAGAGTCTTAACTTTGTCTAATGCATGCATTCATTGAATAGACATCTTGGGTATGGTCCTGTGATGCAATTATGCCTCCATAATACTGGAAATTTTAGAAACATTAAAGAGTGGAAAATGCACATTTTTGACCAGATCTTTGGGAACCTGATATTGGAATGACCAGTCAGTCCAATGCACCACAATATTATTTTTAAGTGCTTACATTTATCATAATAAATATTTTATGTCTTTATATTTATCATAATAAAATGCTGCAAAAAAGCAAATTTGAGCATAAACTGTTAACACATTTTTAATAATGCACTTCCATATAGAGCAGCACAGGTCATACTGGTGCAGACAGAACAAAGCACTAAAACAAGCTTACAGACTAAGAAATATTTTTTTGAGCAGGAGGCATAGTGGTTAGAGCTGCCACCTTTACAGGGGTTTACATTTACATTTATTTGGCTTGGTAACACATTTACATGTTTATATTTGACTTTGTATATGATATCTGTATATCTATAAAGCTCAGTCTCTGTTCTTTATGTATTGGTATGTTTTTCAAGCCACAGACTTAAAATTTGGCACATGGGTACTTCTCATGATAAGTGAAGTTTTTGGATAGTCTCTCTCACACACACACCAGGGAGGGCTCGGGTGGTGCTGGAGGAGGGACTCGAACTGGGGACAGGAAGGGGTAAGAAAGTACATGACATCACTAACACGTGCACACACCACTCTCTGTGGCATCCACTTGTTAGAGAGCACTAACAATAGTTATGTACTAAATTCAACCACTTTAAGGGCAATACAGTTTGATAATACAATGAACTATTACTTTTTACCCTTCCACTTTCAGCTAATTCCCAAATAAAGTAAAATGTACACTGTGGAGGGATGTAAGCAAATGTCCTATAACTGCCACGTCTGACTCGACACCATAAAAGGTAAATTCTTCATCCCAGATGGAAACCAAAAGGAGAATCTTAATTAAATGTTTAAACATCTAACCTGGTTTTTACAACATAAAGAAATAAATGGCTATATTTTATCAATGCACCTTGGAGTCCTTTGTTGCTGAAGTTACCAGTCAGCTAAACAGTTTCCCACTATAAATGCATTTGCAAAGACAAAGGCGATCCGTTTTACTCAGTTTTGAGTGAAGTTGACGATAAATTAAACTAAATTTTTCAGGATTTCTTTATACTTCTGGTGCTTTTTTAAATTTGTTTAAGTGACTTCAGCTTCTTACACTGAGTTGCCATTTATACAGCAGGCAAATTTGTACTTTTTCAGTCAAGCACCTTAACCCAGAGACCTGCAGAAAGAAGGTGGAATTCGAGTCTGGGTCACAGAGAGCAAGGCGGCGTCATTGGCCACTACGCCACCTGCCGCCTCTGATTCAACGGATCCACATAAGTTTAAACGTCAGAATGAAAAATAAAAATGAAAAATTAATATTGCAGCAGGATTCTTTATCAACGAATGAAAGCAACGGCTGTAACACAGTTAGCCTGTTTTGTCCGTTAACCCCTCGGTTAAAATGAATAGTTATATTTGCTTTTATTTATTTGAGTCCAGATATCGTTTAAAGCTGAGGGCTTTTTTCAATTTCAAAAGGAACATAAATGTACACCAGGCGGTCCTCCGAAAAACAGCAACGAAAACGACAGCTCTGCTATAAGAAACTGTTCATCTAGCACAGGCTTTTGCCCTTGATCGAGCTCCTTGCCCTGAATCGCTGGCGCGGTTTTGGAGAAAAGCCTCATCCAAACGAATAAATGAAATAAAAATAACGAAAATAAGACGCAGCGGACTCGTTGCGCTTTGTAGGACCAACAAACAGCTGAGGACATATTTGTGAGTGGCGGGATTTACCTGACCGCGGCGCTCATGTATCCCTGCTGGCCCTCCGTCCCCCGTATTCCTGCCATCTTTGTTGCTCATAAATGGAAAAAATATCGTTTTGCACACCGAGGAGCGATGACAGGGGGGCGGGGCCCACTGCGTCACCGTGGCAACGGCCGACACCACCGACTACCCGCGGGGCCTCTCCTTCGCTGCGCACATGTCATTTGCCTTCGTTTTAGCGCGATCCTTCCTTAAGGACGGACATTTGCAGCACAGGTAACGCGTTTAACTTCATTCACAAAACTGCGAGTTGTTGAGCACTGAAGGGAATTTGTTTTATTCACGGATGAACGTTTACACCCCTAAAGTCCGTGGTGGTTGGGTTCGAAGCAGTCCATGCAACCAGCTGCAATCCTGATGTTGTAATCCAGATGTGTAATGAATCTGTACGCTGCCTTGCCAAGATGTTTCTATGCATCTCCCCTTCTCATTCCTCTCCACTGGCTTCCTGTAACTGTACCGGATTCAACATTCTGGTTATGGCCTACAGGACAGTCAATGGATCTGCAAACTCATACCTTCAGGACCTGATCATTCCCTAAACTGCAGCAAGAGCGCCGTGATCCTCCACCTTCGGCCACTTGGTGGTTTCTTTTGTAGAAGCTCCAAAATCAAAGTCCAGCAGTTTTCCGTTTTTCCCTGATGCTGTGCAACAAGATTGCTTGGTCCCTCAGAGTTGCTGAATTTCGTTTTGACATTCAAGGGCCTCAAACACCTATCTTTTGGCTTCATTTCTCTGCTCATATCCCAGCAGTTGCATTAAGAAGTCAAATATTATCCCCTATAATTGTCTCTGTGTTTGCTGCCTGATCGCTTTCTATATGCAGCTACATGTAATGTTTACCACCAAGAACTGTGGTACTGCACAGATACTGTATATCGCATCATTGTAAGTGACTGTGCTTTACGCTTTGTGTGTTTGTATATAAACTTCTTCATCTGATATAAAAAAAAAAACTGGTTTGCTCAGAGTTCCACAACACCGTGAAGAGAATTATCTGCAAAATCATAAATGTGAATATGTAGTCATTTGAGCTCCTTTATCCATGTAAAAAAACCCTTGACCAACTGGTTGGTGTCCATTACTCCTAGTTTAATTAGCTAAGTTAACAAATGTAAATATATTCCATGGCTTTAATTCTAATATGACTGCAATACAATGGTAATACTTGTACGGTAAATACTGAAATGCTTTGTTACAATGGTTTCTTTGACTCATGCATCTTTGGTTTGGACATCACAATGTTTGTGTTTTTTAACTGTGTCATGTTTCATGATTACCAAACATTTTTCGCTAGGCGATGTGTTGTGATAACTATTCTGCAGCTTTAAAAGTGTTATTTTCTCATTTCCAGTGTTTTTGTAAGTCTGAGCAACTTCTAATGCAATGTTTCCTGCACATTCCATAACTGCAGTCTGTAAATTAACATTGCAAAGCAGGAAAAATAGTGCCATCCAGTGGACTAGTATGTATTCCAATATAAAGTAATGTTCTTTTTTATTGATACAATATTGTTCTAAACTAAAATGGTAAATGTGAACAACGCTTGATAGTAAAAACCTATTCTTTTAAATATGTGAGGTCTGTACATTATTTCAGCAGCAGAGAATAAATATTTTTCTGTATTTAAATTAATGTTGCTTCAGTCTGCTAATAAAGTGATATGAAGGAGACAGGTTATCCTTTAGGAGCATGGTGATCCCAAATACACAATGGAACAGTTCAGAAACATTTGGGTGAACATCCTACGGGGTCTAGTCAGTCACAGTCTCAATCCCATCAAAGTTCTGTGGTAATATTTTAAAAATGTGATCTAACCAAACTGAACAACCCAGAACAAATCTGCCTAGAATTTCACCAAAATCATTTTAAAAGCATGCAAAGATGGTGCATTAAAGGCATTAAAGCTATTGTTGCAGCAAAACATGTCACTGCCAAGTATTAATGTGCAGGATTTGAATACTTACACAAATACCAGTTTTTCACTTTGACCAAAACTACAGTATGTTGCAATATTAAACAACATCCCACTAAAATAGAGTGCCAGTATTTTGAAATAAAACATGAATACATTTAATCTACTATTTGAAGTTCAGTAAAGCTGGTTTGAGCATTTTGAGATACACTGTATGTTTATCGTAGATTAAACTATTCAAAATCCTTATATATTAAACAAACTGAAAAAAAGAAGAATTTATAGGCCCTAATAGGAAAGGACCCAGTTAGTTCATTTGCCTTCTCTTGTGTTTGCAGCTTCTGTCTGGTGTTTCTGATTTTTTTGATCAGTAACCAGATGAGCAATGTTACATATTTAACAACAACAACATTTATTTGTATAGCACATTTCATACAGTAGTCTGTAGCTCAAAGTGCTTTACAAGGTGAAAGAGACAGCAATAAGAAAGAAACAGTAGACAAGAATAATAAGAAAATGATAGACAGGAATAATAAAAGAAGTCAGACTGAATATGAGGTTGTACAGATGAGAAACAGGGTCTAAAGGCCAGGAGGACAGAAAAAACAACAACAAAAAAAAAAACTTGAGGTGGAATGGAGAAAAAAAAAAATCTGCAGGGGTTCCAAGGCTAAAAGACCGCCCAGCCCCCACTGGGCATTCTATCTAACAGAGGGATTTCTAAAACAGTCTTTAATGGTTGTTCTGCTGCGCACATTGAAGAGGGTGCCATGGAGATCTGGGACGTCTGCCTTCCTACCGTCGATTGAGCGGGCTCCTTGTTGCTTGGTTTAGGTGGTGGTGGCATAGTACACCACCACAGATGAACCAGAAAGAGAGACAGCAGAGATTAGCAAAGATTGGCATGGGTCCCTGAACAAGTCTGACAGTAACAAGTCCAAGCAATGTAATAAGGCAAGCATTATAACAAAGGTAGCGCAAAGGCCATATTGAAAAGAAAAAAAATAGCACAGATCTGGCAATAATCAGCAACTGGACAGTCAGTTTTGGAGACAATGTATTTTAGTAACAATATGATGGACCCCTGCTGGTTTTTCTGCCATTTTTGTTATGTTCAAGTGTTTTCATTATGGCTTAATAACTGGGAGGTGTTATTGTACATATTATTATGTATTTGTAATATTTTGTTGTCCATCCCCAGTTGGTCTTATATTACATTTTGTGTCTGCTGTGCATTTGTATGTTTCAAGGGACAGCTAAAGGGTTCTGCTTCTAATTCACGTTGCAGGAAGAGCATTTGTGGCGCAATCCTGGTTCTCGTAGTTGCCTGTTAACCCACTGGTGTCAGGAGTGAGCTAGAGATACACTCGTCGCCAGGCAACATGGAGAGAAGTTAGCAGCAAAGATGCTCTGTGACAGAAGGATAAGATCAGGGTTCTGATATGCAGTGTTTGTGCTCAACCCCACAGTGAAGCAATTCGGCTTTGTTGCCAAAGTCAAAGTCAAAAGAGTTTATTTGTCACGTACATGGTTACTGAGTATACCGTGTAGTGAAATATGGTCTGAGTCAACAGGAGACTGTGCGTGGTTACATACCAGAAAAATTTACAAAGAGTAAAACAAACAAATGACCAAACACCAAGAAGACAAGAAACAAACAGCAAATAGATAAATAAGTGAATAAATAAATAAGTAAGTAAATAAATGAGTAAATAAATAAAACAGTGAATAAAACCTTAAGGTGCACTGTGGGGACAGTAACAATGACAGTGAGGGGGAGCGGTTAGAGGGTATTGTAGACCCTGGTTTGTGAGGATTGTGATGGGTTCAGAAGTCTTATGGCCTGTGGATAGAAACTCGTCCTGAGCCTCTCCGTTCTGGTCATAATGCTTCTGAAGCATTTGCCTGATTTCAGCAGGTCAAACAGATGGTTGCTGAGATGAGACAGGTCACCGATGATCCTAGTCGCTCTGGTCCTGCATCTCCTGGTGTAGATGTCTTGTAGGGATGGCAGATCAGATCTGGTGCGGCGTTCCGCTGCCCGGATCACTCTCCGCAGTGCTTTGATGTCGCGAGCACAACTATTCCCAAACCAGGTGATGTTCTGAGTCAGGACAGTTTGTATAGCACCAGAGTAAAAGGTTTTAAGGATTGCCGGATAGACCTGAAGCTTCCTCAGCTGTCTGAGGTGATAGAGACGCAGCTTTACTTTGCTGACTTGATCTTGTATGTGTACAGTCCATATCAAATCCTCAGTGACATGGACGCCCAGATATTTGAAATTGCTCACCCTCTCCACTGCAGTCCTGTTGATTTTAAGGGGACTGTAGGACCACTACTGTCGCCTACCAAAGTCCACCACCATCTCTAGTTTTCCTGACATTCAGTTGGAGGCAGTTCTCCTGGTTGATGTTGTCTGAGCTTGACCTGAACATGTTCCAGTTGACGTCATCGAGCGCGTCCTGTAGCGCGGCTTCCGATTGGGCAGACCAGCGCTTTACCTCCCTCGTGGCCGGAGCCTCAAGACGAGACTTTTGTTTGTAAGCCGGCACGAGGAAAACAGCGTTGTGGCCTGACCTCCCAAACGCCGGCTGTGCAACAGATTTGTAGCCCTGCTTGTATGGTGTGTAGCAGTGGTCCAGTGTGTTGTCCCCTCTAGTCATACACGTGACATGTTGGTAGAAGTCCAGCATGACTTGTCTGAGGTTCACTTTATTAAAGTCCCCCACCACTATGGTTGCTGTGTCCGGATGATTGTGTCGAGTCATACTGAGTGACTCGTGCAGTTCAGACAGGGCTGTGCCAATGTTCGCATGAGGTGGAATATAAACCGCAGTGGCGATAACTGAGCTGAATTCCCGAGGCAGGTAAAAAGGACGGCACTTGATGGTCAGATGTTCCAGATGAGGCGAGCAGGACCGAGAGAGAACAGAAATGCTCTTCACCTCACACCACTTAGTGTTCACCATGAAACAGACTCCCCCACCTTTGGATTTGTTGGCCTCTGCCGCTCTGTCCATGCGAAACACGGAAAAAGAGTCAGATGGAGTCACTGCCTGATCCGGCACTAGGGGGGTCAGCCATGTCTCAGTGCAGCTGCACTCCTGGCAGCTTCCTGGTGCTGAAATGACCCACGACAGTGCCTTGCTCTGCTGTGGAAGTCCTGCCTACAGACGATTTTGAAGAAAACATCTTCTAACTGATGGGACCAACGGAGCCAAGGGTACATCATGGAGATAACATTCCCTCTAAGAAGTGTTGAACTTTGACTTTGGCTTGGGATGCTACAGGTGGCTTAGTTGCCCTTGTCCAGCCTCTGCTCTAGAGGGACTGTCATTTGGTGCTTTCCCATGGAATTAAACCCTGAAGGACTCTGGCTGGAGGTCTGCCTGGAGGCCCTTGAAGTTCTGGGACTAATGATAGACTTTGGGGTGGTTGAAGACAACTTCTTCTCCTTGGGAGGGGGCAATGTAGCAGGAGGATGATGGACCCTTCCCATCATCACTTGCCATGTAGTGTTTGCGCTGTTATAGTTATGTTTAGTAAGAGTTTGGTGCTTTGTGTCAAATCATCATTGTTGATTATCGTTTAGTAACTCCAATGGGTTATTATGATGGGTTGTACGAGTATTTGTAATATCTAATAGCCCAACCTCAGCATGCGTCTACTGTACGTTCGTGTGAGTTTAGTGCTGAAAACTAAGGCGTTGCATCTGTACCAGACCTTGCTACTGATGAATAAAAGAGCTTTTAGTTTACAAGATGGTATTTTTTCAGTGATTTTAAATTTGCTTTAACTCTTGTATAAAGTGAAGTTCATTAAAATGCTCAGATAAAAGTATTACAGTGTACTTTTCAAAATTTATTTTCACTATATGTGCCTCTGTTTTTACAGGGAGCCTTCATAGGACAAACAGCTGAGGAAAATAGAATTCAGTTAGTTGCAATTTATTCATTATTTCCTTACATCTTTATCTGATGTTTTTACGGAACATAACTTATAATTTAATTTAGGGGTGATATTTACATTTTATTGACTCATTTTATTGAAATATAGTGGCTGGATTTACGATTAAATCAGGTAACAAATAGGATTCCGGTGTCAGCTGTATTTGTAAGGACACTATATTTGAGGACACAGAGTACAAGGCCGAGTGAATGAAAAGTAATGCGCACACCTGCTTGATAAACTCAACAAAAACTGAGATAGAACAATATATTAAGACCTTGCAACTTGTGAAGAATAAAAAAGCAAGGCATACACTTGAAATGTTTAAACTATATAATTATTTTATATGTAATTGCAAACCCTGGCATTTTTGCTTACTGGTTTTGAATTCTTTGATTTATTTCTTATGATGTAATTAGAATAGCAAACGCGTTTTTGTAAAATGTGCTTTGCTGTTGCAATTTTGAATGGTTGCCTTCATGTAAAACCCAGCAATACTGAGGAAGTGCCATGTTTATATTTTGACGTCATAGTCAGTGTTTATGGCACGTTGCGTGCGTGCGTGTGCGTGTGTGCGTGCGCGTACGCGCGTAGACGCCGTTAACCGCGGAACGAGCAAACTTTAGCATGACGGCAGGGAGGCGATCGCTGCGGGCGCGTTCTCGTCTCACCGGCTGAGTTGTGGGCGAGCAGTGACAGCGACCCGCTTGGTCACCAGGGCGCTGAAGCGGACCTGGGGGTCCGGCTGACTGCACAAAATAGGCTGCTGAAGAGCCGCGGTCGCATTTTCGTCTTTTTTGTGGATAAAGAGATAAAAAAAAAGCAGCGGGGGAGCCAGGTCCGGCTGCGATGGACGGAGAGAGGCGGGGGGCCTGCGGGCGCCGCCGGAGCCGCGGTGTGTCCTGCTTAAGGCTCCCGGGCACCGCGTGTCTGTGGACGGCCGCGCTGCTCGCAGCGCTCCTCTCCTCCAGCGAGGCCAAGGAGTGCGACAAGCCGTGCCTGAACGGACAATGCAACCCCGGCAGCGGCGCCTGTGTCTGCGAGGCCGGCTGGGTCGGGGACCAGTGCCAGCACTGCGGGGGCCGCTTCAGGTGGGACTCGCCGCAGGCCAGAAGCAAGCTGTGGCCGGGTGGGAAGGCGAGTTGGGATTTAGCGATGGGACCCAGATACCGAATCGGGCGCTTCCGCCGTCAGAGCACCGGCTCGTCGTGCACTTCACACCGGCTCGGGCTGTTGCTCGTCGCGGCCCCCGGCAGAATTGCAAATACACTTACAATTAAATGTCTACATTGATGGGTAGCTATAAGTGTATATGGAGCTCTAAATATAGACAAACTGATATAGATACATGTATGGCAGATAAATACAGATGTATAAATAAATTTAAAAAATGCATATGTACATATGTAGGTTCATATGTAACAGCAGGAAAATTAAGGCCGTTTATTTTTTTTGCAGCGTTTGTATCGTCGGCTGGGTTTTGGCTTTAATGATATTTAATTGTAAACCAGATTTAAAAATAATATAACGTTATTTTTTGAGCAAACGGACATTTTTCATCCGAGCCAGGTGATGTGCTGCAGAACACGGTGGAAATGGGCTGCGGGGCCGTTTATTCCAGGGACCAGGGAATTTATTATAGGGCGCTGTTTGCATTTGCCGAGCGCGTTTGTTTGCTGTGTGAATAAATAAGTCAGTATGCAGGTGCGAGGCGATTGTTGGCTTTGAAGTGGTGTCGTTTAATTGAAAAATGGAAAACGGGTGAATATTAAAAATGTTAACATTCAGAATTGTGCACCGTTTTAGACCTTTCTAATCCGCGGGATTTTCTCGACAGATGCAGTAAAAAAATGCGGTTTTATTGTAAAAACTGCAGTAATAGAATATTGAGGAGGCATTTTATATACATAACATTAAAATAAACGAGCTGATTTTTTAAAAGTTGGCTGAAATGTAATTGCATTGTGAAGATAAATTAAGATGTTTTTGCCTTTAGTTGGTGTAAGTGTGAAACTTTATTCTGACCTGTGCTAGGTAACTCGGCAGGTGTCACGTGTATTTCAGTAAGAAGGTGGGGTTGTGATTGTAGGCTCACCTCTGCTGGCCCAGGAGCGTCACTCTGTTTTATTGTACCAACTTTTCATCTGCTCTTTCACCTCTTTTATTATTATTGTTTTTTTGAAAAAGCCACAAGTAACTCTTAAGAATGCTATCCACATCAATTTATGCACAACTAGGTTTTTGGTGACCCTGCATTTGATGTGTTCAAAATTGTGACTAGAATAATTTTATATTGTGTTCATTGTTTACATTTTGTTTGTCCACTTTGACTGCATTGTGTAGCTTAGCAACTTACACTCAAGCTACGTGTGTGAACAAGGTTTTTGTTATTGCTTAGTAAGGCAACAGGGGGTGTAGTGTTTAGCATTTCCACCTTGCACTCAAAGGATCCAGGGTCAAAGCTGCTGTGGAACCCTTGAGCCTTAAAAGTATTACTTTCCTTGTATTGATACAGTAAAAATGATCAGCTGTGCAAATGGGCAAATCACAATAAGTAGCTTAACATTGTAAGTTACTTTAGGGAAACTTTCTAGCTAAATATATACCGTGTGTGTGAGAGAGAGATATTCTCCTTGTGGTCCACTTGATAGTTGTTTTCTGAACTGCCATAGTGTTCTTCCTGATAAGGAGATAGCAACAAAACTAATACTGCTTTAAAGATGATGTGGTTCCTAATATGTTTAGCTGACTTGTTTGACCCAAGAACGTGGCAGTGTGACAGAGCAAGCAGTCTGTTAGGAGTCAGTCCAATGACATTTCCCCAACATCGGTGAATTAGCTGTACTGGTTCTGCCCTCCAACATACTGTATGGTTCACCTTGGTTACAGGCCCTTCTCAGTATTGTTAACAAATGATTTGCTTATTTCCAACAAGGGACTGCTGTTGAATATAAAACAGTTTAGACCTTTCTCCCCCATTTAGTTTTCTTTTTGTTGCCTCTCAGTCCAAGTTTTCTACAAGAATGTTTTATTTCAGATTTATCTTAAACCAAAAGGTGAAGTTCTGCTTTGTATATTGCCAAAGCAATTTAGTTTGAACATTGGTCCACCACGTTCCATGGTTTCCACCTTCTAAAGTAAAATGGATGTGTGCTCAGTATGCCCCTTTGGATTAGGGTGGTGTGTGTTTGTGTGGACGATGCGCAACTGAGTGGGTCAGCCACGCGTAACCAGAATTCTGGTTCCAGTGGGATGCAGTGGTGTGCCGTAAGGAGGAAAACGGTTAAAATGGGGGAAGAAATTAAGTAGCTTTACTATAATATTGAGAATTTTCACAGTATTTATTTTGTATTGGGTTAAATTGCAATGAACAACAAATAAGTTCACCAAATTAGATTTTTAGAACATTTTTATCAGATATTAATAAATCAGACAACATTAATTACCAAGTATTTCTCAGGTTTCTTAATTTTAAATGGTCGCACACAACTAGCAGTTATAAGGAAACCGATGTACAGAACAATAAAACTTTGTTTTTAAAGAGTTATTTAAAAGCTTTTACATTTAGATTATTTCTGCTATAGAAACAGTTTCAGTTGAAAAATGGAAGGAGAGAAAAGGAACTGCATGTATTTTCTTTATGTTGCTTATCGTAGCTCTGGATTTTAAATGATCTGCTTGAAAAGAAATCTGGTAGTTGGCACAGCTGCAGGGTTTAATAATTGCACCCCCTGCAGCACCTTTGCCTGAGAGGCAGCACCTACGCAGCTCCGATTTGTTGAACATGGATCATATGAACGTCACAGCGGTAACATAGATGAATGTTTGTGTGCCACCTCTTCTCAGGGAGAAGTGAATAGCTTTACCCTCCACCTGTAGGTGTTTCAGTAGTGACTACCGTAAGCCGCAACTGGCTAGATACACGCGCGCATGCCCACACACACCTCTCTCTGATGGCTATGGCGCCTGATATGTTTGCCAAGGTGAGAGAAAGTGCAGATTTGCACGCTAGAAGGATGTGGTGGCTTATTGCTGGAGGACAGCTTATCTTCAGGTCATGCGAGGGAGCTGCTGATTGGCCTGTGATCCCTTCATCGCTCATCTGCTCCAGTGTTTTTGTGTGTTGCTTTACTGTGGGCAGCAGGTGGTGTAGCAGTTAAAGCCAAAGATCTAGGTTCTAATGCCTCCTCATGCTATAGTAGCCTTGATCCAGGTACTTGCCCTCAGTTGATATAGTAAAAAGTACCCTGCTGTATAAATCAGTTTAGCAGTAAACCAACTGCTCCCACATTACAAGTCTCTTGAAAAGTGCTGCATTGTGCAGCTGAAACTGGTTTTATATCAGATGTGTATTTTATATGAAACATAATAAAGTATGTAACAGCAGTGAATACTATAGCTATGAGATTTTTTTTTTTTTTTTAAATCTTTGGAGGGTGTAAGTAGACTCGTTCCGTGTTTGTAACATTATTGTGGTATATCTATGTACAGTATGTGGGGTTTGGCAAATGAAAACTGAGCCATTGGGAACCAAAATCAAATTCCCTGTTTGCGTGTACATACTTGCCCAAATAAATCTGATTCTTGTATATTATTAACAAATTTTGGAATGTATATCATGCAAACTTGATAAAGTAGATGGGTTTTACTGTATATTGTGCCATGTAGCAGTGTGAGTACAGTGTTTTCAGGAGGCATTATGTTTGGGAATGAGTAGGGATAAGAGCAGTCTTAGCAAGGAAGTGTAGGAAGTTTTCAATTTCCAGTCTGTGGCAGTTACTTCCCTGGTTCATCTGCACATCAGTTCATTATCAGTACTTTTACAAAACCACTGTCACCAAAATTATACAAGTATTTCCAAAATGCATAACTTCGAAGGAGTAATGTGTAGGATGTGTCTCTGGCGCTCACTGTCCTCTGGCTGGCTGACAGGGTGCCGATCTTTACGCTACTTTTACATTTGCAGTTATTTAGTAGAAGGAAAGGTCTGATGAAACTACTGCTTTTGCCACACTCCTGGTTGCTTTTGGTTCTGATTTTCTGATGGACAGTATTGTTGGTTGGGGAAGCGAAAGGTGTAGAGATGGTACTTTCTGAGGAACTTTGAGAAAGGGACCCAAAACAAATCTCTTTCTTGCTTCTGTCCTGATCTCTTAACTGCTACATAAACTTGCATCACAGAATCTGTTACCATCACCTCTATTTTCTCAGTTCCATATGCAGCTGCTCATGTAATGTACGCTACCAAAATTTCATGGTATTGGAAAAATTGCCAGTGCTTTGGCAGTGACCTTTCTGCGTATTTAACTTAGTCAGTACAGCATAAACAAAAACAGGAAATCCATAAATTGTAAATGTCTATATGTGTAAAATTAAGATAAAAGGTTACATTATTTTGTAGGTATGATGTAGTACTGTCTGATAGATTACAAGTTTTGAACCTTGTAATGCTGTTGAGAAAAGCATCTATTGAATGAATATATGTAAACTTGATAGTTTTGTGTTTTGATCAGTCTTTACGTTAACTACTGTAATCTTTTTTTTTTTTTTTTTTTTGCTGCGTCTTACAGTAAGTGGGGCCAAGGGTTGAAATGGTTTTTGGTGTCACAGGTGGATTGTGGATGTACCCTTATAACACTGTGAAGTACAATGTTCTGCTGTAGCCGGAAGGGCTCAGTGAGCCCTAGCCGGCCACTGTGTGGGGCTTGTGTCTTAAAAGGCTTTCTCTTGCTGTTTATTCCAGCTATCTTTTAGGAGTGCCAGAGTTCTTTTGCAGAAAACCTGTTGCTATGGTGATGGTACTGAAGTAGGAATATGAGCTGTTGCTGAAGAGGGACTAGTCACGCGTCCTCGAGTCACAGAGAAGCAGAAAATGTTACTGGAGGATGCCCCTCCAAAATGACTAACTGTTTCTTTAAACCAAACGGGGCTTCTAGGTGCAGGTGTGTTGCGCAGAATTGGATTAAGGTGAAGTAGTACTGTAGTACTGTAGACTTTAAGGGACAGCAGGTGGTATAGTGGTTAGCACAGTCACTTTGTGCAATTACTGGACCCAGGTTTGAATCCTACCTCTTGCTGTGCTACCCTTCACTAAGGTACCGACACCGAATTGATATAGTAAAAATTACCCACCTGTATAAATTGATAAATCACTAAGTTCATACAGTTGGCACTAATTTTGTGCAAACAGTACGATGCAGGGATTTGGTACTATCTTCAGCATTTTAAAATTCTGTATGATAGGTTTTATGTGGATCACTGTTTAATGTATCAAATAAATGACAGTTAATATGAATACAATATTTTAGCATGAACTGGCCAGTAATGTTATCTTGAAAACTTCAGCAAAAACATTTCTTAAATATATAAACATGATAAACTCTTAATACCTTCAGTAAGTTATTTAAATTTCAGAGTTTTTAAAATGTTTGTTTAATGAAGGCTTATTAAATAAATATTAGCCCGGTTATAGCAAAAACAGGCTCTGTCAGCATGGCTTTGGGGATGAAAACTACTTTAGTAACTACTAGTATCACTTGTTCCGTCATTTATTCTTGGCTTATGATTGATTCCAGCCACAAAATGGGTTCATTTTAGTTGAATTTTCTTGTAATCATTTACTACTTGTTATGATCAGTTTGTATGATGAAACAAACAGAGGAAAGATGAAGAAACATTTGCTGATGTTTGACTAGAGTTTGGCACTTGCTCTGAAGCATCCAGTTTGAGTGAACAAAGCTGAAACTTTTGGTAATGTCCATAACCCGGAAGGCTGCTATTTAGAGACCTGCTAAAAACACGAGCCATCCTGTGCGTGGACTCGGCCCCACGCTGTCTCCCCATCTGCGTGTCGGTTTCCTGTTATTCATTCTTCTTTTAGGTACGGTGTATCCTGTTTCTGTGCTCACTTTGCTCCCTGATGCCTGGCCCCACCCACCGCTGTCTCTCCTCTTTGCTCCCTGTTGTCCACACATTACTTTTTTCTACTTGCGTTTGTTAATTTACTCATTTATATAGCTGGGTACCTTACTCATGGATACTGTAGCAGGAGGTGGGATTCCTATGAGTTTATAAGTAAACAATTTAATATTTTGTAGTTCAGCCACTATTTTTATCGAAATGATTATTCAGTGGCTTCATACTTGTTTATTTTTGGAAGCATGCACATTGCACAGTGGTACTGCAACAGAGGCCCTCCTGGGTTTGAATCAGCTACCTTCCGATTACACCTGCTTATTAAGATATTGCTTATTCAGTGGCTTAGTACTTGTGCACAAGTCCAGTTTGTGGTGCAGTTGCAGAGACTGTTGTCTGTGGAAACTTGGCTTTCTATTGCCTGTTACCCCCTCTCATTCCTTTTCAAACTTTAATGGACCTTATTTAACTGCAGCTTTTTTTAATTTATTTTTTAAATACCTGCTATTACCCAAGATGTGTAACTGTGATCAGCTGCTTTGAGTTTGAAGTTCAAATTACCGCACATACCCACTTTATTGGGCACTAAAACAGGGCTGTTTTTTCGATATTGAAACATGGGCAGAGAGACTTCAAACTGCTGTACACATATTGGGCTCTGCTGGTAAAGCCTTAGCATTGGCTCTGTATGGCTTATTTGTTTACACTTATAAACTTAACTGATGCTTCACTCCAAAAGTGACTTGGGGTTAAGCTGCTTAGTGATTTGCCCACTTGCACAATTGCTTAATTTTTACTGTATCTTTTGTACGGTATCAGTTCAGGGTAAGTACTGTGATTGTACTACAATAGTAGGTGGGATTTGAACTTTATTGTGAGCCAGCACTCAAATCACTGCACCGCTGGCTGGTATGTCTGTCTGTATAAGCTTTGCAAATATGCACTTTGCTGTGTTTTTCTAAAATGAAATGCCAATCTTATTTTCAGGGTCTTCCCATTTCATTTTTCTAGTGTTTATTTATTTATTACCCCCTACCTGCCTTTCTTTTTTTGATCAATGTCCTGAAACATTAATCTTTGCTCTGGATGCAGATGCCTTCTTGGCAGAAGCAGGTGGTCTGGCAGGATGTACCGCACTTTAGCTGAATCTGTCATGCTGCTTAATGGCAACAACTTAAAAGCAACCCTGTGGCATGATGCTGCCGTCAGCTGCTTGACAGAATTTGACATTATTTAACTTTCAGCTTGTATTCAAAGCTTCCTCTGCAAATGAGGACTTGTCTTTAGCCAGATAAACTTAATAATCATTCTGCACTCTTATTAATTCAGTACACTTTTTAGGACAGTTAACTTGGACATTGGTACTTGATCACTTTTGGAAATATTGTAACTGATTTACCTGTTGTCTCTTGTGACCTAGTGTTGCTTCTGTTGCAATAAAAAAAATGCTGCAAATTTCTGCAAAATTGTCTAATGATAAGCTAAATGTTCTCATTTTTGTATTTTAAATATTAACCATTATAATGTAGAAAGAGCCTCATGTTTATATAGGATGCTACGGGAAAGTATTTCCCTCTTGCATTTAAATTTTTTTTTTTTTTTATTTTTGCACATTTATTGACACATTTTTTTTCTGTTATATTTATAGTCAGAAAACACTGGGTTGCAGCAACACAGACAGAAACAGAGCATAGAGAAATTACAAATGCTGTTCATCCACAAACACTGAGGAAGGGCAGAAAGTTATAAGGTTGCAATATGATTTATGGTTGTAGCACTTTCTGGTAAGTTCCAGAAGGGTGTCCAAACATTGCCGAATTTTCCGTGCAAATCAAATGTTAATTTTTCAAGTAGAAGTTAAACACTTTTTCATCCACATATTTACAAAGGTTACTCCAGGTGTACACTGTAGTAAAACACATTTCCTTAAATATGTATGAGTACCATTAAAATTGACCAGATCATTTGCCATGGGTTTCCGAACTGCTGCTCTCACCAGTAGCTCATTTGTGCCTCTCATGGGCAAGGACTTTGCAGGTGCCACTTATGCCTTATAGTTATCACTAGTTTTGCTTTCACTTCTGTCTTTGCTTCTGCAGGTATTTACCTCACATCACAAGCAAAATCTAATTCTGGCAAAACTGAAGTCATTTGTCCTCTTTCACCTCTCTGTGAGCACAAACATGGACGCTGTCAACTTTGCTGTGTTGCTAGTGGTGACGATTAAAGTGTATAGGGGTTGTGTCTTGCAGTTAGACATTGTGAGGTCTGGTACCTGGGTGGCCCATGCTGTTGGAACTCCAGGTAAACTCTCTCTTATTTGGATCTATTGCATCAGAACATCTTCCATGTTAGAGCTAACAGCTAGCAGGTGGTGTGGTGGTTAGGGCTGATGTTTGTGCTCTAAGTACCCACCTCCTGCTGCAGTGCCCTTGATAAAGGTACACAATCCTAAATTTTTATAAAAAATTATTTTGCTGTATAAATGGGTAAATCAGTGTAAGTAGCATAACATTCTAAGTTACTTGGGAGAAAAGCATCATATCAATAAATACCTGTAAGGAGCCAGCAGATTATACTGGGTATTTACAAATTCAGTTGGGACCAGAGGGTCTGTTTGTAACTCCAAATTCACTTTTATGCCTAATGCTCAGTAAATAAAAGCTGCATAATACCTACAACCCTCTCCTTATTAGTAAGTCAAGTTCTGTAAGTACAGCAGTGGAAACAACTGTACTATATTCTGTAATTTTTTTCTGGAAGAAATACCCTTTGTTCTGCCAAACTTACATTCATGCTATGCAGTGTTATGTGAATTCTTACACATTATTTGAATGAGATGTTTTAGTCAAAGGACTATGAAGGGTTGTTGAATTCCAGTTCCGGTGTATTTTGTACAACTTGTACACCTTTTTATGCGTGCATTGTTCTAGCTCGTGGTGTTTCTTTCGGGATTAATCATTTTCATCTCTCTGTATAACTAAATGTATATCCATATACATTTTGTTTATCCATCTGTACATCTGGTTATTTATTGCTTCTAACAGACTTTTTTGCAAAAAGGCATGTTTAAATGGTTTATGCTAGTGCAGTGTGAAAACTTCATGTTTATTAATATGACAAATGTTTAGATATTCACTGACTGCATGCTGTTCTCAGTGAAACTGTCAGTGCCTAAATGCATAATGTCTATCGGTCTACTGTGTCTGAACTTTGTGTGTGTGTATGTGTGAGAGAGTGAGAGACAGATGGTCTCTATACATAGGAGGAAGTAGACAGACACTAGGAAAATGTGTTTTGGGTTTCGTCTTGTGGCTATAACTCGTTTTCAGCAAGTTCCTTCTCCCTGTGTTTCTGCTTCAGACTGACAGGACCTTCAGGCTTCCTGACAGATGGACCAGGCAACTACAAGTACAAGACCAAGTGCACATGGCTTATTGAAGGACAGTAAGTATTCCTGCTTGACACAGACATGGTCAGTGGTCGCTTACAGATGTAACCAGGATTGTAAGGAGGGCAGTCACACAACTGGTGGGGTTCTGATTTATTCTACAGTGTCCAGCTTGAACAGAGAAGAATCTTGTGAGACTTGTACGCTAAACATGGCCTAATTTATGATGTGTTGATAGCTTCTGTTACATGCTGGTAGTGTGGCTTTATTTTGTACTTGTTTATTAATGTTCGCTAACCATCATTTATTTCAAGTAATAATAGAAACCAAAACTAAAATTGTTAAAGAAATTATAGGCCAGCTGTAAATGAGCAGGACAATAAGGGAGCACCATGTTCACAAAAGGGAAATGTCCTCTGGTTTGTTTCTAATTGTGCAGTCTGCTTAAAGATGGTCTCCTTTGATG
Organism: Heterotis niloticus; assembly: GCA_018136845.1. Lineage (NCBI taxonomy): Eukaryota > Metazoa > Chordata > Actinopteri > Osteoglossiformes > Osteoglossidae > Heterotis > Heterotis niloticus. The sequence goes on along the minus strand of CM030904.1, from coordinate 21,926,269 downwards.
TGTTCAGACAAAATGTCCCCGAAAATTACCTGATATTTTAAGATCATGCCTTTATTTTATTGAGACAAAATAAGTTTCTTTACAAAAAAATAAATCCAGAAAAACAAGTCACTCATGTTGTTTTAACAGAGACCTCACAGATGAATTAGAAAGGAAAGAAAAATCAGTTGTAGCTCGCAAGGAACTGATCATGTTTTTTGCTAAACCAGTTCCTTTTCACCACAGTACTGGCGGTGTTGTCTCCAGCATAATTATAATTGAAGTTTTGTGACTTGAGAGCATAGGCTAAAATAAGTGGAACAACTATAAAATATTATTACTGTGTAACTGTGACCTATTAGTGTTTTATTACATTAGCATTTAGAATTCTTTAAATGCTTAAGCAAAGCAAAAGCATGACTTTTAATCCAATTGTGTAGCGGGTAAAGCTCTCTAATCCATTCAGGCACTGTTAGCTGAGCCTCTTGGCTTTTTAAAAAGCATAGCACATACGTGCCCTTAGTCACTGCTTTTCAATTACAATAACTGACAACAGTTCTGCTGGACCTCTGTCAATACTGGATGCAGTTGGGGTTCAGGTTTCTGTAACTTCAACGAAGACCTCAGGATGAGGGGGTTTTTGAGTTTGACCTCTGGGTTTGATGACATAATCCCAGTTTTCATCTCCAACAGGCCCAACACCATCCTCAGACTCCGCTTCAACCACTTTGCCACCGAATGCAGCTGGGACCACCTCTATGTCTATGATGGAGACTCCATCTATGCCCCCCTACTGGCTGCCTTCAGGTATTTTACCACACTGGCCTGGTAACTGGCAACTGGCAGTCGGTAAAATTTGCATTATGTTTGACACTATGAACAAAATTACCAAGTGTGTAAGAATGAATGCCATTTGTTTGTTAGTTGTGTATTTATCATTTTTTTAAATTAAGAGAATAAACACTGGAGCACAACATAACAGAGAAAAGGTTGGGAACAGAGAAACTGCAAATGCGTACTTGTAACCTGTAGCCCTTGTATTATATACAGTATTAAGCATGGATGGCCATGTAGTGCTGTCAAGTTATAAACAGGTGATCAGATGTTCCAGGAGTCAATTCTAATTGTAGTTCAGATTAAATTTAAACTTTTGTAGTAGAAGTAGTTTAGACACTCGAATAATCCACATTTTAGACGGATTTTACAGGGGCCGATAAAATGTTTCTTCTCTAAGTAATAATAATCGTATGTTCTGTGGAGGCTTGTAAAGAGACCTCCAGGCCGGTCTGATGTCGGGATCTACCTCGAGTTTGTTCCTCCATGCTGTGTCTGCTCTGCCCAGCAGCTGCTTCTTGTGGAAAACCTTGATAAGACACGCATAAAACCTTTTTCCCGTCACTGTGGACATATTAATGCAGAAGGTGTCTTTTGTCATGTCCCTTTAAAAACCTCCGAACTTGGCGCAATGTTATAATTTGGAAAGGGGTCAAAATAGCTATAATGTTTGAAAAGAGCACTATTCGGTAATCATTTAAAATTCAGTAATGATGGTATATTAAGTATATGCAGTAATTGGGATTTAGATGAGTCCTGCAGGGTTTTGCAGCATTACTAGCTCTTCCTTAGAAATGGACCAGAAAGTCTTTGTTCAGTGAAAGTTTAAAAAAAAAAAAAAAAAAATTGTTCAACAACAAGGAAATCATGAGGGCACTTAAATAGATGTGAAAATACAATATGTACTTAACACTGCATTGCACAGCAACATTTGCAGAGCAGATATGAGATTAAGAGAGTGTTAAAATTTCCCTGTTTTAGAGGCCAGATACTTCTGTCGTAGATGCAGTTGGTATGCACTCTACAATCATCTCCATTCTTACACACTGCTCCATTCCATAAGTGCTGTGGGGCCTTGGGGTGTGATTACTGCCATGGGTTGATGTATTCCACAGAAGTGGTTCAGATTTTGGATTTTTGACTGGTGGGATCCAGAAGTAATATTCAGTTAATGACTAACAAAAGCTATGCTTATATTCAGCATGCACTAATTTGCATTGTTTTTCATATGGCGGACCGAGTCCCTGAATGAAAAAGTAGGCAGCAGTTTACCACCTGTGGTTTTTATTTTGACTTTTAATGTGACTGCAACCAGGAGCAAACACACATATCCACAAAATCAGTAACAGGCAAAAATTGTAACAAAACAGCCTCATATACAGGAGTATAGTCAATCTGCAAATGATCAGAGGGTCCAGTGCATCACAGTACCATTTATGAAGTTTATTTTCTAGGATTTTTTTAAATTTATTTTATTTTTTTTAAACAAAGGAAAAATTGCCAAAGTGGGATGTCAGTTTCAGTATTTTTTTCCATTGTTCATCAGCTCATACAGTAATACCCAGATTTCATTGTAAATAATGCATAAAGTAATTCTCAGCTGTGAATTTTTTTTTTTTTTTTTTTTTTTTGGTGGTTTAGTCAGATTTTCACTCTTTTTGCTGAGAAAAGTAAATTTGGTCTAAAAACCTTTACAGTAAAATAGGTCTCACAACTACAGCTTCTGAAAGCAGTAATTCACACAAGCCAGTAGTTTCAGAAATCTCCTTAATCCTTTTGGATATAAATTTTTACTTAACATATGTGAAAACTTGTATGCTTATAAGTTCATTTAAACTTTTCAGATATTAAAATTGTGATTTTGGTTTTAAATTTATGTTCTGCTTTGCTAATACATTTAAAAAAAAACACTATTGTGATAAACTGGTCTACCTAGTTATTCTAGTGTTTCCTTTGTATGTGTCTGTTATTATATGTGGGAGTCAAAAGTAGATTTACTTTCTCTGTTGTGCATGGGTGGTTTTATGAAATAGTAAAATGAACAAATTCTGATGCTCCATGTAGATATTGTATGTTATTAAACTTGCTTTCTTCTTTTGCCCTTCAGTGGACTGATTGTGCCAGAGCGCTACAATAATGAAACGGTCCCTGAAGTGGTCTCCCGGTCTGGCTATGCTTTGCTGCACTTCTTCAGTGACGCAGCTTATAACCTCACTGGCTTCAACATCTCCTACAGGTGAAGTCCTCCTCTTATTTATTTGTTTGCGTCTTTGTTTATGCATGCCTAGAATTTCAGGGGTTTGTTGGTATTGAATTTAAACGTCTCCAGATTTCTGCTGTTAAGTGCTATGTGACAGTAAGTGTTGCACTGGAAGTCATGGCTCCTTGCAAGGCTGGGTTAAAGATGTGTAAGGTGCGACTCCACTGTACTGTACAGCGTATCGTTCATGGTATATCTTGGCTTTTTAGCATTTTAACATGACCTGTAAATTAATTAAAGTGAGGTAATTGGGGTTTCATGTGAAACAATGCATACTTGCAGAAAGGCTCCATTATAAAATGTGTTTAAAATGGCAGGATATTTAGGCTTTTTTGCTTGACTTTTGATAAATATAGGCACTTATAAGAAAGGGATTTTGAAATAAAAATACAAATTAAGCAATTAGTGATATCATATGTTTTATTTATTATGAAGGCACCTGTCATTTTGTGCTGAATTTCTTATTTTATATAATTTATTGTTCCTTGTTCATCAGACAGTTATCAGAATTAAACATTTAAGCAAGTTACCCGTTCCAAAGAGTTGGAAAGACGTTAATTTGGACTTGGTATGTGTCAGCGTTGTTTGAAGACTTGATAGTAGTGCTGATTCTTAACTGTGGAATCCTGCCCTTGCAGAGGCACCCACTCTTTTTTGTGACTGTGAATTTGGGTCTGCTATGAGGGTGGCCTTAAGCTAGGCTTGCTGCACAGTAAAATAACAATGAAGGTGCAGCCTTGGGTGGAAAACACATTAAGCCACTAGAGCTGTTAATTGGATATTCTAGATCTGCTCTGAGACGTGTTTCTGAATCCTAACTAAGAATTTGCAAGTTCAAGTAAAGGTAAAATCCGGATAGTTAAACGTCATGATAGTTAAACTTCATCTTGAGCATGAACATTTTGTTAGATGTTTGTACTGCTTCACAGATCTGTTCCTCATGGTGTTATATTTTTACACAGCTGATTTTTTTTTTTTTTGACAAAAGCAGTTCCTCAAACTGTAGAAGGATCCCCTCAATACAACCTGAGCTGGTAGAATTAGAGGTCAAGGTTCGTGTTCAATAATATTCTCATTTTCATTATCCTTGTTCAAGTAGGTCTAGTTGCTTTACGTATGATTTAAAAAAATAAATAAACTGCATTATTGAAAACCTGAATTAGAAATTCCACAGAACAGTATGAAAATAGTGTTATACCCCTCTCAAAAGTGAACACATTGCCTTTTATGCTAAAGTATTGGGTGAATATTAGAAAAGGAAAAATACACACAATTTCCCAAGGTTTAGGCACTATTGAAGGCAGGAGTTTGTTTATAGGCCTCTCTGTCTTTGAGTCTCAAAGCTTGCTTTTAATCGGCAACAAGTGTCCTGGCGCTTCTTATGAGCAACCTCATATCTTTATGCTGATAGTAGCAGTGGTGTTAGAGTACAGCAATGCCTTGCTTAGTGCTGTTTTGTTATAGCACACAAGTATATGGTGCGCTTGACATTGCATCAATCCTTTTTTGTTAACAATGTCATTGTCCTCGTTTTCTTTGCATCTTTCAGGTGCTTGTACCATGTCCACTGGGTCCTCCCTGTGGGGACAGAGCATTCTCTGTAGGGGTTTTTTTTATTTATTTATTTTTTTTTGTACAATGCTTCCTGCCCTCATTTTTATGGTTTTGGCACCTTCTCTGCACAAACCATGAGATGTCCGTTCTTGGCAAACTCATGCCTCCATCTTGCATACTTTTATGCGTTTCCCTTGCTTGTCACCAGGAGCACGCTTCCGCAACTTGTCCCATTTCCTGCAAGCATCATCCAAATCCAGCCAAGCACATGTATGCGCACACATGCACACCCACATGCACACAAATGAGAGTGCATGCAAATGTATGCTTTGCTTGACAGGAACAGTTCACTGTGGGCACACACTTACTGCAATTATTGCAATAAAACACACACTGAGGATTCTGAGAAGCTGAAATGGAGATCTCCCACTATGCCCTCTTTTTCTACATCTTTGCTCTTTTTAATGTTACAAATGTCTCCCTTTTATTGACATTTACAATACAATTACGAAGATAAATAAAAAAAAAAGAAAATCTAATTATTTGGTTCCGATGAGAAGATTATTTTTGTACTGTATTTTGTACTTTGTTTTTCCCTATCCAATAGCATAAAATGTTATAGTGAATCCCATTTCGTGCTGTTTTGTTTAACGTTCCCGTTTCATATGCTGAGCAATAACCAGCCTGTTGCTGTGGTGAGCTTGGTTTGTCAAACTTAGTTTTCTTTTAAGCCAGATAAAGCCAGTTCAAATTTAGTGTCTTTAGACCTCAAACTCTTCTCAGATTGTTTTAAGATCTTTCACACGGCTTCTAGAAGCAGCAGCTTCTTGGCCGCTTCACCACCAGTTGATCATCTCATTTGATTTATTCAGTTCTGGAAGATGACCCCATTTGCTGTGATGTACATTTTTTTTTTTTTTAACTTGTATAGATTCAAAGCTTTGCAGATTATTATATAACCCTGCCATTTAGATACTTCAAAATAAAATTTAATAAATCATTTCAAAATGACAAGGTAAAAATATTTCAAAGGCATTTTCTGTTGCTGTTAAGTCTTTCTCAGTCACACTGCCAAATGTCCATTGCATTAAGTGTGGCTCTAAGTCTGTTTTGTTTCTTACCAATTTGCAGTAAAGTGGTGAGCAAATGGAGGGTATTTCATGGGAATGTTGAAGAGAAAGATCTGTGTGTATCATATCAAAAACCTTTTAAAAACAGTATGAAGTAATACTCTTTAGTGAACAACTGTTAGCTCTCATTCAGTAGGCAAAATTCTTGGTGACCAGCAAAAGTGAATTCTGTTCTACCAAATGCATCATAAAACTGTGCTTATAAACATTCAGAACTTGGAAGCAACACTGTAATTTGTTTGCCAAGTGCTATGTGTTACTCAACTCATGAACTTACAGATTATATGCAATGACTCTACATGTAAATACGATTGTACAAGTTGTGGGTTATCTGGCTTGCACCATACTGTACCCTGTTAAGTTGCCAACCTTGCTTCTTGGAAAAATGATATTGGATGATATGAGCAACGTAGTAAGTTAAACCTGTATACGTACCAGTATATAAAATATATAGTCTGTATTTATTTTTTGTGTGTGTGTGTGTGTACAGATACAGTGCCTATAGAAATTCATCATAACCTGTGAAAATCTATACCCTTTATCACATTACATCTTGGAAAATAAAATATTTTTTTTTAGCTGTATGTACACATTATAATTGTCTTTGTCAATGTGAAAATAACATTTTAAAACATTTTGGACAATTATTAAAAATCAATTAGTGAAATACCAGGTTTGGTAAAGTGATCATACCCTTGGAATGTACCATTCTAAACTTACTTGGATGCAACCAGTCAGCTGCCAGATCAAACACTAGGCTACCTGCCTCACCTGACATCAGTTGTGGTTTTGATTACCTCAGGATAAAACCACCTGTCTCTTGACTATTTCACTACTAGTAGTGCAAGGTTATGAGATAGAAACCAACATGGTTGGGAAAGTGCTTTCAAAAGGCCTCCGGGATAAAGTTGTAGAAAGGCACAAGTTAGGAGAAAGCTACAAAACTATTTCAAAGCCTTTAGCTATCCAGAGCATCATTAAGAAGTGGAAAGTATGGCACCACCAATACATTGCCTAGATCAGGCCGTCCATCCAAACTGGATGACCGATCTAGAAGGGCATTGATCAGAAAGGCTATCGAGAGGCCAAAGGCAACTTTGAAGGACTTACAAGGCTTCATGGCTGGGACTGGTCGATCTGTGCATGTAACAACAATTTCTCAAGCTTTACACAAAGTTGGCCTGTATGGCAGGGTGGCAAAAAGGAAAACTTTTCTGAAAAAAGTGCCACATTCAGTCTCGTTTGCTCTATGCAAAAACACACCTATATATATATATATATATATATATATATATATATATATATATATATATATATATAAACACATACAAGGCAAGTTACTCGTTTATCTTTAGTTGACTGGTAACATCAGTTACAGAGGACTTCAAAATGCATTAAAGAATGATGAAGAAATGGCTGATCTTTCTGTATTTTTTTTTTTTTTTGTAACAGCCAAGTTAGATGTTTAAACATTTAATTCAGATTCACCTTTTGGTTTCCATCTGTGATGAAGAATTGACCTTTTTTATGGTGTCTTTGAGTCCCATGTGGCAGTTGTAGGGCATTTGCTTACATCCCTCCACGGTGTACCCTTTCTTTATTTGGCTGTTGACATAATTACCTGACACTCCCTGTATCAAAGTGCAAGGGTAAAAAGTAATAATTCATTGTGCAGTCATCAAACTGTATTACCCTTCAATTCTTTGGATTTAGCACATTTGTACAGTTATTGCAGTCAAACAGGCAGACGCCACAGTGTCCAATGGAGATGCAGTATGTTACCAGAATTTATTACACTTTGCAGCAGGGTAAGCTGGTGCCTCTCATTTCCTCATTGCTGCTTGCCTGATGTGGGGTTGAAGTCCAGCTCAGGGGTATATTTGGAGTTTGCATGCTCTCCTTTGTTTGCACCCCTCTAAGGGAAAAAAAATATGCCGGAAAAAGGCAATATGACACATCATTTCCGTTTCACCTTGCCTTTAAAATCACGCCAGGGGTCAGACATGACTCAGTGGCACTTTAAAATTCCAATATTATGCAAAACATATTGCCCCTCTCTGTTGCAAGTTCAGCTCTTTATCTGTGTGTGTGTGGGTAGATGGGTAGCCAGTTAGCATTTGTCTTGATGAGTTAGCCTGGAGGCACGTCGCTTTGTGTGGCGGTCATCTAGACACAGTTGAGGCCATAAGTTTACATCCATCTTGCCTAAAACGTTCAAATTCTAAATTTCCCAGCTTAACACGCGTCATGTTACCAAACAATTCATGTGTTCAGAGTATCTACTTAATATCTATACTTAAGTCCCCCCTCCCCAAAAAAAAAAGATGATTGAGATGGATTTAATTCAGTTTTTATTTACTATGTCAGATTTTCAGTAGGTCAAAAGTTTACATACACCAAGTTGACTGTCTCTCTAAACGTATGGATGACTCTAGGAATTAATGGAATTACTTTTAATAGCTTCTGATTGGCTAACTGTCATAATTGGGATACCTGTGGTTGTATTTAAGGGCCAACCTGTAGAGCCACTGCCTTCTTGTGGTTAAGACGATGGTGAAATCAAAAGAAATGAGTCAAGACCTTAGGAGGAAAACTGTGGATCTCCACAAGTCAGGTTCCTCCTTAGGAGCCATTTCAAAAAGGTGCAAGGTACCAAAAGGACAGTGATTCAAGCATATGTCCAAAGTTGTAACAAAATGGCTTGTAGACAACAAAGTGAAAGTACCGAGTGGCCATCGCAAAGCCCTGACCTGAGTCCCATATAAAATTGGTGGATTGAACCGAAAAAAACGTGTCATGGCAAGGAAGCCCACAAACTAACTGACTGAACCACTCGCCCGTCCCTTGGACAGTGAGACACTGTCAGAGTCTGCCTGTATGCCTTGTATGCCTTTATCGGTTTGGTTGTTTGGTGGTTTGTCTAACTTATTTAACTTCTATGTATATTTATTACTACTTTTTCCTCATTTATTTTAATTTCATTGTTTATTTTTCTTATAGCTTATTTATATATTTTTATTTGCTGAGGATGTCTGGAAGCAACACGTTTCATGGTCACAACACTGCTATGCTGCTGTTCATGCACTCATGACAAATAAAACCTTGAAGCTTGGACTTGACTCAATTACACCAGTTCTGTCTGGAGGAATGGGCTGAAATTCTGGCAAAATATTGTACAAAGCTTTTGGAAGGCTATCTTAAGTGTTTGATTCAAGTTAAGCAATTAAAAGGCAACACCTGCAAATACTAGCTTGGTGTATGTAAATTTATGGACTCGACTGTATATAAAATATATGCAGATTTTGTAATGAATGTGCCATGTGCCAGCATGGGTTGTCTGTTTAGTTTCTTATTTTGTCATATTTTACTGTATTTTGTATTTTAGACAACTGTAAATGCACAAGAAAGAAAATGAAATTTGCATCCCCCAGGTAATATAATGCTTTGTTGGACCCTCAAGCAAAAGTGCAGGTGAGGTACCCAGGAGGCTGCTTCTGCAGCTCAGTACCGATCCTCTGTTGTTCGGTGGGACCCTTGTGAGGGGGATGGTCTAGCAGGAGGATTTGGCCTGGGGGGGTTCACAAAGGCAGCTTGTGTCAGCCATTGCCTTTGAGCCACATCTTGACAGAGAGACCCCATTGTCTTCTGAGGGCAAGGTTCCCACTGAGCAGAACTGTTTCCCTGACCATTGGTGATGCAGAGTAGAGGAGATAGGGGCCACTATGCTGCCATGAGTTCAGGTGATGGTGTTGGGATGAGCTGAATCTTTGTTCACTCAGTGTTGCCCTCCCTCAGGAAAACTGAAGCACTAAGCTGTCATCTGTTGTCTTCCTGGAGGATCACAGTGTATCCAGTCTTATGGATTTTATATGTTACAGACAGTTACAAGAAGTAAATATTGGAAAAAAAAAAAAATGTTTTTTTGTAGTTATCAATTATATGAAACAGTAAAGGCACCACACAGTCAGATAGTCCTCTTGTAAAGGTGCTTGTATCAAAATGTATTGCCAAAGGTGTGCTTTTACTGCCTTTTGGATGTAATTCATTGTACTAAATGCAAATGAATGAATTACAGTACTGACTTAATTGCATTTTATCAGAAACATTATATGTTCATAACACATTACATTAGGCTATGAAAGTGGCATATACAGTGTCATAGTATAAATAAATAAAATTGTTTAATTTTTTTTTTCCAAACGTGTCCAGTATCCAAACACTTCCTGCCCCTGTATAGTCCAGAGCATATGGGAATAGACTGTATTGTTTACATTTGAGGTGGAGTGGGGTGGTGGTCATGTGACTAATCTCTCAATCCAGTGTGCAGTATACATGTCTTTTACTTGACTAATTTTCAAACTCATTTGTTTTGCAAGTTAAAAAAAAAAACAAAAATCAGGAGAGCGAAAAACTGTGGAAAATAGTAAAAAAATTAGAAGGATGCTAGGGATGGAGCTGCTAGGCAAGAGGAAGAGAGAAAGGCCTAAGAGGAGATTTATGGATGTGGCGAAGGAGGACATGCAAGTGGTGGGGGTGACGGAGGAAGATGCAGAGGACAGGAAGAAGTGGAAACAATTGATCTGCTGTGGCGACCCCTTAAAGGAGCAGCTGAATGAAGAAGTAAAAAAAAAAAAAAATTAAGAACATCATGCGTTAAGAATTTTCATATTATGTATTTGTTCTTGTTTTGTTCATAGTTCTGTTTTCTAAAGTTGTCTGTAGCAGAGTGGAAATGCCCTGTATTTGCCCCCTACCCCATCTGGTGTTTGTCAGAAATGGATTTTCCAAGAGTGAAATCTGTGCCTTGCTGCAGGTTGTTTGCTGCAGGTGTGTTTTTATTTGGAACTGCCCAGACGGCGGCTCTTCTGTCCAGTTTCCACTCTTCTTCAGGAACGTTCCTTTCGGTCGCTGCACAATGACTTCCCACTAATGCTCCACCCTTTTTCTGATGCAGGATCAACACATGCCCCAACAGCTGTTCAAACCATGGGGAGTGCCAGCCAGCAAACGCAAGCGGAGGCGTGTACTGTGAGTGTGCTGAGTACTGGACAGGCGAGGCGTGTGATGTCCCTTACTGCCCTGGCTGGTGTGGTGCCCCTGAGCGCAGCGAGTGCCATGTCAACAGCACGTGGGGCTGCCTCTGCTATGCTGGCTGGCAAGGTGGGTTGCTCTAACACTGTCCCTAGTTTCCCTTGATAAAATCCTGGTAAATGCCACTGTGAGGCAAACATGCACGCACTCATTCACTCACCCATACAGCATTTTCTGCTGAACCACCATACCACCCTTATGTTGTTACGTAGTTGTGGTCTTGCAGTGAAAATAAGACTGACACACTGCTGTTTACCCTTTGTCCCGAAAAATATTACACAGGACAATTATTGTATTCTGTGTACACTCAGATCAAATTCCACTAAACTTGTTTTTCCGAAGATGAACAGGCAGTACCAATGAACTGCAAACATGTTTTTCTGCAACAATGACCTCTATGGCTGGTGGCAGCAGGTGGTTTAGTGGATAAGGTTAGGAGTTGTGCTCAAAGGACCAAAGTTCTAAACCCAATTCCTGCTGTAATTCCCTTGATCCAAGCATAAAATCATAAATTGGCGCAAGTAACTTAATGCTGTAAGGCACTTGAAAGAAAAGTGTCAGATAAATAAATATGAATTAAAATGTTTTCTGGATCATGTAATTTTGAATGTGTTTTTTACTTCTTAAGCTCAGTATATGTAAGTTGACTTAACCTGAGTGTTTGGCCTCCCATGTTGCTTCACACCAGCTTACTAATACCCCCATTTCTGTGAGATAAATACAGCAGTTTGACCAGATATGACTCTAGTTTTCCCATGATGCCTCAGTCACAGGCCATACAGTTTTAACTTCTTCCTCATGGCTTTCGATGCTCTTCATCTATTAACTTCTTTGAATAAATACTTGCAAATTTGAGTGTCTGTTTTCCCCTTGCATCCGAGTCCGTAACCATGCCAATGAAGGCAGTGCTCCAACAAGTAGTGCACCAAAGCCGGAACGGGTGGACTGTGTATCCTTGACTTGATCACAATGCCTGAAACCGCAAGCAAAGGTTTCCTCACACTGCATTTCCTCTGCAGCACATTGTTTTTGGCCATATGGAGGAAGGACTGAGACTGAGCACACATTCTAATAGAGTAACATGTATTTATCTGAATTTAAACTTGTTTAAAATTACTTATTTAAATTTATTTCTGTAAAGTGACTTACAGTCTGAAGCTAATTGTGCCAGTTTACCTATTTATACAGCAGGGTATCACACCTGAAGGTTGGATTCAAACCTACTGTACTTCAGACAGTGTGGACACCGTAACCCAGAGGCAGTAGTAAGCCACGTGGAATAAAACAGCAATTTCACTGTTAAAACCCACAACGTATTGTTTGGAGCTGTCACCTTCTTTTGGAAAGATCAAGGTTTAAATCAAATCCCATGTCCTGGTATAGTACCCTTAGTGAAGGTACTTACCAAAAACTGATGCAGTAAAAATGATAAACTGCATAAACTGCTAAATAAAGGTGAGGAGCTTAATGGGGAGTTGCTGTGGAGGAAAGCGTCAGCTAAATGAGTAAATGTACAGTATGTGTGCAAGTTCACATAGAGAGTGCAGGGATGTGGTGTTTCCCCTCTAGGTCCCGACTGCTCCATCCCTGTGCCAGCCAATCGTTCCTACTGGTCCCACGAGGAGTACACGGAGACTAGCCTGGCACGCGCCTCTCACAAGGCCGTAGTCGACCAGGACATCATGTGGGTCATTGGTGGATATGTGTTTAACTACTCGGATTACGAGATGGTCAAGGCGTAAGTAGAGCCCGGTCACTCATTCTTTGTCTTTGGCTGCTTCATTCTGATAACATGCTGTTGTCATTAATGAAAAAGTTATGATACTGAAAATTTTCAAAAAGTTTGATTCTGTCTTTCCTTGTATTGTGACAAGAAATGGGAATGGCCAGATATGCTAGTACTTCACATTATTAAGGTAAAAGGCTGAAAAAAATGGAAAGGCATTGGTTGAAAAAGAAAAAAAAAAGGCAATGTTACTGTTTTCAGTGTTTTTTAAGCATGCAACTCTCAGTGTCAGTTGTTCCTTTTTCCTTTTTTTTGGAAGTGCAGAAATGAATGGAATCGTTGTATTCTTTGCAGTGACCTCCTTGTTCTCTTTCAGCTCAATTCTTTCCCTTTAGGCTATTATGAGAAGTTAAATGTAATTTGGTGCACAAGTCTTAAATATTTCTAGTGATTTACAAACACACACGTCTAAATACAAATTTAAAATGTAATTTGCTAAAAACAATTTATTGATATATAAGACATTGCTGTTGTGTAGAATGGATTAAAAAAAACACAGCTACAGAAAAGTCATTGAAGTAACCGGTCAGTTGAATGATCAGACCCCACCATGTGAGGATGAGCCATATAGTGGTTTGGTGATGGATGCAGTATAACCTCTGGCTACTCTTGGCATCTTAGCATGTAAACTTGTCGGGCAAATGCACATTCTTCTCCAAAGCCACATACAGGGTGTTGGTAGCCTCCCATCTTTTCATTGTGGTTGCACCGGCTGTCCAGCAACCATTTTTACCTTAGTTTTCCTCATCAAACTGAGACACTCATAAATTTGTGTACTTCTGGAACTTTCTTGGTTGTACTCACGCAGGCCTCTGTTCTTAGGTGGACGTAACCATATGTTGTCTCTAATTTCATTTTTCCTCACAGGTACAACCTAACTTCTAAGATATGGCTGCCACTGAATCGTTCAGTCAACTCAGTCATGGCGCGCTATGGTCATTCCCTGGCTCTGCATGAGGTGAGGATCAGGGCCTACTCTGTACATTTCAGTGGAGGTTGACTGAGCTGCCAGAAAAAGCCTGCATGGGACATACACTGGTGCACTGGTAGCAGATGCAGAACTAAATACTTCAGTGGTCTGAATTTCCACAGAAGCACCACTGTACTATGTTCATATTCCTTAAGTTTGCAACTCCTTTCTTGATTTTAACTGTCTGCAGTAAGATTTTTGTAATAATTTGCTCTGTTTCTGTTGCGCTAGAGTGTCTGAGCTTCCATAGTGGATAGCAGCTGGGTTTTTATTTATTGTCATTACACTACAAACATGCATGCACACAGGTGTTGAGCAGAAAAGTAGAGCACAAAATTATGGTTTGTGCTGGTTGACGTGTAACATAAATCAGCTGTCAGTACTCTTAACTTGACCTGTCCTTCTGTCGCAACCCTGCTGATGTTTCTTTGTATTGTCAGACCATGTGCTTCTGTTTGTTTCCGAGGCGCTTCTGTTTCCGTGTGCTTCTTGGGTATTTAAGCCCTGTTTTTTGTGCCTGTTCTCTGTCAGATTGTGATTGTGCTTTCCCGTGCCTGCTTTGTAAATCCTGTCTTTTGTGTCTGTGCTTTGTCCAGTTGTGACTACTTTGAAGTTTTTGTTGTTTACTGTTCCCTGGTTTCAATCCTGTTTTCTGTTCACCAGTTCTTTTTGCTCCCATGCCCATTTTGTAGAAGTTTTTGCTGTTTGTTTACCCCGTTTTTTTCGCCCCGATTCCCTTGATTTGTTTTTGCCTGAAGACTTGGATTTTCCTTTAATAAACTTACTTCCGTACTGCAATTGGGTCCTGACCCGAAAACTGTAACGGCACAATCTGACCAGCATTGATCCAGTAGACCACGGCCAGGTAAAAGTTGCCCTGGAACAGTAGAGTATAATGCTGGAAAGGCACCAGGCCCAGCTAGACTCTATGATTGAGACCCTGGACTTGCGTGCTACCAGCATCACTGACTTGGCTGGTTGTATCCAGCTTTTCCTGCTGATCCGGAGGGGGCCACACACTCCTACCACAACACCATTAGACGCTTCTCCCAATGGTCACGCATCTTCGAGCTGCAACTGTTGACATTCTCCCCCAAATTAGCTAAGGTGGCTTACGTTATCACTCAGCTGTTCGGTCTGGCAAGGCAGTGGGGAACAGCTGTCTGGGAGGCTAAAGCTTCTTCCAGTGAAGACTTACTGTCTTCTTTCATGGAGATGAGGAGAGTGTTTGACCCCACAAAGCAGGGGCATGGGGCTGCCCGTGAATTCCTGCATATGCGCCGGGGGAACAGTCCGTGTCTAACTGCACCATCAACTTCCAGACTCTGGCTACCTCCAGTGGGTAGAATGCAGATGCTCTCTATGACACTTTCCTGATCGGCCTCTCCGAAGACAGGATGAGCTAATCACGCAGGATCTGCCTGACTCCTATTAAGCCTTGGTGAATATGGCCATCCACATCGATGCACAGCTACAACAGTGCCGCCAAAGTAGAGGCCGTAGAGGTTTCTTAAGAGCATCTGCCAATATTACAGTCTGTCGACCAGCAGTCTCGTGTGTCCCACTATCATCCGTCCCCCACGTTTTGGCCCTGAACCTATGCAGGTTGGCTGTGCTCGCCTGACCTCAGCTGAGTGACAGTGAAAGATGTCCGCCCGATTCTGCCTGTATTGTAGTCAGCCGGGATATTTCATTGCCACATAGTACAAGGAGCATTGGTGAGCGTGACTTCTGTTAACCCATCTGCACCGCACTCTTCTGACTGCCACTCTAAATTGGAAGGACCAACGATTCGAAACTTAAGTCTTGATCGATTCCGGTGGGGTCATCTGTCCCAACTGTCTAGCCATCCTGAAACCAGGCGGACACGGGCATTTGTTGCCTGGAGGTTCTGGTGGCTTTCCATGGAAGAAGCTATCTGCAACCTCGTCAAAGCCTGCTCGGTCTGTGCCCAGAACAGGATGTCCCACCAGCCACCTGCCAGCCTGTTATAACTGGTCTGTTCCTAAGAGACCTTGGGGCTGGCACATCTTGAACCCCTCACCCTTCAGCGTCTTTCGCCCCTGTCACCCAGTTCCTCCTGCTTTGACACCTACTGGTGTCCAAACCTTCTTTCGTATTGTCAGACCATGTGCTTCTGTTTGTTTCCAAGGCGTTTCTGTTTCCGTGTGCTTCTTGGGTATTTAAGCCCTGTTTTTTGTGCCTGTTTGGTCAGATTGTGACTGCTTTCCCATGCCTGCTTTGTAAGTCCTATCTTTTGTGTCTGTGCTTTGTTGGATTGTAACCATGCTTTCTGTGCCTGTTCTTTGTTAGCTTGTGACCACTTTTAAGTTTTTATTTTTAAGGCATTAGATGTATTTAACTGTGCGGATAAGCCAGCTGGCAACTGAGGAGAGGAAAACAATACTCCCAGTTGCAATGAGGGGAGGAAAATAAATCTGTGGGGGTCCATGTTATTTCTCAAAGTTTATGTTGAATCTGTTGTTTTAGTTGTGTTAGTTACCATAGTCTATGTTGTGATTGGTTGAAATTGTTCATGTGATAGGAATTGGGAAGTACAGCGCAAGAAGCAAATATAGAACATACATTTGTTACAAACTAAGCATAGTGTCTTTATAGAGTGAATCGTGTGAGTAAAATAACTGTTATGGACATAACTGCTGCATTCTTGAGGTATAAAAATGGTCTGTATTCTCACAAGAAGAAACAAAACACCATTATATGAAGGAAGGACATATTAGTGGTTTTTCCCATGGTGGTTTTCATTTCTTATGCTCAAGATGGAAAACAAGGTGACCTGTATGTTTGTAGAGCTCAGTAAGGGCTGAAGAGGGCATCTGCTTCAGCTGTCTGCTCTCACCACTGACTTTCTCTTGTGTGTATGCATGTGCTTGTGTGTGCATGCACTTCTTTTTATTTTTGAGGTTCTTGCGGACATTAAAAGCTTAATGGACTTTCCTGATTCTGGTCCTTTGCTTGTCGGGTGTAATTCACCGTCTTACCTTCTGCTCTTCTTTGTATTTCTTCAGCACAAGATCTTCATGTATGGGGGCAAAATTGACAACACGGGCAATATCACCAACCAGCTGTGGGTGTTTCATGTGCACAACCAGTCATGGGTGCTGGCCAATCCACGTGCCAAGGAGCAGTACGCTGTGGTCGGCCAGTCAGCTCACATCGTGCAGCTCACCCCAGACAGCACTGTCATGCTGGTCATCTTTGGCCACTGTCCCCTCTATGGCTACATCAGCAAGGTGCAAGAGTACAATATAGGTGGGTGGAGCTGTCGGGAGTCTGGAAGTAACTCAAATGTCAAACAAGGTTGAATTATTGTTATCTGGGACTAATAGTAAGCCAAATCCAGGGATTTGTATGCAATGAAATTTCCTTTAAATTCATCTATGTGCTGAATTAGTTGAGCACTGCTGAAACATAAGCAATGAAAGAACAAGACAAAGAATATGGTTTGCAAACAGTATGTTTAAAAAAAAAAAAAAAAAAAAGCCATCTGCCAGTTGTGGAGAAGAAAAACAAAACTCCCAACCTGAAGAACAAGAGAAAAAATAAACCAAGGGATGTCATCATCATGTAACATAATTTGCAAAATATTTTTTGAATTAGTTCATATTCAATTTATATCACTCAGATGTAAACATTTGAATGCAAATGTAGTGGCAAACAAAAAAATCAAATCAGAAAGTTAGTCAATTGCAAAGGTACAATAAGTAAAATTCTCAACAAAGGAAATGCCTTCTTTCCGTTAAAGTTTGTGTGCTGTGCTTGTTTCTGGGTTTATGGGGTAAATGGCAAAGGCTTTTTCCCCTCCTCAAACAAGCAGCGAGATTTGTAGCTACTGCATTTACACCTATTCCATTAAATCTATTCATTTTTCAAACTAGTCTTCAGTGTTGTAAAAGCTATTTAAGCTCATTCTGTTCTCCTGTTCCTCACAGCAACCAATACCTGGCGCATCCTGAAGACCAGTGGTGCCCTTGTACAGGGAGGCTATGGCCATAGTAGTGTGTATGATCCAAAAACCCGAGCCATCTACATCCACGGAGGCTACAAGGCCTTCAGTGCCAACAAGTATGGTCTGGCAGATGACCTGTACAAGTATGAGGTGGACTCCAAGATGTGGTGAGTGTACAGTGATTGAACCATGAGCACATTTGTACCAAAAACGATACTGGTTATACCACAGAATTATTATTATTATTATTATTATTATTATTATTATTATTATTATTATTTATTTATTTATTGTCAAGATGATTATGATGAGTGGAGTGACATATTCTTGTTCTACATTACCAGTTCCTTTACCCAGTAAAATTTACAGTCCTTAATAATCCCCTTGGGTGTGTGTTAAGAAATAAAAACTCCAAGTCTTTGGAGGGTAGACCTCAGATGTGAGCTCATAACAGGCTGCTGCTGGGGAGTGTGCGTGCGTGCGTGTGCATTGTCCTTGTCAGGGGATGCTAGCAGCATCACATGAAATTGGTGTTTCAGTCCACATGCAGTTAATCTTGGAAGGACCGCACCAATTGGGGGGGGGGGGGGGGTTGTGCTCAATTTTTTTAAAAAAATATTTATTTATTTATTTTATAAACAATTTTGAGTTTCATTCTACTACTCAAGAAGAAATTATTGATCATGATGCTGTTTTGGAATATTGATCAGTAATTATAACACTTATTTACCAAATCTGACTTTATTATAGTATTTTATCCCATGACAGATCAAGTTTTTAATTATGCAAATAAATACTTGGAGCTGGAAAAAAAAGATTAAAAATGTTTTTGTTCCACCTTTTTTGTTCTTTTAAAACAAGAAACTGTGATGGACTAGACTGTCCAGTCATTCCAGTATTCGATTATTGGATGTTTGGTCACCGATTAACTTTTTTTGCTGTGATGAGTTATAACTTGGTTTGCCACTGAAGAAATAACCAAAGTTATGGCAATTGGCTTACATATGTTTGATGCAGGTGTGTGTCATTTCACCTCTTTCCAGGACCATCCTCAAAGACAGTGGCTTCTTCCGCTATTTGCACACAGCAGTCATTGTGAGTGGCACTATGCTGGTGTTCGGGGGGAACACACACAACGACACGTCCATGAGCCATGGGGCCAAGTGCTTCTCTTCGGACTTCCTGGCCTATGATCTGGGTGAGCGTCCATCCCACGTTCTGTATCTGCACCTGGTTTTTCACAATATTTAACACTTTTTTCCTGCCAGTTAATTGTAGACTGTTAGCTAGTTTGAAAGAACTCTTCAAAGCTGTGTGTGTGTGTGTGTGTGTGTGTGTGTGTGTGTGTGTGTGTGTGTGAGAGAGTGAGAGCTGTCTCTATGTTTCCCCTGTGGGCTGCACTTGGCTTTATTCGTGCATTCCTGGAGGAGAGTGCCATCTGTGTAGTTCTGCCTGCAGCCCTTTAGAAGGCATGTTGGCTGCAGGTGGAACTGTGGGGGAACAAGGAGGAGTGAAAATCTGCAGGTTAGTTTGTGGTCTATTGATGGAAGGCACCCCATTGTGCAGGTTCTTCCTTTATATTTAATATATTTATCAACTTAGGTGGGAGTATTTAGGTGTGAGTGGACATTAAGGGGTGAACATCAGAAAGTGGCCAATGAATCTAACTTGCAAAACAAATATCAAGGGTAATGTTAGCATCCACCACATCAAAAATTCTGGAAAAGAAGTCGCTATATGGTGCATTTCACACTTAGAAATGACCCGGCTGATGTGACTTGCATGGAAACTGTCCCCTGGTTCCTTAGTTGCTTGTAATTCAAGGACAGTGTGTATCTTCACCTACATAGGGCAGGGGTTGCAGATCAAATGGTTCCAGCGTATCTCGTGGCTCTGTCCACAAGGGTGTCCACACATTCCATAATTGCTTAGAATTATCATGCAGGTCAGATGTTAACTTCTCAAGTGGGAGGAAATTAAATGCTTCATGCAGCTACATATTTAGAAAGGGAACTTGAGGTTTTGACCAAAGACATCTCGCTCTACTTGCTTGCTAGATATGTCAACGGAACATAAGCTGCTGACACTATGTCCTCAAAAAGAGAACCTCCTTCCAGTTACCTTATTCTTCCAGTTTCTTACTAAGTTCCCAGAACAGGTGCATCAAGGTGCCTGGGGTGGAATTTTCGTGGTGCGCCTTACACCTAGGAAGCGGGCGCTTCTCTTTTTCCGACTGTGTGTTCCTGAACAAAGGTTTCCCCCTAGTGGAGACAACATGGAATTGGCAGCTATTTCTCCTCTTTATGTGCGTGTACAGTACTTTGCATTTCTAGATCCAACTGCATCTCAGATGATGTTTCAGAGTCTGACTTTGGCCCACCTTGTGACCAACCTCATAACGTCACCTCTAACTCTGTACACTCAGTGTTTGAGAACTGCTTGCACATTGATGTGGTCTTTTTTGTTTATGATACACCTGCTTTTTTTGTTTACTGTACATCTGTACCTCAGCCCAAAAGACAAGAGGCAGAGCTAGAGGTGGCAGAGTTAAAGATGTTAAAGATGTTAAGATTTGCATTGGGTGTGACGAGGATGGATAGGATTAGAAATGAGTATATTAGAGGGTCAGCCCAGGTTAGACGGTTTGGAGACAAAGTCAGAGAGGCGAGATTGCGTTGGTTTGGACATGTGCAGAGGAGAGATTCTGGATATATCGTGAGAAGGATGCTGGGGTTGGAGCTGCCAGGCAAGAGGAAGAGAGGAAGGCCTAAGAGGAGATTTATGGATGTGGTGAAGGAGAACATGCAGGTGGTGGGTGTGACAGAGAAAGATGCAACGGACAGGAAGAAGTGGAAACAATCGATCTGCTGTGGTGATCCCTAACAGGAGCAGCCAGAAGAAGAAGAAGACATCTGTACCTCAGTACTGAAGCTCCTGCTTTCCAAATTCCTGATATAACAAGTGGTCCATATCAATACCTAGCTTGGTATCTAAGTAAGGAAGTCCCTGCATAAGGACAAGTGTCCGAGCTCAGTCAGAACACATTAGTAAAATGTTAAAAATTGACATGAGTGTGTCACTAGGTGGCAGCACAGCACACAGCATCTGCTTTCTCTGTTTTTGCCTCGTGTGGCCCGTGTTCAAATGCTTTTGTGATTTAATTCACTTCTGTTCAGCCAGTAAGTCCCCCAGTAACAGTTCATTACAGTAACAGCCCTTAACAGAAATTACATTTTATTTTTTCTATTTATCTCATTTATATTTTTTCATTTTTACATAAATTTGACTGTTGAATGTTCGTTGCTTACTTTTACTTACAATGAGCAACGTACTTACAATTACTATATAATTTATGACACCAAAAGTAAAGGTAACGCACAAATGCATATTAATGACTTTATTAACAGTTTGAAAAGGTAATGGTGTTTAAAGTTTTTGTTGTCAAGCGGTATTTTAGAGTGCTAGGGCTATTCTGGACAGTTCTGGGAACCTGTTTCACTTGGATATGGGGAATAGGTGTACTTTATTGATGAGAGATGAAGAACTGCTGCAGGAGTAGATATGACATGATGTTATGGTTGTTTGGATTTAAGTGTTGCATGCCATGTTGTAGCTTAAGTCTGGAGGTCACTCTGAAGGTACATATACAAGTGTAAATGTTGCAGCTTCTGCCTAAGCTGCTGTGCTTCTACAAAGAAAGTAAGGGGACAGCAATGTTGAAACTTTAATCCAAAGAGCAGGACATCACAGATTCATAAGTCTCCACGAAAGGGCTGGAACATCTGAGCACATGTCAGACAGTTGAACAAAGGAGCAGCCTGGCCTTTGAGGGCATCTAGAAGTGCTGAGCATTGCAATCTGGTTTGATCTTCTGTCGTTGTACCTGGTTTGCTGTCAGTGAAGCTCATTAGCAGTCTCCTTCCTCAGGCTTCCGTCCTACAGCACCAAGGCCACAACTAGCTGCCTCACCTTCTCCCAGAAAAGTTTAAATAGTCAAGACAGGATGCGGCCAAGAAGAGATTGGTCTCACCTTCTGCTGTAGTGCAGTAGTGCAGCGCCGAACATGTGGTGATGAGTAGGAATGAAGTTGGTTGAAGTCTTTGATGCAACATTAAGTGACCAATTATAGCAAAAACAAAAGGGCCACAAAGTGCTGTACAGGAGGATCAACAACAGAAAGTTCTGGATTGCCACCCAAGGTTAAAACAGCAGCAGCTGCTGTTCTGCCATGAATTCAACACCAGGGGGCAGCAGCAGCACACTTGCCTGACTGAGCTTCCCATCACTTGCTGTCCACGACAACTGCATTAAAAACGCTCTAAGCGGGTGGACAAGGCGACTTTAAACATTTTGTCTCCCAGTGAGTGACAAACGACCCTGTCATCAAGGTATTAACGGTGTGTTATTGGTTTATGTTCTGTAGTTTTATCGCTTAGCTAACTTCTCATATTTAATATCCGAGTGTGACTCGAGGCCTTATGCATCTCTTTGGATAATTTAATGTAGCCACCGCTTAGTCTCCCCATTGCTCTGCTCAAAAGCACAACCTTCTAAACGAAGGTTAGTGCTGTAAAAGTTTTTAATGTCCATAGCCGCACCTCACATAGGATATTGAAACGATTGGGCAGTCCAGTGAGTTATTTATTTTTAAATTTACGTTTTATAACTTTGAAAAAGCTGAGGAGCAAGCAGGGGATGCACCGAAATGGGACTTCTGGCCGATGTCCGTACTTGATCATTTATTGGGCCATTAAATCTGCTTGTATGAGAATTACAGACAAAAGTAACATTGATTTGTGCAACGTTTTAGTTTTGCAGACAAACGTTTCCAGTGAGCAGCATCTGCTGAACCGTATTTGCTGGCTAACTCATCCTTAAATCAGGAATAGTTGACAAATGGTAGCCTTAAATACTGCATATTTCTTTTTTATGGGGGAAATAGCAAATCTGGTTATAGGTCAAACCTATGTATCAGCCTTCTGCTGATAAAATTAATTCAGGAAACTGTTATCTGAAACCTTTATGGTTCCCATATCATTGTGCATCCGTAAGTAAAACCAAAATTGTTAACATCACTTAATTTCAAAATTAAATTGATTTACCTTTGTAAAACTTGAAATATGTCATTTCCTCCCAAGCAACTTCCTCTGTTAAGCAGCACACTGTGATTTACTTATTTACTATTGAACTGGGCACTTTTTACTGTATTAATTCATGGTAAGTACCTTGACTGAGGGTACAGCAGCAAGAGGTGGGATTCAACCTGGATTTTTCAAGTGCAAGGTGACTGCTGTGCCCACTGCATCCCCCTGCTGCCCTTATAGAAAATGATGAGGAAAGGCACTTTTCTCTTATTTGCCAGTGCTCTGAATGAAAGTTGCACACCAGATACTAAAGATGGTGAAATGATATCTGCAGCTGAGACAGAAGAACAGGCTAAAATGCGTGTGTAGCATTCCCATTCAGTGCCTTCCTCAGTGGATGCATATGAAGGAACGCCTCTGAACGTGTATGGAACTGCCTTGAGGTTGCTTTGCCGTTCCCCGAGGCCCAACTCAGTACTGCTTTGTCTTTTTGTCGACTTTCCTCTGATTGTGCCAAATTCCCACAGCTTGTGACGAATGGTCGATGCTGCCCCGGCCGGAGCTCCACCACGACGTCAACCGCTTCGGCCACTCAGCCGTCTACAGCAACAGGTTTGTGACCTTCTTCCCTGTGCTCCAACATTTGGTGACTGTTGACAGTGCACATCAGCACACACGCCAGCTTTTGTTTATTTAGTCATGCAGTCCATCCTTGTTTATCTGGGCTATATGGGGGGTGGTGTTGACCAGTTTGAAAGCGCTCTTTGAGTGTAATAGTTTTTACCGTGATGTTGTGTGCTATGCTTTTGTAACACAATGTACTTTGCAAAGCTCACGAATGTGCCTAATAAAATGAAGTGGTCAGTACTGTAGTAGAAACATACATACATACAATACAGTGAATTATATGCAGAAGAAGTGAATGAGGTGCCAATGTGGTTTGATCAGAACCCTGCTGCATGGTGCTTCGCTGCCCCCATTACTTCATGTATTATTGAAGTTGTTTTCCTTATGTTATGCTTCCGGATATGAGGATGTAAAGTCAGGTAGTTGCTTGTAAGGTTAAAATGAATTTGATATTTATACAGTGCATTGTTTAAAGTTGCCTCTGGTGAATTGTCAGGTGGCTTTGGTGGTGGTGATTGTGGGGACACTAAGAGCTCAGTCAGCATTCAGGTTGTAATGCACGGCCATCACAACACTCAGGGAAAAGTGCAAAGATCATCATTGGGGGATTTTATTACATTTTTGCATTTTGAGACAGTTTATACAAGTGCGACTGCCACTCGGGTAACTAGGTTGTCCAGTGCATAACAGTATTATTTTTAAAATGTTCTCCAGAATTTTCAAAACAAAAAAAATTTCAGCAACACGAAGTGTCATAAATGCTGCACTGTATTCTGTCATGCTATGTCACTGTAATCTTTATTTTTCCATAGTATTCTGTGTTTTGTAAATGTAAATATAGTTTACGTACGTATAAGAAGATGATTACTGTGTGCGCGATGAACTGGAATGAGCACTGAGTCGGGAGCCCTGCCCACCCCATCAGTGTGGTCATGTGAGGATGAACTACGCATGATATGAATTTCCAGTCCGCAGTTTATCGATGCGGATGAATCCCGAACTAGGCGTTGTTCTTTTTCCCAGTATGCTCTGTGGTATTCGATTTAGCCTTGCTGGAGACTGCAGGATGCAGACAATAATAATTACTGTAAAAAGATGGCACATAGTGAAAGCAAGAGACAAGCAAGACCCAGGCAGCTTTAGCAGATATTTAAAGTTAAATATGACAGTTCTGTATATGGGGTAAGGAACTGTGTGCATAGTTTGTCAGAAAAGGGATTGACCTACGTTGTTTGCACGTTAGATTGTTTCCTGCTAAATAAATAAATATAAATGTGGGAAATAATTGGAATTAACCAGCAGACACTTTTCTTCAAGGTGACGCACAGTTTGCAGTAAAAAAGTGCATCCGCAACAGATGAGTCAGTTTGTCCGACGAGCATTTTTACCGCTGCTCTTTACAGGTTTTGACATGAACCATTTTCCACAATCTGCTTAAATGTTCATAGCGTGAAGGTATATCCATTCTGTTACCTGCCCAGTTGACAGGTGTACAATAAATTAAAGTGTAACGTTAAGGAATTTGATGGAACGCGGCAGGTATCATTAAAATAAAGAAACCAGGTGACATCACTAAATGTGTTGTTCGCGATTTCATTTTGAAATGTATTTCTTGCTGGAAAAAGCCAACACCTTACTGTTTTGGGAAATTTCACAGTTTTGGTGCTTGATTCAAATTTATATCCATTAAAATTTTTTCTCCCTGAAATTTATTTTCGGATTAAACTTATATTGCCTAAAAATCTAACTGGTAAATCTGGGAAAAAACAATTGTTGAGTTCCTGCCATTTAAACAGACATTATTGACATTATTTTGGTCTTTTTGATATGCTATGACATTGGACAGGTGCAGACTTTGATAGCCCCTGTATGCAGGTTGTCCTTGATTTACAACCTACTCAACATATGATAGACTTACTTATTACGATGAGCAACAAAGAAATAAATAAAAATATTTAAGTGATGAAATGAAGGAAAACTCTGAAAAGAATACATTTGTAATGATTTCCAGAACCCTAGTAAGCTAATGAGATCTTCTAGTGCAATGAAAACATGTAAACGTGAACATCTTGTAATGTATAGTAGCTGTACAGTATTTGTGTAATGACATAACGTAGCGAGAGCCTCTGCTGGCGCTGTATGAAAACTTATACAGCAACACGGTTGAGCGCGTACAGCTTATGCTGTAGATGAAAAATGTTATAAAAATGTATTGGAACGTTGGATAGGTGTGTGTACACGGTATGCAGTGGCGTAGCGATAGTGTGAGGTGTGACACTGTGCTATGACTCAAAGGCCCCACCCATGCATAGCCAGCAACCATCTTGTCAGACCTGTTCCATTGCGGGCCTGCCCCCCTCCTTCCCTTCCCTGACTAAAAGATCATACAGTATTAGGTGGTCTCACTGTTACACCACACAAAGACACAGACACGACAGGTTTACTCACAGGCGTCTTCCCTTTATTGCCTGACTCACAGAGCTGAACTCTTGGCAAAAACCCCAGGCGTGTGGCCCTCTCGGGGTTACAGATGGAGCTGTTGCAAGAGAATTGCATCTCACTGCTGTATGTCACACAGTACAGGAGTTAAAATAGTTATGAACATATGGTAATTATCACTCTGCAACTTACAACCTGGTTCTCGGTACCTGACCTTGCCGTAGTTGTACAAAACTGAAAGGAAACGCCAAGGTGATCGTTGTGACTGATGGGGACAGTGCAATATTCATTGAGACCCTTCTAGAATGGTGAAACTCTGAGGGGCAGAAGGAGCTCATTCCTCCACATCTGAGTCCAAACCATGTCTAAACCTTTCCACTTTTGATTTTGGGCCCCTCATCTCCTACTTTTGTTCTGCCTTATGTAAGTAGTCAGAAGAGGTAGCGGTGAACTGCACCATCCATCTGTACGGAGCTCAAAGCTGAAAATCCTGTCCTGTCTCGGCCCCCTGGCTGCTCCAAGTTTTGCAGGCTGTGCCAGGAACAGAATTTGAACTGAAGGAGCTGTAATCCAGGGCTTTTACATGAGCTCCTCTGGACCCTCCAGATTTGTACGGGGCAATGAAGGCTCATCCCAAAGCTCTGTGGGAAGTGATCTTGGTACGCCTTTCTCCTCGGGCATCCTCTTGTGTGGTCTCCATGGAGCGGTCATCCTTGTGTAGGATTTAATACCCTGAGCCCTTTGTAATTGATACAGGACGGGTTGGGATTTTACGCTGCGCTCTGTGATGGACCCGGTTGACCCCTTGCTTTCTTTGCCTTTTCCATACCATCGTTTTACTCTGAGGACTGTGTGCCGCCTCATGCTGCTTTTCTTTGATCTCGTGCTCTCTCTCTTTCGCTCTCGCCGTCCCCACAGTGTCATGTATCTGTTTGGAGGCTTCAACAGCCTGCTGCTGAGCGACGTGCTCATGTTCACTCCAGCCAGCTGCTTGGCCTTCACCAGCGAGTCGTCCTGCTCTGCCGTTGGCCCCGGGATGCGTTGCGTGTGGAACGCAAGCGCCGGGAACTGCCTACCATGGGAGATGGCCACCCGCCAGCAGGAGCGTGTGCTCCAAGCCTTCTGTCCCCGCAAAGCATGTATGGTGCAAACCGCTGCTGCACACCCGCTGCTTCCATAGAGAGCACCAAGAAAGGCACACACTGTTGTTGCACACACCCGCTTGTGTTGCAGTTCAGTCCTTAACATTAAGGTGCAAATCAGCTTTGAATCCCAGTCTGTTGTTGAGGTTCATGTCCACGTTTAGGTCAGAGTCATTAAATTTGAGTAAGTTCATAGTTTGGTCACTTATGGGGAAGTAATTCCATGCATATTGAATAGCCATTTGCTTCTGCCTCTGAGCAGCTCCTTCTGCGGTTTAATGGTTTTGTGCTCTAAAGCATCAGCTCAGGTGTTTAATTTCCTCTGGCTTGATGGGTCACTCTTAGTCCATTAAAGGCCACTTTCACCATCAGTGTGGAAGATCGGGGTCTTCATTCTGTTCCTGGTCTCTGCAGATGCGGATAATGAGAAGTGCGACTCGTACACGGACTGCTACAGCTGCACAGCCAACACGAATGGCTGCCAGTGGTGCGCCGACCAATGCGTCTCCATGAACAGCAACTGCTCTGCCGTCACGGTAAGCCCCAGCACAGTAGCGCATTTGTTCAAATACCACTGTTTACCAAGGCTTTGCCTTCTTTTGTACTTGGTAGGAGAGTTTTGCTGCGGACATGTGTACAGTAATACCCCAGCAAGATGTTGCGTTGGCAGGAGGAGTTTGCCGAGGATGCAACGCTTATTCCAGTTATCATAATAAAACACACATCGAGGATGCCAACCAGCTGCCCATCTTTTCTTTTTTTTAAAATTTAAATTATAATTGTTTAAATCATTGTAAAGTTAAATATTTTCACGGATCCATACGGTTAGGAAGATTATGCGATTCTGATTTGAGGATTTTTGAAAAGTTCAGCATTGTATTTGTTTTTAAAACGACCTGTTTAGTGCCATTTTGCTTAGCTCTCCAAATGTCCTGAACACTACTTGATGTACACCTATCCCTTGGTTTACATTCCTAATTTGTTGCGGAAAATCCAAGTTTAAAACTTGAATAAAGAACCCTTTCCTGATTATTTTAAACAGAGAAAAAATATATAATTTGTTTGAAGCCCTCCCCCCATAAAAAAACCCTACCAATTTCCCCAGTTATCGCCAATATACCAGCATAACTAGTAGTGTCTCATTCTTTCTTCTCCTTGAACAGTAGTGACATTTGTATAAAAAAAAAAACCCCCCCCTCAGGAAACAATGCAGTTCACTGTAATGAACAGGTAATCGCTGTCTTTTCTCAGCAAATTTACTGCACAATATGAACACAGACTCAGACGGTTTAAACTTTTCCACAGGATTGATGCTACAAGTAGGCAGCAGGGACAGCGCAAGCAAGACCCATAATCTATTGTCATGTTTCAGAATAGCCCTACAGGTGGGGGGTTTTAATCACTTCAGCTGGAAAATGTAGACAGGGCTTTTTAAGGACTTATTAATCATATAAATAAGATATTAATTTATACTGGCACCAAATGCTTTGCAATGGTACTGTTCTAAAATGTTTGCGATTCATTATTGTCTTACGCTCCCACTTCAAAAAATATTTTGGTTGCACCTTCAGACCACATAACATTGAAAAGCGCAGCTTTGGTTTCTTATTTAGTTGTTGGTATAGAGAAGGTTCTTTGCATTAAACATGCCATATACTATATTTTGATTTAAAAATATAACAAGAATTGTTTTAGATTTACTGTAGTTTTAGTTTTTGCATAAAAATGACTTAATTCAAGACAATGCTGGGTACATGGATTAGACTAAAAAAAACATTATATGGGTATCTCCAAGCTTAAAGTGAATTCTTGGTATTAAGATACATTCTATTGAGTGGATGCATACCGGGAGATAGGTGTCTAGTCATACACCCATCTAATCTGGCCGTACAGTAGCACAGTCATCCTCACGTGGCCAGGTTAATGGGCTTTTGGTCCATTTTACACATTTTTACTGAAACAGTTCAGGTTAAGTACTTGGGTAAAGGGTATTATAGCCAAAGGTGGGATATGAACATAAGTACTTGAATTTCAATATTTTAGCTGCTCCATCTAGCTCATTAGCTTATTCAGTGTCATGGGTTCTTCTTGCATCAATACCATGGTTCTGTGAAATCCTTGTTCTGTTCTTTACTGCCTTTTGAAACCTGTTTTCTGACTCTGGTGTCATTCTTTGAGCTTCCTTCAACTCAGCCTAACTCCATATCCCTGCTTTGCTGAGCTGGAGTCTTCAGTGCTAAAGTTGGTTAGGTTTTGCCTGCTTGTGAAGTCAGTTTATTGACAGGAGGTGAGGTAAGAAGTGGGAATTTTTGAGAAAATCTCCTCTGGAAATGTTGGTTGGTTGTTGTGAGGCTCTATGACCTTGCCATCTTCTAGAAGATTCATTAATTTCTTGGTATTACAGTCTGCTTGTGTTAATAGTTGCTGCTACTGAACCTGCCTTTTCTAACAAAGCTCTACTGTAGCACAATTTGTCAACTGCAACTAATACAAGCCCACTGGTTGTAACTGTAGTTAGTCCATGTGTGCTTGCCAAACAGTTTGCCACAAAACCATAAAATATATGTAAGTTAAAGGGATGGGTCCTGATTGGTTTACTTCTTCTGTCAGTCTCCTAAACTTATTTTCAGTAACATGGCTTCCACCCTTTCAAAACATTGAACAGAAACTCAATGATCTTGTTTGTGCATCCAACAGTATCAGAACACCATTCAGAGGAAATTCATTAGGTGTAGCTGCTCAGTAATGGCCATCAACTTTGATCAAGCCCAAACTGAGGAGGTCACATTCACCTTCCCCACATGTCTTCATGCACACATCTTCTTAATGCAGCAGCTCATAGCTGCACTGATCAAAGGTGAGCACTTTCAAAGGTCCATAATAGTCTTAATTTTTCGCCGTGATGAAAGCCAGTGAGCTGGAAATTCTATCCAGAACATGTTTACAAAGTGAAATCGGTGAAACTCTCTTCAACGTATAAACAAACACGTCCGTCAGGCAGCTTTGGCACAAGGCAGTTATGAAACCTTTTCTGATGCTGAAACTAGGGCAGCAACATTTGTTTTTCTTTGTGTTGAGTATTGGCCTTGCTTCTTGTTTGTGGTATTTTACTCCTCTTAAGGGGGTGGCACTTGTGAGTTTAAGAACCGCTCTTCTGCTTAAATTTTCCCCAAATCTGTCTTGTTGGTGGAAACTGAGCACTGACAGGAAGTGCGGATAGGAACTAAATCCCGTCCACGATTGGTTCCTACACCAGTCAGTCTTCCAATCGGTAGTCAGTCTGAAGATGGGCGAGGAGAGACCACTTGGCATGATGCTAGGTGAGGTTTATTAAACGCATTTTCGAATTACGATATTTTTGCTTAAAATGGGTTTATCGGAAAGCAATTCCATCGCAAGTTCGGGATTGTCTGTACAGATTTTCAGTTGAAATTGCAGCCTTTTCCTTGTGTTTGAAGTGATTTATCAGCATAAAAGTTTTAATGACATAAATATTTCATATAAATGTGAATTTTGTAAAGAAATACATGCAGCATCAAAACCAGTGGTATTTTTTCTGTTAAGTTAACTAGTGACCAAAATATTAAAAGTGCACAATGGAAAGTGGAAAAAGATGGGAAAGTTCTCAGTCAAAAATGGCCTTTTATGAAATGAACTTAAGTTATGTTGTACAGCAAAAATCTGGTATTTTCACTAGCAAATACTGTAAATATTAAAACTAATTAAAAGATTAAATAATTATATAAGTACAGTGGGGGTAACAGAACTTTTTTGCATTCATTCTGCACTATTTTCATTTTTATTTCCACATCTTTTGCTATTTCTTTTCATTGTCACCAGAACATTAGCCATTTTAACGAAAATGCAACTTAATCTTTACAACTGGAGTAGATGGAGCCGCCATTGTTAGATATTACAAGCAAGTGTGAGCAATACTATTACAATCGTAAAAGTGCTGGCTTTCGTAAATGAGTTACAGAAAAATTCACTTTTATATCTAAATGCAGAATAGCAATAATAATAGTAATCTGTACCCTTAGTTGAGTGAAAACTTGACCATGTTTTTAAGTCTCATTTCTTCTGATTTTCCTGTCTTTTTCAAGCATAAGGCTTTATTTGCAGCTTTGTTTTTTAAATCTCATTTGAATTATTCATTCTAGTTTATTCATTGTAGATTCTGCAGAACAAAGGTTTTTGCATCCTTTGCAAAATGAGGTCCATTGTCTGTTCAATACATCTTTTACTACATTTGTTTTTCAATTTGCGCTACTTCTCCGGTTGTTTTGTTCATTTCGTGCACAAGTACTGGATGAACAAGCTGATTCCAGTCGGCTTTCACCATCGATTGCTGTAGTCATTTAATGCTGTAATTGTCCTTGACCGTAAGGGTATCAGAAATATTCTCAAGCTTAATGAAATCTCAGTTTGTGCTTAAATCATGGTTTAAGTCAAAACAGATTGTAAGTTTTATTATTTTTTATTATTATTATTTTTTTTTAGACTTATAATGAGACACAGAAAGTAATAGTATTATAGTGAAATGTGAATCATAACTGGGCAACAAATAGCGTAGTGACAGGAGCCATTGCCTTGCACTTGGAAGCTCAAAGTTTGGGTTACACCTGCTGTTTTACCCTTGATCAAGCAACTTAACCTGAATTGCTCCTGTAAAGAAAATTGAGTGTGGTTGGGTACATAATTGAATGTCCCTTAATGTATAAACCTTACATTGGAGAAACGCCAAATGTTGTTTGTGTAATGTCGGAAATCTTATTAACCAGGGCATTTTAATTGTGTATTTAAATATGTAAGCATGCAGTTTAAAATCACATTGTGGCTGTTTTCAGTTCTGTACCAAATCATGTACAAAGGTAATTTACCCTCACCTGACATTCAGGTGAAATGCTTCTAATAAATAAATAAAATTGGCTGTTTCTGTAGAATTTTGCTGAAGGTTTCACTGTTGCAGTGGTTACCATGCCTATATGCACTGCAAGTGAAATGTTGAATTCTGCAATGCAGTTGTAATGCAATGGCCTTACTCTTCTTTTTGCTAATATTATACTGTTGGTTGTACTTTTGATTCGCTGATAAACAAACACTTGTGTTTGCTGTTGGCTTTAGGGAGTGATAGCTGAATACGAGACGTGCCCCAAGGACAACCCTGAGTTTGTGTGTAACAAGAAGACGAGCTGCAAGAGCTGCGCCATGGACCAGAACTGTCAGTGGGAGCCACGGAATCAGGAATGCATCGCTTTGCCTGGTAGCCACACGTCCATCTCCCAGTTGCTGAGCACAACCCCCACAACCCAATTTGACCGCAACTTTATTTCTACACCCACCGTGTGCAGGAACTGAACTCCTTAGCTTACATTTTAGTTTTTTCTTCTGAGAAGACACATGACAGGACTATGTTGTATGTGATGTTCAGTGTGTTCCAATGACTGAGGGAATGAAACCGGAAACTGAGATATCTCTCTTCTCTGATTCAGAAAACATTTGTGGAGAGAGCTGGCACCTAGTGGGCAACTCGTGCCTGAAGTTCATCACGGCAAAGGACTCGTACGACAATGCCAAGCTAACCTGCCGCAGCCACAATGCCGTGCTCGCTTCGCTCACCACACAGAAGAAGGTGGAGTTCGTTCTGAAGGAGCTTCAGATCATGACTGTGCTGGTAAGTTTACGGTGATGAGTACCTGTAAGAGAGAGACTCGGGAGTGTGTCTCTGTGTGTAACACTGAGATTAGAAACAGAGGATGGAGAGTGGATATTACTTGTGCAGTTGTGTGCATCTGTCAGGCTTGCACCTTGTTTGCAGTTTCAGAAATGGCAACTCAGGTGTCCCATGTATGACCTGGATGTTTGAGCGCTGGCCAAAAACTCTTGTCTGCAGAACCTGACACAAGCAATCATTTCTGTTTTGTGAAAGTGCAGCGCTGGGTGAAGAGCAAACCATTAGTGGCCTGGTGGGAGCAAGCGGTGCAGGTGCTGCAGGTTCTATGACAAAGGCTGTTAAGTGCCCCCCCCTCCCCACAGTGGCACACAGTGTGTACACACTTGGTCAGGTCCCATTATCAGGCGTGTCGCTGTTAGCGTGCTGTGATGCCGGTGCCTCGGGCACACTTCCCGTCAGGTGGAACTTGCAGATGGAGACGAGAGAAAGAGCCCATGTGATGGAGCAGCAGACAGCTGTCTTCCTCTGTTGGTTTGTGTGCCTGGGTGTTTGCCCATTCCTGTGTGTGTGTTTCTAAATGCAGGTGTTGTCCTACCAGTTAGAAAAAGATAATTGTTAACTTGCGATAGAAAATCCCTCTTATAAATGAAGATGCATTCTTGATGTGTCTCAGGTGCCTATAGTCACAGTACAGTGGCTGCTTTGAATTTATAAATTGTCAATAAACATCTTGTATTTTTTTATGCATTATTCAAGAAGGGTCTCAGAAGCCATTTCTTTTGGATCCACTTCCCTCCTTATCTCATGTTAGCTGTTTAAATTGACTGCTAAATGAGTAAAAGTGAATGAAAAAAAATTAATATAATAAACCTTTTAATAAAATGCATATTATTCTTCTTTAAGTAGCTCTATCCTGAAGGCAGAGTGCTTTCATAGATGAAATAAATTGGAAAACAAATTCCTGACTATAACATATCATGCATATTTGCTAGTTTTAAAAGATAAATTAACAATGAATAATTTCAGGGACGTCTGTGTTCTTAAAATTTAATTGATTGTCATTTTAGGTGAGGGACTTTAGATTTACAAAATAATCAGATTATGAATAGTCTTCCAGCCCCAGTTTTGTTTTTAAGTTGAGCCCCTGTAAATGGCTTTAAAAAAGCTGCAGCAGTCATTTATGAGCCCGTTTTTGATCCCTGTGTTTATGACCCTGTTCCTAAAATATGGACGCCGGCGTTTGTGTTGGAAGCTTTATTATCTGCACATACAAACTCCTCTGGGTCATAAGGTTATAGTACAGCTGTTTAGTCCACCAAACCTGTGTGGGTTTCTTGTTGAGGCTCGTGGGGCCTTAAGTGTATGACTCTACCAGCATAGAGGAACCAAATTTAATCATTTGCCAGATGCTCTTCTCTAAAGTGGGAGTCAACTCTGTGTAAATAAAATGCATCAACAACAGATGACTTGTAAATCCAGACATATGATTGGTGAAATACTGTCATTTTGTCCAGCACCATGGTTTTAATCACATTACACCTGTTTGTAGAATTGATAAGAAATACAAAAGTGATCATGACATATGGTGTGATGCAAGTTTATGGAGCAGTGAGGAGATCAGGAGAAACCTGGCTGTGAAAGAGATGGGTTTGGAGAGCCTTGAATGTTGAGGGATTTGGCAGCTCTGAGGGCACCCCGAGGCACCTGTCTCAGGGAAGGCAGTAGCAACTTGGAGCCAGAACTCACAATGTGGAAAAAACAGTAGGCTTGCAGTGTGTAGGATTTGGAACTCAGCTTAAAGCAAAGTGATACAAGTAAACATGTTCGTTTGACTTGTTGTGGACTTGTACATTTTTCTTCTTGAAATTAGATCTTCAGCATTTAAATGTGAAAGCACGTTATTTAATCTCCAGTGACACCCTATGGTGAGCATGTCCAGCGAAATGAACATTAGTTAATCTACACATGATGTGGCCCATTCAGTGCACAGGAACATTTAAAATAAATAAACAAATAAATAAAATTTTCAGAAAATGCAGAAGAAAGTTTAAAAAATAAATAAATAAATAAAAATACATATTTAAATGAAATGATCTGTTTCACCCTGCGCTGGACTGGAGTCCCATCCATAGTGGAGCACCCAGTGATTCTGAGGATGGCTCCAGACTTACATGACCGTGACACAGAGGTTAAGGATAATGGATGGATGGATGGATAGATGCAGTTTGTTTAAAAATATTGTCCCATGTCTGTTTTCTTTTTCATTATTCTGTGTTTTGTATTGCAGGCACCGCGTCCCATTTTAGCAAAAGAAAGCTTGTTAAAAGGACTAATGAGAGGCTGTTGCGGGGAAGTGAGGGATACTAACAGCAAATGGCAACTCTTGAACTCTGCTGCTGTCACAGATGGTTGTGTTGAGTTAGGTGCTTCATTGCAAGGAGCATCAGTCTGTCACTGTTTATTTCTAGCACTTTGCACTGACAGCAGGCATAGGGTTTCAGGCAGACGACCTGCTGGTGCTAAACATTTCATGCTTGCGTATGAAACACACTGCATGATTAAAATGCCTGCGATGATGCGGATGTGTAGCCTTGCTTCTGTTTACTATAGCTCTACCTGATTTTGATGTTTGGGAGACCGCTAAACAAGCAGGTAGTGCTTCTGCTGCACAGCACCACATGTGGATTAGAAACCAGCTGTGTGGAGGTTTCATGTTCTCCCTGTGTTCATGTGGGCTTCCTTCAAGGGTTTTGTTCTCGTCCCACAGTCCAAAGACCCATGTTTGAGGTGAATATGGGAATTTAAGAGACCTGTCGTCTGCGTAACTGCTGCATAGATGGGAGAATGACTTGAGCTGAATAAAGGTATCAGTTAAATACAACTTAATGATAGTGTGTTGCGTTGAACAAAAGTGTCTCTTGACTGAATAAATGTGACTGTGGTACATAGAAGCCGTAATCTCCAGTTGTTGTTTGGCTGTTTATCTTACCATGGCTTCTAGCTATTAGTCCATGTGAAAGTAATGGTTCCACAGCCACCATGTGCTGTACTTGGTGGATGTATCACAGTGCTTGAGCAGTGGCCTTTGTCTGTGGAGCTAAGATCATGGCAGAAGCACAATAGCAGTTCTTGTCATTAAGAGCAAGGTCAGACACGCAATAGCAGCCCTGAGATGGTAAGCGACACATTCAAGTGTGTTTCTGTATCTAACCTGTTATTTCAGCTCCTATGGCTGGCAATTTAGCTACCCCCCTGCTCCCACGCCTACGGGTTATATTGTTCTGTGAAATCGGCACGTTGGGCAAATTTCCATTGAAAGGGGGTCAAATTACCGTTATTTCTAATTGCTAAGAAACCATTATATACACTGCAGAACCGACAAAAGATTCCTAGGCAAAAATGGCATCTAGAAATCTAGAAACAAAATAAAAAGCGTCTGCTCCTTGCATTTATGTAAATAACATCAACATACTGTGTATTTCTGGCAGAAGATACTGAATTTGATCACTTTTACGAATTATTAAAACTGGTGCCACAATTTGTGCAGTATATGGAGTAATTCTTTGAAACTAGTAAATGACATGAGACAACATAGCCAGCATGTGGTCTCTGACAGGTCATAGGCGTTACTCGACAGCAGCGCAGTGTTATAGCGAAGACAAAGGCGCAGGTCTTCATCACGACAAAAGTTTTAGTCACCCAACAAGCGCACAACTTTTCCGTAGAGTGCTATAGTGTCGTCTCACACCAGAGGTGGAAATGAGTCTGGATCATGAGGATCCAAAGCTGGATGGTGTACAGAGCCCCATCGGGAATGTTATCAATGGTTAGGATTCGATATTACTGATATAAGGAATTAGAATAATTGTAAAAATATCAGGTTTGTTCCTGTTTTATAGAAATCATTCAAAATGTAACAATTCCATGCAGAACGGCAGCAATTACGGCTTTTCCCGATGTGAGAAACTCAGGGGTGACTGCAGTATCACAGTTGGTTTCACTTCTTATTTAAATGTAATTGTTTTTTGTTTATTTATTTTTGGTGCTCTTTGTTCTTTTCTTCTGCCACTTCTCCCTTTAATTTTTAGCTACTATGGAAAAAGTTTTTACTGCCACTTAAAGGTTCTGCACTTCTATTAACTTTGAAAAGTTGAATAAATAGTAGAACCGGATTAAAGGTCTTTGCTCAGCCAGTTCAATGCACTTCATTTCTAACTTTTCTTTTATTGTTTTTCTTTCTTTCCAATTTGTGCACTGTGTGGAACCTTTTTAAGGGACATTTTTATGATTTTGCTCATTGACCATTATGATAACATTACAAGACCACTGGATGGGATGAGAGGAGCTGTTATTATGTTCAACACCAGGTCTTCATTTCGCTTTGAGGCTAAAGATTTCTGATCGTTTAAAGGAATTCATGCTATGAAAGTTTTGAATGTGCTCTTTTAGTTGTTAATTTCATAATAGCATTGCTACTTTGCTTCCTGTCACTTGGAAAGTCTCAAACAAAGTACATTTGGTTTTGCAACACCTCAGTTAGCCCTACCCCCTGTAGCCCTGGTGCACAAAAGGGTTCTTTTATTTTAACTGTTTTAGTCATTTATTATACTTTACTTTTAAAAGTGGCAAAAAAGTTTCAGCTTGTTTCACAAATTCAAAAAAGTTTCAAATTGCATCAAAAGTCAAATATAAAAAGTTATCCTCAAAATAGCCCATTTTCTGTTTTTAATTGCTGTTGTTAAAAGGATAACTGATCTGTTTTGTATTACACTGCATCACAATGGGCAGTTTTCAGGCTCCTTTTGTGCAGTATACTGTATTTATGACCTGTGCTGTTTCATTATTAGCTCAGTTTCTCAAGAGAACTTCTGGAACGCTAATCCAGGTATTTCTGTAGTTGCCTTTGTTATGCCACTATCTGCAGTACAGTAAAAGAGATAGTAGGTGGTGAATGAAATATCTGTTATGGAGGGGCTGGGCAAAATGTTGTTGTGCTGAATAGTGAAGTGGTGTGTATTTTCTTAAGCCATTGTGGTATCCCCTTGTATGAGGGTTTCCAATGTATCAGCAAAGGTGCTGTTCAAATTGTTTCTTTCCAATGCTTACTGCAGGATCTTTTCACTAATTTTGTTGCCTTCAGTTTGCATTATGCTTCATGACTGACATGCTGTAACAGGTAACGCCGGACATACCGTTAACTTACATGGTCTTCCCTTGTTGCAGTACAAGGCCACAGTGACACCCTGGGTCGGTCTGAGGAAGATCAACATCTCGTACTGGTGCTGGGAAGACATGTCCCCATTCACCAATACAACTCTGCAGTGGCTGCCAGGGGAGCCCAGCGATGCCGGTTTTTGCAGTTACTTGGCAGAACCGGCTTCCAGTGGGTTAAAAGCTGCCACCTGCGTTAACTCGGTCAATGGCAGCCTGTGTGAGCGCCCAGGTGAGCATCCCCTGTCCTCCTTCAAGCCTTATTCAGGAAGGGTGATGAATGTTGTCTGCATCAGTTATGGGATTTCAGAGTTTCATTTCTTGTAACACTGTGTATTGCAGTAGATTTACAGTAGTCCCTGACATTCCCTTTTTCCTTTGCCTTGGTGGCCACATGGTGACTATGCAAGACCAAAGTGGTGTTGATGCTAAATAGCTACAACACTGCTTCTTTTCCTCTGGTCAGATTGACTATGTTTTTAGTATGTATGTTTTTTTTTTTTTTTTTAACCGAAATTTTTTATTTTATTTTTTTTTTATGTAATCTACGTAGCACTTTCAAAAATGTGCAACTTTGTTCCCAAATTCAGAGTTCTCTCAGTTAAGCAAATTTAAATTAAAAAAAAAAAAAAAAAAACAACTGTCTTTTGCCTTAAGAGTTTTTAAGTGTGTGTGTGACCTTCACTCTTCTGGCCTTACAGCAAACCACAGTGCGAAACAGTGCCGCACACCCTGTGCCCTGCGTGCCACCTGCAGTGAGTGCACTAGCAGCAGCTCTGAGTGCATGTGGTGCAGCAATATGAAGCAGTGCGTGGACTCCAACGCTTACGTGGCCTCTTTTCCCTTCGGCCAGTGCATGGAGTGGTACACCATGAACAGCTGCCCACGTAAGCACTGCTTGCCAGCAGTGTGTGTGTGTGTGTGTGTGTGTGTGTGTGTGTGTGTGTGTGTGTGTGTGTGTGTGTGGGGAATATAATGGAACATCATGTGGGGAGAAAGTATTAAAAATGTTACCTTTTGTGTCTCATAACAAGGATTAAGATTATAGTTAAACTGGCTGTGAATATGACCGCAGGCTCATTTTGTAATACATGTGCAGTGTCTTTCAGCATCCAGTCACTTTCAGATTACAGCCTAAAAACCTTAATAAACTCAAATCTCTGCTTGCTGGCTAGGTCCTGTAAAAGTCTCTGGGATAGGTTTAATACATAAATAAGTTTTAACATTTTTCTCATCTTAAAGCTGCCTTCTCTGACTTTGCAGTGGTCAGATTTTTCAAGTGATCTTTTTTTTGGCAAAAAAAAATGTAGCAAAAATTTTGTAATGTAGCACGTAGATTAACCAGGGAAGGTATAATTTATTTATTTTTAAACTGTTACTGGTACACTGGTGTTTCCTGTGTCATGACATGTTGCTCTGCATTGTAGTAGGAAACTGGGCAGTGTCTGGCTGCTGTGTGAATCACTCAGAATTTTGCTGCCCTGTGTTTCAGCGGAGAACTGTTCTGGCTACCGAACCTGTGGCCAGTGCTTGGACCAGCCAGGCTGTGGGTGGTGCACTGACCCCAGCAACACAGGTCGGGGACAGTGCATTGAGGGCTCCTATCGAGGGCCCTTCCAGGCCCCCAGTCTTGGCTCCTATCAAGAGCCTGCCCTAAACCAAACCATGTGTCCTCATGAGGGCAGGTTTAACTGGTCCTTCATCCACTGCCCAGGTAGGTGTTGCAGGTAACACAAATGCAGCCCATCCTCACGCGACTGAACTAATGGGGCAGCATCTGGTCATGCAACTAACCGTTCATTCCTGTGTCTCACACCCCCCAGTTGTATTTTTTTTAAATTTTTATTATATGCTACTGCAGACTGTTATTGTCTTTTGCAGTGCACATAATGGCTCCTTAATAATTTGGCATTTAAAATGTTATTTACTTAGTGTTGTATGCCTTCAAATCAGTTGAAATGGTGACATAATGCCGACTGATCTTAGCAAGAAGGAAGCCAAACCAAAGAATACAAGAATTTCCTTCAATTCTGCCTTTCCATAAAATATTTTTATAATATATATTGTGAAAGGTATACTTGCAAATCACATCAAATATTTAAATATTGTATTTTTTTAAAGCAATTTTGGTTTAATTTTGCGGATTCCCTAATATGGCAGTGTTTATAACATATTCTTGTCAAATCTCCATTTATAATATTTCTGTTATTCAAAGTTTTATGCAAATACTCATGTCAAATATAGACATTTTTTAAAACCATTTTTTAATATCTGTGAAAAATACAACATAATATTGTGACGTATATTTGATGAGCAATGAATAATGAGGTATTATAATAATAAGGTATATTTTAGTAAGGTGTTACCTAGTGTTTTATACCACTGGACATAAACATTATGAAATTGAGACAAGATGCATTTTATCTTATTAGATTTTGATACATTTAAGGTTTTCAGTGAGCAGTCAGAACATTACCATTGGCAACCAGCTATAGTTAAATCAGTTTGTTTAAAGTCTCTCCCCACTGTGCTGCTATAACACCATCTTTCTTTGCACTGTGCGTGCCACTGCCTCAGCGGGTTATGGGTGTGTGCATAGCATCACTGTAAGTCGTCTCTGCTCAGTTGATGCGAGATATCCATGTAACACGGCCCCCTTTCTGACAAGTACTGGTGTAACACTCTGTCTCCCTATGCAGTGTGTCATGTCAACATTTTTTCT
This sequence comes from Heterotis niloticus, assembly GCA_018136845.1. Lineage (NCBI taxonomy): Eukaryota > Metazoa > Chordata > Actinopteri > Osteoglossiformes > Osteoglossidae > Heterotis > Heterotis niloticus. Next base: position 21,885,796 of record CM030904.1, on the reverse strand, counting down.
CTACAGCATGCCAGTGCAATGGACACAGCAAGTGTATCAATGAAAGTGTGTGTGAGAAGTGCGAAAACCTCACCACAGGAAAGCACTGTGAGAGCTGCATCGCAGGTTACTATGGCGACCCCACCAACGGAGGCACCTGCCAGCGTGAGTTGCTTGCATTGCCATCGTATCCTGGAAGCACATGCATAGTTTACATTCAGTATCCAACCACCACATTTGCCAGTGTTCCCCTTTCCTTTCTTGAGAATACACACCTGTGTGTGTTATGAATTTCTATAAGGTTGTTCTCTTGCATTTAAAGTTGTACTTGCTGAATCACTTAGCACTGCCAGGGTTGAAAAGGTATAGCGGTATAAAGGTAAAAAGTAACAACACGTTGCCTATTTACCAAATAGTTTTATCATTAAACTGGCTGCATTTAGCACATAAGTGTTACTAATCCTATTGGACAGGTAAATGACATGGAGAACAACATGCCTGCTGGTTGCAGTAAGTGGAAAGGGAGAAAACAAAATATAAACCAAATCGCCAAGCATTGTTACTCTTTGATCACTTGTGTGTGTGTGTGTGTGAGTGTGAGTGAGAAGTACCTAAGTAGCTTAAGTGCCAAATTTTAAGGCTGTGGCTTGAAAAACAAAACTGTGAATAAAGAGTACACAAGCAGAGATTGAGTTTTGTAGATTTATCAGTATGTGCACTTAACATTCCTGTGTAAACAAAGAGATTATGTGTTTATAAAATTTTTTGTTCTACTTGTTTTTCAGTTTGTTTTGCACTTATTTGAAGTAATAAAATAATGTGTTTGTATTTGTGATTCTAGCCTGCAAGTGCAACGGACATGCCAGCATGTGTAACCCTAGCAATGGGAAGTGTTTCTGCACCACTAAAGGCATCAAAGGAGACCGCTGCCATCTGTGAGTTCTGCTTGTCCCATGCCCAACTTTGATGCCCCACCCACACCCTTTGGCCCTGCCCTAGCAGCTGTTGATATCTGTGGGCTTGATGCAGAGCCTCAGCTGTCAGTCACAGTTGATATTTTGTAGTTGTCTCTACATGTGTGCATTGCTCTGTATCCCAGAGTATGTTTGTGAAGCACTGGGTTTCTTTAATGTGGATTTACGTGTCTCGTTGATGGGGTTGTGCCTTTTTGTGCTCTCTTCTCAGGTGTGAAGTAGAAAACCGTTACCAGGGCAACCCTTTGAAAGGAACATGCTACTGTGAGTATAGGCAGCATACTGAACATATTCTGATCACAAAGCAGTGCAGAGTACATAAAGCATACAACACAGTATGATAAAATTTTGATATTGTTGTTAATGCAGTTATCTCGTCTTTTTCTCCAGAGTAGCTTCCATTATTCAGCTACATACAGTGATATTTTCCCCATTTATATGGCAAGTTAATTTTTACTACTGTATATCAGCTCATACGTTCCTTGATCAAGGGGGCTATGGTGGGAGGTGAGATTTGAAACTAGGTCTTTTGAGTGCTGAGTTATGGCTCTAACAACTGCAATACCATGAATATCACACAGAGCTCACAAACACCCCAATGCAAGGCTTCTGCTGGTTCTTATCTTTTCTTTCTTATAAAAGCTGATGTGTGTTTTGTGAGCACCGGTGGTTCAGTGGAGAAAAGGACACGTGGGCAGTGTGTCTGCTGAGCTGATTGGCTGGGGCAGCAAGAAGTGATGTGGGACAACAGGAAGGGCATTTTTTCTATCCACACCAGAGGATTCCAGCAACAGTTTGATTACTGCACCCCATCTGTCCCTCTCACCCACCCCCGACTGTCCCTTAACCGCTCCAGTAACATCACACACATCTGGTATTCATTCCACAGCAGTACCCTAGCCGCTCCATAAGGGTCTGTCCAAAGCATGATCAGTTCCCATGTCTCTCTGTTCAGTGGTGGAGAGCAAGTCAGTTTGAATGTCAAAGGTAAACCAGTTATGGATACTAGAGAAAGCAAAAAAATGAGCGATTAAGACATTTCACTTTCCCGGTTTTCTGTACTTTCATGCTCCTGTTGTCAAATATCATTTCTGATATAGACCTCATTTTGTCACATATGCTTAGAAATGCTGTGTCAGGTGAATTTGTCACCACTGTTTTCAAATAATGCAGTTTCTTTTTTGAATGTGTACATTTTTCATGCACTGTCAGAAGGCTACCACTTTTCAGGAGGTCCCCCAGTTTTTTTTTTTTTTTTTTTTTTTTTTTTTGAATGTATATGTCAGTGGAAGTGTATTCCTTCTTTACTGAGCATTTGTTGCCGGTTGAAATTCACTCATGAAGAGATTGTATTAAATTCTTTGACTACAGTACAAATGAAGGTTAACTCTGCTGTGTGTCAACTCAGGAAGTGGATGTGTCTGACCATGGGTGTGGCATTTTCATTGGACAGATACTTTGTTGATCGACTACCAGTTCACGTTCAGCCTGTCACAGGATGATGACCGCTACTACACCGCCATCAACTTTGTGGCTACACCTGAGGAGGTAGGCCCTCGTATGTTGCATGGCATACAGTGATGGGGACACCCCCCATACTTTTCCACATCGCTTTTTCATATTTATCAAAATGTAAAACAAAGCCTATATTTAATGCATAATTTTACGTATGTTGCCTGCTTTAGTCAACACACGGCAGTCATGCATTCAACATACCTCAGAATGAAATTATAGATGTAACTTACTTAATAAACTACAGAATTTCAGACTTGCCATATTTTAACATTATTGATATTTCACCATATTTTTGAAATGAAAAACATCTGTATCAAGGTTAGAGACTGAGTTCTGATGTTGCAAATGCTTCAGTTGTGCATTTTTCCCCCCAATGATTTAATTGTATTTTTCCCCTTGTCTATATTCAAAAATGTATTTATTGTAGAGTAAATAAAATCTGTTTTCACTACCAAGCCAGTAGTTGGCAGTAAAATGTATCCAAACAGGCTAGAAATGTGGGACCAGATCAGTTCAACTCTTTTCAACAGTGTTTACACCTCTTCTCTGGTTTTGTGAGTGTTGATAGTTGTGACAAAATGACCACTGCACATGCCTATGGAAAAAATCAGTCAGCTTGGAAGAGGAATTTGAGGAGATGTAGGGTAAATATTTAGCTCACAGGTGGGCTCACTAAGTAGAGACTGAAGTGTAATGGAGAGCAGCAAAATTGGAGCCTGCTAGATATGACTGGACACTTCTAACATGCGCATGCTTCTAATAGACCTTTTCAAGTCCTTCCTTTTCCTTTGTGGTGGGGCTTAGAATGATGATTTCTACATGTGCCTTTTTTGTCTAGCAAAACAGAGACTTGGACATGTTCATCAATGCTTCAAAGAACTTCAACTTGAACATCACTTGGGCTACCAGTACTGCAGGTGATGGAGATTATAGTATTGTATAGTATAGTTAATCTGTGAATAACTGCACCTCTGAGGGATGGCAGGTGTTGGAATGACCAGTGCATTTCAAAATTATTTTTTATTTACCAAAAATGGCCCATAAGTAGTGGGTTAATTGGTAAAATGAAATTCAAATAGTAAAAAAGCTGAAATATTTGAATGAAACAAAAAAAAAAAACAAACTTTCAAGCATACTTTTGAACACTGTCTTCTTTGCTCTGAACCTTTTATTCATTTTCTATGGTGCCCTCTTCCTCAGCAGGTACCCAGGCAGGGGAGGAGATTCCTATTGTGTCCAGGAGCAACATCAAGGAGTTCAAGGACAGTTTCTCCAATGAGAAGTTTGACTTCCGAAACAACCCAAACATTACGTTCTTGGTATACGTCAGCAACTTCACTTGGCCAATAAAGATACAGGTAAGAGCTGAAATTCTGAAATCTAGCACATGTGTTTGACACTGAGGTTGTCTGTCAACCAGCCAAAACCACTTTGTCCAGCATTAGCTGCCTGCAGAGTGCATTAGATGAGGTGATCACCTGTGCAGTGCTTCAAAAGTCTGAGATGAAAATCACCCTGAGCATCAATAATGGTAGTGGTTCCTTCAAACCACCTGCACTGAACCATGGTCTGATTCAGTGTGCTTTCTGAATTACAGTTCATCCTCTTGTATTCTGACAAATTTTTTTCAATACATTTTCATGGTTTTTTAAAAAAAGTCATTGGTTAGTAGACAAAATTGAAACTAAAGTTTTTGAAAGATTTATATTCATTTAAATACTGAAATGAAGTTTAAGCTTACAGCTCTCAGTGTATAGCTTAAAAATATTTTCTTGCAAATTGAGAATTTATATAAAGAGATCCATTGTGGGTTTTGTCCGGAGACCTGATTGACACAGTAATTGCGTTCTATTCCTTTGCCAGTTTTCATCCAAGATGCTGAGGTATGCTTGAATATTAATGTTTGGAGTAAAGCTTCTCAGTTGCAACCTTCCTGCACATTCCCACTGCAATTTATGACATGTGTTCCTGCTTCCTTTGGCTGTGTTTTACACTAATAGCCTGTAAAAACCAGGTGTGTGTAGGTGTGATGAAAGACCTGCCGTGGAATATAGCATCCTGAAGGACAAAGCCGATGGATGAGTGTTGAACCTGAGCCGTAGTCCATGGTAGGACGGGTACTAATGCTATTGCAGCGCTTCCTCCACAGATCCTCTTGTATTTATTGTGTGCAAAACAATACAGAAATGTCATGAGGGAGTGTTTACTGTTTCCATCACACGGAAAGGCTTCTGTCACCCCATTTTTTCCTCCAGGTCTATTAGAGGACCTTCTTCATTTTCCAGGTTCTCTGTGTAGAATTTTAACTTGATTTTCACCCAGTTCAAACCAGACCCTGTTGCTCCTTCTCAGGGAGCAACAGCATGTTGAATATTGGTATTAACATCCTTGAATAGACTAAACTGATGATCTGCAGCCTTACAGTAGCGAGTAGCTGAGCCTTTAAAATCCCGGTCTTTACTTACATATTAACTTGCTGTTGACTTGCTTTTTTTCTTGCTGTTTTCCGTAACGTGCAGATACATAGCCACCGAAGGTTCTTTGTGGTGTCGATCACAAATGTTTGGTCCCATCTCCCACTGTCAAGTCCTCAATTGCAGTGCTTAACTGATACGGTAACAGTGACCCGGCTCTATAAATGGGTAAATCAATGCAAGTAGCTAACAAGTTGCTGTGGAGAGAAGAGTCAGATGAATACATTACTTTAACCGTGACAGTGCAGTCTGTTACGTACACTTGTAATTCAGAGAAATGTCTCTGTTGCTCTTTGAAACAAACAAAAAACTTGTTTTGTTATAATTGCGTAGATTCCAATGGCCTAAGGTTCTGGAAGATAGGATTGCATCCTGCTAAATTATCTCTGATGTGGCTTTTCTTCTTATTGCCATTGAATGTTTTGCTGCTCTGGCAGCATTAAATGTTAAGACAGAACCTGTACCTGTAACCTTTTTAACCTGCAGTACGGAATCTGTTCCTTTGATATATTGCAGGTTGCTGGCCTACTTTACAAAAGTAAGTTATTAAACCGCGGAGTGTCAAAGTGCATATTTGCATGATCATGTTCAAATGCAAAAGTATTTAAATGGGCTAAATCTGTAAAGAATGTGTGAGTTTGCGCTCCCCATTTTTCCCTTTCATTGTCATGTGTCTGTTTTTATGATTCATCTCAGCAGTTTGATTTAATTAACTTTTTAAATGGAAGTGCAATAAAAATGCTTAATGTCTTATGTCTGCCACAGGCCATGGATATGGTGCCATTGTGGAAATATTAATATACCTTCCTATTGTTGTCATATTAATATTTATCTAGTGGCCTCCCTGGGTTTTCAGTCACAGTTCACTGAGTATTTTAATTGCGATGTCAGCTTTTTTCCCTCTGGTTTCCTGGTTTTTCTTCTCTTTCTGAATTGTATGCACAATTGCTCTTTGTCATTACTTTACAAGTATTTAGTTGCATTTATATGAATATTATTGCATTTATGCAAAATGTTTTAATAAAAACCTGATTGGTTTCTATAAGTTACCACTAGAACTTTGCTGTGCAAATACAATACATTTTCCAAGTGAAAGTCTTTTAATCAGAATCAGAAGACTTAAGTAATCCCAACGGAAATTACTTGTAATCTCCATACAAATAGACAAAGACATAAGTAACACGAAGAGCAAATATAACGATAAATATATTAAGTAAAATAGAATATAAATATTAAATAAACTAAAATAAATCCTCATTCAAAATATTGCACATATAAGTGAAATATTACACATTCTTCATACCATAGTTATTCGCATGGAAAGCAACAATCGAGTTATTGCACATCTAAGTATTTCAATAACCGGAAGTAGAGTTATAAAGTCTGATGGCAGTGGGGAGGAAGGATTTTCTGCAACGCTCAGTGGAGCGCTTCGTGCTTTTCAGTCTACTGCTAGAAACACTCATCAGTCCCACCACAACACTATGAAGTGGGCGATTGGCATTTTCATGAATAGACTGAAGTCTAGGCAACATTCTCCGATCTGCCACTGTTTCCAGACTATCCAATTTCTAAACTTATTTCGACTGGAGGAAAACAGGTTATAGTGGTAGAGTGTCAACAGGCTGTACCCCAGCAGTAGCAAAAATACTCAGTATACAAGCTGAACACAGGTAAAATGAGACCCCCCACGTTGCATTGTAATGGCTCTTTTCTTATCCCTTGCTCGAGCTCTGTATCTCTCCGTCTGATCTATATGACAACGTGGGACACATTACCACAATGAGCTCCTCGGCATTGGCTTCAGATGTGGGTTTCCTCCCACAGTTTGCGCACATGTGTTCACGGTGAATCTGTGCCACTGAATTGCCCTGTGGGTGTTTTAAACTGCGCTGCTGTATTAATAGATGAGTGACTGTAAGGACACTGGTGAAGCGTGTCTGTAAGTCACCTTGGGTAAACATGTCTGCCAGATATTAGTTAGTAAATGCTATGGATGTATCTAGTAAATTTTTTTTCTTAATGAAATGTGAATTTCTTGACTGTTGGCATTTAATATGTAGTAACCTTTAACTCGATAATGTCTAACTTCACACATGGAAACACTGGCTTCTTCTTTTTGATGCCACTTAGTTGGTTTCACCTTCAGAATAAAATCTTCAAAGGTACAGATGATGAATTAAGATCACAGTTGAGACTTGTAAGGTGCAGATGCACCTTGTATGTTTAAGCTGATGTATGCATTTGTATGTGGAGTAGCGTGTTTGTCCGTGTTCAAGTCACATCTTCCGCTCTAAGAGCTCAGGAAATGCTGGCGCTGCTTCTCACTGGGCAGCCGGTCCTTTTCATGGCATCTGTTTTCCAGTCTAGGCCATCTGGTCTCTGTAAAGTTGTTGGGGTTTTAGGAACCGTCTCCGTGGTTTGGGAGAACGTGGCCCAAGCTTTTTGAAGTTCTGTGTCCGTTAGGCCAGCCAAACCGCTAGAGCAACCGAGAGTAACGATTGCACATTTCCATCTATACGTCTGGTAGAAGCTTTTCTCTGAAGTCAAGTACACATCAGAGTCAAAAAAGAACATCGACAAGAGACTGAGGGGTTAGACACAAGCACGAGTGTTTGTTCAGAACAACCATTGCCATGGTGCATGTATTCCTGTAGCTGCTGTACCCGTGAACTGACATGTAAATAGAAGATAAATAGATATTCAATAAATGAGCAGGAGGTGAAATAAGTTATGAAAAGTGCCCAGAGCTCAATAGGGGGAAGGAAACTGAAAGAGACCTTTTCTGAGGTTCTTCTTGAACTCTTGAAGGGATTCAGCAGTGCTGAGGGGTAGAGGGAGGTCCTATCAATGCAGAGGTTTACAGACTAGGTCTCTACTTTAAAAATTACAGTGACATGTTTTTGGAAACACAAGTACAGTGCTTTGAAAAAGTATTTCCCCTTTTCCGTTTCACTTTTTTTTTTTATTAAACTTGATCAAATCTTTTTGTCAGTTATAGCAGTGCATGAATGGAGCCTGGGAGAAAGAAAAATTACGAAAGAAATATGTCCTTGGTGTGGAAGACAAAACAAAATTGCTTTGTGCTTAGAAAAAAAAACAACATTACACAATGACATTGCATTTTGGAAACCATTACAGCTGTGGATGAGTATTTGGATGCGAGAAGAGGGGGCAGGCGGGAAACGGGCGGGTGGCAGGCAGACTGCATGAGCTATTGGGTCCCGACCCCCTAAATGATGATGGATGTACAATTGTGAGGGTATATAGAGTACAGAGATGAATCAGTTCACTGTGGTGCTGTTTAGCAGGAAGCACTACAGGTAATAATGATTGCAAAGGAAACACAAATTGTAAGATGGCAATCTTATGTAACAGTTAATCAGTTTGACATTATAGTAATCTTGTTAAATGTAAAAAAAAAAACATTTAACAGACTTCCTTACCCAGTTTACATTGATAATAAAATACATTTCATCTTATTAGCAGATTTATGCAAGTAAATAACCTCCAATATTGAGGTTGTGACTTTTTTAAAACAATTTCCGTTCCACTGTGGAGAGGACACTCTTTCTACAACTTGGAAGTGAGAACAAAAAGTGAGCAAAGTGAGCAAACCTTTTTAGTGCATCTACAGACAGGAAGCAGTGAGTACGCAGCCAGAAAGACAGGTATGCTCATCACTATGCTCTCTTGCGATGGAAAAGGTTGTTTTTGTGTTCTGACTTATGCCGTTTGATAAAATTTGATGTGTTGAATTCATATGTACTTTGCTTGTGGTTCATTTACAGATTAAGTTCAAATTACTTCCATCTATTATGGGTTATCTAGGAACTTGATAGATGGGCTGGTGGTTAGAAAAACTGCAGAGACAGACAGAAATTGCACATGAGATCTTCATACTGCTCCAGTATAGTCTTTTGTCTTCACTTGATGGCGAAATTTATAATGATGGGTAAAAATTGCTGTCAATAAACTGTTCTTATTAGTGCAGCTTCATACTAGTTTCCCATCAGTGATAGTTTTTTCTTTTTTCTCTCCACCAGATTGCCTTCTCGCAGCACAGTAACTTCATGGATCTGGTGCAATTCTTCGTCACTTTCTTCAGGTAAGCTTCCTCATGGGTCTGTGCTGAGTCCCCGTCAACCCTATTCAGACACACAAAGATCATAAATCACACCAGAGTCATGCCTCACCCCAGTGGCTTGTGCCATCATTTCTTTGTCATGAACACAATGGGGAGCAGAAGTCCGTTCATAACTGTTTGTTTGTAAAACCACTCACTATGTTGCAGTCAATAAAAGCATAATGCAGCACCATGATTTATTTACATGTTTAAAAAACCTCAAATCTGTGATGACTTTATTTCATTCTTATAAACTGCTTGTCTGGTGAATGGTTCCAGTTTCCGGGGCCTATGCCGGAATCATAGGGCAGGAGGCAGGTATACTGCGGACTGTTTATTTTACTATCCTTTACTTATTTGAGACAACAGTAAAATTAAGCCTGCTTTAAAATAACTGCAAATAAAAATGCAGTTTACATAACCTAATGCTGATCAGTTCATCACATTGTATGTTTGCTAGCTTTCTGTTTGCTTTGTCTACCTGTACAATCTATTAAATCAATGATAAACACTCACCATGGTTTATTCACTGGGTAGGATCTGTAAGTCTCAGGTATAAATGCAGTAAATAACAAATATGTTGTAGTACTTATTTTTATTCAGCCAAAACTAAATTTCTGTACAGGTGAACCCTGCTTTACACACTTAATTTGTTCCTGAAAGTGCTGCACAAATTAAAATTTCATATTATTTTGAATGGGGAAAAACAATAATGCATTCCCAGCCTATCCGAAATCCCAAAACTACCTTTCACAAATACAGCAGAAACACTGTAAAATACCTTGTGGCGTGCACAGCACACATAGGGCATCATGCTGTGCTGCTCAGCACACACACAGCATCTTTAAATTCTTTCAGTCAATTCATCTCCTCTTCTATTGTTTGGTGTAGGGACAAGCTGTTCGCACAAAATATAAATTTTTTTGACCCCCCGATTAATTTCTTGCTTACCTTTGTGGCTCTGTATTATAGTGGGACATCTTTTAAACAAATTGGGAGCCGGTATTTACCAGGCCTGTGTGTGCTGGGGTTTACTTATAATTTAAATTGAACATTAGAATATACGGTGTCTACAGACTCAGGTAAGCCCGATTTTTGCCCGATTAATTAGGTCTCACATTTCTGTTCTGTTTGGGTTTTCTTTGCAGCCAACTAATCTCTGGATGTAGAAATGTGGGTGACATTTGCTTTGTTACAGATACATTTTTGAAAACAGACACGTGCTGAGATTGCAATTAAAAATGAAAGTGTACTACACCTCGCCTTTTCAATACTTTTGACAGAATGTCAGAAGGGCTCAAGGATTAACTCCCATCAGAAGAGTCTACGTCCTAGTAAATTTTGACCCCAACATTACAGTGATTGAGTGCAGGATCTGGAGGTTCATCCCATCTCTGCATTGCTGCCTTACATCAGAACTACAGTTAATTTCATTTTCATGACAGTTTGAACCAAGACGTATTTTGAAGGCCCATTGTTTAGCCTAAGATTTCAGTGCAGGTTTGTGTACTACAGAAGAAGCTCTAGAGAGCACTCAAACAAACGTAGATGTTTGCATTGTAAGGTTCTTCACTCAGTCACAGGGCACAAGTACTGAAGTTGAAATTATGCATAAGGTTTCCAGTAATGGATCTACAGTAGTGATGATAACACATGCCATTAATATTGACAAAAAGTATGTATTGCTATAGTTTAACAAGTGGTTTAATGGTGCTGCTGATTTTAGACTTTAGATTCTTGTCCAGTGCAACCTGAAGAAGGGCATTTGTATGTTCTGTACAATGCTTCTTAGTTCACCCAATGAAGCTCTTTTGAGGAACAGCTACTCATCCAACCAAATGGTTGCCAAGAGGGTTATGGATGTCAGCTGGTTGTGGGCCAAATGAAACTGCAGTAATGGGTTATTGATCCAATGGCTGGGCAGTCTTTGGAGAGAGCAGTAAATCGGGTCTCCAGGACAGTACTATCTCCTTGGCTGTTCCTTCTCCTGATAGTTGCATGTTGGCTGTTGGAAAGAAGCATGCTGTGACCCTCTGCCAGATATGGTTCTTAAACTGTTTCAAGAAGGTGGCATAGTGGTTAGAGTTGATGCCCTTGGCTCAAAATTGTTGTGTTCAAATCCCACCTCATGCGTAGTGTCTTTGAAGAAGTTGCTTACCCTGAACTGATGCGGTAAAAATTTTCCAGCTGTGTAAATGGAGGGTAAGTGTGAGTAGCTTAACAGCAACTTTGGCGGAATTCACTTGCTGGTATTCATTTGGTCATGCAACTAATAAGGACTAGAGACATTACAAAGATGCACAGTATTCAACTAAGTCTGAAGTGGCAGTCTGTGAGGGTTGTAAATACTGTACAGACTGTTAAAGCAACAGATTAATGGCACTCCAAGTGTGGCTATGGAGTTTAATGTGAACTTCAGAGGTCACAAAGGGACAGTGCTTCTGTGGAAAAAATTGTCCAAATTGTCCTGTATTGCTTCTTAGCTGGGAGGGTTTGAAACATGACTGGGAGGATCTTCCTTGCACAAATTCTGCTCCTGGAATTTGGGAACCCATGATCCTCTCTGTCCACCTGATCATGTAATCGGCTGAGATGTTTGGCTGGGCCGGCCAGGGTGTACAAACAGAGCTGTCACCTGGCACAGGTGTAAACTTTACCCATGTTATTAATGCACTCTGCTTGTTGGGCCCACTAAGGCTGTTGATTGATTTCTCTTTCACTGACAGTTATAGAATTTTTCTTTTTGTTCAGGGCCATCGACTGGCAAAATGTATTGCTTTTGTTAACGTGGTTACTGCAAAAAAAAAAAAAATTCAGTGACTTATGACAAGTTTTACTTTTTGAAATGACTTGTTAAATGCTGCGAGTTCTCATGGTGGGAAATGTGCGAACCTCATGCTGTTGCAGGGTGGCTATTACACATTGATTTTTGTGGGCAGAAGAAGCTTTTTTCTAAAACATGTTTGTTTGCAAAGTGTCTCATTATTAGCGTCTCAGTAAAAACAGCCACATTATCTGCCTGTCTTTGTTGGGTTATCTAGTCAGTTATCAAGCACATTCTCTGTGATAACAGTTTCTGTTCTTAGATTGCTTTGTGCACCGAATGTTTTGTATTCGATCTGCTCGGGCGTTTAATTTTATGCTTGAGTTGCACTTTGGAGTTGTGCCTCCTTGTGCTGCCATGGGCTGCAGAAGCGAATACATTATTATCTCAGGTACATTATTTCAAATTGATTTAGGCAGGTCAGCCTCGTGACTAAAGGTCTTTTACACAAGGAAACTGGTTCCGTGAGCAATAACTGAAATAATGGCAATGGCACAGATTCAACCAGTGTAATTCCTGGTGATGTGCACCCAGATATTGCCGTGCCTGTCATTTGAGCGATTTCCTTTTTGCCGACTGAAACTGATGCATTTTAGGATGATTGCAGTTATCATTTGTGATGCCTGCTGCACCATGTTAAGCATTGTTTTGTATGAAAGCATACAAATTCAGCTGCATGTGACTGTCGCTGCCTGGGTCTCAACCTGGCAGGTAGGGAATTGAACCATTGTTTACAAACTGCTGGGGTGCCAGCTTGCAGAATGCAGTACACTTGACCATACAAAATGCTAAGTTATCCATTCAGTATTTTGTTAAATTGTAAGTGTCAGTATTATCTTCATAAAATCCGTGAAACAGTAAAAGAAACTGCAGACTTGTTTTTCCACGGTTAGTTTCTTGCTGGAAAGTCACTACTATGGACTCGCTTACGTAACTGAGAGCCAAATTAGACTGAATGGTAGCATCACCGTTTTTAATGGCATCGCTTTTTGATTGTTTTCAATCCGACCGTAATTCAGTTCAAGGCTTTCCTCGGCACAAAGAGTCCGATTAATAGTTTTCTGCCATGTTGTACCTAGCACCTTTGCAATATATTTTCCTTGCCGAAGACAGTAGGGAAAATGGCTCTTTATTTATTGATGTCTAAAAAGGATGACAACCAAGCTAAATACCCGAAGAGTGTCTATGCAAAAATATTCATACCTTTGACCGAAAATATCGGAGTTGGCCTTAAATACGTTTCCAAGGCTTGTGGAACATCCTATAGTTGTGTGCTGGGTGGAGATTACTATGTAGGATTTCATAGTTTGCACTGTTCCCATGGAGAGGGTGCTGTAAAAACCTCATATAAAAATACAATAAATGAAAGTACCCAAAACACTTCCATCCTGGATCTGTTATCAATAACTATTTGTCTTTTGCAGGGCCATTGTAGGACCATAGTCAAGTCCAAGACCAGGACGAGTCTCTCAAGGAGTTTTGAGTACAAGTAAAGACCAAGTCAAAATGAGAAACAAGTCCAAGACAAGTTTTGAGACAGAAAAATTAGTCCTATTTGTGACCAAGTCTTAACTATAATTTTTTTTCTGGTCCCTCCCAAATTTGATAATTCTCTGAAGAATTGGCTTGTAAATCAGGTACACTAGACCCCCTGCAGATTCACCAGGGGTTGCGGGGGCGGGGGGCATAAAGGACAGGACACTGAAATTGAAGCTAGAGCTACTTGACCAAATGTCAGTGTCCTGTCCTATATCCCACATTGTGATGATGATTTTGGACATGATGGACCTTTTTTCCCTCTCTCCTGGCTTCTCTACTTGGACATTTAAGTAAAATGAAAAAATGCAATTGAGGCTGCTGCTCGCACTCAGTCCTTCATCTTTAGTGACACACATGTTTAAACAGTGATCCATAACTTATCGCTTAGGCATGCTAAATGCACTAAAGCTAATATACGTTTGCAAAGTAAAGTATTCGTATGACTAAGAATGATAAACTTCTTATTTCCTCAGTAGCGTTATCTGATCCGAAAATGATCTGAAGCAAAAAAGACAAATATTAGAAACAAACCTCGAAAGAATATAGTGTTTGTTAAAAAACTTATAGATTTTTTCTGATGCAAAAACATTGCACATTAAGGGTAGATGGAGCCAGAGAGTTGAGCTACTTAATATTTTCAGCTGGTTTATCTGTCTTTGTGGTGTCTTTACGTTTGTTAGCCCCCCAACCCATACAACAGGCAGTCTGTAATGTGGTTTGATTCACATACTGCTTACTGGTATAAAGTGTTTAATTGTTACAATTTAATAAATTATCCATAAAAGTTTGCTTATTGTGTTTGTGTACTACAGTATAAAGATTTTCTAGCACTAATGGCTGTTTTTACCATTAGTGCTAGAAAAGCACAAAAGCACACCCAAGAAGGAAAAAATGGGTGTTGTTTAAAACATTATAGCTTCACTGTGTGTTTAAACCATCAAAAAGTGCAAATTGTGTGAAGGGTTGAACATTTTTATGATATAGCGCGGTTTCAAGCAGTATTGCTGAAAAACAGCAGAAATGAAATTAAATGTCACACGCAGAGACAACGCAGTGTCAGCTTCGCATTTCTCTGCATCCAGAAAGAAAATATGCCTAAAAACTACATAATTTTTTAAAGGTGGCAGTTGGCGTTGGGCAAAACAAATGTGTGAGGCCAGGGAAATCAGAGCAGTACGATCGACTTGTGCAAGACAAGTTTGAGATGGCAGAAAAATGTTTCAGGTCCAGACTCAGGGTTAACTCCGGACTCTATTACTACTGCCCTTGCCGGTGGTCCTATCCTAGAAATAAATGGGATGAGGCCAGATACGCTCTGGACAGAACCCCGTGCCACTGCAGACTTTCCAGTATTAGCAGTCAGACAGTCGATGCCAAGTTTTAAGAAAATCATTTAAACTTTACTCTGTTTAGTGATGTATTGTTCTGCGTAATGGGGGAGAGATGTTTTACATTAATATTGTACTTGTCTACAGAGTAAAATTTTTCCTGTCTTCCTACACCCTCATTTTCTACATTATTGTTTTGGACCCTATTGGTTTAGATAAGTGGTCACATCTTTAACCTTCTCCTCCACTCCAATTATCTCGGGAGTAAAAAATGGAGGTTGCGATGCAGTGGAACATTAAACATTAAAATCTAGCACCCCTCCAGACTTGACAAATACCCCCAATTCAGCAAAAAGTAGACAGTTTGTAGTCTTGTGTGGGTGAACCTTTGGATATAATGTGTTAATCCTGTTACGCTTTGTTATAAGAACTTGGATTTGTGCAGAAAAATTGCTGTTAATGCCGTGTCAGAAAGTGGAAGAGCATTTATGGCGAAACTAAAATATGCATTTATAATAAAGCATTTTTATGTTGTTAGTTTTTTTTTTTTTTTTTTAATTTCTACTTTACTCAATGTGCAGAGTTTAAAAATTCCGAGTGCTGAACATTAAATATGAAGATATGACGTAGCCCAGTGAATCTCTGAATGGAGGTCAAACGTTTATAAGGCTGGTTATGTGAGGAAAAATCCAAAGAAATTATAATTCTGCTGAACGAATTCAGGTTTTATATGTTATGAGAATAGCTCGTTGTGAGCCTCAATTTCTCTGGAATAATCCTGGACAATATAGATAGGTTCTTATTTTCAGCA
This sequence comes from Heterotis niloticus, assembly GCA_018136845.1. Taxonomy (NCBI): domain Eukaryota; kingdom Metazoa; phylum Chordata; class Actinopteri; order Osteoglossiformes; family Osteoglossidae; genus Heterotis; species Heterotis niloticus. Next base: position 21,870,226 of record CM030904.1, on the reverse strand, counting down.
GTAATGCTATCCGGAGCCCTGGAGCATACAGTTCAAATAGACCTTGATCTCCCATTAAGATTTATACTTGCTGAATGACAGATAAGTGGAAAGCAATATAACAAGACCTGCACATCCTCTGTCTGGGATCCAGTAGATAGTGTTGGATTTGCTCATCAGTTCTGAGGTGGAAATGCCTTGGATTTGGCACTGGCCAGTAGGTGTTGTACTGGTTAGAGCTGCTGTTTCTAAACTGAGACCCAGGTTCACATCTATCTGGTTACTCCTTAACCTGGGATGCCTGGAATGCAAGAGATGTTAACAGATGTCTCATTTACAGCAGCAAGCTTCTTTTTTAGGTTGCAGGGATGTTGTTCTGTTCCAAAGAGTTATTGGAAAATCTGTGTGTGTGTGTGTGTGTGTGTGTGTGTGTGTGTGTGTGTGTGTGTGTGTGTGTGTCTCTCTCACCTTTACACACATACATTCAGATACTTTCCCAGTCCCCTGTGTCAGTGAGCAGTGTGCATTAAAAATGAATTTCTCCACATTTGACTTCTGTGCTATTTCTGAAAGCTTTAAAAAGCTGACAGTTGGAGGTAGAGGTGATGAGGGGCAGCTGGAGGTATGGAACCACACAAAGAGAACCGCAGTAAAGGCTGAAAGAGTTGTGAATAAGCAGGACTCCTGGTCGGGAGTAATCAGCTGCTCTTGTTCATGGAACTGTGTTATGTTGTTCGGTAAATAGGATCTTTGTAAAAGTTGAATTAACTTGCCATTTTTACAATAAATTCAAATAAATCCCTAATACAAATGACTTTATTGTGCAGCTGCCCAGTTACACAAGATGGCCAGGTCCTCAAAATTGGTGTCGATGTAAATGAGGCTGTGTCTTGTCCTCCTTGGGGTTGCAGCGGTCCAGAGCCATATGTCATGCATTGAGGTGTGTAAAGAGATGGAGCTGTAGTACACGGTGGAAGTTTTGTAGTCCCGGCTGTGCAGTTGTTTCATCGGTTTAAATCTTGTTCGTAAGTCAGGGTGAGATATTGTGCTCCACCTTTTCTTCCCCTTTTAAATGAAAAAAATTTATAATAAATATGAATAAATATCTTATAAATAAATAAAAAGGAATATTGTCGTGCACAAACCTGTCCAGTCATTCCAGCATATGGTCACCAGAGGCCCATGGATGAACTTTATTGCTTTTCACCATTCAGTTTTGTCAGTCACATTTTATGTGTTTGGTGAGTTTATACTTCGTACCATGAATCTGCTTCGACATTCTGACTCACTCAAATTTTCCTCATTTGCATTTTGTGCAATTTCTCACGAGCGGACCCGAAAGACACCTGACTGTGATTTTCTGCAGTGCACAGACCCAAAGAAAGCTGTTTTTAACAAACTGCACAACGTAAAATAGAGATCCTTTAAGGCCGGCTGCTCTCGGGAGCCTAGAAGAGAAAATTGGCTGTGTTAGTCGGTAATTGAGCCATGTTCAGGTCTAGTAAGGATGCTGGGTGCTCTGCACATCATTTAGAGGTTTAAGGGAGGTTGTTAAGCAAGACTTTGTGGCAGCCATGGACTTTGCACTTTGTAGTATAAGAAAAAACCAAGGACAAAATGCTTTGAGGATTTGTCTTATAAACATTTATATAGTTTTTTTGCTCTCGTCTTGTATTATTATAATTCTTTCTGTCATTTGCACATGACTGCACTATGGGTCATTCCAATGTGTCACTTTATGTGATTCAAAATCATTTTGGCATAATCGCAATTCTGTTATGCATTAATAAAATGTACTACTTTAACACATTTTAAGCAAATTTTAATGAAAATGTTTATATTTTCTTTGTTGTTTAAAATTAGGAAAATAAATAAGTATAATGAACTGGACTGTCCAGGTATTACAGTATCCAGCCACTCAAATTCCTGTATCACATGGATCAGTCATAAATAAGGGTCGACTGCTGACTCTGTTGGCACGCGCCCAAGTTGTTGACATTTGTCACCTTTCTCTGCAGCTGCTTCTTGTCCTTGCTGTTGGTGGCTGCTGTGGTGTGGAAGATCAAGCAAAGCTGCTGGGCATCACGGCGCAGGGAGGTAAGCTTTACCACATTTCACTGTAGTGGTGCCCACAAGCCTTTAGGCAGGCTGGTTTCAGCTTTGTCCGCAATCGTAAATATTCCACTGTGGAGTTTCTGGAAAGAGGCCACGTACACAGTGGAAGGGGGTAAACCTGGTTCAGGTGGCTTTTGTTACTGCTCAGTGCAGTGTAGTGTTGATACTTAGTTATGTATTCATTCATTTAACTAACACCTTTCTCCAGCTAGTTACACCTAATAACTTCTCTGCACAGCTTTCTAACTTTTCCTGCATGAGTTCAGCCAGGGTAAGTGCCTTGATCCCTTGTGAATACTACAGCAACATGGGGGTTTCAAATCTGGTTCGTTCCAGTGGAAGGTGGGCCTAGTGTGTGGCTGCACAAGCCTGAGAAAGGGTTAAACCATCAGTCTCTCGTCATGAGGAGATGCTCAGCACCAGTAATGACTTTTAATTCAAGCCAGCATCAATTATCTGTGCTTGCAGCCAGCTTGTCTGTGATCCTCATGTCTGCCAGCTGCCTCTCCACAGTTATACAGCAGCAGTCTTTTAATGTTGGCTATCCTCTGGAGTTAAAACAAACTGGGGGGGGTGCAGCGTCATACACTGCTTGGTGCACAGTGCTCTCCCTTGGGAATAGCATCGTCTCGGCCAAAAAGGCTCATCGCTCTCAGATGGATGGCACCATGGCAACCCATCTCTTGATAGAGTACTAAGTGCCAGGTTTTTCAGTTTTAAAAAAAAAGGTACTTTTTTCAGGGGAGCAGCTAGAACCCAGTTCTGTTTGCATTGGTTACACAACCTATGATGTGTAGGAAAAAAAATTGTGAAAATATATGAAGAAACTGTTCCAACACAGCAGACATACTTGGCTAAACACTATGATTGTGATTTTTAAAATTTTTTTTTTTTTTACTGAGGTATGACTGAGATTTAAGTTCAGCAAGGCGTAGGTTGTTTGAGGAATGCCGAATGCTCTATACTTTTGCTCCAGATTGGTTTTAAAGTTTCAATAGTTCATGACTTGTTGCTAATGATTTCATAGACAGTATTTTAAGTCTACTTGTTGGAGCATAGAAATGCATATTCTTCTGCATCAAAAGATGGAGGTGAGTGAAACACCTCACCATCTGTAGCTCAGTGTTTTGAGAAATAAGAAGAGAAATAAGAGAATAACACTTTTGAGTTGAGGAGTAATGGGAAGTGAATAAGCAAACAGTCCTGTGAATCACGATATTAGCTTTTTTTTTTTTTTTTCCCCTCAGCTTTGCAAAAATTGAAAACTATTCAGTACCAATGATTTCTGGTTTGACGTAACTGCAATATTTTTTTCTTGATCAAATCAAAATATCACTTTTCTTACATGAGAGTAATATGTTCCTGCAGATCTGCATTCATTTTATAGGAAACAAGCATGTTCCTGAGCCCCAAAGGGGGCTATTTATTCACCAGACATGTAAAATTTCATAAAATTAGAACATCTATGAATTCTTGATCAAGGTACTCTGAATTGTGCTGTAAGAGTAGAGCTACTAACAGGTGTTTGACACTTCAGTTTTAACTTCAACATTGTTTGCCATAGTGTAAAGGTATTTGTATTGTTAAAGCTTTTTACATTATTTAAATACCTGAGTTAATAGTGACATAGTTATAGTTTATCTGTAAAACTAGCAGCAATTCGCATAGTGGTTAGAGACTAAGGACTGGAAGGATTTGCATAGCATTGCTGTTGCATGACAGCCTGCTGAGGATCCAAGGCTTAAAAACAAGCTGATACTGATCAACACATAGTCATGGATGACACAAGAGGCTCTGCAGAAGCAAACCAAACCGTAGCAGCACAAAACCTCCCTTGGTCTCAACAAGGTCTCATGATGCTTGTTGATGAGAACAAGGAGCTCATGTGTCTTAATCCTTTCTGTGACCTCCATCTGTCTTTGCTGTCACTCTCGAGCAGATTCTATCAGCCGTGCTGAAGCCTGAGTGTCACTCTACTCATTCTCAGTTCACCACCAGCCTTTTCTTCCAGAGTGGTTCATGCATCACTTCAGTCCACCTTCCCTTACCACCTCTCCCACGCACTCATTGCTTTTGCAGCAGATCTGGTCTGTCCAATGCCCTCCTACATTTCTAGCCATGGTCGGAACCAACATGCAGTCTCTGCTTTCACTCTAAAAAGTCTTTGGTCTAAAAAAACTTTCTGCATAAAATTTTTTCCAACACAATAGTAGCAGCAGATGGTGGTTAGCCCCCCCACCACCACCACCTTGTACACGAAGGAGGAGGTCTGAATCCCTCCTAATGCTGTAGCTCCTTTGTTTAAGGCACTTACCCTGAATTGATATAGTGAATATCATCATGCTACAAAATGGGTAAATTGGTTTAAGTAGCTTAACACTGTAAATCAGTTAGGAGAAAAGCATCAGGTAAATAAATATAAATGGAAATATGCATTTTTTGTTATCTCCATTACTTTTGACAACTTTCTGTCGTGATCCTCCTGTTCCCCACAGCAACTTCTACGTGAGATGCAGCAGATGGCCAGCAGGCCCTTTGCCACCATCAATGTTGCTTTGGAGACAGATGAAGAGCCACCAGACCTCATTGGAGGTAGCATTAAGGTGAGTTTCCTGCAGTGGTGTTGCCTCTCTCAGCCTTTGATGAGTCTTTCATGAGAGTGTATTGTATCTTCAACAAAGCGTATTTTTGTTGAGATACACTTGTATAAAAAATACCCTTGTCAGTTTTATTTTTTGTAACATAATTAAAATTGTTTAAAATTAAATATTATCTCCAACTTCCTATTCAGTCTCAGTTGTTTACGCTCATGAACATATGGTGTACACAAGTTTCTGGCCACTTTCAACTTTATTATCTGTGCAGTCAGTAGAGCTTAGTGATATGAAAATAATAATGGCAAATATATGTATAATACATTAAATATGTAATAGTTGTGTACACATTTTTGTTAACGGTGAACTACTAAAATGATTTAAAATGACCCGTTTTGACTCTCCAAATACCAGAGACAATCTGTAAACAGCACTGAAGCAAGTTGAATTATTTCAGGCTCACACTTCTGTATGGTTTTGGTCTGTTTTACTGCCAACAAAGAGCTGTAACTATATATGAAATATAAGAAATGGCAAACTTTTGTAATTCAGTGATCAATATCGAAGTTTACATATTCAGTCACATGGAAGGAAATTATACAAATATCTTAAAGTAACTCAGTTTTTAACTCAAATGTTCTCAACGTAATGTACCAGCGCATGTTTAACGGTTGAAAAATCTTGATCAAATTTAGTTGTGACCACTTTTTCCATGCGTTTCCCTTCTTTTTTTCCTTTCCCTATTTTTGTGGCCAGCGTTTTCCTTGAATTCGGCAATGGTGTTTACTTCTCTTTAGTCTCCGTTTATTGTGCCTAAAATTGAGGCAAATAAGCTGCCGGGGTGATGCAAAGCTCTGATTAGTTGTGAGTTCCTCCCCCATGCCTGCTGCTCCCCGTCCCTGGCGGTGCCCTCCTAGCCTGGAAGATGTGAGCAGCAGAGATCCCATTTAGATGTACCTCCCTCTTCCACTCTGCACTGCTGGCAGGTGGTGGTGTACAGCATGAGAAACACTGATGTTCTGCAGCTTCTGCAACTGCCTCTGACTCGGGACACTGTTTATCAGTCAAGAACCTGTATTATATTGCTGGCATCCCATCGCTGAAGAAGACCATCAATACTCTTTATTTTGTCATCATTGAATGTGCGCGTGTGTGTGGTTATAATTGTTGGATGTGGCCTATGGTACGGGATCCTTTGACTGGTACACTTAAAAGGTTAGAAAATCATAATATGTAGTTATTTTAATACCAGTTTTTTGAAATAACACATTAGAGGTAAAATAATAAGCACCAACTTTTTGTGGCAGACAGGTTAATAGCCATGCTCACCTCCTGGATTACCGTCTACAGGTGTAACTGTGGTATTTAATGGACTGATGGAGGACAGGAGTTGTCATCCTGTGGAGCTTGAAGTGGTGCACCTGCAGTTTTGTATGTGTGAGCCCCCCCCCAAATGCACATCATACAGCCTCATACCTGGACATCCCCTGAACCTGGCAGTATTTTAAAATAATATGTAATAATTTCCTATCTTTGTCTATTTTGTCAGATGATGCTGAAAGTGCACAATACACTTTAGTATAAATACATGGAAGTTATTTTACAATTTCACTGTGCTTTTGTTTCCCCTGCCAAAGAAAGAAAACTCAGAAAGCATCATTTTTTTTATTTAAAGTTTATATATATATATATATATATATATATATATATATATATAAACTTTAAATAAAAATATTGTAAATATATAAATATTGTATTATTTAGTTCTTTATTTTCAAGTTAATGCATATTGACATTTATTCATTGGAGGCCTCTAAGAAATGCACATGCAGGAGCTGAGCAAAGGCCAATGTTACTGGTGGGTCACTCAGGGTCGGGCGTAGATACTGTGTGCATTAATGAAAACATTTGTAGTCTCAGTCCCTAAGTCCACTTTGCATTAGTGAACGAGGTCCAAAAATGGCATAGCTGTGTGCCACCCTTGACCACATAGTGTTACTGTTAGAAATGCCAAATGGCATTTTAGAAGCTCTGTTCAAAAATTTAGCACCAATTGTTTCTGTCCCCTGAGATTTTTCAGCCCGTAATGGAAAAGGAGGTTAAGACTACATCTGAAAATAAAAAAGAGACAGCAGTGGTGCCTTGCACTGTATGGGGTGTGCAAAGTTCACAGAAAAAGTGAAACTGTTTCCAAAATGAGAAAAATTTATGCCTGACCCTCTCAGCATCATAATTAAGTGAATCAAGATTCAGTTTTTCTAAGACTACGTGGCCCCATGCAGTTAGGAAAATGAGAAACGGTGTGGTCTTGAGGACTGGAGGTGGTGTCAGTCCATCTAAACATGGACCTTGCATGTTGTCTTTATTGAAGGTACTTTGAAGAACACCTAGGGAGGTTTGTAGGAAACCTGTTAATGTAACTTTTACTTTTCAAGGCATCTGCCCGTATTTTCAGCTTGAACTTAATTCCACATTTTTTTGAAAGGCTTGGAGCCGTCCGCCCACGTGGCGCACACGTCTTTTTGATGAACCCTACAGGGCTGATAAATGAGTGATTCTTAACTCTCCATTTGCTTTTCCCATTTTCAGACTAATTGATAATTTGTGCCTTTTAGTGAAATATAGGCGCTCGCCAGTCCATCTAAACAGTATTAATGACTTTATCTTGTGTCCACTTTACCGTGCCAGTTGGTCTGTTAGTGGCAGAGGCTGCCTTTTAGTCAAGGTACACCTGACATCAGCCTGGTCTGATAGAGAAGCTGTGATGTATCTAACCATCTTCACTTGAGAGGTTGCAGCATATAAACAGTATGATCCATAGAATGGTGTCATAAGCAATACTTGTGGCCAGCAGTAGCTATTTTCTCAGTTTTAAAGTTATAATTGTGATAGTCTGCTGTGTGTACAGAGAATCTTGTATACTCGATTGCATCTTTAACATGAACCATATTAAAGATTCCTTATTAAAGAAGCCTCTGGGCAACACCTATGCATATGACATCAAATTAGCTCTGGCTAAAACTGAGCCAAGCATCCTTGTGTGCCATTTCCTATGCGATAAGCTGCCTGAGGTGGCAACGCAGCTGTGCTCTTTCCATCTGAATCGGTCCGAAAGGATTTTAATTATCTAAACCTGTAGCGTTTGGCAGAAGAAGGGATGCAGAGTCCATTGGTAACTTCAACACTGATCTCGTGAACTTTGCTCTATCTTTAGTTAATATTTTCAAAGCCAAAATGCATGAAATGTGCTTGTGCACCTTGTTTGTGGCTCTGACTTTTCACTTGTGTCTAAAGAAGTTTAATTGGTTTATTTTTAAATTGTAAAATTGCCACTTGACAGTACATGACAGAAATTGGCATAGCATGGGTTTTGCATCAGGGCCAAATTGGGACAGTGTTCTTAATATTTACTGTATCTTCTGTATGCTATTGTGTGGAACTGGTTGGATTGATTTTAAAATGAAAAACAATCTAGGAGCTGATGCCATGACAACAAACTCACTTTCATATGAACACCAGGAATTGCTGCCAAGTCTCAGCACTGTAAAATAGGTCACAGCTAGAATGACTGAAGCAAGTTTTTCCTCTTGAAGAGGAAAGATCCCCATTGCTGGGAAAGTTTCTTATAAAATTTTGTTCCTAAGTGCTCCGAATGAATGTGCATTGCACGTAATTTAGGGTGCGCTGCTGTGTATGAATAAAGTCACCACCTTTTGTTTGTATCATGGATAAATAAAAGCCTCCATATTCTTGTAGATGGAATACAATACATCCAAAATGGTGTGGAATTTAAAGTTTTTGTCTTGTCACAGCTGTTTTTTTTTTTTTTTCTTCCTTTTCTTCCATGAGAAGCAATTTGAAGTCTTGTGGTGCCGCAGGATTTGAGTACACTCGCCTCTTTGAGGATGTTGACAAACAAAAACAAAAGAGAACATTATTTGGCCACGCTTAATGCACCAAAACAGTTCTTAACCTTGCAGCTAACCTTCCTAAGGAGCACAAACAATTGTGCAGGTGAATGAAATATTCTCCTTCCGCAACCTCTAAATAGGTTTCAGCTTGCATTAGTATCTGCATACATTACCTTCTAATTTTGGCACAAATCTATTGTACTTTGTATTTTTGCAATACCGATATGACTTGCATTAGGAGTAGGGGTTGGAGCAGCTTTGGATGACCGGATGCCCTTCCTGTCGACAACCCTCGCTGTTTATCCAGGCTTGGGACCGGCATCTGCGAACCATTGGCAGATTAGGTGTGCAGTCCATTGGGTCGGTTTCAGCTTCGCTGCTACAGAGATGTGATGCATAAGGACGTGAATGATTGGGTTAAAAAGTGTACCTGCATAACTACTGATGGGAACAGTCCAACGGGTGGGCCACAGAGGAAATGGGGAGATGAGGTTACTGCGGATATGAAGATAAGGGCTCGACACCTAAAAATACACCAGATTGGCAGTGCTGAAGATTTGAAATTTGGAGGAAAAAGGTGAACATGGGTTCTCCTGCAAAAATACCGTAAAACTGATGAGAATAATGATATGAGTTTCATGTGATAACCTCTACACATTTGCTTTCATTTATTTAGCCAGCTGTTTTCTCCAAAGCAACCCTCAATGTTAGGCTTCATTCAGTAATTTACATGTTTATACAGATGGCTCAGTTCAGGGTAGGTGTATTTCACAAGAATATTCCAGCAGGGAAAGAATATGTGTCTGGGTCCTTCTACTGCAAGGTGGCAGCTCTAACCACTGCACCCTCTGCTGCCCTAATTTGTTAAGTCCGAGTGCAGCTTTGACACTGCGGGACCACAGCAGCTCTCCTCTCCAACACATAGCCCTGACATCGCTATCCATCCCCTCCTCTATCCATGTTCTCCTCAAGGCTGAGCTTGCTCAGTGTTGGCCTGCTTTACTCCATCCGGTCAGTTCAAAGTCAGAAAGCCACGCAAGGGAAAGACATCCCTTGTAGTCCCTCGGAGATGTGGTCTGAACTTTTCAGTTGGTTGTCAGCTTGAACCCCGCCGTCGCTGCGAGTGTGCGGCAGGAGGTTCGGCCACTGGAGTCTCACGGCTCGCTGAGTAAAGGCTTGGCAACAGTCACTTGGAGACAGAGATGTGAGGAATTAATTAGCGACGCAGGTGCCGTCCTGTGAGATTTCCACAATTTAGTGTTTTATTAACCACCTGTTATTTGACATGTTTTATTGTGTATATTGAAAAGATTGTGAAACATGCCCCTGAGCATTCTCTTATTCTGGACACAATTACAAGCATCCATCCATTGCAGAAATAACATGGTTTTGGCTGTGAAAGTCTAATGTATAATGATGCCATGGCAGTGACATTTTTTCAGGGCAGCACAACCCAGGTGAAAAAATTGCAGGACCTTTTTCTTCCATATAACTGTCAGGATTCAACTTACAGCGTTATGCTGATAACAGTGATTTGCACATTTATTCAGCAGGGTAATTTTACCCTATTAATTCAGAGTAAGTACCTTGATCAAGGGTTCTATAGCAGGAGGTGGGATTTGAACCTGGGTCCTTTGTGTCTAAAAGTGACAGTCCTAACCACTCCACCACCTGCTGGCCCGATTTTAAAATTGCACATCAGCCCCCCCCCTCCAAGAAGTGCAAATGCAGTTTGCTCCTGATATTCCTTGGTGCTATTGTTACACCGTGGTTATAGTATTATTACTGAAACATTATTAACTGGACTGAATGTGTTGACTCCGTGCCGCATCTCAGACAAGCGCAGTGCATCCCTGTGACGTAGAGAAATGAACTGATGAGTCAGACAGTGTTAGCTTCTCTGAAAATTAATTGCCTGCTCATTTTTGTTTAAAAAAATAATAATAAAAGGCTGAAATTGCCTTCCTTTTTAACATCTGAGCTGATTAGATGAGGGTCGAGACTGCTGTAGTTCTTAGGTTGCCATGGAAACAGGGAGGAGACTGCCAGGGCAGTAGCGATTTATGATTTTATATAAATCGGCCAATTGCGTGAAGTCAAAGGACACTTCTTGCTCTGTGGCATATTTTACAGATTGCTCTTACTACTGGTTGAACTTGCTGTAACATTTTTATTTGGCATTTATCTGTACAGGTGTTGTCTTCAACAGTAGTGTAAAAAAAGTTAAAGTAGATGCAGAAGTCTTGGTTGCATTGCCTCTGCTTATAAGACACCGCAATTTATTTTTTCCTTTCCAAAGTCACCAGTTTGTAGTCGTGCACATTTGCCAAATTTTTGATTAAGGTGTTTGGAACATTCAAGAATACAAGAGGATTAATAGGCATTTTATGTTTTCAGTTGCCAAACAAAATACATTTATGACTTTCTCTTTAGCTGATGCTTTTCTTCAAAGCAATTTGCAACGTTAGGCTTGTATACTGGTTACTGTTAACTTTATGTGTTATTTTTGTGTAAACTGCTGTATAAATAAAGTTATCAAGTTAGAGTGCAGGACTGGTATTACTATGCTACTCACAGCCATTTACCCATTATACAGAATAAAAGCAATACAGATTGAGTAACTGGAAAAACAAATCTTTGGACTTTGAAGAAAGCAGAACATTTGGAGGAGGCTCACACAGACACAAGCACATGCAAAGTTGATCCCAGGTCTAAACCAGCATCGTTCTGTGAAAATCCTCCTGTCCTCCTTTTGTATCTTCACCAGTGTAATGTGTTTTAGAATGTATGCAAAATATATATGTATTGTATATATACACAGATATTTGTAAATTAGTTTAATGTTTTTGTCTTTCAAAATTTGTATTTTTGGATTGTATTTGCAAGTTCAGCCTGATTTGAGCAGCATGGCAGGTGTATAGTCTATAATTCCCAGCACATCCAGACAGTAAGATATGTGAGGATGAAGCCAAGTAATAGTCTCTCTTAAACATTGGCAAGATGTTCATGCGTGTAAAAATACAGCGATTACCTGCCTTTGACAAACACCGTGAAGGAGGTGGGAGTGCATCACAAAGCCCTGTTAATCCTGTAAAGAATTGTCCAGAAAAAGGACAGTCGTGGTTGTTTCTGGTAGACAGTTCAGTCTTTGGTGAGCATGACGATTTTAGGAATCCTGCGTTGTCAAATACCCATCAGATTGGACTTGGTTTTTGCTCAAAATATGAAGCCATGCTAATGATACGATTAGATTAGGAAACGTGTCAGCCGAAATGCCAACATTTTCACTTCAGTGATGTATTGATGTAAACTGTTGTCTGAATATTATGAATGCATGATGAATCCGATTATTGCCGCAGCTCTACCTACAGTTCCATAAGTATCCTGCTGAAAGCCTCAGTAGCCGCTTTGTCAGGTACATCTACCATGGACAGAGTCGCTCCCTCCAGACCAGCTTCAATTTTTCAAAGTATGGATTCACCAAAGTGCTGGATATGTTCAATATGTGCATATATATCTACATTTGTTGTCTTTCCACTGTTTTTTATGCTTTAGGGTTGTAAACATGCAAATGCACAAAGGCAGCAAGAATAAATGTAGTCAGTGTGATCATGTAACAAATACAACTAAAATGAAGTTTTTTAAAAAAAAAAAAAGACATATCAAATAACTGTCTGGCAAGACAAACAACTAAGGAGATAATAACATACAGATTTTCAGGTTAAAATGGGTGTAAAGGAAAGCAATGCATCTTTAGGGTACAGTTATTTTTGTTCATGTACGTAGAATTTACTATATACAGTCAGGTCCATAAGTATTTGGACAATGACACAATTTTTAGTATTTTGTCACTGTGCACAAACACAGTGGATTTGAAACAAAGCATTCAAGATTTTATTGAAGTGTAGACTTTTGGCTTTAATTTAAGGGGTTTAGCAAAAATATCGCATTAACCATTTAGGAATGACAGCCATTCATATACGTTGTCCCCCATTTTCAGAAGCTGTAAAGTAATTGGACAATTGACTGACAAGCAGTTTTTTTGGCCAGAAGTGGCCTCTTCCCTCATTATTTTATGACAGATTAAGCAGATAAAAGGTCTGGAGTTGATTCCAGGTGTTGAATTTGAATTTGGTAGCTGTCCATGGGAACTATGTGGCCCAAAGAAGTATTGATGCAAGTGAAGGAGGCCACCATAAGGCTTAAAAAACAAAACAATCCTATCAGGGAAAGAGCAAAAACTTTAGGAGTGGCCAAATCGACAATTTGGTACGTTGTTAAAAAGAAGGAATGCATCAGCGAATTCAGCAACACCAAAAGGCCTGGAAGACCACGGAAGACAACTAAAGTGGATGATCTGAGAATTCTTTCCTTGGCGAAGAAAAAACCCCTTCACAACATCTAGCCCAGTCAAGAACTCTCTCGAGCAGTTCGGTGTATCATTGTTGAATTCTACAATCCAGAGGCGCTTTCATGAATGTAAATACAGAGGATTTACCCCAAGGTGGAAACCGCTGGTAACATTCAAGAACAGAAAGGCTGGATTAGACTTTGCTAGAAAGCATCTTAAAAAAAAAAAAGCCTGTCCAGTTCTAGAACCAGATTCTTTGGACAAAAAAAAAATTGTACCAGAATGATGGAAAGAGAAGAGTATGGAGAAGGAAAGAAAGGGCTCCCAAAGCATACCACCTCACCTGTCGAACATGGTGGAGACAGTGTTATGGCATGGGCACGTATGGCTACCAATGGAACTGGGCCACTGGTCTTTCTTGATGATGTGACTGTCGATAGAAGTAGCAGGATGAATTCTGAAGTGTCTAGAGCTATGCTGTCTACTCAGATTCAACCAAATGCTGCAAAACTGATAGAAAGGCACTTCACACTACAGATGGATAATGACCCAAAACATACAGTGAAAGCAACCCAAGAGCTTCTCAAGGCTAAGAAATGCAATATTCTTCAATGATCAAGTCGGTCACCTGACCTCAACCGAAGTGAACTTGCTTTTCATTTACTGAAGACAAAACTGAAGGCAGAAGACCCACAGTCAAGCAGCAACTGAACACCGCTGCAGCAAAAGCCTGGCAAAGCATCTGAAGGGAGGAAACTCCCTGGGTTCCAGCCTTCAGGTAGTCATTGACTGCAAAGGATATGCATCCAAGTATTTAAAAATAATCCTTATATTTATTATGATTTTAGTTTGTCCAATCACTTCTGAGCCTCTTAAAATGGGTACATTGTACATGAATGGCTGTAATTCCTAAAAGGTTAATGCGATGTTTTTGTTAAACCCCTTAAATTAAAGTTGAAAGGCTACACTTCATTCACATCTCGATTGCTTTGTTTCAGATCCACTGTGGTGGTGTACAAAGGCAAAATACTGAAAATCGTGTCATTGTCTAACTACTTATGGATCTGACTATCAGTTAAAAAGTTAACAGCACACTCATAACTCATATTGTTGCCATTTTCATAACACATAATTATATCATTTAGAGGGACTGTATAATAGCTGCCAACATCCCTGAAAATGTAAGAGGCCAGCTCATCTCAAAATATCTTTAAAATGCTGCATTAAAAGAAAAACCGGGGAATAAAGGTTTCCTCATTCTGCTTAACAAAGGCACACATAAAGTATCCTCCAGTTGTGCAAATGTACAGATGAAAGATCTCACTGGATAAATAGTGTGAAGAATTTTAAAGTGCTTTTCTCTCACTTTATTACACTATTTAAAGGGCCTGAGCCAAACCTTTCTCTACTTTGTCAGTAATATGAGAATTCCATAAAGTGTTCCTCTCAGAGTAATACTATTTTTAACAATTCCACATATGTGTTTGTTGTTACATCTTTTGCCTCTTAATGCAGTTCTGTCTAGAATTAAATTGGATTGCATGACTGTGATTTTTTTCACGGGTCAAATGATTCTTCATTTGCTGAATCAGCACATTTGGAATGGCATTAAGGAGGGCATAATTTTCTTTAGCTAGGACACGAAAACTGTGCAAGTCCGAAAGTTGGTTATTTGGTAGTCAAAAATACCTGAAAGAAAATTAATACCCTTTTGATGCAAATTTATCAAGTACAGGGATTTAGTCCTTCTACATTATATATAAATTACTCCATAGTGTAGTTTTATGGGCAGAAAAATTCTGACTGTAACACACAAACCAAGCAAGAAGAGCTTGCTGATGAAATATGGAAAATCTTATAGGCAATTTTGTGACATTGTAGCAACGATTTAAGATTGCCAATTTTGTTTTTTTTTTTATTTATTTTAAAAAAAAGGAATAGAAATAAAGTTTCAAATTGGAAGGAGATTATAGAAGCCTAGTTTATTTTAAAGCCATTAAGGATTTCATTGAAAATGAGGATCTTCAGACCACATCTGTCTTCAGTGTTAGATGTAACATATTTTTCACTTGGTAAGATTTGTTTTTCCAAATGAAATTTGAAAAATGTTATTGATCTCTCTGCAGATCATTAACATATATACTGTAGATAAAAAAGTATAGATTTTCCTGATATTCCTTGGTGACTGGGGGTTTTAAAGCTTTACTTTTTGTGAAATTTCTACATACAGTTGTTGAATTGAGATTTATATTTTTACAGAAAGAGAAAGCATGTATAGCCCTTTGCAATTCCACTTCATCTAGTGAGAAAGCTGTTTTTTTGGGGGTTTTTTTTCTTCTTTTTTGGTTTCTTTGTGTAACAGCCAGACCTCTAACCCTATATTTAAGAAATTTCCACTTACTTTTATAACCAGCATTACTGGCAGTGAAGATGTGCACGCCCAAAGCCCTTCTGCTGTCATTAAAATTGCTTAAATTTTCAGTATCCCAGATACCTGTAGCATCATTTGAGCCTCAAAGGTGCACTATAATCAGTTTGTGCTCAGGCGGCAGAGCATAAAGATGATCTACGTCTTTCACAAATTGTAAAGCAGATCCTGAAATCAGAAATAAATCTATCCTTTACCCGTATGGCTGAAAAAGCACAGCGTGTCTGCCAGAGTTGGGCCGTTTTGTTTGTACTTGAACTTGGGATGTGCCTGTCGACCGCGTCGTCTGCAACAGCAAAGATTATAAAATAGGCACCACGATCTTTTTACATTTAGTACACATTTGTCTAAAAATTGACCTTTTTTTTGGTGTAGATGTTACCGTATGTCCATATGCATACATTACAAAGAAGAAAAACAATATCATCCAGCTTAACTGTTAATCCATGTGCTGCTTTAGACACAGAAAGGTTCAGAACATCACCAATGCACCAACATGAGCACTGCCACTGAGTTGTTCCGTTCATGGTGGAAATAAATATTGTGACCCCGTTGCTGTGGCCAAAACTTAGCATCAGAGGCACTAGAATGAGTGTCCCGAACAATGAAATCGGCATTGCCGCTCCACCGCAAGAAAGCCGCATTCCTTTTATTTACATCACAGGAACCCTGCACATTTCAAGACGTAATGATCAGAGAGTTAAGCAGGAACCCCATTAGCAAAACAAATGCCAGATCAGTGCCAGACCGAAATAAGAGTAACACAATGAAGGTACTTAAGGGAATCACACAATTACAACCTTTATAATAGACGTAAAATGGGGTAGTAAAGGAACAACCATCTTGGCTATAAAGCAGATCCATTACCTACTAAGGCAGTTCAGGTGGACCCTCTCGTAAAAGAGAAACTACAAATACAGACATAACTTCTTCTATGGTTTTCTTGACAATGGGCCACAACTTCCTTCAGCTGTTCTGTGAGCCGTAATTTGTTGCTGCTGAGAAACGAAAAACTTTGGTTTCCTTCTGCATCATGGTGAAGTTGCATGGAGAACAGAATCACGGATCAGTTTGTCCTCCGTGGGTCAAGGTGGTTTCCGACATCGACCACATCCGGAAATCTGTCCGGCATTGTCAGTGCTACTTTCGTCCGGATATCAGTAACTATTTTTCTAATCCATTTGCCCTCCTCCATTTAAGCACCATCTTCTCTGTCTTGTCATTTTTCATCTTTCATTCTCTACTTTCAGAGCACCTCTTCCATGCTTTTAAGTCTTTCATTTCGATGTCGACCTCATCCTTTTATTAAAGTTTTTTTTTGATCTGCGTGATCTTCATAAAATTTGCCATATTTGTCATTTTCCACAAAAGGCAGGCTTGCTTCAGCTTTCTTCGAAGGAGGAAGCTGTCTTGGTGCTTCAGGGAGTGGAAAAGTTAAAATATTAATTGAAGCATCTGGATTCACCTTAGTCCACTGAGATGAGTTTGAACTGGAAGTCGTCTGGAATGTCTTACATCTTTTAACTTTCTTTTGAGGTCTCCACTTGGTCATAAGAGTATCGGCTTAAGTTGTTACACTGACAAGCTGTCCTACCACCCAACTGCAAAAGAGGTTTTAAAAAAAAAAAAAAAAAAAAAAGCTCTCTGACAGCATTGCCATCTTGGCCCTCCCCGTAGATGTTCCTCATAGATGTTGTCTGATGCTGACTCGATAGCATCACGCAGTTCCTACGGATTTTTCACTCATACTTTCACACTTCAAGCACTTCTATTCCATGTTGTCCCAAAAGTACATAACTGAATTGAGATGAAATGATCACTAAGTGAGCATCAGCAGGATCTGTAGTATGCTGTCACACTAGTATTGTTTCTGAAATGTTTCCATGTCTGGAATCAAAAGCACACCATGTACAAAACAGCTTAGGTCAAACACCCTGAATGTTCCAATAGTGACTGAACCTCTCGATCAGGATTTCAGTTCTTTTTAATGTACTGAAGTACGGCCACGTGATTTGCTTAATAAGCACGTCTATGTACCTTGCACATACAATAAACTGGTCGGTTTAGATTGTACTTGTCTTTGCTTTACCATAACAAAAAGTTAAAATGTGTTTTTCTGCATTGGTCTGATTTATAAACTCTACTAATTGAAATGCAGTTTAAAATACATAAAGTGTTCACAGTATTTGCAAATGTGTGCATGAACTGCTAATACTGAGCCAGGTAAGTTGAGCTGAATCCCTCAAATGGAATCACATGTGCTTTAACCTTAAGTCTTTTCACTGTTTGGATAACTGTTGCTACTGTGCTGCAGTTGTTTTCCTCTATGGGGGTTTTGTAAGGCTGGTCTCCCTTCTGGTTCCATGAACCTTCTGCTCTGTGCTATATCTCAGCAGAAAGTACCCAAGCCCATAGCCTTGGAGCCATGCTTCGGGAACAAAGCAGCTGTGCTGTCCATTTTCGTCCGGCTGCCCAGGGGCTCAGGCGGCATCCCTCCACCTGGACAGTCCGGTGAGTTTTTCTGCTCTCTGCTTCCTGCGCTGTTCAGAAGCCCTCTTTATGCTGTGCATAAGGTTGTTCCTTCAGCTATAACACCAAGGATGTTCACATGTCACTTGCATAGATTCATGGAAACAAGGGTTAATTCAACCTAGAGCTGTTCTGCATTCCAGGGGGGAAAGAAACTGTAGGTCTGCTGCTCGAAAATACCTTCCATCAGTTGTGGGTAGCGGCGACGATCCATATTTTTACAACCTGTAGCCTGCACACAGATACATTTACGCTGACTCGTGTAGCGGATGCTCCAAAGTAATGTGCAATGGTAATTGCCTTACGGGGTACGTCTGAAACCTTTGTCCAAAGTGAATTGCAATGCTGGACACACTGTGCTAGCTCATCTATATTCATTCACACAGTTACTCGTGCACCACGGTCACCAGTTCATCTAAAACACTTCTCTTTCGGCTACCGGAGGAAGCCAGCGCTAACACATGGCGAATCTACAGTCCACGCAGACTGAGAAGGATTCAATCTCATGTTCAAATGAGCAGTGCAGGCAAAATGAGGAACCTGTGTCGCCCTACCTACTACCTTGCCTTTGGATCTAAATGGTGGTCCCAAAGAAGTGAGCAACCCCATGGCTCCAGTTCTGCAGGCTACTTCTGTCCATCCATTGTGAGGATACACCAGAGAATAGAATCTAGGACAAACAATACAAAATGATGTTAAAATAACATTGCCTTTGTACTGCTAGTGGAGCTCATTCCCTTCTACGGAATTTCGGTAAAAATAATGGGAATTCTATCATATTCTTCGCACCAGTCCTGCAGCAGCACATGACATGGTGGTAAGAATTATCTCAGCATAATAAGACCAGTAATGAAGCATTAACATTAGCTTTTAAATCGTTCTTTAATATTTCAGACCATTACATGGAAATTACACCTTAACTGAGCAGAAGTAAGCCCTACGAGCAAATAGATAGTAACAGTCCACATTTTTCAGTACCCAGAAGGAATGTACTGGAGATTTAATGTTTCCGGCTGCCGAACGTTTTCTTGAGAATATCAGGCTGGCCTGGAAAGCAGCTCTTTGAGATCTTCTTCAAGCCTTCATTGTGCTGCTTACCAGTAGAGTTGAGGAAATGTTCTAGCAGGACCGTAGCACTGAGGCCCAGAAGCGCACGTACTTTATTCGTGCAACTCATAAGCAAATGTAAAGAGTTCAGTTTATTTTTTTGTACAGGACTTTTATCACTAGGGTGACACATAGTTCAAAACAAGGTTACTTGGAATGACACTATGGTCATTAACAAGTAAGTAACAACTAAGTACTGGAAGCAACTGATAAAACATTTTGATTCAGTGGACAATTTATTACAATACACAGTAATTTTTATTATACTACACTGTGCTGTAATTGTTGTTTTTTAACATTTCTTTTAATATGAATAAAAATTTGTTACAGCAAAAGTTTTCATTTGGTTACCAATATTTAGGTACATTGTATTAATATTCAAGAACAATTATAGTGAAAATTTGGATATAGAGAGTTAGGATAGCGAGGGAATATTAAATAATTGAGCATTGTGTTCTTTACCAAAGGTTACATTTTTTTTAAAATCCTTCAGTATTCTGTGCCACAGGACTGGTCTGTCTATAAGCCTGTCGAACTCATCAGTAGGGTGCCCAGTGCAATGCCCAAGTTGGATGCTATGGGTGATAAGGTTGTGGGAAGATGTTTGTAGAGTATCACCGGTTGTTTTTATTTTATTTTATTTTATTTTATTTGTGGCACTGTCAGGCCAGGTTAGGATATTCTGTGTAACAGCACAGGAGACAAGAGGGACACTTTATGTGATATAAAATTCATGCGAGCAACTAACACTGTGTGTTGCACAATCTTAACTGTGGGAGGAAGTGAGAAAGGAGAGGAGAGGGGTGCAAGAAGATGGCTGCTGGCTCTGTAAAGGCAGGGTGCTGAAATTGTGCCATACCACACACAATTGTTATACTTCTATTTCACCTGCATTTTCATAAGTTTTCATCCACAGTATAAGCTGTCAGTGCTGAGGTCATGTCATGGTATATTTTACTCTAGTACTATGTTTTTGTACAGCTGTCATTATGCACAGAAATCTTAAACGTTTAAAAAATGCTTTGAACGTACTGTATTTTTTAAAATGAAAGTTTGCTAAGGAAACGGCACTGAATTATTTATTGTTAGGCTGTGTGGTACAGGTACTGCACATTGTATGTGTCCATGTTTTAATTCGCTGTAGGATGCTTTCTTCCTTACCAGAATTCTTTAAGTCCTTAAGAATAAATTTTTGACTGTTTTTATCAATTTCCTTTTATTAAGCATTTCAAGTTAAGGCCAACCCATATCTCCTTGTCAGTCTCATTCATTCATTCATTCATTCATTCATTCATTCATTCATTCAGTTATGACCGTCCTGGAAAATAAAATGCAAAGCAGTGAACTATGAGGTCATTTCAATATCTGGTCACCTGCGATGTCACACCTGGAATTCAACATATTTGCCAGCGTTGCTGATCTAACCTTTGTATTTAATCTCCGTTCCCAATCTCACTATAATGTAAAACTAAATGTGTCTCTCTCTGCTATAGATCTCAGTTCCATGTGCTCTGCATCATGAATAAATAATCCGCACTCATCCGCAGGTCTCACCTTCACATGTTTGTACCTTTTTGTCTCCCTGATCTCATTTCCATGGGTTTGTCTCCTCCAGCACGTGTCACTTTCACTCGTTTGTGCCGCAGGCCTCATGTTCCTGTTAAAGATCCCTCTAATCTTTCTCTATCCCAGGTCTGGCTGTAGCAAGTGCCCTGGTTGACGTGTCTCAGCAGATGTGTATAACCTACAAGGAGAAGTCAGGAGGCGTGAGGAATCGGAAGCACCAGCCCCCAGCACAGCCTGCGACCTGCATTTGATCGCCGGCTCCACCAACACCACGAGTCAAGGAAAGCGGAAGAGGCCTGAGATTTGTAGGGATGAGTCACACACCTCGGGGGAGGACTTGTATGAGGGGCTCAGCTTGGATGGATCTCCAGAACCCCTCAGTCCTGGCAATAACCAACCCCACATGGGCACGTGTGGCTTCACCCTGAGCCGATGAACCAATTTAATGCTCGCTTAGGAGGAAAGGCGCATCGAACAAGATGGAATGGAGGTGCTGTGGGACTTTGTTCATATGTGGAGGATGCTTTGGTTCAGCTTCTTGTCAGTTCAACCAGTCTGCTCTTTTCAACCATCACCCCAGAACCATTTTTGTTGTCTCATCTTTGGTTTTAACTTTTCTTCTGTACTCTTACTTAAGGTCAGTTTTTACTTTGTCATGAATGAGCATTGTTCCACAAAATAATTGCCATAGTCAGTCACTGTCCTTCTGGATGGTCTCTCCTAGAGCGGAGTGTTGGCTGGCGGTCGGGCCTGTCCTCCTGCCAGTGTAGGTGTCATTCACCACTATTATTTAACACACCTTAGGCCAGTGAATACTAACTGATCTTTTTCTAATCTCCGTTTTGAATGAGGTGTTAGCGTCACGCTCGACTGTGGCTGTCCTTCTGAGGCGCATCCTACCTTGTCTTCCTGCGTTGCTTTCAGCTGTTTATTTCTGGAAACCAAATTCCAAACAGAGATCAGAGGTGTTTTGTAATGTGCTTTTCTCAGCGCACAGTAATAATTCCGAAAACTGAATTCAATACCTTTTCTCGCAGCGCTGTTGCTTCAAATGCTCTTTTAAAGGACATCAGAAGTAGATGAATGGAGGCTTTAAATACAGTTCCTTTACAGCTGATAATCCCTTCTGAGCAACGAGTAATTCAGAAGCGTTTGTTTCTTTGAAAGGAAGGACGTTGCTGCTATTGACACAGCTGGGGATTCAGGTTCCTGCTTCCTGATGTCCCCTTCGCTGTCTGCATAGTATTTGGGCCTTGAAGGTACTTCTGTCTGTGTTTGGAGCAGGGGTCGCTGTAGAATTTAAACCCACATGTAGAGGCTCAAAGGGTGCAATGAAAATAGGAAACAGTACAGAACTCATTTTCTGCGGTCCTGCTGGAAAAGCAATGGCCTTAACACTATGACCTTCTGCCTCAGCTGTACGCAGCCCACAATACCATTCTGGTGTGGCCCAGGGCAAAATGTGGCATCTACAGTACCATCCTGTTGCGCTGGCCAGGGACACAGGAACGTCCCCTCTCCCTTTAAGCTCAGAAGACATTATTAATGTATTAATGGTCTGTACTTTGTCATTTGAGTATGTCCTTCTCCGTTGGGAAACAAAGGAGTACTTGTTTTCATTTTAATATATTATCTCTGCCTGTAGGCTGCAGGGATTTGAACCCAGTCCCACCATTACTTGGGAGGGCCATGCGTGTACACCTGAGGATGAGCTTCCTGTTCCCAAATGCTGTGCTGAGTCGCTGTTCGCGGTCCAGGGATCTGGGGGCCCGTTCACATTCACCTGCTCTCCTCGCTTGGAAGTGTGAGCTCTTTCATCTGCGTGTGGCTGTCATCCCCTAATCGGAAATCACAGCCGATTTGTGCGATTTTACCTTGGTCGGTCCCTGCAGAAGAATAGTGTGGGGAAAAGGCTTTCAGAGAATAAAAGGGAAAAAACATATCAATTGTACATTTTCAGAAGCCTGTTGTTAGTTTTTAGAGTTTTAAATGTCAGCTGCAATTTTGTAGCTGAAGAAAATTGAGACCACAGAGTACAGAAGTGTTTTGTTTGTTCCTTTTCAGTGGTGTTCGAACACTCTTTTGTTCCACTGAATATAGATCTTTTCCAGGCTTTTCTCGGCACAGATTGTGTTTTAACTTTTGTTGCTTTCATTCAACTGACTTTTCTGTTTGTCTTAAACTTTTAAAATGAGCGTGAAGTTTCTGTCAAACCTGCATAGTGACACAACGTGTGCAGCTCACAGTGGAGCAGCTCTGGGCTATTTGTAAACACACACACGCAGGGTAGCTGCTTTGGAAGCACATCAGAGCAAATTTTCTCACAGCTGAATGTGAACAGTTTTGTTCAAGAACTGGACATCATCTTAGTAATGAATTTCCCAATGAATGAATTCATGTTGGTAACCATGCTTTCCATTTCGGATACCATCGTGTGTCTGAGGAAGCAGCTCTTAGCACCCAGGTCCCTCGGACCATGCTGGATAGAAGCATTAATCCTTCGTGCCACGTGCCATACGTTAGGCTGTAAGCTTGTAGCACGTGCCCGTTCACTGGTTGGGGAAACACAGCCGATTCTACGCTGGTAGGTTCAAATATTAAGTAGGGCCGCTCAGTACCTGAGATGCATGATTTAGATGAATTGAGCTGCATAATTCCAATGCCTGTTTTGTCAGTGCTCTGTGTTTATCTTGGCAGCCCCAAATCAGAATAAACTTACAACCTCTTTAGGAGAAATGGATAAGAAATTGATTTTCCTCTCCTTCCCCTCCTGCAAAGCCTACAGGTAAGGAGTGGGGGGACTCTAAACGTGTGAGTCCATCCGAGGCCGTCCCTGGATTCCGAGTGTCAAACGCAGTCCCTCTCGTCCTTTCCTGTGAAGCGCCATTGTATGCACAGAAGTAGTAGTTTGTCGATACATAAGATTTAGCATCGATTGCACTCCTCCTTTTTGTAAATATTGAGAAAGTATTGTACACTATTCCGTTGCCATGGGAAAATCTTGCTGAGAAAATTAAAAAAAAAAAATCAATAAAAAGACTCAGTGAACAAGAGGAATGTCAGTTTGGTTCAAAATTGAGTTAAGAACATTTTTGTATTGTAATATAATTTATTTAAACGAGAGCCTAGCTATGGATGACACTTATTGTATAAGAATGGTTTGTCAAAGACCATGTAACTACTTGTAAATTAAGAATGTTATAAAATTTTTGGTCTGTAATAAACAGATAAAAATCCAAGTGGTGGTGTTTGTTACAGGAACTGTTTCTAGATGTTGCAAATGCTGATTACGTGAGCTTTGTTGGCCTGGAGAAGGCCAGTGATCCTGCATTTACCTTCTAGGTGGTGCTGCAGGAATATAGGATCCTAAGGCTTCTTTTCTATGCCACTCATTTCTTGTTTCTGCTGAGTGACAGTTGCTCCACATTTTCCTCCATGAACTCAAACTTGTTCAAGGTAGGTGTTGAACTCCACAAAGCAATGGTCTTGACTTTCTTCTGTTTGCGACATTTATCACTGTGGAGGGAATTTATATTGAGGATACTAGGGTTTCTTCGGCTCTGTTTGCAGAAATTGCACACAATATGGTCCTGTTCACCTCGGTAGAACATGATCATTATCCACCAGAGTGGCTCAGAGCTGAGTGTGATGTAATCGGGAAGACGGTCAACACTTCCAAATCCGAGATGTTTGCTCACACAAAGGAAAATGTATTTTTTCCAGTGAATAGAAAACCCTTACCTTTTTACTGGAGAGTTCTGTAACAAGTTTTGAACCAACATTTAGCCTATGCTAATGTGGGCAGTTAACAATGTGCTTGAAGATGGTCATGAACTTGATTCCAGGAACATAGCCTCAATTAATCTTCATTTTGATTACAGACAAAACCGATTAGTTTGCTCAGTGTGGATTTTAAGATCGTAGCCAGATTCATAACAAAGTGCTAATAAAAGGACTAGCACTCCAAAGGGGATCTAACATTTTAACTTTCGATCTAATCCTGTCCTGACCTGTAACCGCCACAGTAGCCCCAGAGTCAGATTGACAGCAAACTTATCCAGCCACTGTGCAATGGTTTGCATCTCCTCAGTCTACAAAGTCAATGCCACGAAAGCCAACTACACACACAAGCCTACACATGATATGACAGTGTGATGGTGCAGTATCTCATCAGAGCTGTCAAGTGGCCACAATGGTGGTAAGCTGGAGACCAACCTGACCAGAGTGGATTTGCTGTAAATAGCTTCAGCTTCAAAAGCACACTTTATGTTTTAAACATTATACATCTTACTGCTAAGACGAAGGCGCCTGTCCTGGTTATATATGTGTTGATGCAGCAAGGCATTAGCAAAAGTACCCTGGTTACATTTATTCACTTTGTCACCCAGCTACATGTACTCTAATGTTCTACTATTAATACAATTAAACTTTGTTCTTTCATTCAGATTTGCTAAATATTATTCATGTAAATGTAGCTGTTGAAACAGTGTGGGGTTAGCAGGAGTTTAACTGAAACAATGTGGGATGAGTACAAAGCACTGATGTGGTGGGGGTACTAATGAAGCAATGCTGGATCAGTAGTATCACCGAGGTTGAGGTAGTAACTTTTCAGCACCTATTGCACTCCATATGAAAACAACATTTCTCTAAAACCGGAAACAAATATGTCCATTAAAGCAGCACATGCATTCTGAAATTTTATCATTGCTGTTGCACAAGGTTTTTTTTTTTATTTGAAACTATAACTTAAGCATCTTCTCAGCGAAAAGTTGCGTTTTGTTATGTGTCACATTAATCGAAAAGGTTCCCAATTCACTATTCAACTAAAAAAGCGGGGATTTTTTTTTCCTTGAAATTTGGCCTGTTGTATTTCTGAAGATTAACTGTGCTCTAGTGAGTTTTTGTTGTTTTGTACTAGTAGTGCCACCGTGATGTTCTGCACTTGGAGAGTCCGTTGGGATGGCGGAGTCATTGCAGAGGATGTGGGTTTTGGCAACAAGAGCTGACAGCCCTCGTGAGTAATGTAAGTATATTAATGTATGTTGATGTGAGCATGCTGATGTAACTGTTATCTGTGATGCAGCAGTCCGTTTCCCTGTGTAGCACTGGAAAGATGGTTAGTGATTCTTGTCTTCTCTCCACCCCCTCTGTTCCATGTGACAGTTGGCACTTTCACTCGGTTGAAAGCCCATCCAGTCCCAGGCTGATGTTGAGTATTGTCCCTGCCAGAAACAGTGGGGTGTACCTGCTGGCTGATGACTGTGCGGAGAGTTCTAGTAAAAAGTTCACACTCTGGATAATATGCTGTACGCCAGTAGTGACTCGTGGGTCTCTGGACCATTGGTGTAGATGGAGATGCAGTCTGTAGTCATTATGATGAGACGGACCATAAACTTCAGGCAGACACAGAGTTGCTTTTATTACTTTCTGGCATAATAGATTGCACACGGTTCCCTTAATAATTCTCATTTTTTAAATTCAACAAATCATTTGCTGTGCACAAATTGCTGTTGACGTGCAGGTGTATCTGCCACAGTTTCCTGTTGCTGCTCTTTACCTCCATACATCCCATTATGTGGAATATCATAGGAGAGCCAGCTTGTCTTCAGCCACCAGCCTGCCTTCTTCCATTTGGGCCCGGTGTCAACCATTTGTGCTCTACGTGTATTTGATATTTTGTGTAAAAAGGTAGTTTTGGCTTTAACCAGGAAGCCGTCAATGTGTATAAACTGAGTGCGTTCCTAATTTTCATTGTCGAATTGCTTTTATCTGGAATTCCCATGGAATGCTTTTATTCCTGTTTTTCCAGCATAATTTAATCATTAATTATATACTACTTTAGGTGTTGCTTTTCTCTAAACCGTTTTTGTTCGAAACTAGAAGGTAACAGAACTTCAAGTATCAGTGTGGTTGCAAGAGGAAAATTAGAACCGCACCAATATTATGTAAGATTTCCGTTGGGAGGTTTGCGGCACCGAAAGAAACAATGCTCACATTTAGCTGCAAAAATCCGTATTCGATGTGCAACTCCACAGGTACAGGGTAAAGGAAAGTATGATTGTGTGGGAAAAGGCTTCAGGGTTCTTTTGTAGCTCCAATTTACACCCAGTTCCAAAGGCTTCCCCCCCCCCCCATACAGTTGTTGTGGCGAACATACTAATCGGTTTTGGGCTCCACTCTCGCTGCCCGTCACCTTCGCAGCAGCCATCAAACCTTGTAATTTTCACACTTAGCAGCACTTGAAGAAATCACAGCAGATATACTCACACTGAACCCTTTCACTTCATCTGCGCTATTTGCATGTAAGGGAATAGCAGTTAAAAGCTCTTGGATGTTCTGTGTCCACCTAAGAATAAAATTCTTTTCAAAATTTTAAAACAAAAAAGTCCTGGTTTGATCATTCTTTGTATTTAATTCTGTCTGGCAGCTGAAGGCATCAGCTGTGCTTCTGAATTGTGATTCTAGCTGTGCTTTCCTGTCCAGCTCCAGTCCTGCTGCTGGTGGGAAGGGATCACAGGATCATATGGTCGTGCTCATGGAATGGTCAAAGGTCTGCTCAAGAAGCTCTTAGTGGCTTTTTGCTTTTCATACTCAACTTTTGATTTCCAGAACCAAAAGTCAGTATAACAAAATCTATCGAAAGCATATCTAAAAAAAATCCAGGCAAACAAAAACATTCATCAGTTGTTTTGCTCTCACATTCGCTTTGTTTCCACACATTTGTGCAGGGTCTCCATTTTAATCTCATAAATGAAGGATAATCCTGCAAACTGGGGCCAAAAAGGGTAGAAAAGTCTCTTGTAAAAAATGGAAAAAGTGGTACTAAGGTTGGAAAAGTGGGTGCAGCAGAAGTGAAGATGGAATTAAGAGAACTGATGAAGGACATCTTCTTTGTTAACACTAGTTAATTTAAGTTGCATAAGAGCTTTAGTGATATTTTGGAAAATTGGTTTGGGCTTTTTGGATGTGCTGGGAAGGCATTTTTCCCATTAAAATAAGCTTTCAATATCAAAAATTTTGGCATCTGCCTCATTTTGACAAAGATTGCTTTCATAAATTGAGGGATTGCTGTATATTTTTTTCCACCACTGATAACCTACCATTTCCATGTTGCTGCCTCATTTGCCAGGTGCTTGCCGAGGCTTCACAACAGCTCTCGGGTGTTCAGCGCATCTCAGGTGTGGCAGTCAACCATCTTGCCAGCTTCTGTAGGACTTGGCAATAGCTTACGTGGTCAGAGTGGCCACAGAGGAATCGTGACCCCGTATTATAAAGAAAAGGGTGCTGAGAAAATGATGATTCTTGGCTGTGACAATAATGGTGTCCCACCTCAGTGCCCCTTAATTAAAATTAATGTGTTATCTGATAGTTGGAGTGAATAATTCTGTTTTGCACGTTTCCCCCGGGACCCAGGCTGCAGCTTTTCTTCTGCGTTACTCACCCTTGGTATCTGTAATTGCCAGGGATTCACCAAAAGGATGACACAATACAAATACAAATGCCCCCCCCCCCCTTGCTGCCTGAGCAAAAGCGGCGATTTAGTGCCTGGGCAGTGACGCCCCCACCCTTATCTCCAGGATGTAATGTAAGTTGCGCCTATCTGCTCAGTTCTGCCAAAAACAATGACAAGACGTGAGATTTAGCGTATGACTTATTTAAATAACATTTTCTCTAGTCATTTCCCTGGTGCTCTGGGTAACAGTAGAGCTTTTTTTCTTTTAATGCATTCAAGGGCTTCTTGTTCATTACAGAATTGCAGATATGAGAAGTACAATTGGTACCGATGCAGCTTTTTAATAAGCGTTTAAATGAGAAAGGATTTAATCCAACGGAGCACGTCGACAATGTTCATTTCCATTCACTGTAAAGCACTTACGGTCCAGGTCTGTTTTCAGGTGTACAGAAACCACCTGGAGGACAGCGCAACCCAGCCGCCTCCAACCGCAAAGGTTGAGGGAACCTGTGAGGAACAACACCTAAGCGGTTTACACCGCTTTATTCATCCTCAACAGTGCAGTCAGCACGCTCATACAGTGCAGAATGATAGAAATGGACTTCGGCACAAATAAAGACTCGGAAGTCACGCTGCTGCTTCACAGCGCCGGAGCTGTTTACCATTAGTTCTCCCACAGTCCAAAGACATGTGTTTCAGGTTGAATGGTTCACTCTGTGATGAACTGGCATCCTGCAGCAGGGTAGGCCAGGGTAGCAGAATAAGTACAGGCTCAGCAGGTGAATTTTGTTTTCTGTTTGCGCTACTCGACACACCTGAAGGCTATGGAGAAGAATGCTCACATCTGAGGCATACAAACACGTCTCAAGTTTTATCGTGCCGCTATTTTCTGAGCAGGTAGTGTTTAAGTCTTTTCTTGCGCAGTGACTGTTTTAACACTGACGGGGCACAGCCATCAGCTGCGGTTGGAAACGGGGCAGCAAAAACAGTATTCAAGCAGAAGTACTGTTAGTGTGGAAAAAATGCTCCTTTAAAAGTAGCGCTACTTTGGAAAAAGTGTTCAGGTAAAAGTTCCATTCCTGACATGCACTCAGCAAGTTAGTCAGTGTAGCATCAAATACTTAAAGGATGAATAAAATAAATAAATAAAGTGGAACAGTTTGGTGGCGGCCCTGTTGCCTCCTCACTCGGTGATTGTGGTGTTGAATCCCACCCGGTGCGGGACCCTTGATCAAGGCGCTTACGCAGTGCCGTGACAAAAAAGCTACCCAGCTGTAGAAATGGGTAAATTGGGCTGAGCAGCTTAATAGTGTTGGACCACTTTGGAGAAAAGCAATACATTTAATGTCCACATTAAGCAAAAATACTCACTCTTTCCAGAAATTCTGTTGCTGGTTTAGAGTTTTGCCAACTGTCCAGCTTCCAAAATTTTTTCAACTGAAAGGTTTTTGCCAGCAATGTGACTCTGGTGCAGTAAAGGCCTCTACGTGACGCTCACGGTGTCACGTCCGTGTCCTCTCCATCACCATTGTGTTTAGCGAAGTGTTTATTGTTTTGTTATTTGCTTATCTTATTCAGTAAACGTTCGCTGACTTGAACTTTGGGTCTCGCAATTGCTTCTACCGACTCCACCGTAACACACGGAAGCAGTTAAGAGCTGTGGTATTATTAGTAGGACCGGGCTAGGGTCTTGGCTACGGTCAGAGTTAGCAAGACCGTAAATGTCAGGGCTCCAAAATGAAGTAGAATGAAGATGTACATAATACAGAGTGAAGAAGTAAAAAAAAAAAAAGTGGAATGATCACATTTGGGCTCAGGCTGAATTTTAGAGTCATTCGGTGTTTGAGGCCTTTGCTCCATCTCAGTAATGACTCGCACTTGTGTCACCTGTGGCAAAAAGTGATTTCTTCCTAAATTTGGGCAGTGTGTCCTTTAGTTGGGTTAAAAGCACACACCTTTAGCTGAAAGGAATGCTCAGCCTCCGGTGCCCCCAGCTGTGCTCATCTTCAGATGGCCTCATATTAACTGCTTCTTGTGACGGAGGACCTTTCTGCACCTTTGGCAAACTGGCAAAAATCCTGTTTGTGACTGGGGGATAAGATGGTTGTAGAAGAATGGTTTGCATTTATTTGACATTTCCCTCAAAAGCTGCTTACCCTTTTAAACAGCTTGGTACCTTTTGCTCTATCAGTTCAGGGTGAATAACTTGATCAAGGATAATACAGCAGGAGGCGCTAACCATTGCGCCACCTGCTGTCCCGTCTGTGTGTGTACTTCACATACAAAATGAAATGACAAGCAAGAAACAAACGTCGCTGACCCAGCAGTGCACATGCAGCTTCCAAAGATACGGCTAAAGGCAGCATTTCAAGTTCTTCGCTTCCCGAGAATCGGTCACTGTAGACAGCGTCTCCTGCAACAGGGGGCATTGCTCATTCTCTGCTTTGAATGTCAGGATACCTGATGGGGGGGCGTATTTGCTGCAGCAGCACCCTTGGCATTTATTTTGTGGCAGTGTTTTCTGATGAGAAATTGCTGGGATGTTTTCATTCTGAAAGTGTGGTTGTGTTGCGCTCATTGCCGTGTTCCTCTGACGTCCGGGAGGTGATGGACCGTGGACCGCCGCTGATTCGCAGGGCAGTGCCATCCTCCTTGCTGACTGATCACAGGCACGCAGTAAAGAAGCTGTGTTCACCACACCTGCTCTCCCCTGACACACAGCCTCTTCCACCTCTTCACTCATGGGCTGAGATGTTTGTGCTTTTACTGCCTGTGCGCTGGTGTGAATTTGCATCCGCTGGCACAAACCATCCTTCTTCCTGATATATTTTTACGCCTTATTATTGCGAAGAAAAAGCCAAAGGAATGAAGGGAAATTCAATGTGAGAGCAACTGCTCACAAAGAGGAGCCTTTCCCTTCTTTCTTATTTCTACTTCCACTGAGTTTAACACCTCAGCCGCTAAACGCGTAGATGTAAAACTAATATTTGTGCAGCCACTGCATTCTGAGCATAAGGTAACAACGGGCTTTTCTTTCACCTAAAAGCTGCAGTTTTTGAGGGAAAATGGAGGAAAAAGGTCAGGACCTCACACACAGGAGTTACATATGTGCTGACCTCTTGATCCTACGCACAGTACTGAAATGTTTGTACCAACCAGGAAGGCGGGCAAAACTGAATGGTTTATAAATATTATTACAGATACTGCAATGAGTTTGGTCAGAGGGAACCTCCTTTTTTTGTAGTGTTTGTGCTTTTCCCAATTTAGAGAGCCAAAAATAACCCGAGTGTGCAAAATTTCAAGGCATTTTCCTGCTGTTATCTCCTGATCCCGTGTGTGAGGAGCACAAGTGATGGGTAGCCCACAGCTTCAGGCTGAAAGCAATCTGTTTCCTTCCCAGGCGCGGTGAGGGTGCTCACTGTGGGGGATTCTGAATCAACACCTCACATCGGCTGAGCCCACCTAGAGCTGGATTTGCACAGTTTGATCAGTGTTCATCTTCTCTTTGGCTTTGAAGTCACATAGAAGTCTTGCAGACATAGAGTGTTCGGTTCACAGCCGCATGAACTCCAGGTGAAATGAAGATCAAGGTTCTCCAGAACTGAGGTCTTCAGCAAGGTGAGCCTCAGATCTGTCTGTTCTTTCTTTCCGTTTGCCCTGCCTCATGGGTTCCAGATGATCACTCACGCTCTCATTTGCTTGTCCAAGTCAGGCTTGTGGTGAACCGCAGGCTGCATGGCCAGACTGCTCAGGCTAAAACTTCTACAGTTAATTTACATTTAGCCGAAGCCTTCGTCCAAGCTGCAAATACTGAGGAGAACAGGCAGCGTCTCTGCTGAGCTGGACTCACACCCACAGCCAGACTTGCAGCCCAGGAGTTGTAAGGCACCAGAGCTACCTGCTGTGCCACATTTCCACCCTGCTGAGCTCCCACTGAAATCCCTTTCCACCGTATTCCTGCCATTACCTCAATGTGCCAGTAACAGAACCTCCACCACACAGCCCTCAGCCAGTGGCTTGTGTTCATCTCCTTACACAGACTTGTTCATGTTTAGGAAGAAGAACCCCACCCAATGGTTCTGGAGCACAACAGTGTGCAGAGGTGAGACCGATTGTACCTGGCTGGCCCTTCTTCTTGTCCCTCTTCAGCTCGGTCTCCATCCTTGTCAGAGAGGTGGTGTTGCGCATTCCTGGATCTGCTTCCCATTGCCGACTTCTAATCCATCCGCACCCAAGCAGCCTGTGCCTGCAACTTGGCTGCCGTTGCGTACACCGGGGTCCGGCGGACCAGAAAACCAATAAACTGGGACGGTTTTCCAAGAACCCGGCTGGATGTCCCTCCTCATCATGGCACGATGGTTCAGCAAGCTCGCTATCACACCTTCACATCAAAACATCTCACAGGGAGGCTGTTAAGCTGCTTTCTCCAGCTGGATTTATTGAAAAGTATAAATTATATCACTTTTTCACAGCTGAACAAGATTACTGTAGAACTTCTTCTGAGCGCTTGCATTAATGGTTTAGGAAAGCATCCAGTTCACAGGCAAAATTACACGAAAACCTTTCTGCAACTGAAATGAAAGCTCCTTTTCTTAGCCTGAATAGTCACTGCAGTAAGACGGGGCATTGCACTGTGTTTTCCTTGCCCTTTTTACCATGGTTGGTTTTCACTTTTCAGTGTAATGCAATTGGACTCAGCCTTAAGAAAGAAAAGATATTTGAGGGCCCGTACCTGCACCGCTTTATAATAAATGTAGAAGCACCGACTTGGCCTCCAAGCTGAACAGCCCGGAAGGTAATGATGATCCCTCGTGGCTGCAGCCAGGTGCTGAAGGGAACAGAAACATCAGACTTGTCTTTCACCCGACACCTTTTATTGGCAGTAAATACATGTACGTTGCTGTAATAAAGCCACAGTCCATGTGTGCGATGGGGCGCGTCCTTGGCTGCAAACCGTGTGGGCCCCCTCAGGATGTCCCCCGTGGGCCCCCTGCACACAGGTCGTGTGGCACTGCACAACATAGGACAAGGACACGGTCACTCCATGGTTGGTCGAGTGTCACGGGGAACTTGGAAAGAAACAACAAACTTAATGGAGGTTCCCCCAGTTGACGGGTAAACAAGACTTCCGGAAAGGAGACCACTCAACATTTCGGGCTCTCCGGGGGATCAAACGCTATGTTCACGTGTGCTACTGGGAATGGCCGCTTCCCCCAAGTCCCAAGGGCCACTCTGCTGTCTTAGCCGCTCCAGCGTCCATGGTCGGTTGCGGCCAGCACAAGTACAGCCAGACGCGTCCCGGCAACACCGAGCTAGTAAGCGTTTTACAGAATGACGAACAAAAAGTTTTCAAGCATGGAATTGCACGCGCTTCTCCATCCCATCACACGTACTGGCATTCGCTCAAGAACCGGAAAACTATTTGCAGTGACTGAGAATGACATGAATTACCACATTAACGCACGTGGATGTTCCTGGATGCTTTTGTGCCTGAAGGACGTTGTCTCGGTATGTGGAAATGTGTGGCAACGCCCCTCTTCAGAAAGAGTGAAATGCACTAGACGACAAACCGCAAGGCCATTGCCACAAGGTGAGGCCTGTCAGCCCCTCCCCCCCTCCCCCCGGAGCCACGCAGTCTAACTGTACAGCGGGGAAATGTCTGTGGGAATGGCTTTTACCCCGTGAGACCCATCTCACACCCCAGGACTGTCAACAGCACCTCGACCTCAGGAGATTAAAGATAAGAAAAAAGGTTATGGTGAATAGTGAGTTGCGGGTGGGGGAGCGGTGGTCCTTGATTTCTCTGTACACTGAATTGTTACTGCCCAGCGCCACATGGGTCAGACCAGTGTCGATGCTCTCTAGTGGGCGGAGCAGAGCAGTCCGGCGAGCAGGAGGCAGGTCCACGCGGCCCGATGCGTGACGGCGCTGCCTTGGCTGGGGAGCCCATGGGACGGGAGCGTGGAGTCTCCCCACAGCTTGTCCTTCTCGGTGGCCTGGGCCTGCAAACATACGGAGACCATCATACCCGAAGGATCGGCATCTACAATTAATAGTCAGTCGGCAGGTGACTCACTTTCAGCAAAGCTTGAAATTACAACAAGATCGCAGTTTGTGTGCGTTTATGATAACAGAGTTGTGGTGCCGAGCTGCGCAGAACCGATGGCGATAATGAGGGCAGAGATGTGTTCAGTCATGCAGACTCAGCAGCGTGCAAATGTGACCGCGTCCATCCATCGGCACTCTTTTCTTGTAAATTATAAACCCTGCGTCTGTTCAAGCGTCCGCTTGCATCCTCGTACTTGCAGCTGCCACGGTTTTTACTCACGGTTATTAATTTAGATGTTTTTCTCAAACACGACTTTCAATTAATAATTCGTGTTTAGCTGAAACCTTTGTTCGAAGTAACTTGCAGTGTTAGAGAAAAATCCCTACAGTCATTTAGCCTTTTATACACTGGATCAATGCCTCCTCCACACACACACACACACACACACACACACACACACACACACACACACACACACACACACACACACACACAGAGGTCATTAGTTTTTTTGAAACACACATCTTTGGACTGTGGCAGGAAACCTGTGCTGGTGTCACCATACCTGGGTGGGAATTAGCATGTTGAGAAGGTCCTCATCTGTCTCCACGACAATAGGTGGAGTGGTAGCTGGGTCCGAGCTGTCTGTCACCGGGTTCAACTGTCCCAGCTGGTTGGGGGTAGAGTTCAGGTCGGTCCCATTTCCGAAGGCAAGCATTGCATTTTCTGTGTTACAAACAAAGGTGCATTTTAATATTACTTGGCCGCATCGCGAGTCACACAAAACAAAACAAAATGTTCCAGACCGATCTGTTAATTCCCAGAATCTGTGGAACACAGAAGGGCAGGAGGAATGAAATGTCTGCTGATTCCCGTCTTATTCTAATTCATGCTGTACAGCACCGAATTTATACACGCACTGCACCGCGTTTACTGTGATTTAAAGCGGATCATTCAGCCGAATGCCTGTTGGAGGAGGACGGAGTTTCGCGCAACCTAAAATCCTCCTTGCGCCGGACAAGAGAACTTGAGAAGTTTCAGAGCAGAAACCACATGGGAAAGGCAGCGACGCGAACAGGAGCCCTGCTTTCAGCAGCGCACCCAAAGAGGCTGTGGCAGGAGATCTGCACAAAGATTGCATGAAGGCAAAGTTCCCTGCTCAGTTTTTCCTGCCCCACATCCACCCCCAAGTGATGGAGAAAACTGACGTGGCTCCTCCATCCGCATAGCAGACCTCACTTCTTCACTTCATACAAAATGCCCTGTACTGTGTATAGTAAATATGGAAATACTGTATAGGATAGCATTAAGTGTTTATCGTTTGCTAAAAATGGTGTTTACAGGGTTTTATCTTGCAGAAATGCTTTCATCATAGGTTGGTGCTTCTATCTGTGTCTTCAGGTGGGCTGGGAGTGCATTCTTGTTTTTTTTTCCATTTAAAATCATGGGAAATAATAGGAATAATGGGCACCCGCTGTCCGATTGATGATCTGAAAACATCAGAGGTGGTTTCGGGGACGAATTACATTCGGACACCGAGGGATTGACTACATTTGCTTGTGCATCACATCATCAATGCTCCAGGTTGGAGATGTTCTACCGAACCTAAGGTAATGCTCCCAGTAAATGTTCACCTTTCACCTCCAGCACCACTTGTGACTTCTTTGCACAAGGCCTCCTCGGGTCCTGCACTGAAAGGGATTTCAACTGTACATATTTTAACATTTGATTAATGACTTCTGTGGGGGTGGATATATTTTCATTCCATGGATGTATTATTATTTTCAATGGAGATCTTCTGACATACAGGTTTCTCTTTCTAAAAGATTATTCTCAAAAATAAAGGCAGCCATAACTCGCCAAAATGTTCTGTACTGCCACCAGTCAATTACTTTTTTATACAAGTTATAAATGTTCATTTTTACACATTATGAAGGTAGAAGCTGATGTCAAGTGCACAACAGTGAATATATTCTGATATCTAGCACTTCTTTTAGACATTGTCCAAAATTCAGCCTTCAGCAAGAAGCTATGCTGTAAAAATTGAAATGACATTGTATTTAATACCAAATGTCAGGCCAGCCCTGTAGATTTTTTTCACACTTCTCTCGATTTAAACTATGCACTTGTGGTACACAACACTATTTCAGTGAATCCATAAGCATTAAAGATGATTGCTGACAAAATGTATTGTTGCATTAATGCTTTGCGTGTGGACACTCACACTTTACACACTTGTGTTGAATCTAAGTGCTACAAGTGGCGGCTTTATGGCAACAGCTCCCTTCTCTTTCAGCGACTTTGCCGTTTCCAGGCACCCTTCGTGCACCTTCCTTCCTGTTTGGCCCATTAAGTTCTACAAAAAATCAAATTATCCTCAATTATGAACTCCTTGAAGACCACTTGAACCTTTGTATCAGCAAATGAGCCATGCAGACATTTAACAATTCTGAAGGACAGACTTCAGAGGGAAAACATCTCATAAGTACCTGTCATTGCAGCTGCTGAAGCATGAACTTGTTTTGTAGGACCAGCCGTGACCCGTATTGGAACATGGAAAATATTTATCGACAATATCATGAGCCTGCAATGGACTGGCACCAGAGTGTGGTTTCATAGCCTCGTGTCCATGGATCGCAGGATAGGTCCTTTAGCACCACAACCCAGATTGTAATAAAGTGGTTAATGATGGTGGATGGAACATTATGACCCTTTTCTATGAAATAATGTATACTTTTTATATTGATCAGCACTGCCTTTGTCTAAAGGTGTAGCCACGGAAAGGTAATAAGTAACCTGACTGTTTTACAAAAGTGGTTGCATTTAGTACATTAGTATCGTCAGTGCAGTCAGACTGGGAACTGCCACAGAGAATGATGTGCATGCTGGTTGCAGTCAAAAGGAAATAAAAAAAATAAAATATATATGCGGTATACAGTGCTAAACTTTATTATTCTTAAGTCACTAATACTGTATGTGCAGTGCCGTGTGTCATCATTTATTGTTCATTTTTACAATTACTCACATGAAACAGCTATTGGTTCCTGTGATTGAACACACAGATTAGACTGACAGCAACCTGCACACCGGTCATAGCAATATGCACGCACTAAGAAGAAATTATATGTCACCAAACTTTATCTCTCAGTTTTTTCAGCTTAGTATATTTCGGTATGTTTGTGTGTGCATGAACATGAATGACAAAGTGCATCTGCATGTGTGTAGAGTAGACTCCACAGAAAATTATGCGCCAGTTATAGTCCAGTAAAAAGATAAAAAAATAACTTTATTGCGCTTACATTAGTGAAGTGTCCAGTGCACCATGTATAACTGTAGCCAGTTTGGGTGCTTCTTCCAGCACAACCCCTGTCACCAGTCCCAAATGTGTGTGTGTATACAGTGGGCCTTTTGTCCTTTGCCAGACAAATTAGCTGGGAACTGGCTGGAGGCACTTGTCTCTAACATGTTGTGCCATTTATATGTGTGTGCGTGTGTGCAAAATCTCAAGTCTGCTGCATGAAAAACAAACCAACAGACAGAAATTAATGTACCCATTTGTAAAATAACCCTAACCCATTACTTTAAATAAAAAAATAAGTAAATAATGCACTCCCAGCCTGCCTGAAAACACCTATTGTATAAAACTATCAACATCAGCCTGATAAAAAAGTAAACATCAGTTACGTAATTATAAAAGAATTAAAACTCTCATTAATTTGCATGTTTATAAAATGGTACAGTATGTACAGTACAGGGTATTTTGTATGTTGATGCCACCACCAGGGTCCCTGCCACACTCGGGAGATCAGTGTTACAAGATGTTGAATAAACGGGTGATGTGCGTCCGAGTAACCTGCTGCATCTGCGTCTGGTTGGCGTTTAAATAAATAGATTTATTTACAAAATAATGTGCAACAAATGCGGTGACGCAAAGCAAACACATTCAGATAAAGCGAAATTAGCAGAAACAGCCGATAAGACACCAGCACAGGTGTGTTTGTCCAGCTTCGAATAAATTCATAATAGTTGACAATACAGCTTATTACAACACATACAGTATTTTTTGCTACAATAAAATATACAGTACTGCAAGGTATTTATTTCTTGATTTCTTTTATTTTTATGTTTCAATTTTTATTATGAATACGTTTAAGATAAAAATGTGCTATAGCAGACGTTTCTGTTCACATAACTGATATTTAGTTCGATCAGTTTTCAAAAGCCCTTATGAAAATTAGGATGCAGAGAGTTTGAAGACTGAGGGATTGCTGTGATGTGATGAAATGGGAAAAAATGTAATTATTTAGTTAATTCAATTACTATTATCAACAATTTAGGTTTCGTTGCACCGATTAATTGAGAGAAACATGGGTAATCATCGTGATACCATGCCGGAAGATGGCACTGCATTTACCATGGCCTTACCTAATCTGCATTATTGTTAAAATGTATTTTATGTCAGCATTAAAGTTTTAATGAATTACATCAGTTCAAATACTCAAATGATGTTATTGTAACAATTTGTGCTTAATTTCTTTCCCGCAGTTCTGTAAAATATAGTAAAAATGATATTGTGATTCACTGGACTGTCCAGTCACTCCAGCTTGTGGTCTACATGGACTGTGAGCAGGTATTTCTTACAATTTGGTACCAAAAAGCTGTTGGTTGTGGATCCATGAACTGTTTTTCACGAGAGCGACGGGGGGGACTCACTCAGGCAAATGTTGTCCGTAAAGTAGTTGAGGAACTGGGAGCACTGCTCGCGCTGGTTGCCGCTGGCTGAGCAGGAGCACCAGGGCGACACGTTGGACGTGGAGTTGTCCACGTAGTTGGGGGTGATGGTGCTGCCTGGAGACACACATTTCACTCATCAACACTGTGTTGCACAAAGCTTTGTTTCACTCTTGACCATGAACAACCAGAGATTAATTTCCGGGAAGATTTTTTTAGCACCCCTGCCAGCAAGCTACCTGTTATAGTCCATTTTCCGTCCTGTGTTTAGCGCAGTAGCTCTTCATTTGCAGCTAATAATTGCACTGTGGACTCCTACCAAGATAGGTGCTTATTATTAATTATTATTAATGTTCTGCTAAAATTAGCAGGCTCACATGACAGTGATTCATGTGGGGAAGGAACTCCAGTCACTGAGTCTGAATTCCAGCACCCCATACGCATCATTTAACAAAAAAAAATGAGTATGACACAACAGCAATCTTATTATTTGTAAATAAACTGTTTTAACAAAACATCAAATAAGACCATAAAATAGACATTTGCAAAGTAAGTGGATAATAAAACAGAAGAATACTCTAAACCACGTCCAGTGTTGGAATAAAGCGATTTAAACTGAAATCAATGTTGTCCACGATACTTCAGTTTGACCAGGAAGTGACTGAATCCCCACCCGACCCCGGTTTCTCAAGACAGCTCTACAATTCCACAGGTGAAACTCTCATCTTCTGAAGCTACTTTCCTGAAGATGTCAAAGTCAGCAGAAAGTGAGGCGCCTGTGCAAGGGTTGTATGAAAATGTCTATGATGAGTGTGCGTAAAGCTCCCTTGCGGCCTTGCAGCAGGAAAGTAAATGGTTTGTGCGGGTGTCTTGCAGGCAGCAGCCCACTGTGGTCTCCAACTCACCACCTGGGACTGCTAGGCCCAGCCAGAGGGCAGAAGACCACCGTGCGGTTCCCTGCCTTTGGGAACAGTCAGCAGCGCAGTAACTACAGCCTCTGCATTGCAGCTGGAAGGCCCATGCTTTCAATTCTAGTCCTGCTGCAGTACCCCTGAAAAAGGGATTTACCCTGATTTACTCCAGTAAAAATACCCTGCTGTATAAATGGGCAAGCCATTCTACTGTAACCTGAGCCAGATGAAGGTGTCAAGTAAATATAAAGCAATAATTTTCATCTGCACACGACTGGACTTACAGTGGCAGGTTTGCTGGCCATGGACATGACTGTACTGTATTATGAACATGAATTTTACAAACGTCCTCCTCACATTTTTAGGAAATGTTAGTTGCGATTTGTACTTAGAGTTTTGTGTTAACTAATTGTTTGAAACAAATTACTTTCCATTTTGCCCAGTATCTGACCACTAAGGAAAAAAAGAGCAGGTTATGAACTTCATATATAAATATATATATATATATATATATATTTTTTTTTTTAGTTTTCACCCTTGTTGTACCGAGTCACCCTCTTGGTCTCTGTCACAACCACCCACTCTCAGTGTTCCCCATTTACTCAGTCACATCGATGCATGCTGTAAAGTGGACGACGCTTCCAGGATGCATCTGTGGGGCTGGTTGGGGAAGGATACAGATTTAGAGCGGGTTTTGTGTTCCCAGGTTCGCAGGGCATGTGCACAGCTCGAGCTGGGACTGTGTGTGTAGTGGCACCGTCTCCTTCTCACTCACGCACAAGCTCACGCTCACACACACTCACCGATCATGCCAGTGTAGGCCAGCAGACAGGCCCCGTAGCTGTCCTGCTTGCAGCCGCTGGCCATCTGCTCCGAGGGCTGGCAGTCGTACTGGAACTGGGCCAGGCGTGACCTGGCAAGCAGTAACCCATCAGCCATTGCTTGGTGGCACTTGGCCAGCCCCCCATCAGCATCTGCAGATGATTCTGCATCTGGAAGTGCTTCTATACCCTCTCCCCTTTCCCGAGGACCCTGTTAGAGTACCCTTGAGCAAGGCGTACACAGTAAAAACCACACAGCTCCGTAAATGAGTAAATGAGTCACTTTTAAGAAAAGCATGCAGTAAATAAATAAATAATGTGCAACCTTGGCAGAACGTAGACTTCATTGTGCATGAAGAAGAAGTGATTCTTTTACATTTAACATACAAAATTTTACTACAATTGTGCGTTTTGCAGTTTTAGAGATAATAATGGCATTTGGAGTAATAATTGTGTTCATTTATTGAAAGCAATGCTCTTGTTTCTAAATTAGGAATCCCTGATACTGGAACCAGCTACCTTCATTGAAACTAAGAACCGCGGCCATGTTGCCCGCCCTGGACTCCTGTCTTTCACCTGCAAATGCTGTTGAGGTGCGATGCTGTCTGTCAGGAGGCTTGAAACACAATTAGTTGCTGCACTTCAGTGGCTGAGCGTGGCCTGTAAGGGACCGAGGAGACCGGTGTGCTCCTCGGTATCGCCATGACAACAATACAGAACCTGGCATCTGTCCACCCCACGAAGCATAGCGAGGTTCAGAGTTTTAATCAGAATAGCACAGTTTGTTTGTTAGTTTATCAGTACATGGCCAGAGTAACAAGCGAGGGAAGTAAGCACTACAAGTCATTAGAAATATTAAAATACATGTAAGCCCCAGCCAATGCAACTTTGCTATAACGCAGCTAAATGTTTTGTCCCAGCCCCGTTTGCGCAGTAGATGCCGTGCAATAAAGCAGAGTCGCAAAGCAACAACAGAAATTCTTCTGTGGGAATTCAAGACATTTAAAGAAAGTTCCCCTTCCTTTGCATTAGTTCAGTGCCTCATTTTATGTATGTGGTACATGGTGCGCTGTGGGTGTGCGCTGGGGGGTGAAATACAGTATATATAAAAATATTATTGCAAAGCACTGGGGCTCAGTCACAACAAAACGAAATAGTTGTCAAACACTAACAAAAAAGCTAAAACAGTGAAAGAAAGTTTTAAGACATTTTGGAGAAAATAACTGTATAAAATGCTGCTTTACTGCTCTGCAAGTCCCCATTTTGTTTGATAGAAATATGTTTACAACACAGAAAAAATAAATACGGGAACACCATCTCCAGCTGCGGGCATTGATAAAACAACAAATACTTGAGAGTCCATTCGCAGCAGATGTGGAACTGCCTGCGCACCCAAGTGTATTTGCGCTTTTATGGTAATAAATTTAAATAAGTACTCTGGAGAGCCTAAAGCAATTTACAGTGGAGCAGAATCTCTGCGGTTCTGTCATTGCTCCTCCGCATCCTGGAAACAGGCAGGACGGTGAAGCCCTTTCTTCCAGCCTTCATCAAGAAATCGATTGCTTTTAATTAAACGCAGAAGGTTGCTACCAAAAATGAAGAGAAAAATGTCAGTTTGCTTCAAATCCCATCTAGAAGTGCAACGTGAAGCCATTTCAGCACCTGCCTGCACAGAAAAGGGGTGAATAAAACCTCGCGAGTCCTGCCGATGACCGAGGCGGGGTTGACGGCTGATGCTTCTGCGCATCCTGAGGTGAGCGGAGGTTCTGATGTGGGTCTTGCGCCATAGCGCCACGTTTTCAACTGTTTTCAGGAGCACAGGGTTAACACTGTGCACCACATACTCCGGTTCCTTGTGTCGCGAACATCTAACTTGCGTGTTTTCAGAGATACGAGCCTTCCAAAGTTTTTTTTGTTATTTTTAACAGCCTTTTCTTTAGTTTTCTACAGTTTCTGTCTGTTGAGGAGCAACTTGTTGTTAGCCGTTATCAGCAAAACACAATCCGACAGATATACAACGCAGCAGGGGTGTGGGGACCGCATGTCCAACGTGTGCAGGGTTCACAGCTGCTGTGTGATGCTCCTCAGCACCGATGATCAAAAACATAATGGGCAGCCGTGCACATTTATAGATGCTTCAGCATTCTTCACCCAACAGGGGTTTGAGGTAGAAATGGAGGGGCATCTCTTTTATGAAGCTTCTACTGAGCTGTAGATAATAAAGTTGAAAGTGACTTGAAACTGATAAACATCCAACATGCTTATGGCATTAATTGATAAGCGGAGTTGAAAGAGAGGTTGTGGAGATGGTGCATTTTTATTTTGAAGCATTTTAAAAGAGTTTAAATTGTAATGTACTATAGTTTGAAATTCATAAAAGGCCAACGGTTACATTGTGGCGCAGTGCCGTGATGTAAACAGCGCACCCTCCCCTGTGGTTCCAGGATACAAGATGACCGTAACCCAACATTGGACTACTAGAAGTGTAAAAGTATTTGAGTGTTTTTGCATTTATTATGGCTTTGACTGAGGTCACAAATGGCTTCATAAAATGGGGATCCAGTTGAGGACCCCGCCTGTCATATGTCTATGGGTCAGATCTACAAAACTTCACCAATGATGCGACACGGCGCGGTTATGTTTCCCATGACCAACCTGCACACGTAGTCGGCTTTACACATGCGGAGCTGTGCCAGGCAGTTGGGCTTCTCTATGGCCTCGTAGGAGCAGGCGGGCACCACGGTCTGCCGGCGTCGCTCCGCACATGCCGTGTCCGTGCAGGGGCAGAAGAGCAGCTCGTGCGTGTACTCAGGTGGCACGCGGTCAAAGAACTTGCGCAGTGCTTTGTTGCACTTGGGCCGGTTGCAGGTCCCAGCCCGACTCGAGGGCTTGATGCATGCAGACACATATTCAGTCCGCAGTTTCTGGCACGTCTCGTCCACATTGCACGCCTTGGCTGCATCAAGGCATCGGTTCACTGTGGATACACCAATCTCGGAACCTGGAGGGGTGCAGAAGTGGGACCAGGTCAAGCATCGCATACCAGTACTGTTGCCAAAACCCCAGCCAATACATTTGTTTTACTACTCACAAACTTAACCGAGAGCAAGAACTTGTTTGTTGCTCAAGAAGTTTGTTGAATGCGACGCAGGGTGGACCAGGGGCTCCTCCTCGATTCTCTATGCAGCTACTGGTCTAACATTTACCAGCAACGAGAGCAGAATTAGACTAAGTAACTGTACTTTTAGAATTGCCCATCTGTATGTGTATCTCTGCCAGCTGTTGCACTTTTTGCTTACTCTAGAGTTGTTTGGAGAAAAGCATCAGATAAGCGAAAAAAAAGAGAAAAAAATCCATCTTTTATCATTAACCTCGAAACCCTGAACCGGGTCACAGTGGTCTGGACATTACCCTGAAATCAATGGACAGCAGACTTTGAAACAACCCCCAGATGGCACGGCAGTCCATAGCAGGGTCGCCATACATGCACACAGTCACACTCTATGGGCAAACAGGTGACCTGAATCACACGCGTTTGGACTAGGGGAGGAAACCAGAGCATCCAGAGAAAACCCACACAGACACAGGGAGAACATTCAGACTCCACACAGACTGAAGCAGAGTTTAACTCATGCCCAAACAGGCCAGGTGCTATGAGGCAGCAGTGCTATTTGCTGAGCCATCATGCCACCCCCTAAATGAAAAAAATATGACAAATGTCATTAACCTGGACAGCTCTGCAAGATGGGAGCAACAGTGGGGTTTTTCAGAAGAGAAAAGAGCAGCATGCTGTTGACTTTTATCTCCCGCTGAG
Organism: Heterotis niloticus; assembly: GCA_018136845.1. Taxonomy (NCBI): domain Eukaryota; kingdom Metazoa; phylum Chordata; class Actinopteri; order Osteoglossiformes; family Osteoglossidae; genus Heterotis; species Heterotis niloticus. Next base: position 21,825,867 of record CM030904.1, on the reverse strand, counting down.
CAGATCGTCATGACATCTGACAGAGAGCCTCTTCCTCTTAACACCTTCCTCACAGGGGTATTATTGACAAATCGTAAATCAGAAAGCACAGTAGCACCCTGACCACAACTGGAGCAGGGCAAGGGCAGCACTTGATCACAAAAGTTTCTTACTCAAGTTCTAATGCACGCATACATGTCCTTTAAATGAGACACACTTGACATATCCTGCATGGGCAGAAGTATGTGGATCCCCTTTTCAAATGACTGAGCTGAGCTGTTTCAGCCACACCAGCACAGCATGCTAACACATCCTACATAATTATGTGCTCCCAGCTTTGTGGCCACAGTGTGGGGAAGAAGCTTCTTTCCAGCTCCAGCATGAATGTGCTCCCCTGCGCACAAAGCGAGTTCCATAAACACATTGTTTGCCCATGTTGGTGAGGAAGAACTTGAGTGACTGCATGGAGCCCTGATCTCAACCCCACTGAACACCTTTGGGATGAACTGAAACACTGACTGCGAGCCATGCCTTCTCACTTGACCTCACAGAGCCTCTTGTGGCTGAATGAGCACAAATTCCAAAATCTGGGGGAAAGCCTTCCCAGAAGAGTTGGGGCAGCAAAGGGAGAGCAACTTCACAATAATGCCCATGCAGCTGGAATGGGAGGTTCAAAAACCACATATTGGGGTGATGCTCAGGTGTCCACATACTTTTGGCCATACAGTGTAAGTAGCCACATAGTTTTTACACCAAAATATAAGCTTGACCTTTAGCCATCGAGAAAACGATTACTAGAAGGTGAGGGAGGGCACAAGGAGTGCAGCCCCAGCTAGAAAGAGCTTCACGGTTAAGTAGTCTGCGAGGAAGTGTTAATGGTGGGCACTGAACTTGCTACCCCCTGTGACTGACTGACACAATGCAGATTGTGGGTACGTTGCATTGTGCAGCTTTATTTCGACTCCATTGTTAGAAAAGTTTTCCTTCTGTGGAGCTGCTCGGATCAATAGTCCAATCATGTGCCCTCATTGCCCTCCAGCAGCTGCTGGATCTCTCTGTACACCAGAGATCAGGACCTGCTGTATGGGATGGGCTCTGATCTACCCTGCTGGAGCAGATGACAGCTCTTTGAGAAAAGGTCACCCTACTCAGCAAAAGTTTTGTATGAACAGTTTTGGCCAGGCTGATGTCACAGTTGCAATAACCAAGCCAATCCCACACAGTGACTGTTGCGCACAGAACGGTTCATGTTTTTGTTTACTATCATAGTCGGGTCCTGACAGGCAAAAAAATCTTTATCATATCTTCATATATTACCCCAAAAAATTAAGCTGGCAGGTAGGAAGGGGTGGGTAGATAGTTATAGAAGTAGATTGCCTCCTTTTCTTACTTTTTACAGTTACTGGGCAGATGGGTGAGTAGATAACTCGTAGATAGATAGATAGATAGATAGATAGATAGATAGATCAATCTGAGACACTGAGAGCCTAGAGGAATTTGAAAGAAACATCTTCTATGCCGTTGCTGTGGTGACAGCTGCCAGGTCCTGTCTATGCACAACCTGCGCCTCACCTTTGATCTCTGCCAGCTGCAGAAGCCTGAGGGTTGCTCTCCATACAAACTACAAGAAGATGACCTTCAGGAAACGCACTCTCCAGTGATCTCAATATAATGTCACGCTAATTTCATTCAGACAAAAAATCAGTCTCAGCAGGAATAACTATTTAAGAAAAGGTGTGTACACTCACCAGCCACTTCACCTGTACACCTGCTTGGTCACATAATCTTATCAGCCAGTAGTGGAAGCTGAGCAGTCCATAACAGCACACAGACACAAGTGAAGCAATTCGCTTAATATTCACATTAAACTTTAAAATATGGAAAAAAAATGACCTAAGTGACTTTGACTGTGGCATGGCTGTTGGGTCCAGAGGGGGTGGTCTGAGTATTTCAGAAACTCTTGCTTTCCTGAGGTTTTCAGGCACAACAGTGTCCAGAATCCACACAGATTGGTACGAAAAACAAAAAAACAAAAAAAAAGCACCCGGTAAGCGGCAGTTCTGTGGGTGGAAACGCTGTGTTGATGACAGAGCTCAGAGGAGAATGGCCAGACTGGATCGATTTCTGCTACGATTTCGAATCTCGATTTGTGCTACAACAAGCAGATGGTAGGGTCAGAATTTGGCTTAAACAGCATGAAGCCATGGACCCAACTTGCTTTGTGTAACGGTGCGGGGATGTTTTCTTGCTGCACATTGGGCCATCGAGCATCGTTTGAATGGCACAGTCTATCTGAGTATCATTGCTCACCATGTGGATCTTTTTATATCCTACCCGGTGATAGAAAAGTGTTCCTAATAAAGTGGCTGGTGAGCGTACAGGTCATAGTAACATTCGGCAATTAGCTGTAACTAATGTGGAAACAGGGAGGTTCACAAGGACGGTTTTCTGACAGACCTGCTTGGTTCATCGGCAGCCAAACTGAGAATGCTTGCAGCATTTTTGGATGCGGTGACACTGCCGTGGTGAACTACGTTTTCACCCTCGCTCAATGCTTTGGGCACCAATGTTATCAGCAAGGATTCAGAATGTAAACATTTCTGTTCCAGTTCAACTCTGGGCTACATTTTACTCTCCAGTTCCAAGACCTTCAGTATGTAGACTGCAACTGGCCAAAAAAGCAAGGGCAAAGCTGCTTGCTGAGGAAGAATGAAATATTTCAACTCGGCTATAAAAGTAAGCCTTTCCTCAGTAAATGTCTGCGATTCTCTGTTACGACCTAATTCCTCTGAAATGTTCATTCATTGAATGAACTGAGACTTTAACATTTACATCATCTTCCAGAATGAATGGACTCTTTATTTCTATTTAATAAGTACTGTGATGTAAGTAAGCGTGCACATCAACTGGCTTGCAGTTGGCAGTATTTATGCAGCCATTTAAACCACCAGAATGAGTTAAATAATTGCCCACAGTTTCCCAACGTTTGTCTAAGTATTGATATGAGATGATAGACTGTGCCGTTTGAGATATTTCATTATGAAACATGGCAGTTATTCTGAATATCTTACAGCATGAGCACTCGTGCAACTTGCAGTAGAGATGTCTTGTTTTGCAAGACAATGTGGCATTTCCATTTAATTTAGCCTTTTAGAATACCATTTCAAATGTTTTAAAGCTAACAGTAAACACATTAATCTCTTAAACCTGCCAGGGAAATGCGAGGATGAGGAGTGCCACAGAAAACGCAAACTATAATCCATTCATAAAAGTGAAAAGTACTTTATTGGAAAAAGCACTTCATCAATAATGAACCACTTGTCGATCAATGATTGTTCAAAGCAGGATGACTGCGATGACAGGAAGACCAGAACACATTGGCACGCTATGGGCAATTGGGCGTGAGCGATCCACCACAAACACACGTCTCTGAACTGTGGGAGGAAACCGGAACCCCTCCGTGCTGCATTTTCCCTAGATCATGTTCTGGTTCTAACTGTAAGTGTCACCATGCAATGAACTCATTGCTTGTTTATTTATTATTACTTTTATGGAGGGCAGCAGATGGACCAGTGGTTATAGGAACTTTTCAAAGGATCCAGGTTCGAATCCCGCCTCCTGCTGTAGTACTTTTGCTCTAGGTACTTACCATGAACAGCAAAAATTACCCTGCCGGTATACACGGTCTTTCAGTGTAAAGTACTGTAGCTTTACACTGGAAATTGCTTTGTATGAAAGTGTCATACAGTTGAAAAAATGGCAAAAGGTAAAAGCATTATAGTTTTAATGCTTTAAGTTGCAAGTAGGTCAGAATAGATGCCAGATTCACTAATAGTTGCACCCAATAATTACAAAATAATTATTTCATTTGGTTTATATGTGCCTAGCAAGCAAAACAGTACATATTATTGTTCAGTTATTTAATTTTAAAAAATGCCAATGTTCCTGAGTTTAATAACTCAAGCAAATATTTAAGCATCCAAAATGGGGTTTAACACTTTATTAGTTTCATTAGCCAGAAGAACAGAGAACAAAAAAATCAAGGGAGAACAAACCCATTCAGAAATGTCAGCACACGTTAACTGAAATAAACAGTTAATTCGGGCCAAGATATTTTAAAATAGAACAATGAAAAACACCAGGATGTACAGGAGATGCAAATGTCTGTGGTTCGGGTCCGGTTCACGGGGAGACTCACCAGCTGCGATAGAGGCGAGACGAACGTAGTCGTAATCCTTCTCCACTGCCTCATACGGGTAGCTCTGCACCAAGTTCAGCCCTGAGAAAACAGGTTGTAAGCAGTTAGGAAGGAACGCGCAATTGGGGGGCCTCATTTGGATGTTTCTCAGTGTCATCGAGTTGGCACCATTTCTTGGCACCGCTTATTCCCAGTTCCTGAAAATGCGCAGAAAATAAAAAAGGTGACAAAATGACTTACTACATTATTTCTTATGGCAAAAAAAATCCAGTCTGTTCCAAACCAATCCCAAGTTCCATTCAGTTCAATTGAATTAATTTTTATCGAATGCCCTTCTCTTTGGGGTGGTACAGAGTGCTAAACAATGGTCCGAAGGGAAAGCAGCAGCAAAGAGAATGACTAAATAAAGATTATCCACCAACAGTCAGCACAGATATTTTGCAGTTTACATAAACAGAGAAGAGGGATGAAAACAGTAAAAAAAGAAAAATAAAAATCTGGGGGTCCCAATACCAGTGGCTGCCCACCCCTCTCTCAAAAATCACTGTAAAAGAAGGTTAATATTAGGAAGCTGTCAAACACATTATAATAAATAAATATAGCAATGTTATATGTAAAACAAATAAAACAAATAATGATTTCTCAAAGTAAATTAACTGTTACCCTGTGGCTTAACAAAGACGAAGGCTATACATCACATTTAAATAAATTAGTATTTAGAAAATTAAAGGGAAATGGTGCAAAACAGAGGATGGAGACACACGATGCAGTGTGGCTCAACCTTTCACACCGCTGTATGGTGCAGCTTTCATACATATCGGTCTCGGTTCACCATGCTAGACTAGATGTCACGGAATGGACACGCAAAGATCCATGCCAATGAACGAGCATTAATAACTGTCGACCAAATAAGTGAAAAACTGGGTTTTGGGAAACTGGGTAGTGGGGGGTGATATGCATTTAAATTGTTTCCAGAGTGATCTGTCCTTAACTTACTGTATATCTTTGAGTTTGGAAGGGGTTTGCCCTCTGTGAATCTGAGTATGTACATTTGTGTAGCTGCAGGTCAACCTCATCTTTTCCTTCAGAAATGTTCAAACGCCTCTGTCTTTTCAAGCAATTCCAATCTTCTTATGACATGAACTTACAAGTGTAATACCGATCTCAGCATTCGTGCTTCAGATGACAGCCATCAGAGTTCTGGCTTGTTTGGTCCAAAATTCATCTCGTCTTCCTGGCCGTCCTTTCCTGGTGTCCATAAAAGTCTCCTGCAGCACCACATTTCAAAGGAGGCTGTTTTCTCTGTTCTGCTTCTTGAGGATCCAACACTCACATCCGTACTGAGATATAAAAAACGTCACCGCTTTAAAAATTCTTATCTTCATTTTTTAATAGGTTTGTACATTTGAGAATCTTTTCCAAATGCTTCTTTGCAGCTCCACCAGGTAGAACATCTTTGCAGTATCTTTTGACTATTTTTGATTGCTGATCCGAAGAGGCAAAAGTTCTCAGTGACTTTTATGTCTTATGTCAAGGATTGTTGGTGTCCAGGTGTCAGGATTTTTATTTTGTTCACATTTAATCATACTCTCTCCTTTAGTGCTTTTTAAAAGAAAATATTGACTTCCACTTCATCATAAAATAGGACATTAATTTATATTATATTATGATCTGTTCCTTCCATAAATTTTGAGTCCACGCTTGTCTTTTCTTCAGTTTCCAAGTTAAATAGGTAAAGAAAAAACATACAGCTTTGCTTACACATCTGCTGGATGGATTTCTTCATGCTCTAAGTATGACCTTCTGTGCAGTGTTCAAATTCTTCATTAGGATCATACAAGGGTAGGATCAGAATCCCAAGGATATGCAAGTACACAGACATGCACACTCGCGTACACAAACACACATGAAACTTTTCATGCCAGATGAACTGTCTAATCTTGTAAGCAAGAATCAACAGGCATTCCATGTCTTTAAAAAAAAAAAAAAGATGTGTGGTTTGGCGGATAAAGACATGGACAACAACTTAATGATCTTTTTAGTAGCTCATTACATTCTACATTTTAAGGTCATCGTCACAATGAAAGGCTTTACTTTAGTCAATAAAATGGGAAAAATAAATAAACAAATAAATAAAAAAATAGACCAATTTGCAATCTTTGGCTTTTCTAATTGTATGTTGAACAGCTACCATTACCCTTTCTTGCTCATCCTTCTTCTCACCCCGGTTTGTAACTGAAACAGTTTTCTGTTCTTGCTGGCCAAAGAAATTTGGGGAATTATAAATTTTTTGCACATTGTTGTGTTTCTGGAATGTAAACTGACTGTTGGTCTTTATTTTGTTTTCTAGATTTGCTGGCATAAGATGGTCAGCATCTTGACTGATTTGTCCTCTGTTATTACACTACCATCTGTTCCAGTGCCTTTTCCGCTTGGCAGTGACTTCAGTGCTGATTTTATTTCATTCACCATTATCAAGTGTTGCAGCTCTTTCTAAATGTCCTCAAATGAGTCTTGGATGCATATATCTGTGATGCGCTGATCTTTACTGTATTCTCTCAATCCGTGGTTGATCTTGACTGCATCACTTATGTGTCCATGTGCATTTTTGAGAAGCTTGAGACTTGGCTCACTACAATAGACAAATCTGGCTTACCTGGCAGCTTTAATGCTTGGTTATGTCAACATGGCATCTTGCCTCATGTCCTTTTGGCCTTTGCTGGTGTGCAAGGGGACTATGTGAACTGTGGAGATCCTGGAGAGGAAGATCAGTTGTTACCTCTGCAGGTGGCTGGGTCTGCCACATAGTTTAAATAGTGCAGCACTGTGTGGGAGGAGCAATAAGCGCCAGTTCCTCCTGAGTAGCCTTGAAGAGGAATTTAAAGTGTTGTGCACAAGAGAGGCACAGCTCTATTGGAACTCAAGGGACTCTAGAGTGGTATCAGCAGGCATCATGGTACAGACAGGTAGGAAGTGGAGAGCCCAGGAAGGTTTGGAGTTAGCGGAGTCTTGGCTGAAACACAAGGCTCTGGTGGGCATCTTGGCAACAGGGCGGGTGGGGTTGGGATAAATCCCACAACCTCGCTACGACAAAGCCTATGGCAAGGACAGACGCCAACTAATCCTGGAGGACGTATGGGCAGGTGTGGAGGAGGAGCAAACCAGCAGGATGGTGGGGATGCGGCAGCAGGGAGCCTAGACAAAGTGGGAGGGAGTGCTGAAGAGGAAAATATCTTGGGGTGACATCTGGCAGGCGGAACCATAGCACATTAAGTTCATGGTTCAAGCCGTGTATGACGTCCTGCCTACCCCAGCAAACCTACACATCTGGGGCAAGAGTGAGTCTCCAGCATGTCCTCTCTGTACTGTAAAGGGCTCACTGGAGCACATCCTCAGTATCTGCACAAGAGTCCTCAGTGAGGGCTGCTACTGCTAGCATCACGACCAGGTGCTCAAGTAAATGGCAGAGGCCATCTCTAAAGCCATGGCTAACAACAGGATCATCTGCAGCTAGAGGGACATCACCTTTATCAGGGCGGGAAAGCAGCCTCAGCCACAGCCTACAGTAGTAGCCGGCCTGCTCACCACGGCGTTGGACTGGGAACTACGGGTAGACTTGGGCAGGCAGCTCAAGTTCCCGGACCATGTGACATCAACTTGCAGTGTTAACATCTGCCTCTGCAAGGCAGGTGCTCATAGTAGAGCTGACTGGGACAGAATGGAAGAGGTGAATGAGCGTAAGCGCTCCAAGCAGCAGGATCAGGTGGAGCAGTGCCAGAGCAGTGGCTGGAATTCTCGCTGTGAGCCTGTTGAAGTAGGGTGTAGAGGCTTTGCTGGCCGCTCATTATGCAAGGTCTACACCCTGCTTGGCATCACAGGAGCTGCTAAAAAGAGAGCCATAAAGTCCACTATATAGACGCTGCAGAGAGGGCCTCTAGGTGGCTTTGGATCAGGAGGTCCGAACTGTGGGTTAGTGCTGCTGGGACATAAGCCAGGGCCTGATCAACCCTCGCTAGGTCACCTGAGTGAGGGTGTCTGATGTGAGACCCGAAACACCCAATGACCTCAGGAACCATCACTGATGATGCGTCCCAGCACATCCTTGGATGTATCTTTAAACTATGACCATTCCAAGTCAATGATGGAACAACTTTGTGAATCTTCTGGAAGACTCCCCTTGTTCTTCTGCATATGTTTCCATCTTCTCTTCTTTAGCAGATGTTGCCATAGACCTACTATTTCGCATCGATAGTAAAATAATCAAGGTCCACGATGAACCTTAAGATGGACAATGGGGATCAGACAGTTGTAGCTTTGTGTGTGTGTGTGTGTGTGTGTGTGTGTGTGTGTGTGTGTGTGTGTGTGTGTGTGTCTGAGCTCCAGGCCGTTTCATTTCTTTGCTATTTATAATCTTCGTCATTTATTTAAATTCAGTTCAAATCGGTTTATGTTTATATAACGCTTTTCACAACACGGTGACACAGAATACTGAACAGAAGTACAAGGGATGAACATTCATTTCCTTTGACCATTCATTTTTAACCGGGGAGAGCACAGATGTAGAAAGTGTGAATAAAACCTGTTAAATACAGATTCACTCATCTGACGGAAAGAAGGCAATGTTTTAATAGCAAGAAATTGCAAATTGGTCAAACTTGACTGGAATGGACTGGAATGACCACACTGATCTTCTAGTTACTAATATAACTGCTGATGAAATAGTTTTTCATTGCGTGTGGCTTAGCTCACCATGCAGGACGGACTGGTGCAGACTCCAGTAGATACTGAGGCAGTTCTTCTCCCTCTTCATGCCACGTTTGCACTGGCAGCCATGCAGTGGGCTGGACATCAGTGCGTTGACTGCGTTTGTGCACTGGTTGCGTGCGCCCGGGCCCAGCTTCATGCTCCCGTCGCCTGCCACACACTGGCGCAGGGTTCGCAGTCTCGGGCTGCAGATTTCGTCACTGGAGCAGCTGTCCCCGGCTTGCAGACAGTCAAGCCTGGCAGACAGTGCCACCTGCAGTGCCCCTGTATTACACACACACAGGAGGAGTGGTGTCAGCTCTCGTGAACTGTAGTGTGTTGCTCAAGACCATCTGCTACAGCTGGAGTTGCAATGCTCAACGCCACAGGAAATATGATCCCATAGGAAAAGCTATCCTAAAGTAAAATTGCAATGGCCGGGACAACAACAAGAGTAGCAGCAGCCCAGCAATGGGTGCAGTGGTTAGAGTCACCATTGGACTCAAAGGACCCAGGCTTGAATCCCACCTCCTGCTGTAGCACCCTTGAGAAACAATGAATTGACGTATAAATCAATATAAATATAAACAGTTAAATCAGTATCTTAACACCGTAATGAAAGGTACCTGTAAAGTGACAGTGGTAGTATCTGAACACAGTCCTGGTCAGGTCTTACTCTATGACAGTGTACAGTTTGCCAATACTTTTTTCAAGGATTTTTATTTTTTTTAGATTTGTTTCCACTGAGTAGCTTGATAATCTGCTAAAAAAGACATTTTCTCAGCATTTGGCTAAAATTCTTTCCCTTATATGGTGCGGTCCATTCTGTTTAAACCTAACCCTTTGTAGCTGAGGCCAGATTATTCTCTGTCCAAGTTTTCCCGCCAGAGTTGTAGGTGGGACTTCCTACTGGTTGGTCAGTTTTAAAGACGCTTATTTCTCATTAGTCGGGTCCGCAACTGTACGGGTCACACTTGTACGGGTCACCGCCCTATATAAGAGCTTTCGCACCCTGAAAAAGTTGAATCTCCACATAGTTTCAAATTCACACATGGGTGTAAACTGTGTTAACTCCCGATTAAATTAAAGTATTTAAATGGCTTGGCTTGTTTTTCCGTTTTCATAAAGTTCTTTGACAGCAGACAACAGGAGTGGTGAGTCAGTGAGGTTGGTTCCAACCATAGCTCTTACTGCAAGTTTGCAGTATTTTGAATCATGACAACACCAGCGGGAAAAATCTGTATTTACATCTGACAATGAGAAATGCAAATATTAAACAAGCAACATTCTTCCTCACCAAATTTCTGGGCTGCAGCACTTTTGAAGTTTTTTTTTTTTTTTTTTTTTAACTATTACAATATTTATCATAATTAATGGGTATTTGCACAAACTGATATATTACTTTCCATGCAGTAGTTATATTTATTCATTAAAATGTTATTACTTGTTATTACGTGAATGTATTAGTGTAGTGAAGCATATCCTGACATTATAATTACTTTGAAAGATAGTTTTGCACTTTCTTTTCTGCCTTATTGTGACCATCCACCAGCATTGTGGATGATCCCTCACACCCCTCCCACCGAATCTTCTCCCTCCTGCCATCCAGAAAACGGTTCTGCAGCATACAGGCATCCACCTCCAGGTTGAGGAACAGTTTCTTCCCTGTAGCCATCGGACTGCTAAACCAGGAAAAAATGGCATAACTCCATCACCCCCCCAGTAGCAGCTGCACCACTGTAACTTCTTTTCTTTTCCTTCTCCTATTTTCTATTTATACTATTTATTACAATTATTTATTGTATTTATTTGGTAACATTTGCACTACATTTCTTTGTCTTCTCTCCTGCTGTACCGCATTGTGTTGCACCTATGGTCCTGGAGGAACGTTGTCTCGTTTTGCCATGTACTGTGTAGATGGACGAAATGACAGACTCCCACCTTGCCTTGCTTTACCTTGCCTTCTGACTGTGACATGAAAATTATCACAATGTAAAAAGTGGGACTAGCAATGTTTGGATAATATTCTGCAAACCAGGCTGGAAAAGTGACTCAGGACTTGTTAGAAATCCCCGTTAATCACTCATCCACGCATGGTGAGCAATTTCCATCCACCTTAAAGAAAATGATCAAGTTGCAACCAGTGCTGTGTTAGATGACACAATGTACGATGGATCGCACACCACTCTGTCAAGAAAGAAAAAGAGCTGGCATGTATTAACAGCGGTCTCATTGATTTGTTGACCAATTTGTTTATTTTCCAGAAGATTCGTGCAGACACCCTGGCGCTACATTGACCACTCAATGGGTGAAGTGCGAGTGAACTTGTCTCCTCTTTATGAACAGTGATAGTTCATGCTCATTGTTTGTTCAGGGTAAATTGTTTTATCTGTTCAACCTTGCATGTTTTTTTTCCAGTCAAGTTGTCAAAAATCTCATGATCATCACATGCAAGATTCCCATTGCAATGGCAACTTTTTATTTTACTTGACTGCCGAATGCAAAAGGAACTAAGTTCGTAGCAACATGCTGATTTTTTTTTTGTATTTTAGCATAAGCATGAGTCTATTTTAATGCTTCAGCAAAATCAAAGAAGGATAAATTCAAACTTTGATTTGAGATCAGGTTGCTGTTTGCAGATCAAACTAAACTCAAGCTCAAACTGCATTATTTAAAGTCTTCATCACAGCCCCGTGTTTCAAGAGGTCAGCCCTGCAGGGATTTCAGTGCGAGATTCTCCATGAAAATCTTCTGACTCTTTCATGCTTTGACTTTTAAGTATACTGCTATGTTGAACTCTGGCTTTAAAATAGTGGTTGTTTACCAATCAGGCAAAATTCTTTCGCTGAGATTGCTCACTGGAATCCAACTGGATGATACATGCAATCTCCTTAGGTGAAGCCATCCATCATCTGAAGCAGAAGAGTGATGCTTTTGTAGTTCACACTCTAGGTAGGCCAGTAGCTCTGGCTTTGGCTGTGCTTGGATCACATCTCCTGGTCCTTGGGTGGGAGGGTTGGAAACAGGGGTGGGCTCAAGTTGCAAGAGTACTTGTGCACTGCTTAGGTTAGCAGGCTCTTTTCTGTTCTCCACAAAGCCAACTCATGTCTGCATACCCACAGCAGGAATTCCCACCAATTTTGTAGCATAAGGTGCATTTTTAGAAAGCATTCTTTTATAAGGATAACATTTGTAGTATTATTATTATTATTATTATTATTATTATTATTATTATTATTATTATTATTATTATTATTATATAAAATGTGCTTACCACATCCACAGTCCACACTGTACTACTTTATGTCAGATCACTTCCCAAACCCAGCACGTACGGATGTACCACAATGATTCCTAGCTGTTCTGCCATCACAGCTTTGACTGCGGGTACTTCCAGTATTTATTAATGTTAAATTTTAAAACTTAAAATTAAAAAAAAAAAACCCTTTAGGACTTTAATGAACTTATAATATGTGGGTACAAGTTGAAGTGTGTTGAAAATGGTTATAGAAATAACTTCCTTGCATATATAAAGAATACATATATTATGAAGCTGCAACGTGACATTGCTCAATGACTCAGGTGGGCGAAAAAATTACTATTATGTAAGTGCTATCACTTACAGCCTGTTTTTTCCAAATATTAATTATTTATTCAATTTTTTATGGTTTGTAATTGTCAAGAGCTTCAATGAACCACACTCATACATATATATGATTATTGACTAATACTATTAAGACACTGTACTTGATATGCCTATAAGAACTGTGCATATATATATATGAGAGAGAGAGAGAGAGAGAGAGAGAGAATGGAGAGTATAATCTGTTTTAACCCCCCAAAAAACCCTAATATCTCCAAACATGGACAAATAATAGAATTCACTGTAATGAACTTACACATTGCTTACAGTCACCAAATGAAGAGAAAACTTCATGCGTGCAGGAGTAGAGAGCGGAGGACACAGTGACGCTGATATTGAGCAAAGGAGGAATCGTGCAGATGGCATCATGTGACAGAAAACACAGCCTGCAACTGACGCATGTGCCTGTTGCGTTGCTGTGGTCGCGCGCACCGCTCTCACGTGCAGTTCCCTCCCCCTGGGAGCACCTTTCTTCCACTCATTTTACAGGCACTTGGCACATTTTCCTTTAATTTCAACGTTTTCCATTTCTTTCTTCTTTCATTTTAACCTGCTACGGTGAACTTATCCCTTCAGCAGCTGTCGGGCAAGTGGCGATGAGCTGGACCATCGAATTGTACTTTGACACTGAGGCTCATGTGTGCTCACATGTGAGCGCATGCCTTTTGCTGCATCCTGGCGATAGCCATCGGGTTGGGGACAACTTGGCAGGAGGAGTTTACTGTGGGTAGACATTTATTGTGGTTACTGTGACAAAACACCCAGGGCCACCACTTCACGGCACCTGGGTTGGTCGATCGAGGTAGAATCCGACTGGGTGTGTGTGCAGCTTGCATGGTCTCTCACCATGAATGCGTGGGTTTCCTCCCACAGTCAAAAGTCAAGTGTTTGTGGACAGTTGGTTTTTTGCCAAAGAACGCTTGGCACAGGTGACTGGACACAAGCCCTCAGCACGACCCCCACTCCACACCGTGGCTATTTAAAACTTCTGCGCCCAGTTCAGACTCTATGGCAGGTTTTCAGAACGTACATGGGGAATTTTTCATTTCACAGTTCAGCTGGAAAACGTCAAGCATTCAGGACCTAAATGGGGATTTTTTTGTGCACCGTGGGCTAAAAACGTTGCATGTGCAGCTCTGAAATTAAATTACGGACGTCATCCGCAGTGAAAGAACGACTCCTGGATGCTGGACTTAGAGGCAGAGTTTCAAAGAAAAAGTCAGATCTGAAACTGGCAAATAAAAAGAAAAGGTTAAAATGGGCAAAAAAAGCAGTTGTTGGAAAGTGAATGACTGGAAAGGAGAATTATGGGTGGATGAGTGGAAGCTGGACGTGTTTGGACAGGACACGGGCATTTGGTTGTGTCTAATGTTTAAGAAAGCAGCCAGCTGAGTACCTCTAAGGCCTCTGTTTCTCAGACTGCACAAGCTGGTGTTCTTTATCCTCCTCCATCCATCCTCTGCAGTTGTGCGTCTGGGCCTTCGGCTTTTCTTTCTGTCCCGGCTACATCCAGTGTGCCCTCTTCTCTCCAGACAGGTAGCGGACACCTTTGTATGAAATCTTCGGTTTCTTGGCAGTCTGACACCTGGAATAACTTTTATCTCGCAAGGCAACAACGAACTAGCGTGTTGCTTCAGGAGGTTGGTTTGTTCCAACCATTTTTGAACACAAAAATGAGGTTTTTGAGTACCAGCTTTGGTTAAACCATTTATCATTTAAACATTATTAATTAAGGGTGAGCTAAGTTTACTATTAGGAGGCTGGAGAAACAGCTGCTGAAGCTTGAGCTTAGCAGTCATATATGAGCGATAAACTATAAATCAGTCATTTCAAGCAGCAATAGCAATTTGTAACAATAGTAATGTCATACTGTATATGTTATAGTTATATCTTTAAATCAGTTTAATACCAAAATGATAAAAGAAAATAACAATTATTTCAAGAAACAAAGAAATGTCTTAGTGATTCAAAACTTTTGAATGCTAGTGTGTATATACTGTATATAGTTCTGTAGTTTCTCCCTGTGGGTGGTATCTTTCTGCAGTCTTGGACCGTGGAGTTTGAGGGTACACCACTGTATTTTTGCTGTTCCTAGGACTGCGCTCTTCTGGACTGAGACAATGTTGTCGCTCCTGATGGAGACGCTCTTCCACCTTAGGGGTCATGGCCCCAACTGCTCCTGTCACCAGTGGGACTACCTTGGTTTTCACCTTCCACATTCTCTCCACTTCTTCTCTCAGTTGCTGGTATTTCTCCAGCTTCTCATATTCCTTCCTTCTGATGTTTCTGTCACTTGGAATTGCCACATCTACCACCACCGCCTTTTTCTCTTCCTTATCTATTAGTGCCATAACTGGTTGTTCAGCCATTACCTGCTTATCTCTCTGGATGTGGAAGTCCCTCAGGATCTTGAGTCTGTTGTTCTCCACTACTCTGTGTGGTACCTCCCATTAGACTGGGGAGTGTCCAGGCCACATTCCTTGCAGATGTTCCTGTACGCGTTCCCTGCCACTTGGTTGCGCCTCTCATTAGATGCTGTCCTTGCCCGCCTATCTTTCAGCCGCCATTAGCTACTCGATTGTCCCAGGGGTGTCTCTGAACAGTCTGCTCCTGGGGGTCTTCTCTGATATGGTATCTCTGTTTCCATTGTCCTGGTGCTGAGTGCTTGTTCTTGTGCTGCCACGATCGATGCCTCTGTACTGTCCTTTGGTCCTGCCTTTTCCAGCCAGTGGTAGAGTCTCCTCATGTTGGCCATGTCTACTATCTGTTGGTGGTGCATTCCATGGAAGAGCTCATCCTGCCATGGCTCATCCTTTGCATACCTGCTATCCGCATCCCCTGTTTGTTCCGGACATTCCCCCAGCAACTCATGTTTTGGGAACGCTGCCCTGATGATCTCATGTCTGTTTTTTACCCAACTCAGGCCAGCAGCTATAACACTTTCCAAGCCCATGGCCCCTTCCTTCTGGCTGTTGTACAGTATCTCCTGATGATAGGAGGTGAAAAGTGTACATGACACACAGTGCGTAAAAAGGATCCGAAAATAAAATGTATCTGAAACGAATCGATTCAAATGTAAATAATTAACAGACTGAATTTAAACAACGGATTCATTTTCCAAGCCCCTGCACATTTAAATAACTTTAAAATTGAGTAATATTAAGATCAGTGTCAATTTGAATGCTTTTTATGTAGCGCAAGTGAACCAAATCAAGATGAAAGATGAAATGTATTTTTCAGGCTCATCACATTGCGCCTATTTTTAAACACTACATTCGAGCCATTGTCGCAGTTTTCCTGCGAGTTTTCTAACACACCAGCCAAATGGCATTAAGTGTTTTGGAATACAAAAGAGATTATATTCCAAAAAGAATGACTCAAAAACCTTGGTTTAGAGTTACTGTTGTTTTTTTTCTTCAATTCCAGCTGTAATTCTGTGACTTCAAGTAGTCTGAATGAACCATTAAACTGTATATTAATTTGACAGAATTGGGTAAAAAGAGGAAAAGTTTTTGTAATAAATATTGACCTGCTACTCTAATCTTAATATTTAACCTTAATTCATCCCAAATAACATTTAAGATACCAAATAGGCACATCTCGAGTAAAACGTCAGTACATAATCACTGAATAAAATGATATTAGATCAGGGTTTCCTAATCCTGGTTCTGGGGACCTCATGTGGCTTTTATTCCGACTGAGCTCTTCAATTGAATTTCATTGGTTGATTGAATTCTGAGGCGGATTTTTCTCCACACTTCTGTATCCTTTTAACAGGATTTTGCCTGTTGGTGATGATAAAATGGTAAAATTAAAAATAATTTTTGTATAATTTGTCTAAAACACTTCCTCGTATATGGAAATTTATCTGTGAAGGGTTATTTATTCCATTTTCACATATTTAAATGGTAGCTGTCAGTCCTAGGTGGTGCCCTGCCCGTGTACCCTGAAACATAAGTTGCTTAGCCCTCAATGTTCCATTAAAAACCCATAAGTATCCATGAATATATACTAATGTTCCTTACTAAATAGAACTATGTGGCCCAAACAATTAAATGGTAAATAATTCACCAATCTGTCAATTAACAATTAAATTGATTTACATTTGATCAGTATCATTGTTCAATTCAAATTTGATGATTTTAAATTTGTTTAGAATAAGTGAACCAAGACAAGATAATTTGTGGTTTTATATATCCAGTGATTTCACAAAGTAAATTCATCCCCTAGAGAAGGTTTGCTATTTAAAACTATATTAAGGTACAGTTTTTGAATGTTAGAAACTGATTTGCTCAAATTTTGGCAGTGGGATAAGGTAACAACATTTCAGAAACAACAGTGGATGATGAGGGGGTACCGGGAGGAAAGACCCAAACTGGTGATACGGAAGGGTGACAAAAGTATGGTTCAGAGATGGAAAAACACCATCATCATCATCATCATCATCATCACCACAGTGCCGTGCAGACACAGGAGCCAGTAGAAGTAATATGTGTGCAAATAAAAATAATGCTGTGCAAAGGGAAAATGTATAATTAAGAAATTATACACACGATGCTGACCCAAGTGTAATAAAGTTTGACGATATATATTTGTCACTTTTTTCCTGTCCACCTTTCCTTTGGACTATGACCAGCGCATGCATCGCTCAGTGCAGCGTGCAACATCTGACAGCCCTAGCAATGCTAAATGCAACCACTTTAAGGGTAACACAGTTTTGCGATAAGCGTGTTATTACTTTTTACCTTTCCATTTTCTGCCTTAGCCAATGCTGGGTCACCCAACTAGTGCAATATAAAATAAAACACGTCATAGCTTGAGAAAAAAATCTTAGGGGATTACAGTTTTTTTCAGAGCTGGAAACTAAAACTGGTTCTCTTTAAACAACTCTCCAAAACCTTAATATTAATTATGCAAATACAGATTCTTTTGGCTTAAAAAATTGACTCAATGATATCCAAAATGCAGATTCCCTTGAACTCATTAAAAAGCACAACTAAGCTCATATTTCATGCTGAAAGCGCTGTGATTCAATATGCAAAACTGCAGTCTGTAGAATCAGGCACAGCTGACACGCATGCGTCAACACCGGCAAGGTTTTCACACAAACACAGCATACCTTGCAGCAAGAATACCTGTATGAAGGGCCACAGGTGAGTTGCTGTACTGTTGCTGCATGATGGAGCGCGGCCTGTTTGACCGAGATCATCAGCATGAGATGCCCTGATGGAAACCCATGTGTATGCAGGGAAAACTTCCACTTGGATTTGACAGATTAACCAAACAGGAAGTCTTGGTGTGAAGAATAACTTCCTTTTTTATGACACATTGTTGGCTTACTCAGCAGGTAGGGGGCTGCTTATTCTCTTGCACCTCCGTCTGACCCACTGTTTAATCACTTAAGATGCAATATATCAAAATGGTGAATGCAAATTAGTCGGTGTGTTAAATGCCCTGTGGCCCACTGGGCCTGAAGAAAAGTGATATATATATATATATATATATATATATATATATATACACACACACACACACACACACACACACACACACACACACACACACCCTGGACAACATGTAGAGTAGTGTTAAAACATGTAGAGTAGTGTTAAAAACTCTTGCCTAGCACTGCCTAGCACTGAAAGGACCTTGGTTTGAATCCTGCTGTCTGTTGTTTGTACCCTTGACCAAGTACTTACCAAAGAAATTGACACAGTAAACACAGCAAAGCCAGTGCATGTAAAAGGTTACATCACGGTTATATAATATCAGTTGTTTTGGAGAAAAAAAAATGTCTAAAAACTTGAGGGGGTACCAAAAATAAAAGTAAAAAGTGCATTGTATGATAGAGCTGCTTTTAAGCTTTAATTATAATTGGCTTCTGAAAACGGGAAATACTTCATGCGGCATCTTTTATGATACGGAACACAACACGCAAGCTTGTGGTAAATATCTGTCCAAATAGTTTAAAGCATTTTCTATTACTTGCAGCTTAACAGAACATCTACAGTCTGAGAGAATATCATATAATCATTCCAGATATGCCAGTGATAATGTCTTTTGTTGCAGTCACTTCTTTGGAAAAAAGTAAATTCCATCCAACTGGATTTTTGCTTTTATTACAATCCCAGGGTGCTGCTCTGATTTTACATATAAATTACAGCTCTCAAGCAACATCTCTCGCCTCCTTTTTCACACATACTTGGCTGAATCACAATACCTCAACCTGTGACATCTTTGGCTTTCATTGCTGCCTTTGAGAAACCTCTAGCAACTTCTTGTGCACCTATTTGCAGAAAGCCTGTACTTGTTGGTGCTTTGCAGACTCGCAGACCAAGCCCCTGCTGACTGTATGGGTATACAAAGGCTGGTTGGCAATCTTTCATCATGGCTCAGTCTACCCACCTTACTTCTTACAGTTCTGTGAAAAAGTATTTGCTACCATTTTCTCTTGCTTTTTCATTTTTGACATGAAAACTGTTTAGACCTTTTTGCCAGTTCTAGTACTTTGTAGTATCACTGCAGCCTAAGAGAACAAAGATACGGCAGAATTATTGTTATGCAATTTCCTTTTTGTGGAAGTCAAAGAAATGTACTGTCATATGTATGAAATTACCCTTTCACAGTCACTAACTGGTTGTGCCACCTTTAGCTGCAATGACTGCAACTAAACACTCCATCTAGCTGTTGATCTAAGTCTCGCTTGAGGACAAACTGTGCCCCACTCCTCCTTCCAGAAACTTTTAACTCAGCAACATTTTGCCATTCAGTACTGTGATTAGACCATTCAGAACTTTTTTCCTTTTTTTTGGCTATACCTTTAGGTTCCAATTTAGCTTAAAATGTGCACTCTATTACACCAGGGTAAACACTTTTCTCAAGGGTACTGGAGCAGTAGATGGGATTCATATCTGGATCTTTGAGCACAAGGCTACAGTTCTGACCATCATGCTACCTACTACCCATTTACAGTCACAGCACAGCGGCTTTGTGGTTGAAACACTGTCCAGCTTGTCTTCTCACTAGCATTTCCTCATCCCACATAAAGTGCTGTGCAGGAATGGGATTCAACATTAGACGGAAGAACAGAAAAGCATGCACACCTTTGTCCTGCTAATGACGAGAGTGTAGAATGCGAAAATAGCTGAGTTGCAAGCATACCTCTCCTGGTTATTATAATGTCGCACACATTCAAGTTGTTGTTTGACATATGATAAATGTTAAGGCCTCAGGCAGCAGCATATAAACAAATGCACACATTTTTGCCTCTTTTTCTTCTCTCTGGCAGATTTTATTATATGCAAAACAGCACCATATAGCAAACTGATCCTCCTCTTGTGATAAACAACAACTTTGTATTCTGACTGACATTGCAATGACTTCAGGCCAGAACCACACAGATGCGTGCTGCACCAGATCGCACACAGACAGCCATTCCCCGGTATCCAAACCCAATTAATTTCGCTACTGAAAATACATCAAAAAGCAAAAGTCTAGGTACCAAAAATCCATTCTCGTTCCTTCTTTTGCAAAAAATTATAATACAATCCTGGACAAACCTCACTACAAAATGACCGAAATCATACTTAAGTGTCAATAATATTAGCTTATATAAGCTTATAATCATGTTTGTATTATTCTAAGAGAAAGAAGGACCTCACATATTCATATTGTCAAGTATCAGAAGGCAACTTTCCATGTAGTTTGTTGTGCTTTAGACTTTCGTTACGTTTCATGACTGTTGTTCACAGTTACATGAAAACCACCGCACAAGACAAATGCTTAAGGAATGCAGCTGTGTACTAAGGTAGAATTTAAACATCTTTTGTGTACTACACAGAATTTAAGCAGAAATGCAGCGGAGCTCATAGTGGGCTTTATTTATCAGTGGCTGGAGAGACTCAGACCATAGTGTGACACCTTGAAAAGCAGGTTGTGCAGCACTTTTTATGACAGTAGTTTTTATCCATTCATACATTTGGCTTAACACACAGTATGCACCAACATTTCCGAATTTTGTGTGACGATTTTAACATATATTTAGCTCACACCTTTCTCCAGTATAACCTACAACATTATTTTTGCACAGAAAGCTGCATGCTGTTCAGGGACTTTATTTTGCTTGAAGACAAGGCAGGTGGGAATTTCAAATGTCAAACTTTTGATTACAAAGACAGCTTTAACCTGGATGCTATTAGCGAGTTATGCACCTCCCTTCTTTTTGGTCTTTTTTAAGCTTTTTAACTTTTTTCTCTCATGCTGAAAACAAAATAAACACAAATAAAGCACCAAAATAAATGAAACCATGCACAGTCTAATTTGCTTTAAACTCAAAAATGTGCTGTATGCCTGCTCACCTCCATCACTCTGTAGATGCTGGAGGACCACTGAGCTTTTTCTCTGTTATGTTAATAATAAAGCTGTGCTCTTATTATTTGGGGAAAGATAACCGGTTGACTGTTGATACAGCTGACAATATAACTGTCATTTCACACAGGAAGATTTATTGGGGCTGGGGCTTTTTTTCCTACTCAAAGTGCCTTCCTTTATAAACTTCTTGCCACTCTCCAAAAACTTCTCAAAGACATGCAGCACCGAGTCTTCTGACCCTGTGTTCAAGGTGGCAGCTGGAGCTTTCCTCACCTCTTCCTTAGATCATGAACAGTGGTGGTTGGTCTCCCGGACCAAATGTCATCTGTCACTTTCGCATGACTGTCCTTGAAATGTTTGAAAACACAGTTCTGCCCATTGCCACAATTTTGAAGCACAGCTAAACAAACATCATTTGTGGCCATCATTGCAAAATAGGGGTTAAACTATTGGGTGTGGCACCTGAAGGACTAAACACAAGTTGGCCTAGATACTGGTGTACAAGGTTTCGGTCTGTATTCCCACACCACAACGCAGCCAGGACACACGGCACATCTGCTGTACAATCCGTCGCAGCACGGTTTACTCAACCCTCATACAAACTGCGAGGTGTGCCTGGTGAAAAAATGAGGCCTGCCACTAAGCAATGCTGGGGATTAGGACAAAGCTTCCTCTGCAGTTAGGCTGCTTATAGTGATTTACCTGTTTACTCAGTTGCTCAATATTTACTAGAACAACCCTAGAAAGAACCTTGCTCAATGGTGCAGTAGGAGGTGGGCTTGAAACATGGGTCTTTTGTGCACATAGGTCGCAGTTCTAACCACTACACCATCCATTGCCTCTTAATTGTGTAATATTAATTTTTAAATATCCTGAACAACTTTCCTCCATGGTTCATTTTGGCCATCCCATAGCACGACACTTTGCATTGCAGGAGTGCAGGTTATCAAATTGTGAGCATGGTCACAGGTGATGTGTGCAGTCCTAACGGACCAATCACAAAGAAGCACAAGTCCATAGAGTTGTATTCATCTGGCACCATCTTAGTCCTTTCCAGCCCATTGCTGTTTGTCTCAGCTGTGGCGGATAGCGGACATCCTTGCCAAGAGCAGCGACTTGTCTGGCAGTTGCTGATCAAGACCAAGTTGTAACTGGAGCCTTGGTCACACGAATGTGAAGAGATAAACTTGATGAGACTGTAAAGTTAATGCACTATGTTAAGAAGACATGGTCCCTCTTTGGGGAGATAAATAGAAAATATGACAAAGTCTAAAATTAATGCAGGCTTCTTGTAGCACTCGTAAAATTTACATTCCTGAACTGAATCCAACCTAACTACTATTTTGGTGTTTTACTCTTTCACAACTGTAAAACAATTAATAGCCTAAACAATTATGGACACTATGCTGCAGGTGAACTGATTCTTTTTCTTTATTACTTGCAACAACACACACATACACAAAAAAGTACAAATGGTCCTGAAGTAACAATGGTGTGATTTTTCTATGTGCTGCGATAGCGATGCGCATTCAATAGAAATCGTACTTTCAATTTTGCATTTTGATTTTTTTATCCAGGCAATTGATATACAGTACGAGACTCTCTCATGATGCTGGACAGCAGCAGCGATCTGCATCTCCCAGTCTGCCACACGGTCGCTAGTGTATACAACCAATGCGCTATGTTTTTGGATACCCCCCATATCGGCATTGTGTTTTGTGCATCCATCATGTCTACGAAATGCCCTTCTATGTTTTTGTCTCCTTAAAGTGAAATGAAAGCGGAAAGCCCATAATGACATTAAAGGTAGGCTATGCTAGGCTAGGCTATGATGTTCAGTAGGTGGTATGGGGTGGGTTGGTGGAAGCAATCTCGAGACACCAACCCTTGTGAAAAAAAAAGAAAGAAAAAAGCTTAGTATACTTTTAGTATACTAAAAGTATATTTAGTATATATGTATACTAAATGTATACTAAGTATACTTTTTTCACAAGGGATGGTAATAAGTTTAAGTTCCGTTAAACTCTTTACTGAGTGTTGTTTCTGACAATGAGTGTTACTATTAGCCGGGAGCAAGAGCTCAACATCAGCGATTGGCAGTAAATAAAAACAGAAGATTCCATAATTCAAAATAAGCAAAATACAAGGTGTTGGCAAGACAGTGCTTGCAGGAGAGTTCACAAAGGGCAGCGGAAACTGAGTGCTAACAGGAACTCCCGGTGGGAACTAAATCCCGTCCATGATTGGTTCCTACACCAATCAGTCAGCCAATCGGTGCTCAGTCTGAAGACTTGGGCAGAGAGACAGCCCATGTTCCGTTGCTTAAGCGGCCACAGGCATGACACATATTGCTTAACACTGTACATACGGAGCATTTACACTATGGTGCGTTACACCAGTGCAGCAGAGGGTAAATGCCGAGCATATGTTGAGCAGATGTGTCCTGGTGTAGACAGAGACTGAGTGTGATGTCCATGTGCAGTATGATAAGTTGGACAAGAACACTGCTTACTGGAAAAAAGGGATAGTGATGGTTTGAACATGTTTACGTGTTCGTGGTCCTGTGGGATGGACAGGAGCAAATGATTATGGACAGGAGAGCATGGGAGGTGAGTTTGGCTGGGCAGAAAGGAAAGTTTTCTCATCCTGCTGTGATGGGGTGGGGGAGGCTGACCCAGCATGCAGGGATGAGTATCCACTCTGATAGGAATGTCTCTTTAGATTCATCACTGTCTGCATTAATTCTCATCTAAGGAACAGCGGGAAAATCTGTCTACTGTGGGAAAAGAGCGAATGAAGTTTAGATTGTAGTTAACTTCTAGGAAACATAAAAAAAAACTGTGTCTGTTCTGTAGCTGAAAAATGAGCAAAGAGTTAAGATGTAGTGAAATGGATAATGAAATATTAATCAAACATGGGTAAGCAAAATATGTGGCTGTTTTTTCTTTTGTTCTCTTTAGTATAAGATTATTCTCAGGAACAAACATGTATCTAACACAACCCTGTCTTGCATGAGCTCTTTGTGAGGTTTGTTGTGTGGCAAGATGTACAGCAGTGACTAGAGCTGAGGTTGCTTTACAAGCCTCAAGGTTAGTGGTTCAAATCCTGCTCATGCTGCACTACCCCTGAGCAATATGCTTGCGCTGCATTTTTTCAAGGGAATTTACAGAGACAAAGTGAAGCATGCGCCTCCACACAAAGTCGGAAGCTCAGTGTAATAAATAACAGCCTAGCATAGAGAAGGGTTTGCTTACAAATTTAAGGAAACTGAATAATGGCATTTACATTTTTTTGTTTAGCAGACACTTTTCTCTAAAGTGACACACAGCAGCGAGTAAAGAAAAGTGCATGACTGATGCAGACAGGCAATGGTCAGTGTGTCCAGTTCCACGATTTTTACCAGAACATAATTCCCAAGTAGCTGTGCACGCAGTTTATAGGAAATACAGAGGTACTTGTGAGAGATAAGGGAGTGCAAGGTGTCTGTCGGTATTTTGATGTATGAATGAGATGATGACCTATCATGTCAGAGACAAGGGACATGACAAAGGTGGCCTGGTGCGGGTAACATGCAAATCTGGCGAATACAAGAGTGGACACCGACCCCATGATGCTCCACACTTCACAAAGCGCACCGCAAATGCAACTGAAATAATTTGATTGACAGCTAGCAACAGGGCGGTCTCTACGCGGTCATGCATTCTGCCAAAGGACCAGGGCAAAAATCAGTTCAAAACTTCAATTAAAACCAGGCAGGCCAGCCTTAGAAATAACTGCCATATTAGCTGACCTGTTATACAGCAGATGACTGATATGGTGCAGCCGAAACAGTTTAGTAGCTGAGTGTGATGAGCTCTGCAGTGGGTGCAACCTTCAGCACCCTGAGTCATCGCAGATGACCGCACCACTTGGCAGGGGAGTCTATCCATACTTAGAACTTATATCTTACACATCTAAATGGGGCCTCAAATGAATTTTCACACCACCGTCGTGTCCCACGCCCAAGGGGTAGAGGTGGGAATTACCTGCAGACGCCGTAGTAACATTTGCATTAGAATAGTGGTGGAATGAGCTCAGCTGTTAAGGAGACTGCACGCTGCGGCAGCTCCGACATTAATTCATTCATTACATTTTCCCCCTTCCCGCTCTCCCTTATTACTGCGCAAGGTGTCAGATTTTTAGACAAAATGTATAACTGGTCAAGGGGAACCTGAGTAAACCAATAACATAGTTTTTAAACCAGCATCTTTTTTTTCTATTTAAGGAGCAAAGTTATCTAACACCCACATTCCACAGTTATGGATTTTGTTCAATGCAACACTTGTTCCCCAATAATTGGATTTAGTTAAGTTTTGTTTAGTTTAGTTTGCATAAACACTGAAATTGAACATGACCAATGTAACAACTTCCTGCAAAGTAAGTACTGTCGCCATTAATAGGAAAATATAGATTATTTGTTTAATAGTAGCCACTGAGTTTGATTCCACATGCAGGAGGGCGTAAGAAGTGTTGCCCGTCTTTCGCACGACGCGCTGAGTTGTGAAGCCTCAAAGCGACCCTCGTGTGCCGCATGTCAACGTGCCTGTAGTGGCTGCTGAGCGACAGGTAGCAGCATCGCGTTGTTTGCCAGGGGATTGATGCAAACCGCAATTTAATGGGTAAAAGAAAATTGCTGTTACCTGCTCACAAACTAAAACACTGGTACACAAGTCACACTGGTACAGGTCACAAAAACAAGCATGGATGGATGAGACAGGATGGACCTCTGCAGCAGGTCTCTCACTACGAACCACAGGGCCAGCAAAAAGGCACTTTTACATGCAGGCCTGACCGTTTAGACTAATAAGTGTAGAAGAGGATAGGAATCGGGATTGACAAGGGCCACATTTCTGTATTGGCCTTGGGCCTCCGTAACATCAAATCCACCCCTGACCCCTGTGTATGCTGGGACGGTATGGTGCATACGGTCTGAAAAAGGCAGGTTTGGGTGTTATCTTGCCTCCAGCAGGACTAATCCAGCACTGATCCATGAACCCTTCCCAGCTGTAGCCACCTGCTGCTGCTCCATGTTAATAAACAGTACATAAACTACAAAAACTCTCCTGTTGTCTTCTTTCTTTTCACAGGAGCCCATAGCCATGCTCACTACAGCAAAATGCACTACCTTTCCAGCAGCAGATCTGAACCTGAATTTGGAGCAAAAAGCAAAGCAAATAAACTGGGATAAAGCTCGTGGAGGACTGTGTAAACAAAATCTGTCTTAACAGAGAAGTGAAACAAACACAGCGAGAGCCCGGTGCAACTTGCAGAGTTAAACCTGCGTTCGATCACAGAGATTTTACTGGGTGGGTAGCATTACAGCAGAGGTTTATTCATTTTCTTTGATAATCTTGTTGCTGTTTTTAAATAAGCGCATAAAAGGTTTACAAAAGCACTGGTATACAGGGTTGGTTATACCCAAACAAGCATTTGAGAAAAGTCACACTAAAAAACCCCACACTACGAAGGTAAAAAACATTCCTATAGAGAAAAAGTTTAGCAGAAGTGCCTGAATGTATGCTCAGTTCTGGACTACACACCTACTGAGAAGCAATGACCTTTTATTCTAAGGTGGGCTCATGGTGGTCCAGAGCCGAACCTGGAAGCACAGAGCGCTAAGCTAGGCTTTGGATCGGACTCCCAGTTAATTGGAGGGTTGAGCCGTGCGGGGACATCGATTTAAAGTCACCAGTCCTGCATAAAACATGCCTTTGGACTGCAGGAAACCCACACAAACACCCAAACTTCACGCAGACTGCGAGGGAACTGAATGCCACCCAGTTGTGCAGTCCAGGTGGCCGGCAACAGCTGGACCCGCTGCACCACCATTCTGCTCCTCGTGACACACACAGCGGTAAAACCCACAAAACACACAGCGGCACCAGGGTGCGTCGGGTGACATATTTGCCTGTCGTTCTTCTCAGGCGGCATACACGTGAGATGAAGGAAAGTACAAAAAGCAACCGTTTACCATGCATTGCATTTCAGCAGCTTTCTGGCGGATATTTTAAGGCGCTGCAGCTTCTGCTGGGCATTATCGGTTTTCAGCAGGAACATTTATGCCTACAGGTAATAAACAGAAACATATTTCCTTCACTTCATTGCTTCTATTACACAGCGGAAGCGTCTGCATCAGAAGGGTTAAAGCCGTTTGATATTCTGGGTTCCAAGTAATTAGCTTTTCCACAGATTTCACTGCCCTTTCAAGTTCCAAAGCTTCCCGCAGCAGCGGCAGCACAAAACACCCAGTCAACAGACAGCGACGCCTGAGAGTAATGAAGGTCTGCCTTCGTCCAAGCAAGTTGCCTTATTAATACAAACGCCATTAACGTTGCAAATAAATGACGGCGAGCCGCCAGCACTTGGTGACAAGGACAAAGGGAACAGAAAGCAGGCCAAACACACAGAGGTGCACTGTAGTGTAAGACACTCGACAAGGGCAAGAGTTTACAATATTTAACCTTTTCTGGAAAATTTGTTACAGGTCAAATGCTTCATATGGACCTGTTAAATGTGTCCACCTCCAAACTGCGTTCTTGGGCTTTCTGGTAATTCTGAGAAGAAATGAATCCGCTGTTGAGTTTAAAAGTCCTTTACTATAAAGCCTGCTTCCCCGTCTTAGGAATCTCCCATCATGCAGTTCACTCACGGCTATAATACATATTTACATTTCCCTCAACTGTCTAATATTCTGGGTACTGGAGAAAGCTCACCTGGTGAACTTCATCTCCTCTTCTTTCTCTTAGGCTCCCCCTACACTGGCCTGCAAACATGTTTCTCGGTTGTTAATTGTTTCATATTTCTTTTGGCATTCGGGTTTGTATTTTCAGTTAAATGCCTGGAGGCTGTACAAAAGAATCGGTTGTTGAGTTCAGCTGAAGTACAGCAATAGGTTCTTGGCTGCCATGCAAATTTCTCCATTCTTCCCCTGGTTAACAGCCACTATCTATTACGTGTATCTCCGTTAAATTAACCCACTTCTTAACAGAAATGGAAAAGAATTTTCTCGCAGGGAAAATTAGGACACATTCCTCCGCTATTAAAAAGCACACATTTAACCATGGGAAAAGCATAAACCACAAGTTTCAAATAAACAGTTCAAATAAAATAAGAACAATAAATAGTTGTGCGGTTGTACATTTAAACATAGCGACTGTAATCAAAAGTACCAAGCCGAAAAATACAACAGAGATATGAAAATAATCCTGAGCTATCGATGCACCTTCAGTTACTCCATTCATGACTGTAGGCAACAGGGCCTTACCTTTGTATACGACCATATAAATGAATCCAGTTACAGTGTAAATAAGAACACAAAATGAGTAAATGTTTACAAATATTACACTAAATTGTATTGCATTGCTACTTATGACTGTGATGACTTTGGCTGTCTGGAGTAACTGTAACATGAATTTAGGAAGCCGTGTTATACGATCATGTGAAGGTTCATATCGAATAAGCAGTGACACGTGTTCCGCACGACTACCACCACCGTCATCATAATGAAAAATGAACAGAAAATAAAACTGGTGCATTTTAAATAAAGGGCTGAATTTTGATTATATTAACATTTGTTCACCGTACAGGGAAGAAAAAGGGAAGTAAGAGTAGACTGGAGTTTACATTCTCATATTTAGTTCTTCCTCAAATTCCAGCCGCTTGCAGTTTATACAGGTGGCAAATTTGGACTCTGTCAACTCAGTGTAAGTATTTTGTTCATAGGCAGTACAGTAGGAGGTGGGAATGCTCCGAAAATGGCGGCTCTGACTACTACACCGCCTGTGGACTAAGTTATTTATCATATCGTAGCAGAGATGCGGGGCTGTTTACTATCCGTGGACTTGAGCTGAAAGATTAAGCGCTATGGATGGAAAAAACTCTGGAATGGAGAAACATTAGAGACAATTTTTGCTGGTGACCTTGGATAAAAATGAATGAATTTACATTAAACATATTTCCATGTAACTTTATTTTACCTGTTAAATAACTGAATGCAAAGCTTACTGAAAAGCCAGTTGAAAAAATGTGCGGCAACCCCAAATGTCTGTTTACTAAGCTTCCTTATTCACTGCTGCGGTTGCTGAAGGTAGAGCTGCAGGCATGTATACAGGTGTAGAGATATACAGGCTGGCAGGTATGCAGGTAGGCAACAATTTCTCATGCTGACACCTGAGAAGACATTGAAGCACTGCAGAGGGACAAAACTGACAACACAAACTGGAGTTGTGGCTTCTTCCACAACTTATTGTTATATTACAGTGTGGAGCTTTACTTTATTTGAAAAGCAAAGTACTTGTGAATGAAATTTGCGAAATCAAGAAATTTCAGGCCTCTTTAAGATGGCATATTTGCTCCATAGCCTTAGTGAAAGAACCCTCTGGTGCAGACACTTTGACTGTACCAGAAAGTCAACCACACTTTCATTTACATTGTGAATTATGAAAGTCCCCATAATCCTTCAGATTTAATAAGTTATTAGTCATTTTGTCAGTTTGAACAACTTGGATTTGGCAAAAATAAGCACAGAAAAACTAGAAATTACACACTGTTAAAAAATAACCAGTACAGAGCTTAAAATAACATAATATAATATGATACAGTACAGACCCAAAGGCAACAAATAGAAAAGCCCCATTTATGCATTCAGAACCGTGCCTGCCAAACTATGCCAAGTGTGATAAATTTCTTGAAAACCAACATATTTGCAGAAATTTCCAATGTGAGTGCCAGTTTAAAACTCGTAAGAGAACAGTGTGAGAGATCCACGGTAGATATGAGGAATGCCTCTCAGGAAAGCATGTGAGCAAACGAAAGACGTTGTCTGCGTTTGGACTACCTGAGTAAATATAATATCTGCACAAACCTCTGCATTTATTCTTCCCGTGTTAGCGCTGCATTTGAGCTCACTGTAAAGGCTGCTTCAGTGCGCTATTTGCGTGTTTACTGGCAGCATCTCAAGGGCTCAGGAGGCTCAGAGAAACATCAGGTGCGTTGGCTGCTTCCGTACTTAGAATGACATTACTGCGAAAAATGGTACATTTCAACAAACCTTCCCGCCACAGTTTATGGACAACTGGGGGTTTAAAATGTGTCTGTAACTTGAATTGTTCATAACTCAGAAATCACTTTTACAAGTTAAGCACTTATTTTGAAATAGCAAGTGACGCAGTAAAGCTCTTACATGGCTGTTAGAGAACTATAATGGGACATAGCATGATAGAATGTATTATATTATATTATATTATATTATATTATATTATATTATATGTTGATGCACAGTGATGGATGGATGAACCGAGTGCTTTAGTGTTTCCGATGGTCACGTGAGGTGGAACGTGGCCTGGAAAAGCGCAGCAGTGTTTCCCCCAGCGCATCCCGACAGAGTCTTCAGACTAACACATCCATCAACCCGGTGAGCCATGCCAGCTGGACGTGCTGTGCATGTGCTTCAGTAGACATGACAGCTGCATGGTGCCCATCGCCTGCCCTCGCTGGCGTTTTCCGTTCAGAGACATGAGCACTCGATTCCCACTTATGACCAAGTAGCACATTCACGGCAGCAGAAGGTGTCGATCAACATACTGTATGACGGATGGACTCCGCCGTTCGAACAGCGCTGTCTGCTGTCTACTGTAGACAAAACCGTTTTCACGGCATTGGTCTGTAACAACACAATTTGAACTTCTTCAGCTATTGCGCAGTATTTCCCAAGTGACTGTGAGCAGTCCTGCCGGCGTAAACGCCCAAATCTGAATTTAGCAGTGTTCCCGTCTTGGGTACATTTCCATGCTGATGTCTAGAAACAGATGTCAGCCCGAATTGACTTCATTGTTAGGTGGAAAGACACTGGCTGTCCCCAGGAGCCCGCCCATCCCGTACACTTGACCTTGTCTGTTTCAATCACCCAGGGCCTGCAGCATGGTGGTAATGACAGGCCAGTGGCTGTTTGGTGTCATCAACCTAATGAGTACCGACACAGGGGAAGGCCGCAGCTCGCCAGCTCTGCAACATTCAGACCCCATCCGCTCTCCCAGTACACCAGGCGAACCATCTATGTTCCACCATCTCTGGCTGCTTGACAGTCCAACCCACAGGGGGTCCAAAATTGAAAGCACAACGGTTTTCAGTTTTAACTTCAATGTGGTGAAATGAGCTTCCTCTGTTCCTCAGAGCTGCTGAACCCAATTCAATTTTCAAGAAGCGTCTCAAAATGCGTACCTCTGTCACACCGGCTTCCCTTGCAACCCCTTCTCTGCTAGATAAACTAACATTATTTGCTGCACACAATTCCAAATTTCTTTTCGCTGCTGTGGGTGATTGTTTCACTGGATATTTACTATATTTTATTGTATTTTATTAGGTATTTATTTTTCTGCCAACATCAAAAGCCAGTTATTGCACAGTATCGATTGTAATGTACGAAACATTGAGTAAATAGCCACTTTGAAAGGGACTCTTTTTCTGAACAGTTCAGCAATGAGGCCACTCCTGAAAGGATAAGACAATATTCTTACACAAAATGTTAACGGTAAGAAGCATTGTGTTTGTGAATTGGCACTTAAGGGTTGTTCTAGTTGTCCTTCGGCCAATCGAGCACAAAAGCTCCTACAGCTGAGATGGAGGATGAATTCACAGGTTTGGAATCAATGTGGGGAAGAAAGGGTGTCAGATAATATTGCAGTACTGAGTACTGTACATAAAATCACTCTTCAGGCCCAGGCCGAAGTGCGTGTGAATGAACTTCAACAACCTTTTGCTTCCCAATAAGCACTCAGATTGCACTGCTTAAAGAATGCGCGCTAGGGCTCCAGCACATTTTTTGAGTAAGAATGTATCCCCTTTTCATAAACTCTTGTGTGTGTATGTTTTATATATACAGTCAACTCCAGAATTACTGGCACCCATCATGAAAATGAGCAAAAATTAATATATAAAAAAAGCACACATGCTATGAGTGATCTTTTGGGCTTAAAAAATGGGCAAGCCTCATGCTTTTATTGTCAAACAGATTTTTGAAACTAAGTTTTCCTTTAGTAACACAAATTTTCACAAAAATGCCATAATCTAATGTACATAAAAAATGCCAAATATTAGCACCCCAAATTTCAGTATTTGGTGGAGCTTCCCCTGGTGGGCATGATAGCACTCAGCCTCTCTTTCTGTAGTGTTTAACAAGGTTGGAGAACACTTGCGGAGGGATATTGGACCACTCTTCCATGGAGAACATTTCCAGCTCATTGAGATTCTTGGGTTTCTCTTGTGAACTCCCCTCTTCAATTGAGATCAGAAATTTTCTGAACTGGGTTCAAGTCTGGAGACTGAGAGAGCCATTGCAAAACCTTAATTTTGGGTTCGATTTCTTTGTCTTTTTGATGTGTGCTTCAGGTCATTGTCATTCCATTGTCTTGGAAGACCTAATCATGGCCTAGTTTCAGTCTTCTAGCAGAGCGAACCAGATTTTTGGCTAAATGATCTGGCATTGAATGAAATTCATTATGCGACTGATATTAACAAGAGCCCCTGGACCACTGGCAGCAAAACAGCCCCAAAGCATCAAAGTGCCACCACCATATTTTACCGTGGGTTTGGGGTGCCGTTCTTTGTATGAAGTTCCCTTTTCTTCCCAAACACGACAATGGTATGTGTGGCCAAAAAGCTCAGCTTTTGTCTCATCTGACCACAAATCATGATTCCAGCTGTAACTCCCATGTTGCTTGGCAAAGTTCAGATGAATTTGTGTCTTGGTCTCAGGAAGGGCTTCTTTCATGGAACCCATCCAAAAAGTTTCTGGTCATGAAGGTGGCATCTCACTGTTGATTTTGAAATGGTGAAACCCCAAGATTCAACTAAACTTTGCGATTGTGAAACTGATCTTTGGGCTAATACTTTTGCCACATGTGTTTTTAACAGGATAAATTATTCAGAAGACAAAACAACACTTTTGCAGGAATTATTTTTATTTTTATTTAAATTATATGTTTTATCTATATTACACTGAAGTTTTTACTCACTTTCTTGTGGGGTGCCAATATTTCTGGAGTTGACTGTATATATATACATATTCATATGTATATTTTATATATACACATACAAAATATTCAGAATATTACAATAAATACTGTATATATATATATAAACAGATCCTGAACAAAAAAAGTGGTTCTGGCCTTCTTGCCTGGCCTCACTGTTTCAGGCATGTAACTGGTGTGGCTGAACTAATTGAACTTCTGAAGTTTCATGTGGTCAGATGGAGACAAAAAGATTTATAGAAGAATGCAATAATTTCAAAATGCATTTCATTAATGTAGCCCCAGCCTACTAGTTTCTTTGAAGGGTTTTGAGGTTCTTGATGCAGAGCTAAACATTTAGTATAGTGAGAAAAGAGTCTTTCTTTGTGGTAAAAATAATATGCTGACATACATAAATGTTTGTTTTACGCAGACATGCATTGCTTTTATGGACAAGTACTATGGACACTTCAGCAGAAACATTTCTGGGTCAAGTAAGGGTCTTGCAATGGGACACAGATACCTTTGAATTGTAGCAGAGCCTCATCTCTCTATCAGGGTCAACATGATTTGTCTGTACCTAATCCAGGGGAACCGGGGAAGCTGGGCTATTTGGATTCAGCACACTGCACTTTCTTTGGGTTACAAAGCTTGCCTTCTGGTTTTCCAGAATCTTCTATGAAACTGTAATTTTCAGCCTGTGCTACAAAGTTTAGCAACTGCTTTTCTTGTGCTGTATGTGGTTCTTGACAAACAGATGGAGTGTGTGTGTGTGTGTGTGTTTCAGTGCAAAAAGAATATAATCCTTAATGAGTATTGAATAGGTTCACTGTCTTTGCATTGCAGTAATGACCAGATCTAACATCATATTTTTTGAAGATTATATATGCATATACAGTCAGGTCCATAAGTATTTGGATGCATATGAATGGCTGTAATTCCTAAATGGTTATTTTGATATTTTTGCTTAAATTAAAGCTGAAACTCCACACTTCAATTGCATCTTGATTGCTTTGTTTCAAATCCATTGTGGTGGTGGACAGAAACAAAATACCAAAAATGGTCTCATTGTCTTATGGACCTGACTGTATAATAAAATAATATTAATATATATTATGTAATGTGCAAAAATCTTCAGAGGTTTAACAAAACTGTTTGTCTTGGATGGTTATTTTATGTCTCCTTCATTCATGTGTCAGTATTTTAGATTTTATTTTGCAAAAAGTGAAATATTACAGTGAATTTTTGGTGTAATTACAGAAAGTAAGCAGCATAACAACAGACCACTTTCCAGATAAAAACTTTTGTCTATGTGGGCAAAAACAATGCCTACAGGCCCGATTAAACAAATATAACAAACGGTTGCTAATGGTGAATCACCTGATGTGTAGACAGAACCAAAGTGATTGACTGAAACAAGCAGAGGGGATGAAACTGGGTGAGGGGCAACCATGCTA
This sequence comes from Heterotis niloticus, assembly GCA_018136845.1. Lineage (NCBI taxonomy): Eukaryota > Metazoa > Chordata > Actinopteri > Osteoglossiformes > Osteoglossidae > Heterotis > Heterotis niloticus. The sequence goes on along the minus strand of CM030904.1, from coordinate 21,791,430 downwards.
AACTGGTGAGGTTGTGTGTATGTGGCAGCTTAACCTTTGGACGTCAAGGCAAGGGTGAGCAGAGCAAGAAGACGCAAGGTGGTCATGCAGCAACGTGTCTCCCACGCAGAAATTTTGTGGCAGACGGGTGCTTCCAGATGTGCTGACAAAGCTCTTCTACAGAAGCACAAACAAACAGGCTAAACTGAGGACCAGAAACGCAATCTGAGCACAGCAGATGAGATGCATCAGGCTTCCTTCCTTTTGAAACTGGAAGATGTCAAGCGTTGCTATCAGCTCAGGACTGGCAGAAACCACAGGGACTCTGGTACACCCATCTACAGGCTGGAGAAGTCATGTCAGAAGCGATCTTCATTGAAGACCAAAAGCCCATTCCTCTGATGTGGAGACAAAACCAAGCCTCTCACTTATGCACAAAAGCACAAGGACTGGGGTACAGGAAAAATGACAGCAGGTGCTCCGGATTGAAGATCTAAAATCTTAAATTTGGTGTTCCAACAGAAGCCAGTTTGTCTGCCAAAAGGCTGCAGAGCTACATGGATGAGTGTCTGTAAGCAACAATGAAGCACGGTGGAGGTTCAATGCATGTACGGACCTGCATTTCTGCAAATGAAGTTGGTGCTTTGGTCAAAATTAATGGTCCTCTCACTGCTGAGATGCGCAGGCAGATTCTTATCCATCACGCAGAACCATCACAGAGGCATCTGCTTGGTCTCAAATTCATTCTTCAGCATCACAATGACCCCAAACATACGGGCAAAGTGATAAAGAACTGTGGAGAGGAAATAAAAGCTGGAGACATTGAAACATGAAACTCCTTACAGTGCACACAGCCTTCCACCCAACATCCAAAACACAGAGACTGTACACCAGCTTGGTGGAAGGGGGCCTGGAAAGAGTCATGACAACTCTCTTAAATGAGATACGACACATACATGAGTACATCCAAGTAATGTACCCTAACTATAAGCTCTTAGGGGAATGTCTGAAGTCGACAGGGGATGTGGATAAAAGACAAGCAAAGGAAGTCCCATGGCAGGATGAGCTCCTCCACATACCTCCAACAGATAGCAGAGGCAGAGCTGAGCCAAGCAAGTGTTTTATTACAGTGACCGCAATAAGCGTGCATTCACAGCAACTGCCAGCTTGTAAGCAACATCCCAGAAAAACACAAGTACGCATGCACACACACAACCCTCTGTGTATAAAGACAGATCATCTCATCTCTGCCTGCGTGAAAGCTGTGGAGTGAACAAGTTTGCTGCACTTAAAAGAAAAAATACTTTAAGTGTCTGGGTGAAAGGACCCCTCCTCTTCTCAGTACTGCAGCAGATATAAACTTTTATCGTCATTTACAGTGAACTGCATCGCTTATTTATTTAAAATGGTCTGCTTTCTGTTTCACAGCATTTTAGAGATATTTGGGGGAATTGTTTGAGGTTTTTTGGGGGGGTATTGAGACAGATCATAACTTTTCTTGACAGGGGAAGAACAGGAGTGGTTTGCCTGCATTTTCTTCTATGCAACTTTCAGCAGTACAAACAGGAAAAACATGCACCTTGAGCTGACTGTGAATTCCAGAACATGCAAGCAGCCCAGCCTGAGTATAACCCACTTTGCCACGAGGGCCCCAATAATTTGTTTAGCCAACACTTTTCTCCAAAGCTGCTGACAGTGTTAAGTTACCCATTTATACATCTACCGTAGATAATATTTTTGACTACCAGTTCAGGGAAAATACCTTGATCAAGGGTAAAGAACATGTGTCCTATGGCTTCCTATAGAAATAAAATGTAAACATTTACCTAATAACAATAATATTTAAATTATATGGTGCCCGCACCCATGGGAGGAGAGCAAGTGCCATGACCACACCTGAAACCAGGTAATTAATGAGCATCTATCTGTTTAATGCATCTCCTCAGTGGACCATGACAGACAACTGGAGCAAGAGCTTGGCTCTACAAGCAATTCTGAAGACTAGAAGACAAGGACAACAACAAAGCTCTCATAAAAATGTATCCCTGCGCTCTACCTGGAGGCCCATAAGATCAGGTGTTTGCCTTATACGGCATGAAAAAAGCTTTTGACATATACACCTTTATACTATTGCAGGTAAAGTCTTGACATAGTGCTACCATGATTTGCAGAGTAAAAGACATTTAAGATGCAGTGATCTTCCGAACTTTATATTACAATCTCCCCATCTCTACAGTAGACAAGCAGATATTGTGAGTGAATGAATTAATGAATGAATGAATGAATGAATGAATGAATGAACGAACTAATAAATATATAACATTAAAAGAGAAGCTATAAATAATAATTTTGCCCCAAATATTACCTTGGTATTGGTATTACTATTGCCATGTATAAAATACCTTTGAGTTTGCTATTTTTATTTATTTCAACTGACATTTTTCATTTGCAAGTTTATTTTTCCCCCATTTACTACACTATGTGTATCAATTAAAGCCATCTTCTGTACCTGAGAAGCAGAGATCAAAACTTTTCTCTTTGGAACAAGAAATCCATGGCCAGAAGGGGTGGGTGGGTGGGCTGCTGGCCTTGGACGCCAAGAAAAGTTTTCTTTGTTCCAATTTATAATAATTTTTTTCTGTCCTCTGTTGTTTTGTGGATTTTTTCCCCTCCATGCCATACGAGTATTGTTATTCATGAGGCTGCACCTTTTCACAGTTAAGAACTCCCCGGTATCCTGTAAGGAAGAACAATATGCAAAGATAAAAAAGCTGAAGTGAGTTGAATCCAACTGGTTAAATCAAAGCACTGGCTTCCAGTCGCTGTGCAAGCGGTGCTCCTGCCAGTGTTCCTCGCTTGGCCTAGCAGCACGACTCCTCCAACCCTGCCGACAGCATCCACCTGACACTTTAGTCTCCATAAAACCCATCCCAGCATGTTCCCCGGCACTTACTACACCCCAGCACTCAAACAAGGCACCACACGATAGCACCAAGGGATGTGACACACCAATATTGGTCATTGGTGTGCCAGTGTTGGAGAGTACAAATGAGAGAAGGACTGATACAAGGTTGTGGGTTCTGTGTCAATGCTTGAGAAGAAAGGTCTGGCAAGAGTTCATTACACCCATCGTCCTCCCAAGTCCTTTTCCCAAATCTCCACCTGCCCTGTATCTTGTTTCCAGCCTTCTTCATGTTCGTCACCAGCATTCCCGGTTTCCCTACGTCAGCACGGTGCCTCACCAGTCCGTCACCAATCTCCTACTTTGGCCCTAAAAGCACCTTCTGCAGCTGCTACGCTTGAATCGACCTCGGGCCTCGGCCCCGTGTGTTCACCACATCACGTACGATTTAAATAGTCTGTAAATGCGACAGAGAAGGAAATTTGAATATTTAAATAAAACTGCTTCATTTGCTCTAATTTGTTTTATTTTCCAGACAATAAACCTTTCACTATAATGAAAGGCTTCAACTGGCAAAAAGATCAGCTGTATCCAAAATGATGGTGTTGAAAGTTAGCATTCCTCTAATTATATGAGCCAAATTTCTTCCCGCTTGCATGTACGGTAATTTAAATCTTGTACAAAAGCTCAGTTATCAAAAATTCAGCCTGCGCTTAATAGATGCCCTGCATTTATATTCATTTTCATCATGTATTTCTTTCATTCAGAACACATACAGTAAGGGGTTATAGAATTATTTACACTTGCTCCTTGAATCATAAACATTCCAATCACAAATTTTCAAAGATGCTGAGATTTTTCCTATTTATTTTAACTGCATTTTCTTCACTTATCAGCTTTCAAGATGTTCTGTGCTGCAGCATGAAAGTAACCAGCATTTCTGCTCCCAGATATGAGTCTGCAGTAAAAGGCAGCAAAGGTACAGGAATATGGGACCACCTTCATGGCGTTCACAGCTTGGATGTATTGTTTGTATCGGTGATCAATAACAAGATGACAAACGCTATACATGTTCATGAACTGGTTAACAACCTGGTTCAGTGGACAATAATGTCTAAAGCTAACAAAAATAGTGAAATAATTCTTCCTGAGATTTCTTTTTGGACTATTATGACCTTATCTGAGGATTTTACAGAAGTTGCAGTATTCTGTGTTATTAATTTTCAATTTGTGGTAAAAGCGACTATTGATTTACAAATAAAGAGAGTTACAAACAGACTTCTAATCCCTATTTCATTTATAAATTGAGAAATCGGTGCATTATGGTTATTTTTTTTTGCTTAAAATACCTGTGTCAGAACCAAGTGTGTAGATCTAGGCAAGAAGTACAGTAAGTAATGGGATGAGCTAGGTTCTGACTTCTGAAAACCATTACTTTGGCCTGCTTTTGCATTCCTGTCCTTAAGATTTTCTCATCTCTCTCTCTCTCTCTCTCTCTCACACACACACACACACACACACACACACACACACACACACACACACACACACACACACACAGTGTCCAAGGTGATGTTATGTTAATTCAATCTTTCCCAAGTTACTCTCTATCTCAGGTGACTACGGAAATGTACACTGCTTCTCATTTTTTTTTTTTACTGGCTATGCCTCACACCTTTACAATGGCTTTCTAGTCCTGACAGAATTACAGATCTGTTCAGAAAACTTCACAACCCCAGATGAACCCGTCTTTTTCGTCCTTTTCTGCCTTTTCAATTTCACGTAGTTCAAGAAACTCTGGCCTACTACTTCCTCATCATTGTGGCATATCGTCCTCTAGGCCCATCTGGGAACTTTCTAGTCCAGTTTGATTTCTTTCTTTCCTCAGTGCACTATTCTCACACTATTACACTCCTTGGGGACTTTAATACTCACCAAACTGTTCTGGCTTCTTTGCCCTTCTTTCCTTATTCTCTCTTTTCATTTATCTACCTCCCCTATAGCTCACTGAGCAGGACACCAACTGAATTGCCTCCTTAGATGTGATTGAGTCTCTGCTTATCTTCTTGACTCATTTCTGATTATATTTTCATTTCCTTCTCCATCCATTTCTACCCCCCCTTCTCAACCTTCTAAAGTTACCTTTTATAACACCACCTCATTCTGCTCATTGGTTATTGCTGTTGTTCCATCTCCTCTTACCTTCCTGAGCGCTTTGCCCTGGTCTGTGTAGATTCTAAACCCAATGTCCTTCCCTAACTGCTTTCTTGACTCTTGCTGTCCTCTGGTCCCTTGCCCAACTCCCATTTGTGGTCCACAGGCGTGGTTGCGTGCCACAGTACACTTCCTTAGAGAAGCATATGCTGTGGCAGAAGAACAAAGAACCTAATATACTTGAGACCTGCTGCATCTTCCTCAGACCTTCCTTTATGGCTCTGTAGTGTGCTAAGAAATCATTGCTTCCTTTAGCAGTGCCTTTAAACAACCCTTGATTCTGGTCAAGATTTAATTCCTTTGTCAACCTTGTAGTTTCTATCTGCAAATTTATACCATTTATCAGTAAGTTGCTTCACCTTCCTGCTGGTAATTCACTCACCACCTTTTTTTCTGCATGTGGCTCCCAAGTGTTACACTTGTTAAATAGGCAGCCTTAAATGCAACTTTCTACCTGTGCACTAAATCCCACCTGTGTTCTGGACACCATCCCATCTGCTTCCATCAATTTCACCCAGTATTGTGTCTTACATCCCTTCCCTGTTCACCTGTCCTCTGAGAGCTATCATCTTCCAGGCAGTTTTTGAGAAAGTGCACATGCTCCCTCTAGAAACCATCCCATGACCCTGAAGACACCGAGCTAGGTAGTTCATCACCAGCTCTACCATTCCTCTGTGAGAATAACCTTCAGGACCCCAACTTATCTGGCTTTCACAGAGGACATTCACAGAGACCACTCTTCAAAAACTGCTGTTTCACCATTTATACTTGCTGTATCACCCGTTTATTCTCATTCTTCTTCACCTACTGTCAACATCTCACACAGTGCTGAGCCCTTCTCTCAACACTTCTTTCTTGGATCTTTCACACCACTTTGAACTGGTTGAATCCACAGCCTTCTGTCAGGTCCTTCACTGCCTCATGGAATAAGTTGATTAACTGCTCTCCTTGTGTCTGCTGCACAGATGTTCATCTAGGATCAATGCTAGGACTTCTTCTATGACTAGTGTGCTGCAAAAAAACGAGTCACTTGGTTCACTGGCAGTAAAATGCGCTGAAAACAGAATGTGCTTGGGGATGGACTCATTCAGCTGGCCACCACAGGGTTTACCACTCATGTCTGGTATGTGGTCATTGTCAAGTCAGGTCTTGTCTTGTCTAGCTTGTGGTTATGGTCATGGCAGTTCATGTCTGGTACATGGTCATGACTGATCATGTTTGATATGTGACTGACAAGATGAGGAACACCACGCATGTTTATGGTCAAACAGGAATTGGGGAGACAACATTTTCAGACAAATGCTGTAAGTCTGACAGCATTTTTAAATTCAACTTTAAAATTTTCTCACATTCTTAGAGGGGAAAAAACCTGCAGTGAATATGTGAAAGGGTGTCTGTATTATCATTCTTTGTTGGCATGCCACAAACTCACTTGTGCAAACAAACTTGGATGCTGAAAGTGGTCCTGATTTAATTAATTCTTGTCCTTCGTCAGGCCCTTAGACAGCCTACAATGACTGAGATTTATCGATTTTTCTGCTTGTCTGCCTAGCTCTCACGCCTTTCCTCACATGACCTCACCTACCCACTCTCCCCATGCTTCTCATCATAGACCTCTTACTGTCCCTGCCTGTCTTCTCCAGCACCCTAACCTGCACCTTCTAGCTTTTCTCCGGCGCTCAGTCTATCATCAGAAAGGAATTCCTTCTGGCTAGCGTCCTGTATCTGTGGCTGAGAGTTTCATCATTTAGCATTTTTTTCCATAAAGGTTTTTAACAATGTTTTGAACCGTGACACTGCAGCTGGAAGATGGGGGTTACATTAGCGGTGGATCCTTGAAGAGCGTTAAAGGTTCGAGCCCAAAGCTGTTTATGAACTACACGCATGCTGCTGGCATTATGCACATCAAAATGCTGGTCACTCCCTGTCTTAGTGCTCTGCTTCTGCCTCATGGACATTCTGGGAAGGAGAATTCATAACCTTAAGATCATCAGCAGTTAATGGCCGCAATCTATAAACAGTTTGATTATGAGCCACACCAAGAAGGGGGACCCCCCATCAGTGCCAAACACAAAAAAGTGATTTAGAGTGCAGACATTTTGCTAAATGTAATGAAATGTGCCACAGATGGTCAATAATGCCATGAGACCCTCCTTAGCTCTTTAATGCTGTGTCATTACCCTGCTGATTTGCACATAAATGACAGAAATCTACAACGATGCTCTGATTATAAGCCAGCCGTACAGCTGCCATTACAGCAGCCAGCAAACCCTCTGCTCTGCATCCCCATGCAGCTCTGTGGGCCGAAAGAGATGCAACTCATCAGCAGTTCTCTTATAATACAACACCTCTACCGGGCCACACACAGCTCTTTGACCCTTGGAACTGTCCCATACGGCTAATAAGAACTTGACAGCCCGCCAATGTTTTGAACAATTTGGAAAGAATTTGGACATCAAGTTTGGAAACATAAACGCCATGCACCATTCTACACTCATAATACAGGCTTGGGCGTGTCGGCTTTGGCTAACAGTCAGTTGGCCATGTTAGTATTGCTATGTAAATGCCGTAGGGGTGGCATGGACCACGGACGTAAAGGTGCTTGTTTCAAACCCCACTTTCTCACAAAGTACTTGTAAGCAAGATACGCATACTACTTTTTCACAAGGGAGGGGCAGCACTACCACCCCTGCCATCCCCAGTTAGGTACAGAACTACAAAGTGTGTAACCCAGGATGGGATCATACAATCGCACGCACTTTTACAACAACCCCCCCCCTCCACAGAGCTACATAATCTCATAAATTAAGCAGCACACCCCAAGCGCCACTGTACCAACCCACATGTCTCTGCCACCCCATGCGCTGTTTTTTGGCTCACCTTACGCTTGACCCCTACTGGTTGAGAAAATAACAGACTGAACTGTTCGTTGTGATGCTGAATTATAACTATGATTTATTCTAAAAAGGGAAAAATGCCGCATAAAACTTTGTGTGGGTTGCATGGTGCACAGTATTGTAATTTGAACCATGTAACAGAAATTGATGTCAGTGGATGCTGATAGTGTCCCTGTCTCTGTGGTCCAAGGGGCTGCTCTGTACCCATTGTACATTGACAGGGTTGAGTGATCAAAGCCACTTAATGCGTCCCTTGGGTCCCTGGGCCCAATAATTAAACGGGACAATAACATGGACAGTTCCATGCATGACTGAAATACACTTGTGTGTTCCAGCAGTTCACTGGCATTGTTCATCACACCAGGGAAGGTCTTGGAACAGAGATGGTTTGTACGCTGAGGCCAGAGGAAAGCCCAAAGCTCCTTTAACTCTTACAGACTCCAATTACATTATCACGCTCAAAGATACGTGGGCTGGAAACACTGTTTTGCCTTCATTATCACAGGGGAGGAAGAAACACATGAGGTTACCTCCATAGATCTCCTATCTTGGGTTCTGGTGCAAGGCTGTCAGTGAGGTGGAAGACAGAACAATTTTGGGGATGGAATGAGATCACTAACAAGAAGTGCTCTGGTTAGATGAACTAGTCCGAAGGTCAGGTACAGCCTGGGAGAGGTCTGTACAGTCAAAGGTAATCAGTTTTTCGAAAGCCTTCCGTGAGGTGAAGTCTCATAAATCAAAGATGTAATTAGTTTCAACGGCAATAATTTGTAAACATTTCTGAGCTCAAAATTGACACTCATGCTACAATATCACCAAATTCAGTTTAAATGGGCAGGTATTTCAGTAGGTAATAAAAGTTATATACAATCATGTGAAAAAGTAAGTACACCCTTGGCTCTGACAGCTGGTGTTGCTTCCTTTGGCAGAAACAACCTCACGCAGGCGTTCCTATAACCGTGTTGCAGTCTCTGACATTGACTGGGACAATGTTTTTCCCACTCCTCCATGCAGAATTCTCTTAGCTGTGTGATGTTTGGGGAGGGTTGTGTGAACAGCCCGTTTCAAATCCCCCCACGGCATCTCAATGAGATTCAGATCCAGGTTTTGACTTTCAGAACTCCATTCCAGAACTCTCCATTTCCTTCTCTTCAGCCGTTGCTTGTTGGATTTGCTGGTGTGTTTAGGGTCATTGTCATGTTGCAAGGTCCACTTTGGGTTGTGCTTCAATCATCTGATAGATGGTCTCACATTATCCTCAAGCACCCTCTGGTACAATGAAGAATGCACAGTGGATTCTATGATGCTGAGCTGCCCAGGCCCTCAGGCAACAAAGCAGCCCCAAACCATAACAATTCCACCACTGTGCTTTACAGTTGATATCAGTTTCAGATGCAATCTTCAGCTTTTGCCAAACATGCCTTCCAGTACTGTGGGCAAATAACTTCATCTTTTTGTCTTTTTATCATCTGTGCAAAGCACATTGTTCCAGAAGTCTTAGCCTTTGCCTAGGTGTTCATGGGCAAACTTTAGTCTTGACCTGATGTTCTTTCTGGACAGCAAAGGTTTCCTCCTGCCACCCCTCCTATGTACATCTAATTTGTGCAGCCTCTTTCTAATGGCAACCTCATGCACTTTGACATCAGCAGTGGCAACAGCTACCTGGAGGTCCCATGAAGAAATTCTGGGGTTCTTGGAAATCTCTTTCAGCATCTTGCATTCTGCTTTCGGGCTGAACTTGCTAGAGTGGCCTGGCTTGGACAAGTTGGCAGTTGTTTGAAAATCTTCTTCTGTTGCAGATGATCTTCTGGACAGTGGAATGGTTGATTAACAGTTGTTTGGAGATCTTTTTAAATCCCTTCCCAGACTCATAGGCATCTGTAAGCTTCTTTCTGAAGGCCTCAGTGAGTTCTTTTGGTCTAGGCATGGCGATAACACACACTTCCACAACAAAGAGCAAACCAAACTCAATGTCTGTGGTTTTAAAAAGACAGCTTCCTCCAATATGCTCTCTAGTGATCTTCTAATCATTTGTACATGATTCTCATTTTAGGTATTTGAAGTAGTGATAAATGGGGGTACCTACTTTTCCCACATGTGAAATTAACGTTTATATCGATCAGCCACAACATCAAAACCACCTGCCTAATATTATGTAGGTTTCTCTCGTGCCGCCAAAACAGCTCTGACCCATTGAGGTATGGACTCCACAAGACCTCTGAAGGTGTCCTTCTGGTTTCCAGCACCAACAAGTTAGCAACAGATCCTTTAAGTCCTGGAAGTTGCGAGGTGGGGCCTCCATGGATTTCGCTTGTTTGTCAAGCACATCCTGCAGATGCTCAATTGGATTGATACCTGGGGAATTTGGAGGCAAAGAAAACCATTCCTGAACAATTTTTGCAATGTGGCAGGGCCACTGCTGTCAGGGAATACCGTTGCCACGAAAGGGTGTACGTGGTCTGCAGCAACGTTTAGGTATGTGGTAAGTGTCAAAGTAACATCCACGTGAATGCCAGGACCCAAGGTTTCCCAGCAGAACATTGCCCAGAGCATCACACTGCCTTCTTCCCATAGTGCATTCTGCTGCCATCTCTTCACTAGGTAAACAATGCACATGGACCCGGCCGTCCACATGACCTAAAACTTACATATACATACAATGGTGACCTTAAATGCCTTTCCTTTGAGATTTAATGCTGACCCATTCTCTTCCAGGCTGGCCACTCGTCTTCTGAAAGCAGAGATGGAAGCAAGCATTTCTTTACAGCAAGAATGATGCATTCTGGGGGGGACCGCCTTGTGAATGAGAAGCAGACCCAAGTTGTTCTTCTTTGTGGGTTCTTGCTGATTAGTGCTGCGAGGAAGAAGGTATTCCTATACTCCTGTTTGTCATGGAGGTGGGGTGCTCGCTTGCTCAACGCAGGAGAAGCCGCATTTTATCCATTGGTTGCTAACGTTACAGACAACCTTCACTGCCAGTATCAGAGGATCCAACCATATGACCCTGGCTCATGAGCTCTGTGATGAACTTTGTCCACCAGCACTCGTAGCTTTGGGCTCGCTTTTTTGGAACTGAAGTGCAGCAGAAAACACTGCATGGATTGATATGGGGGAACATGGCCTCCAGAACAGTGCACGCAGATATGGGTGATACATAACAATTTTACAAACAAACAGACTTGCTGAGAATGGTGTGATATACATACTAATGTGGGAAACATTCACGCTTACTCAGATATGGGTGATACATTCTAATGCTACACTCAGAAAGGCTCTCCAAGTATGAGCGATACATACTAATGTGGTACATAAAGAGATCCACTTAAACAGCAGTGATATCTAGCAGAGTAAATGATGTAATTAAAAAGAATTACGCTTCCATGCATCAGTTTTAATGTGAAATTTCAGTCTTGCCACAGATAATGAGTGCTCGCACTACAAGAACTCGCACTTATGAGCGCATATAATTTGTATCCTAAAATTCACACAAAAACAAGCTGTCAACTCACAAAAAAACACTAAAAGAGAAATTTAAAATTGAAATATGAGCCTTGATGATTATTTATGCTATGTATGTAAAATATTGTCAGTGCAGTAATAATATAAGAAATAGATAATTTTGTGTTGCTGCACAATATAATTATTTGCTGTAAATTAGATGGCAGGCACAAATAAGTGGTTGGATAGCATAGCTGATAACAACTCTGCCAACTTTGTGGGAAACTAAAGTTCAGTTCCCGGGCCTAGAGTACAGCCAGTGTTCAATATGAGTCCTTCAGCTGGACTCATAATGCTACACCTGCCTTCCTCTCAGTATGAGAGCGATGCAGAGTCATGCTGGTTTGGATGTCATGTGGATTAATAAGGTCTACGCTGAACATTGTTGAACCAGAACAGTTTGATGGTTCGTGAGCCACTGGAAGCAATCACAGATGGACAAGGTCTGATAATATGGACTTGATGGAATGGTACTGCAACAGTACACCCAATGGGTGGGGCTACATGAAATGCACACAGGAAGTATGGATAAAGATATGACCATCATCCACACTCCCAAAAAAACAATCAACACCCAAGACGACAAAAATAAATCAAAAGAAGTCTCTTGTCAGGATTGGAAAATGATAACATAAAATGCAGATGCCAAGGCTCAAACCTCATGCAATCAAAGGCAGAAACAGACAAACAGCCTCACATGGCGTGCATGTCAAACATCTTGCATACCTCAGCTGCAGCCATATGAAGGTAAGCTAACTACTGTCAACCAACGCACTAGGCTTACTAGAAATTGTTGGTGAGCTGCTATGAGACAGGATGCTAGCACATATTAATGCAGCAGTACATAGAATCCCAACAGCCACCAAAGCTGCAAACAAGCAAATTCATATGTACTGCTGCAGTAGTAATGCTACAAAACCCAAAAAGCCAACCATCTTAGAAACCCCTATGAGTGGAAATCAAGATAGGGAAGCAAGCAAGCTGACTGAGCTACCCAAGGGTAACAAAAGGAAAGGCCCAGACTACCGAAGAAGTACAGTAGTACTGTACGTCCACAGCTGGGGCCACGCAAAGACTGCACAGCACTGGCAGCCAGATTGTAAAGATATGAAAAAGGAGCAGAAACCAAAGAATGAATGCCCTCTTCTCCATAGAATCATCTAATCATCCACTGCAGTTTAAACTCCCTACAGATCCACCAAGAGCTGAAACAGAACAGCACTGAAGGAATAAATGGGAGAGGGAATCATCAGGTAACACCAGTACACTGTGGTCAAAAGAAAAAACTTCATAGCAGAGTGCCACAGTCTGCCAGAGCAGGGAGCAGTCACCATCACAACAGCAGATGTCCAACAGAGGGTCACAAAACACAAATAGCTGGGCAGCATGAGGTGATCTACACCTTGCTGACTAAAGAAATTATCAGCTGGCTATAAGGAAAAACATGAAAATGAGCAAAATGTGTCACCATACAGCATCGGTGCTATACCATCTCACAAAATGGCTTCTGGGTCTAAATGACCAATAACTTTTGCATCAAGAGAATTAACTTCCACAGAATAGAACTATGCACAAATTAAGAGACGTTCTTAGTCTTGTGTGGGGAGTGACAAAAATCCATCAATATTTACTGCAAATAGGAAGGACTTCAAGCTGACCGTCAACCTCTGGTGAGTTCTTCAGAACCAACAAGGGTATCCTGGCTTTGCTAGCAAAACGCATACAGCAACAGGTTCCCATGTTTGCTTTGTGAGACAAAAGAAATGAGGACATAAGCAGATTTTGCTGTAGTCTTGTATGCCTACAGGTACTCACGATGTTTCATGTAGGACATCCAGAGCTGATGAAAATGAAAAGCTTAGCCTGGAATTAACCATCAAGTTGAGGATTTACCCAGGACGTTACTCTGGAAGCCAACAAACTGACTACAAACTCAGATTGCTTCATAAACACTTATGGGAATGGCTAAGAACCACTGGACAACGAGTTTACGCTGACTATGCTGGACCTCTCTTTGATCAAATATTTACTGTGATGGTTGATGCACATTTTCTATGACTACAGGTTATCACAGTGATAAAGGACACATCTAGCATGACAGTGAATATTCTCTGCAGCCTGTCTGCATGTACACGTATACCTGAAGCCAGGGGTGCAGTTTAATTCAGAGGAGGTAGACTCTTTAGACTCTTTAGTCACACAACATAATATCTCCTGAAAAAGTGGGCAGTGAAACAGCCTTCATCCATATATACTTTGATTGAAAGAAGCACAGAATAAAACCACAGGAATTAATAAGGTACGGTACGTTTAGAAATGATATAAAAGCCGAAAAGTTGCCTTGGCACGATTACTGGCATCATTTTTTTATTAAAACAACTAGATTCTTGTTGAAGTGAAGTTAGACTCAATTGTTACGAACTGCCAGAACACCCATGAACTGAGCGGTGATCAACCAAGGAATGATGGCTTCAGGGCTTAAAAGGTCCCTGTCAGTCCCTGTTCCTTTCTGACAGTGGTGAGGACAAGAGAGCAGCCGTCCAGGAGCAGCAGAAAAACTACTCTGACCAAACATTAAATTTCAAAAAGGTACAAGGCCACCTCCACAGATGGCCTTGGAATCCCTGTTTCCATGGTTCACCGAGTTAAGTTTGTCACTCACGGATCTGTCAAGACCCTCCCAGGACGTGGTGGGAAGAGACCAAAGAGGACCCCTCTGTTGAAAGAAACATAAAAAGGCACAACTGATCTCTGGCCAAATCTACCTGGAGAAGCCAATGTGTTTTTGAGAAAATGTTCTGTAGACTGATAGAACCAAAATAAAACTGTTTTGCAATGTAGACCAGCAGTTTGTTTATAGGCAACAAAATTAAACGAAAGAGGAAGAGAACAACCAACCTACAGTTAAACACCGTGGCGATTCCATAATATTGTAGGTCTGCTTTGTGACCTCTGGTACTGGAAGCCTTGAATGAATCAAGGGAATTATGATCCTGATCCTTTCTTCCCAAACTACTGTGAACTTGTTGTGTTCACCCTAGCTTTTTGTTATATACGTCTTCCTGTTTGTATGTCACTTTGCTGGAATGTGGGCACATGGTCACAACTGTGTAGAGCAGGCCGTATTTCAGTTACTGCATATACGTATCTGTGGACTGCTGTGAAACACTGTTGTGTTAACTTTGAGTTGTACGTTGCTTTGAAGAAAAGCACCCACCAAATGCATTCATGGCACAGTCACAAAGTCTTAAGACTGGCCACCACACAGTGCTGCAGTGCTTGAAAACATGAAATAAAACAATAAAAAAATGTAAAACCAATTAAAAAATAAATAAAAGGAAAATTATTTGTACACTTGGCTACACAGCAAAGGCCTGGCATTTCATTCAGGGTGCATCCTCTCCTAGCCAAGCGACCAGTAACTTCAGGATAGGCTCCTGCCTTGCAAAACCTTGACAAGAAAAAGTGGACAATAAAGTGACTGTTTGTAGTTCTGAAAATTCTTAAATGTGTGCCACCCAAAGAGCCACTATGGTTTTTTAAACTTGCCTCAAGCTTTTAACACCTTTAGCAGAAGAAGCATGACAACATGGATTGGAATAGATATTCCCAGTTTCTGATGAAGAGGTCCTAATTTTTTTAAAAACAGGAACACCGTCACATTTTTGCCTAGATGTTATAATCTAAATAATCACGGTACACTTGTTAAAGGGCGTTTGACCGTGTGGTCTACTGTACTGCTAGCTCTACTGCTCATGAAGTTTGAGCTGATTGATCTGAATTGACTGCCATCACTGAGCTGAAGGTCATAGATTAGCTTGGGAATCAATGCTGATTTGTGCTACCGAACTACATTGACCGTGGACACTTTTTTCAGATGAGGCAAAAATGCGTTTAACACATTGGTCGGGGTCATCTTTCTTCTCATCTCCTCAAGTACAATTCTTCTAGCTGTATTTAATCATTGCATACAAAACCTACATTAATTTATTTAGCTGACACTTTTATCCAAAGCAATTTACAACATTAAGCCACTTACAAACGTTATTTTCCCCATTTATATAGCAGTGTAATTTTTATTACATGAATTCAGGGTACATTGATCCAGGGTACTACAGCATGAGGTAAGATTAAAACTTTGGTCCTTCAGGTCCAAAGGTAGCAACTCAACCCACTGCACCCCCTTATACTTAATCATTAAATATTCATTTATTCTGCTGGGTAATATTTATTGGAGCAAGAACCTTGCTTAAGGGTGCTACAGCAGGAAGTCAAATTTAAAGCCCTTCCAGTGGAAAGCAGTAACTCTAACCATGGCACCATGAGCTCCTTTTTAACTTGGTTAAAAAATAACACGCATATGCAGCCAATTGAATTATGCGTAAGCAGCAGCTCTGTGAAAATCTGAGCTTTTACGCTGAAGTCTACATCCATAAATTGCTAACTGCATTCAGCATAATTTTGTGTCGTAAACCCTACACATTTTCTTGCTCTTCATTTTCACTGTCGCTACTTACGTAGCTTCTAGAGCCCATCATTTCTCTGAATACATGGAATAAAAATGATCACATCTACCACTGAGCTTCACAAATCATTTAACAGTAGCAACCCCTCCACAAATCAAACATATGAGGGGTGATGAAAAAACACTGAGCATTTTACTCCTTTCACGTCACTGAAAAAATTTGCAGCTTTTTGTGATCCCCCCTCGTATGTTTGGAATATAAATGGCTAAAGAGATAAAAATACAAAACATGGGTGAGATTACTGATGATGAATTAAAAAATACTGTACTTCCGTATGATTTTCACGGAGGACAACTTGTATACTTTCAGTGAAACAGCCAGAAGTCTGAGTAGCACTTCAAACCTAGGAACAGCATTAGCTGAAATGGAAAACCTGTGGACCTTAAACTAAATAAAGCTTTTTTGAAAACAGAAAAAGTGTGTGATTATACATTTTCTAAGCTTTAAAGATAATGTTGCTGCTAATACATGGTGACCCAAAACCAAACACGCTATGAACAGTTGGGGCAGCAGGACTTTTTTCTGAACTTTGGTTTGTTTGTTGTGTAAGTGTGGGTGTTTGCATCTGGCTTTTCTGTCTGATATGCAATACTGTTATCTTTAAAATGACTTCAGTTGCTTTGTTCCATTGGTTGCCGGGAGCAACAAGCATCCCTCAAAGGCCAGCAGAGCGTACATTGGTTGACCATCCAACGTGCGCCCACAGTGCATACTAATCAAACCCAGTCATTATCATCCTGAGCGCAAAATTGTTTTCAAGATGAAGACTGGCCTTACTGTAGACATCGGGAGACATTTATAAATACGGTCCCATCCAGGACTCAATTTTTGCATGATAGAAGTAATCTGCCGGTGCACCTGCGTGTATGTTAGCTGTCCATGGTAATAGATACCACTGCCCTGTTATAGGAAGTACAGTGTGAGAGAGAACATATTGACATTTTAAAGTCTGATGATCCCTGTCCTCCTTGCCAGTATGTGTGTCCTTGTGACAAGGACACTATAAGCCAAAAAAGAACCAGCAGAAGAACGTGGCAGGGGTTTCAGCTGAGTTTCTAATTTTCAGGAAGAACACTTCCCAGGGTGAAGGACAATGTACTTTTATGCCATTTTCGGACCATGTTCACCGACCTTCACTTTAGAGTTTGTGAGCATATGCACATTTTCATTAAAACTTATGCTTCTAACAAAAGTTGACAACAATAATACTAGCCTTACCTGTGCATTATTTAGATGCATAAGATGACAAAATAACAGCATTCATTAATAAACAATTAAAATGCAGACTTATTACATTATTATGTATAGCAAACCTCCTGCTCAGGGTTAAGGGGTTAATGAAAATGGATGGATGGATGGATGGATGGATCTTTCATTATTTACACTTCATACAAAACCATATTGTGTATTTTCTGCATCATATAATGGACAAAGAAATTAATACAAATTATTTTAAAGCAATAGTTGGGGAGTGACCACCCTTGTGAAAAAGGTGGTCAAAGTATACTTTTTTTCACAAGGGTAGCCGTGAGGTAGAACAGGATTGACTTGCCAAGTGTTTTATTAAACTTGATCTGACCCTTACCTGGCCCTATTCTGTAAGTCACTGGTAGAGATGAACATGCAACAGAAATGTAAGCAAATGTATCACATTGTAGAGTGCCATGTTCTTTTGCTTCACTTCCATGATGGCAAAAAAGAGAAAAGTCTTCTTGAAATGGTTGCTAAAATAACTATTATTGTGTAATCGTCACAGCTCAGGTGGTTGGAACGGGGTCAAAACTTAAAATAAGCACAGGAGGAGCAAACTAAATGTTTCTCATCAAAGCTGGTCTGTTCATGGCACACGCAGATACCATGGGACAAGCGTGAGCACACGCACACAAACACACACACACACACACACACACACACACACACACACAGCATTTAAAACACTAACGCCGTAAGACCTGCTTACTGGAAAACCGTGTGTCAAATGGGGGGCCTACTGTCAACACACACAGCAGAGAAAGGCTGCTGGAACATCATCTCTGGAGTGCACAAGGTAAACCATCTGTCTATGGAACCATTCTTAAGATTGATCTAATAAAGAAGACCTTTTTCAGGTTGTCTCATTTGTATAATGCTCCATAACGTCTATATGAAAGGTAGAAAATAGTCCGTTCTATAAAATATTTTTCTCCAGTTGCTACATTTCATCAAAATATTTTCAAAATTCCTTTCACAATTTGTTAAAGATTAAGAGCTGATGATAAACGAAAGAGTATCAGAACAGAAAATGGGCAGTTAGTAAGCACATGTAATTATTCTTGCTAGTTAACTTAACCAAAGTTTTTCTCATAATGATTTACAGTGTGAAGGTACTGCTATGTCCCGGTATAGGACTGCTGTCTGCCATTGGGTCTGGTTCATGTCCGTCATCATCGGTCCCACCATCCTTCCTCCATCTGGGCCAATCATCTCTAGGCTCTTCCACTTTTAAAAACCCTGCCATGCTGTTTAGCCCCTAAACTTGTGTTTGTGAGATTTGGATTTTAGCTATCTTGGCTTGTGTTTTGGCTAGTTTATGGGAATTGGTGTGTTGGTAATTATATTTGCGACACTGTGTTTCGCGTGTGTACTTTTGAGCAGTAATTTGTTGCATTTGCTGAGTGCATTTGAATGCTTGTGCATTGCTTGTGCATGGTTTTGTACAGAGAGCGGTGCCCTGTCCCTATTTGCATGTTTTGGTTTGTTAGTTTAGAGCAGTGTAGCCAGTAGGTGCCAAAGACTTTCCTTTGGCTTTGCTTTTTTCTCTTCGGTTGAGTTAGGTAGATTTTAGTTTTTTGTTCTTAGCATGATTGTGAAGTTTGTTTTTCTCTTGGGACACCTTCGAGCACAACACCATTACATTTGTATATTTTCACTAATGTACCAAACAATAAACCCTGTGGACAATAACTATACTCATCACTTTCCCTTCACTCCATGGCACCTGACCAAGCCCAACACCAGGAAGGGGTCGTAACAGCTACTTTCAATTATTTACCCATTTAGCCAGCTGTGTGGTTATTGCTGGAGACATTTAGGACGAGCACCTTGGTATTACAGTAGTAGGTGTCCCAAATTGTTAATGTTGATAAGATGGATCTTATTAATTTCCAGATATTAAAATATGACAATTTCTGCTAGTATTAGAACTTTGGCTCCTCTCTGTACCAACACCATTAGCCTCCTCGCTTATCTACTCAAGTTACGGCACAATTCTACACAAATTACAAGAAAACAATGTGGCACGTGTTGCCCATGGCAACAGAGGGAGGGAAGACTGCAACAGTATTCTAATGACCCAGTTATGAGCACACGTTCTTCATTTGTCTCCAACTTCACTAGAGTGGAATGAGAGTAGACACTCAGTTCACCTCACATAAGTGAGGACTGCTCATGAAAATAAAGGGATGGTGAGGCATACAATTTCCAATAATGACCAGAAGCAAACAGTAGCTTAGTGAGCGCAGAAAATGTAAAACAAGCTGTGCAAAAGAGACAAAACAGCACTCAAAAATGAGCTTCAGGCACATCTGTGCCCATACCAGGCAAAGTATGCAACAGAATGAACCCCTTGCCCCGCTTTGTCTGTTTAAATACTTTGACCACACCTTACCCTCGTCTCCTCATCAGGCGTATCTTATAATGCTGGAGGTCCTGGAGGAGGAGTCTGTGGCAGGGTTCCACCAACAAACTATGACAGCTACTAGCTTGGGAGTGCGTCAGACCCCCTCGTTCAGTTTTCAGCACTGGAGGAGTGAAGTTAGTGCTAACCACAGTGAAACACAGTGCAGAGGACAACATTTCCACTGAGGGAACAGCAATGAAAAAGGTTGGAATTGTGGCCTAGCGCAGAGATATGATAAGTGTCTAACCGCATACATCATGATGCTCATCTGTTATGGATGTTTTTTCTTTACCTTTTTTAGGCTCTCCTTGTGCATCTTCTTATTTTGAGGCACAGTTAATCACTGTATGAATGGACTAACAGCGATAGTTTTTGAAATTATATGGACACCATAGTAATTCTCCATCCGTCCATATTCCAATCCTTTATGCTTAACCACCCCAAATCCCTGGGCATGATAATAGGAAACTACAGCAGAAAATGGGATCCAGTCCACTGCAAGGTATACGGTAATTTTGTTAGATGTAATAAAGAGTTTTATTCAACTTGTGTTAATTTTCAGGCATAAAATTCTTATGTTAAACATCAAAATTAAGTGGTTTTTAAAAAACAATTTGGGTTTCATTTCACCTGTTAACCAAGCACTCAAGACAAAAATGGCTAATGATCATAAGGCAATGCTGGGAGCTGGTACAGCATTTATGAGACTTACATACCTAATCTGCATTTATTAAACATTTTTATTGCCTTCATGAAAGGATTTCTGAAGGTAATTCACTTTATAATCAAGTGATTTTTTAAAATTTATTTTTTAAACAAACTGCATCCCATTTTGCTTTTTTTCAGTAAACTTTATCAACAATATTGTGACATACTTGGCTCTCTTGTCTTTTCAATATGTGGTCATGTGCAGTCGAAATGTACTTTAGATTTTGACAAAAAGCTCTGCTGCAGATCCTATGTGAACCTGTAGTACCACTCACATTCCTTCCAAAAAACTGTCGTCAGTGGCGCTCCTTAACTTGACCACCAGGCATGCAACAACAGAGCTTTTATTATTGATGCTGTTCACCTGGACAACTTGCCATGTTAAGCTTGCAGAGCACCAGCTTGCGTACAATTATGCACCTGTTCACAAAGCGAGGTGTGTTTGCTAGGGTAATTCTGGGTAAGTACCTTGCTCCAGGGCAGTATAGCAGAAGCTGAGATCTCCAAACACTACGCTACCTGCTAGCCAAAGACAATCATGTAGGATTTTTGCTGAAGGTTCACAATTTTCTGATAGTGAATATTTGCTTTTAAATAATAAAACACTTTGGACGTGCCAAAAAAGCAGGGAATGAGTTTGTGATGCCTGTTTTATGGCTGTGATCTCTTAACTTTATCCATGTCTTTAGTATTTTATTTGGGGTGGGGACAAATATATATTTTAAGATTAACCTTGTATGCTTCCTGCTTCTTAAAAACCTGAAAATATTTTTACGGCGTCACTCATACTTATTGTTTTTGGAAAGCAATGGTTTTTAAACAGATCTCTCCATTTATCCGACAGCTTTTGTGTTTAATTTCTGGATGGGGAAGTATTCAGCAAAACACACTCGGCACTTCAGTTTGTAATGAATTGCACAGCAAGTCTGTTAATCGGAGCAATTACTTACATCCTGTGAGACTGTAAATGGCCTCTATGAGGTGGAAAGGATAACTAACAAATTCACGAAGCTGAATGACACAAAGCCAAAAAGCTGATACATCGAAACCGAGAAGAAAGTCGCTGATAACCTCAAACGCTGGAATCCCCCTCAAAAAATACACATCAGTGAGTCACAACTCTAAACAGTAGCATTTAAATACAGACAATTCCCACATTCAAACTTTTGGCAGCAAGCAGTTATTGACAACCCTCATGTACTAAGAACTGAATCCCATCAGTTAGTACAATTAAATATTTAAACAGCCAGTCATGGTTTTGGCATTAATACTCGATATGATGAGACTGCATGACTGGATCACATCTGGCAAACCTGTTGCAAAGATAAAATTCCAGACACCTTTAGCCATGATCCAGGGTTTATAGAAAGATGCACAAGAAATACAGTCATGCCCCCATATCCGCTGATTCTATCCACGGTTTCAGTTATCTGCAGTTTACCACAGCCTGAAAAAAAAAAAGGAAAATTAAATAAACGGTTCATAAGTTTCAAAATGTGCACCAAGCGAGAACAGGCCTTAACCTCGTGAAATCCAGCAGCCAAATGTACCCAGTCCTTGACTCATCTTCCTTTGTCCCCGTACCCACACTTCCCTGCAGAACTTGCCTTCGTTCTGCTTCTTGCGTTCTCGCTGTTCATATTAGTTGCCATGTTATCGCGGTGTTTGTGTTCAGAAAGCCTTTTATACATTTTATTATTACTTTATTTAATGTTGGTTATATCTTACTGTGCATAATTTACCGATTAAACTTTACAGTACTTGTGTATGTTACGTGAATATCACGTGGTAGGTCTCGGAACGTATTACCCGTGGATATGGTGCTCAGTACTGTATTATGCAAAAATGCAGAATCCCAGGTTAGAACACCTGTAGGATGTAGAGGTCCTTCCTGAAATAGCAAGTAATTTGCTTTCAAGGCCCAAGTTATGACAAGAAACATCCTTGACTAAAGATTTGGTGCAAATTCTGTCGCAGAGGCAGAATACATTTCCAAGGTAATAGGGGAACACACAAGAGCTAATACCCTCTTCATTAACATATAGTATATCTGACACACATTCACACCCATCTTTATGGTATATTTACTTCCCTTTGTCATACGTATGGTTAGTCTACAGTTATCCTACAGGTTCTTTCTCTTAGCTGGTTGACAAGTAACCCAGTTCTCCATACTCTCCCATCTGACTTCCTTTCTAAGCTGCCAATGGTGCAAAGGAGGACCAGGTCTGTTGGTCTTGGGGATCCCCTTGGGGACCAAAACAAACAGTGCTACAACAAAAAGAAAAAAAAAAAAAGATTATTACTGTCGGACATCAGTAGAACAAATATCAATCATTAACAGGCATAAAAAATTAAGTCCACCTTACCCCCTCTTACCCCCTGTCATCTTCTGAGATCCAGTTTTTTACTTATTCATTTGGATTTTCTCACAGGTGGCGGTGGGAGAGAAATTCTGGGATGCATTGTGGTTAGTTGTTGTCTTTATATTTTAATTTCCCATTTATTTGTTTATATAAATGTGACCTTTGCATTTGTCATTTGAGGTCACTGACCCTGTTGCAGTATGAAATAATTTTTTAACTTATCTGACATACAATTGGTTTTACATTGCAGTTATCCAGGAGAACTCTAGGTTAGATGTTGAACCCCAAATGCCACGTGAGGAGTTGTGCTGTAGAGCAAGAATATTTTGTGAATGGATGTCTTTCCTGATTTCAAGCCTCAGTGTTTACTTGGGCTAGCAAACCAGGGGCACTGTCAGATGCACAAACTGACATACACACTATGGGCAATTCAGAGTGAACAAGTAACATGAAACACATATCTTCGGACTGCAGGAGGAAAGCCACACACATTGAGAGCCCACACCTGACCAGCCCAGGCGCTGTGAGGCAGCAGTGCTGTTTGCTTTGCCACCATGCTAACCCCTTAACTTATACAGTAACATTGCAATATCGCTATTGATTGCAATTCATTCTATTTGGATGTTCTACAAAACTTTTTTCCTTTTGATATTAGACATAATTCATGGTGATTCTAAAAGATTTGAACTTGGGCTGGGCTTGGAATGAATAGGAATTTTTTAAATGAATTATTATAAGAAATAACACTATAAATAATTACATTACAAGGTTTTTCATATTTCCTTTTTCAAGAACAGATTATGACCACATAACAGTGGATAATTGAATCTACACGAAACCCATTTTATTCCTATTTTTTATCCTTTCAAACTTATTTCAAGTTTAACTACCAGTGGCTTTTAAATGAGCATGACAGATGGAAGCGTTTAGAGACCCTAAACAAGGACGGATAAATAGAGAAGGATGAACTGCCTCACTCTAAGACTGCAGTGAATGGAACTCCTGATAAGCAATACTGTCCCCAAAAATGAGAGGGTGAGAATAGAAGAAGTAGCCGAGCAGCCGATCCAAGTCAAAGTATACAGAAGCCTCACGGAGATGTTATCGTGAGCCTTTGGACAAAGTTAGCTGATTGAAATGAAGAAGCATTGTGTGCCTTTGAGATTGTGGCGATACGGAGAACGTCCACAAGAAGGGGAGGTGGGAAAGGGACGGACTGGGTCAGCGATGAGTTTCAACCTCCACTAAAACAACTCTCCTGGCAGCAATATGTATTACTGTTGGCAGAGCCATATTGCTTTAACGTTTTCTTCTTTTTCCATTCCCGTAAGACCCAGTTTGGCAAAAGCAATTGCGTGTCGATAATATCAGTGAAGAAGAAGTGGAAATAAAACAAGCACCATTTTTATAACCCCTCAGCATACAACTGTGTTAAACAAACTTGTAAATGGTGTGTTAAAGGTTCCATATTCAATAAAGTCACTATATTTATGCCGTGAAGCGCTGTTCAGCACCTAAAATGGGCCTCAGAAACTTAAAAAGCATTTGCAGTATTAATACACGCTGACCTCTGTTCTGGTTGTGACCTGTTGTTAAAAATCCATCTTTAAGGATGGAAGGATGTTTTGCATTGTTGACCTCAGGCTGCGTGTCGATAAACAGGATCACGGTGTTTCATTTATGATGCTCAGCCTCATCCAGTGCTAATCGCACATCCTCATCTCAGCTTTCTCCAGCTTCTTTTCCACGGTGCTTGGCTACTTACAAATGATTCACCAATTTATACAGCTGAGTCATTTTCGCTGCATTAATGCGGGGTAAGCATCTTGCTCAAGGGTACTACAGCTGGCACTGGGATCCAAACCTGGGGCTATGAGTGCAAGGCAGTGCCTCAAACTACTACGCCACCTGCTGGCCCTCAGCATTTAATGATGTAGCCGAAACATGAAGCACACCTTTGCTTGGTTTGGAGGTGCACTGACTGAGCAGTAGGGCATCTACCAGGCAAAAATTGAAAATTCAAACTAAACTGGAGGATATATGCATGCTATTAATGTTTAATCACATTTATTGTTTTTTAGGCATAAATCATGAGAAGTGAGACAATAAATTTTAGCAAATCCTATAGTTCTGCGATGCAAATTACCATACATTGTGGAGTAATGCATACTTAATCACAAAATAACATGTTTTACGACACCTCTGTGCGGCCGCAAAAAATCTCATGAAAGGACTTGTAAAACCTAAGATAATATTTTCCAAGGCTTACTGCTACTTTCTGTGCTGAAGATTAAGCAATTGTTTGGCAAAGCTGTAATGGATTTATTCATATTGCATCCTTATTTTTCCTGTGCCACATTCATTGGCATTTTCTTTAAAATAATTAGAAAAATGGTCTATTTCTGAAGCCCACAAAATAGGATTGGTCCGCAGATAATTTAACAGCGCACAGTCCTTTTAACAGTCATTTAACCCTTTAAGGAGTACAGCTGCATTACAGAATGAGCCACACTGGTTCCACATAAATGATGGCTGTCGAATTGTGAAATGAGCTGCCTGCAGACATGCACCGCAGTATTTTGTTCAATTTCACAATCAAAAATAAGAATATTATGAGTAAAAATGTGTTCTTTTTAAACACTGAGCCAAGGAGGCCAGACTAAGAAGAACACAAGAATATAACAGTTGTGGTCCCTGTTCTGAGCCTGTCAGCATCTGTCATTTGATATTTACTGGCCTTGCTGCGGTATGACTCGAAGACTCATTCATCCCTTCATCAGATGCTCAAGTACTTATGTCATCGAGGCAGCAGGTGGCGTAGCGATTAGAGTTGCTGCCTTCCACTTGATGGATTTAGATTCAATTTCCACCTCATCCTGTGGTGCCCTTGAATAAGGCACCCTGATTTGATATAGCAAAAGAATAAAGATGAATGGATGGGTGAACAACTGCAAGCAGCTCAACTTTGTGCTTCACGTCAGAGAAGCGTCCAGTAAATAAACGTGCATGTCGCTTTATTAAGCAATGTATGAGAACAGAGAAAGAAAATGACTCTTGTGTGATTTTTGCCCACTGTTTTGTCTCTTGGGGCCCATTAGGACCAACTAAGTGCACCCCATGCCAACTTTCTGAGGTGTAATTTAAATTCTGGCAGAGCCCTGGTATGGTGTTGCGCCCAGACTGTGCGACGTGTGCAGGTGGACGGGTTGGACGCTCTCCCCTTTTAGCGAGATTACTTTATTGATTTGAAGCGAGGCGTCGCACTGCTCCTGGGTGGCAGAAGCATAATCAGTTTTGCTTTGTGGGCTGGTTTTCGAGTGCAGAAGGCACGCAAGCAGCTGCTTGCCCATTTTGGGACCGTGCCTGCCGATGCAGGAAGGGCTGGGGAAACAGTTCAACCTGTAGCACGTGAGCACTCGGGGCCCCCTTCCCCATGGGGCTCAGAAAAAAAACTGGAAGCACACAAAAGAAATATATATGGGAACAAGGAAAAGTCCAGCGGGTCTCAAAATAAGCGAACAGGAACATTTTCAGTACAGGAGGGAAAGAAGAAATCTTGGCGTTTTACTCCAGAGGTTAATCACTTCACAGAAATCCCCAGTTAATGCTACCAATAACCTGCATGACTGAAATTGTGGTAGCCCTAAGGAATACAGTCATTCCCTGAGTTATTCCCAGTCAGGCTGCCAAAATTTAGCTTTACTTACAGAACCCCTACTTGGGCATACAAGGCAGTTCTTTGCAATCATGGGCACCAAATTTGGACCTTGTCTGCCTCATGACAACTGAGCAGTGCCCACTGTAGTTTGGTTTGTGCTGAGTTGAGCTCCATTGCTCTGTTTGCCAGTAACCCAAGCAATGTGAGCTTTCTGACCGTTGGTGCAGACGTTTTGAAAATGTGACAAACCAAACCATGCATTTGTACCTTGAATAAATCCTCCACATGGTCTGTCAAGTTGACATCAAGAAGGTTACACTGATTCAACACTTCAGCACATTTAGTGGAAATACAGGAAATATGAAGACTCCATTTCAGGTGAAATGCACTAATCCTTCCCATCTCTCATTTGAAGGTATCATGGACGGTCAGGAGATGTTGGCAAGCAAGCGAAAGCTGCCCAAGCATGGCTGTGTGTCTACTGATTTGGTGGCAGTCAAGTTCTTGGTACAACCTTGGCTTTTTAACTGGTGGCTGAAAGGAAATGTAAATGCAGTTTATCCTTATCCCTATGTATATTGCTGGGTAACTTTTACAGAGTAAGTATCTTGCTTGGGGGTGCTGGAGCTGGATGTGGGATTCAAATCTGGGTGCTTTAGGACAAAAAAAGAACACCCACCCCCCTTCCTTTTTCTCATGAACAGTATTTCTTTGATTGCACTTGACACTTTATATTTATACCCACATATCTTGTTATGAAATGAAATATAGTGTCAGGGCTGAGTGTGAAATCCCACTGCCATCTGTGGTTTGGAGCAGAAGCTCCACGAGAGGAGGACCTGTGGAAGGGAGGACTCACTGCTCAGTTGTGGAGGAGGACCAGTAGACAGATGCTGAAAAAGAGATACAGTAACTGGGCATCTGGATGTGAAGAGGAACAAGGCTGACCGTGCAGATGCGGAAGAGCAGAGGGGTGGCTGTGTGGACCCTTAGCGTGATATACTAGACAGAAGGTCAAGGAAGCACGAGGAATTGAAGGCAGAAGACTAAAGAAAGCTGTCCTAGAGCAGGCCCAAGCGGAAAGGCAGATGATGAGAAGGCAGGAGCAGAGATGGGCAAGTGAGTGATATGAAAGGTACCAGGGCTGATTCCATGCAGAGACAAACTGTGATTGTAATGAAGGTCTGACAAGTATTCGTACATTTGAAAAGAATCTGTAAATGCCTTAAGGCTCTTTTGCCTTTGCCCATGCCCTTGGGAACTGTGCTATGTCACAAAGGTGTTTTTTTTCCAATAAAAACCATTTCCATGTTGTTGGATAACATCTGGTAAAAATCTTAGCCCAGAAATCAGTTATAAATGGTGAGTCAGAATTCACTATGATGTTTTGCAAACAGAGAATCAATGGTTTATAAAAACCCCTTTGATGTCATTAACTGCATGCAGTGGGTTGTGCTCCTTCATGATGAAAAAAATGAATGGAAAGGACAATAATGTACAAGAGTTTCAGAGCCACAGAGGCAGAAACACCCATCCAAAGGTTACTGAAACATCCACCTTTTCCTTAGACAACAGATAAACAGTGGGTAATGCAGTTCAAATGATAAATGAATTTAGTAGAAATAGGAAGGCGCGCAAGAGTACAGAAACAAAATACGGATTGAGGCTCAGAAACAGAAATTTGGTGGCATGCTATGACGGCAAATGAAATGGAAACTTTAATGCCACATTAAATGAGCAGCTGAAGTCAGTGCGCTGCAGAAAACCATTATGTTTATTAACTGAATACACTCAAAGGGAAAAGAATATACAAAATAACACAAGACAATAAATGAATAGTTACAGTATTATAGCAAATTATTTTGTTTCATAGCCAGGACTCTTTAAAGTGTCTCCCTTAATACATTTAGTCAATATATAGAGGGTTAATTATTATTAGTTGAAGAAATATATAGAAATAAGAATTTCTTATAAATTTTATAAGAAAATTATTGGAATCCTTTGCGTCAATGGACCTAGCTCCTAAAAAGAATGCCAGTTCATTATGCTGCAAGCTGTTCCTGCTGTCCTTCAAGCAGAAAGTAGTAGTTAATGCTGCTGCCTTGTACTTTAAAGTATTCAGGTTTGAATCCCATCTCCTGCTCTAGCGGCCTTCACCAAAGTACGTACCCTGAATAGCTGCAGTAAAAACTACCTTGTATAAATGGGTAAGTAACTGTTTGTAGAGAAGTAACAGATGAATGAATACACGTGAATGCAAAGTACAAAGTGAACTGTGTACCTTCCCTCTGTGTAAAAGGAGACCGGAGGTGGCGTCTTCAGGTTAGTGACTTCTGAGCTGCACCAAAGCTGCGTGGTGTTCTTTGAAAGTGGACTAGACTGTCCACAGCTCCACAGCACAAAGGAAGACCTCATTTGTGGCAGAACTACACTGTTGTGTGCATTTATTAATTTATCTGAGGCATTTCTCCAAAGGACATGGAATAATTATTATAAACACACACTTCAACCGGAGTGCCTTGCAGTGCTAGATACGCAGTGCTGAGCGCATGTTTCACGGCAGAGCAAAGCAACATAGTGTTGTGGGTGTTTTTCATTCACCTTGAAATTGTTTTTGGCAGGAAAACAGGGCATCCAAAAGAAACCCACATAAACAGCTCAATCTCATAGAAGAAGAAGAAGAAGAAGAAGAAGAAGAAGAAAAAGGGAAGAACAGCATGTTATCTCCACCTTTGTGGGAGCAGGAGATGGCAGACAGTTATCCAGAAAGGACATCAGAGGATTTCCTTCAGTTTCCCTGTTTTAATTTCCCCCTCCGCTCCCTGGCATCATTGCAGTATGGTGTAAGGGACTGAAGCGGTTCTAATTCAATCATCTATTTCTATGACAGCAAAGCACTTGATTTTTTTGAGTCATACATTTTGAATTATTTTATTGCAAAGTAGATGGCTTTATGAGGGAAAATTGGAATTGTGGTGGAAACCATGGAAGCACAGTAGGGAAAACGATAAAAGCCTCGTTCCTGCCCCGCCTTGGAAAATCCTGACCACAAGACCTTGGGGTGTCATCTGTTCTGTGCCACACAATATGATACTGTAGCCAGACTGGGATGTGTTCAACTCTGAATATCTCTGATTCTGAATCTTATCAAAATGTTCAGTTTTGTCTATACTATCATAGTTGTACTTCTTTATTCCTTACTTTGTGACATATCCCCTGCAAATATATGTTATATGTGATAGACTGTCATTTGTTTTATCTGTAACCTTAATTTTTATCTTAACATGTTATCTGAACGGCCCAGCTCTGTCCACAAGATAACGTGTTATATAACAATAAATTGTGTTTTATTGCATATTTACTAACATTTTCCATTGTTGGCTTCATGAAAACAAAATGGACAAAATGTTCATAAATAATGCGTGAAATGAAAAGAACACAACTCGGAGAATGAAAAATGAGAAGCAAAGCACCATGATAAACAAAGTCAAAATCCAGAGTGCGATACGTGCGCAGCGTGCATGGTGCTCATTTTCTAGGCTCCAGCTGCCAAACACACCTACCGTGCATCTGCTGAAGCACAACCGTTACTACAGCTTAATACGCAGCACTTGACCGTGCATTACTGGACCTCTGTAATAATTTCTGAACTCGAGAGAAGAGAACTAGTGGACCCTCTGTGTATCCCTCAAGAAAAGCTCCATTTTATGCAGATAATGCACAAGAGGAAGCCAAGAGGGAACTATTTGGCACTGAGGGGCAAAACTGGGCATTCTCTTCACTGCTAAATGAAAAGAAGGGTGAAAGGCGAGCTGTAGTTACACACTGGCAACGTTACTTCTATATGCGGCTGATTTTCTTCTGGTAGAAATGAATGAGACGATCAGTGCACACAAAAAGTTACCGCTACAGTCCATGCAAACCTGGGTTTGGAATCTGGGTGCTCTGCAGGAAAGGTGACATTTCTAACTGCTACTCCACCTACTGCCCACTTTATATACTACCGGGCTTGAGTAAAACCAAATGCAACATTGTTTTACAGCACAGTATGAGTGCCAAAACGGACTTCCTTCTGAAGACTTATACATCATAAAATACAAAGTGAGGTTAAAATTTTACAA
This sequence comes from Heterotis niloticus, assembly GCA_018136845.1. Lineage (NCBI taxonomy): Eukaryota > Metazoa > Chordata > Actinopteri > Osteoglossiformes > Osteoglossidae > Heterotis > Heterotis niloticus. The sequence continues at coordinate 21,760,903 of CM030904.1, read as the reverse complement.
CGCTATTAACAGTGTTGTAACAGTTGAGCATTACATTCGTTTGTGTGAAAAGGAAAAAATGACTACCTTGTCCTTTTATAATGTGTAACACATGTGTAAAAAATGCCACCAGTACACACAAAAGCTCAGCTACTAGTTGTCTGGTTCAACACGAAAAATGTGCCTGGGTGGACAAAGATAAAATATGAACCAACTTTCTCCTCTGTGGATTACTTTGCATATGCTTTAAGGCAGAACGCTTGAGCAAAGCAGAGAGCTGCAGAAATTAAGCCACTGCACTTGGCACAGATGTACCATGAGCCCCAGACGGTGGCAGATATCACCTGTGCAGAGGCACCAGCTCAGCTGTTATTTATAGCAATGAATCAAAGTGAGGGAAAAGGTACAAAAATACAGACAAATGACAAGTTGCGCTCAGAAACACTTTTGCAGGTATGACTAATATTAGCCGAATGGTTTATTAATAAATGCGCAAAAAATGCCATCAGCTACACTTTTCTTCAGGAATTACCTGTTACATTCACCTGTGTGTAAAATTCACACTGTTGGTAACCACTAGTTGACACCACACAGCCCGCTGCAGGGATCACCTGGAAACCTCTTGCAGTGACACTGAGGAGGATTCATTTTCTCATGGCAGATTGCATTTTTTCCACTTATGACCCCTCATATGGTACTGTATGAATCCAAGGCTTATGAGTTTTTCATTTACACCCTATTTACATTTATTCAGTTACCTCACGCGTCCCTCCCAAGTGACTTACTGTGATTTGCCCATTTATACAGCGGGCTCAATTTCACTGCGTCAGTTCAGGGTGTCCGCCTGGATGGAGAACACCAGAGCAGGAGCTGGAATGCAAGCCTGGGTCCAACAAGTCGATGGTGGCAGCTTCGACAGAATATGACACCTCCTGCTCCTTCATCATTATGAACATCATTATTGCCTTCACCAATCCCCCATCACCTTGTCAGTTTTCCAGAAGCGGGAAACAGTCGACACCACGGAGACTCGGTTAGCAGAGCGACAAAGACAAAGTGCAACATTTCTCAGACACCCCGAGCAGAAGCACAGCTGAGAGCTGTCTCTTCTGATGGCACTGTCATGCTGAAGTGAGAACATATTCAGAAAAGGACTGATAACTGTTACTAGGATCCTGTAATGAATCTTGCTCAGGTACATGTGTGTCCAGAGGTTCAACATTTTGTACATTTATACATACACATAAATGTTTTTATACTGTGTGTGTATGAATAATAATTGGAGATACACATAAAGTTGATAGATACATGTGTATGTATAAATATCCAACATGTAGAACTATATGCAGAGGCAACCAGTGACCATATATTTCATTAATTCTGTCAAACTGCTGAACTCTGGACAGCTTAGGGGTGATCGCTACCTCCGGCACTGACCACCTCCCACAGTTTCATGTTTTCTGATCCTTCCATCAGCATAATGCAAAAGAAACATGGATTCATCCAACCAGGGTACTTTTTTCCACTCCTCAATGGTCCAGTTTCGATGTTCCTGCGCCCACTGGAAATGCACTTTCTTGTTCTTTGCTGACATCATCAGCACCTGACATGGACTTCAGCTGCTGTAGTGGAGCGTTCTGAAATTATGTTGAATTCATATGTGATTTGCTTGGTTGTGGTCTGCCTGTTTGCTTGCATGGTTCTTCTCATTGACCCCTCCGACGCACAAGTTGTTGCTGCCCACAGGACCACCCATCTCCCTGGTACTTTTTGCTTTTTGCACCGTTCTCAGTAAACCCCTAAACAGTTGTGCATGGAAGAACCCAGGATGACAGCCATTTGGGCAAACACGAACTGATGCTAGGAACAACAGTCAGTCTGATTTATACCTCACACCAGAGACACAGGATGTATGACTTGCAATGCTTTTGTACAAAGGGGGTGTAATGGCAACTTAGTGTCTAATTGATGATGGATATTAGGAGTAGCAGGTGGTGTAATGGTTGACACCACCACCTTTAGATTTGCAGTTCACAGGTGTGAACACCTCTGAGCGCCCTTAAGTAATGTGCTTACCATAAACTAACACAGCAAAGAAAAGACACCTGACTGCATAATTGGCAAAACATTGTAAGCATCAGCGAAATGAAAAATGGAAACACGTAATCACTGGTTGCTCTCATGGAGGTCAGGAAAGGTGCAGCTCTGGGTCACCCAGAGAGAAGGACAAACAGCATCCAGCAAACACACAGCTCAGCGGTTTCTGCACAGCTGAGCCAACTCAGCATCGCCTCTGCCTGTCCTTCTTCTGGGCCCTGACCCATTCAGGACAGGAAGCCACCACCCTGATGTGTGTGGCCACCCTGATCTCTGTCATTCCTTACACCATCAGTTACACTGTTCTCACCTGGATTTACCATTATTGCACTCTGGCCCAAGCTGAAAACAACTCCTGGCTGACAGCAACACTCTTTGTCAGAAACAACACTCAGTAAAGAGTTTAATGGAACTTAAAGTTATTACCATGATTTCTTGCGATTGCTTCCACCAGCCCACGCCAAAACACCTACTGAACATCATAGCTTAGCCTAGCCTAGTCTACCTTAAATGTCACTACGGGCTTTCCGCTTTCATGCCGCTTTTAGGAGACACAGACAAATGGGGGTTTCGTAGACATGATGGATGCACAAAACACGAAATAGATACTGGGGGGGGGGTGCCCAAAAAAACACTGGCAACACAGAACAATATACTGTATATACTAGTGACCACATGGCAGACTGGGAGATGCAGATGGCTGCTGCTGCCCAGCATCATGAGAGAGTATTGTACCACGTATCACTTGCCTGGAAAAAAATCTAAATTCAAAATTCAAAGTGCATTTTCTATTGAAGGTGCAATGCTATCGCACCATCGTAAAGTCGAATAATCCTAAATCGGACCATCGTAATTTGGGGACAATCTGTATACCAATTTGGGCCATTGCTTTCCATTTTATATGTTACAGCACTTTAGCTAAATGTTCCTGTGTATATACTGTATCACCATTTCAGCGGCTCTGTGTGAATGTTTACCTGTGTTAATATACAAGTGTACAACTATGTTAGTGTCTGTTGCAGCGGATATGCATGAGAGTGTTTATCTGGGTCTCATTCATAATTTACTCATTCTTTCTACCTTGGACACAGTGAAGGCCACTGTGTCACCCACATGATGTGAAGATGTTGGATATGTGCTGCACCCACTCAGTGCCATTAAACAGGTCATTAAACAGAGTAAAGCAGAGTGCACTAAGGTGGGTAAAACAAAGGTTGTCTCTTTCTCCTGAGACCTGGACACTTATCCTCTGTTAGGTCAATGTCTTCATTTTTCATTTTCAATAACACTAGATGTAAATGCTCTCACTCAACACATCCTTTTCTCCAAAGTGAATCACACTGTTATGGTACTTACCATAATTTGCCGATTTAAACAAAAAGGGTCGTTTTCTCTGTATAAATTTTGAGTAAAGACCTTGGTGAAAAGCTACTGTAGCAGGAAGTGAAAATCAAGCCTGAAACCTTTGGGGCCAAAGGTATTACCCCTAACCCCTTCGCCACCTGTTCCCCCTCCTATGATGATTCTTTACCTGCAACAACATTTTTGTGGTCCTGGAAGAGGGGATAAAGTAAAAATTAAGATAATGCTACAAATAAAAAATGTGTAAATATCTACAGGAAGCAAGACGTGTTTGAGCGCCGATGCACTCTGCAACTCTGTTGCTGATGCACTTTTCTTTACTCTAAACTGTACGTCAGTTTGCAGAAAAGTGTCTGATAAATGAGTTAATTCAGTATCCATTATTCATCCATCCGTCATTACCTTTTACCTCTGTATTCTGGTCAGGGTTGCGGTGGTTCGGGCTCCCCCCCCGGATCACCAGGTGCTAAGCACACCTCCTAGGTAGCACCTCAGGCCATCCCAGGTATTATTTATATAATACTATCAGTTGTCATTTATTCTGTTACTGTGCCACAGAGCTTTTTCTGTATGTAGCTGGGATTTAGGTAGACTACAGAGTAAACTTGGACTGGCGTTAGAAAGAGAATGGGATAAAATTTTTCTCATTTAAATCAAGGTAATAATTGTGCCCATTACACAGAATTTCTCTGTAAGAGCTGGTTTAGGTGCAGATATGTGTGGTCACCTGGGTGACCAGCAATGACAATGGTACATAATGTGAGGTCAGCAGTAATTTTTTTTTTTCTTTTACCAATTAAAGGCTGTTTTACAATCTGACTCTTCATGACCACACTTCTGTGGGTTCCAGTGCAAAGAGGGCTCCTTTCTCAGCCACACTTGGCAGTTGGATTCACCTTGCCAATAAGCACTTCCTCCTGTCTCCATTTTACATTCTACTTAGCTGATGCTTTTCTCCAAATCTACTTATAATGACTGACCCATTTATACAGCTTTACTATATTAACTCAGGGTAAGTGTCTTGCTCAAGGGCACAACACCAGAAGGTGGGATTGAAACGTGAGTCCTCTGAGCCCAAATCCAACAGTTCTAACCTCCACTACTTCAGAAAAACATGACAAAATTGGGACAAAGGAAAGATCTGATTATTACTGTAGATTTGCATAAGGTAACCGGTAGCACTGTTAGTTACATCCCTCACCTTCACCTTAAAGGAGGTAGGTTTGAATCCCCCCTCCTGCTGTGCTACTCTTGATCAAGGTGCTGGCGTAAAAATAAACATATCGTCACATTCGATCGGTTGCCCCATGAACTGCGCAACGCTAGCGGCTTGGTTTTGGTGTTAACCGAGTAGACAGCAGAGCAGGTGCTGGGTTAGTGTGGTAGGGGGACCTGTGTGCAGCGCTGGATGCACGGCGCCTGTGTGTGGCACAGAGGCACGGTCATGTTAATAAGTGACGATCTGCCACCAAGCACTCCATCATCCGACTCAACGAATATCGATGCAAATGAGGGCCCATTAAAGAGACGCGGAGCTGCTGCCCTGCTCCTGACAAGCAGTGATTTTCATTATGTGCTGTTTTTATGGCCGTTTTTATGTGAATCAGACTGTTGGCTTCCTCTACTGCATTTGTTTTTCATTATTAGCCAAGGGTGTTCAAGGCTGTTTCATATCATTTAATGAGGGAATATAAAGAAATCAAACAAGGTGGTGGTGTAGTGCTGTAAATTGGTTTTATGTGCTCCCTATACCTCTGCTGCTGGTCCGTAGTCACTTTCTCCCTTTTTTCCTTGGGTCTGGCTTTTTAATTTGGACTAAAACCTGCTTAGTCTAGAAAATGTAAACTGGTTCAATGAGTGTTTGAAACTCACCTTTCTGGATGTATATTTCACTTTTACAACAAACTGTAGATAGATAGATAGATAGATAGATAGATAGATAGATAGATAGATAGATAGAAGTCAGGGATGTAAAAAAAAAAAGTGTTCCTGGGCCCACAAAGTCACTTGCACACTAAAGCTGGCCAAAACAGGGATAAAAAAATAACATTTACGCTAAAAACGGGCATTTTGTTTCATTAACAATAAGCAGCAATGCAATAATAATATAGATGCACTGGATAAATTGAAGCGGATGACCAAGATAGCACGAGAGAATCACACCAAGCGCGCGCACACACACACATACACACACACACACACACACACACACACACACACACACACACACACACACACACAGAAGACCCTGGTGATCTGGTCAACTTCCTTATCCCAATTTGACCAAATCACCAAATGTCAGTTTTTGTCTTACTTGCATGTCACATGACAGAAAAGCTTGAGCTAAATGAATGAGTGGCGATGTAAACTTTAGGTAACTCACTTCCCACCACTTACACCCACAGTGCAGACCGATTTTTCACATGCCATTCACCAAGTTCACTTACTTACACTGACAGACACACATTTCTGACTGGGTTGGCACTCCCTGAGGCTAGCTTAAGGGTTGTAGATTCCAGTCGGGCCTCAGCTCCTTTTCTGTGGTCTGTACAGAATATCTCCATACCTCTGTGCGTTTCATGGTATTACTCTGTTTTTCATGGTAAAATGCAGCATACTTAATCGTGTTGCTCCCACTGTGATTTCTGCTAATCACAAATCACAAACCCTCACAGGATGCTATCTTATAATTCTTAAAATAAACCAGCCAGCAACAGATAGGCTTCAATTATTTGGCCTCGGAGCTGTGCAACAGTCCACCAGCCAGTATTAGTCATGGCCCATTCAGACATAGCAATCATTTCTAAAATTATGGTTCATGACATGGCCTTAGCAAACCTTGAGTAAAATTTCTGGTGCTGTTTGTTCCCAGTACTGCCTGTTTGGCGGTGGGTCAACCTCCGCCTCTTCCTGTTACCACAGAAATGCCATGGTGGTAAAGTGGGCAGCAAAGTGGGCAGCACAGTGGGTAGCGCTGGTCCCTCACAGCTCCTGAGTTTGGGTGTGAGATGTTGCGTTTGCATGTTCTGCCCATATTCGCATTGATTTCCTCCAGGTTCTCCAGTTTTCTCCCACAGTCCAAAGAAATGTGTTTCTGGTGAACTGGTGACCCTGTTGCATGCTGAAGGTATCTCACTGTAGTGTATTTAGCACAGTAAGCTGCTTTAACAAAGTACAAGTTGATAATCTTAAGATGTTTAGTAATTGTAGCTGTCGCTTCCCATGTGCTTGACACCAGCAGACACATAGTGATGGACAGTGATCTATATGCCCTAGCTGGTCAGAATGCCAAGTCAATTGAAAATCAACCTCCTGTGTGCTTCAGAAAAAAAAGCATTTTTAAAATTTGCATTCTGACTTTCACCACGTCTTTTTTTCCCCAACAATTTTCATTGTTGTTATTTCATTCTCTGCTAGCTTATCACTCTACTTTTGCATTATACCTTGTCATTTTCTCTGAGGCAACCTATTTGGATGAGTAAATTGAATTTCTATCATCTCTTCAGGTGAGCCCTGGCCAAGATGGAAGCACCTACGTAAATCTCCTACAAAGCAGCTCGCTGCCAAACAATTAAACAGTTCATAGAAATAATCAGTCAGTACCTATCTGTCTTTATTTGCTAAACATCTCAGTTTATGGCCATTTGAACCAATGGCCATTTGCGGCACACTGTTGAACAGAACTGGGTAAATATGCGGCATGGAATGGAAATGCACACACAAAACGTATGCATGTTCTGAATCACACGTATAATAAAGTACGGAACAGTACAGTACACATTCATACTATAGCACAAATCAGTACTGTATCCCTGTTTTGTATCAACAGATTTCTAGCCTTCCAACCGTAAAAAATTGTTTTCTGAGAACAATGGAAAATTACAACCTGAAGAAAATTCTATCCCAGTATTTTGTAATCCAAGTGAACTCTGGAGGATGGTATAAATGTATAAAGGAAAAGATCTTAGCTGCAGAGCCCCCCCTCCCCAAACTGTGTACCAGTGCAGTACAATTGCAGAGAATTGCAAAACCTCTGTGGCGCAATCACTGATATCTCAGACATTTTTTGGGCTATGCTATTACTATGAAACATATGAACTCTGCAGACACTGGATAAAAAATTGCAGCATTACTTGGTGAAACAAAACTCATGTTAATATGGTTCTTCTCAACCATTTACCGTATTTTTCGGACCATAAGGCGCACTTAAAATCCTTTAATTTTATCAAAAATCGACAGTTTGCCGTATAATCCGGTGCGCCTTATGTATTAATTCTGGTTGTGCTTACTGACCTCGAACCGATTTTATGTGGTACACGGTGCTCAAAAATCTGTCAAAATGTTTTAGAATGACTTTGGTAAGCTACGAAGCCGCACCGCTTGATGGATTGTTGGAGCATTACGGCTACCGTAGTCAGGGGCCTCGCGGAGTAATACGTACTGTACTTCAACATAATATTACGGTGTGTTTATTAGGACCCCAAAATGGCACCTGTTAAGAGACATGCTTACGAAGCGGATTTCAAACTCAAGGCTATCAGGCACGCAGTAGAACATGGGAATAGAGCAGCTGCGAGAGAATTCAACATTAATGAATCAATGATGCGGAAGTGAAGGAAGCAAGAAGATGACCTGCGCCAAGTAAAGAAGACCAAGCAGAGTTTCCGAGGGAACAAAGCGAGATGGCCACAGTTAGAGGACAAACTTGAACAGTGGGTTATTGAACAGAGAACAGCAGGTAGAAGCGTCTCTACAGTCTCTATTCGACTCAAGGCAACAGCGGTAACACGTGACATGAAGATCACTGACTTTCGAGGAGGTCCTTCTTGGTGCTTCCGTTTTATGAAAAGATGTAATCTCTCCATCTGCACAAGAACTACCATCTCGCAACAACTGCCAAAGGATTACGAAGAAAAGCTGGCCATTTTCCGCACTTACTGCAAGAACAAGATCACTGAAAAGAAGATCCGGCCAGAACACATCACCAACATAGACGAGGTCCCTCTCACCTTTGACATGCCCGTGAACCGTACTGTCGAGAAAACAGGAACCAGTACGGTATCTATACGCACCACAGGGAACGAGAAGTCATCCTTCACTGTAGTTCTCAGTTGCCAGGCTAATGGCCAGAAACTACCACCCATGGTCATTTTCAAGAGGGAGACTTTGCCAAAAGAAAAGTTTCCGGCCGGCGTCATCATCAAAGCTAACCCAAAGGGCTGGATGGACGAGGAGAAGATGAGTGAGTGGCTGAGAGAAGTTTACGTCAGGAGACCGGATGGCTTTTTCCACAAATCTCCGTCTCTATTGATCTGCGACTTCATGCATGCCCATCTCACCGATACTGTCAAAACCCAAGTGAAGCAAACTAATTCGGAGCTTGCCATCATTCCGGGTGGATTAACCAAAGAACTCCAACCGTTAGATATCGGTGTCAACAGGTCGTTCAAAGTTAAATTGCGAGCTGCGTGGGAGCATTGGATGACAGAAGGCGAACACACATTCACCAAGACAGGAAGGAAACGCCGGGCGAGTTACGCCACTTTCTGCCAATGGATCGTGGATGCCTGGGCTAAGGTATCAGTCTCAAGTATCGTCCGAGCTTTCACGAAGGGCGGAATCATCACTAAACAGCTAAGTAACAGCAATGAGACTGACTCGGATAATGACGAGAGAGATCCGGGCATGCTTGATGCTGAAATCGCCCAACTGTTTACCTCAAACACTGAGGAAGAAGAATTTGATGGATTTGTGGAAGAGGAATGAACTGAAAAAGTGAGTGTATTGTTTTGTATTTTATGTTACAACTGAACAATGTTGAGAGTTATTGTGAATGAGTCGAATAAAGTTTGACTTATCTGACTGTTTTGTTTTGCTGAATGCGCTTTATAATCCGATGCGCCTTATGTATGAAAGTAGACCCATTCATTGATATTGCGCTTTATAATCCGGTGCACTTTATAGTCCGGAAAATACGGTACACGTCACAATTGGCCCTTCAACTGAGACGTTGGTCCTTCTTTACTACCCTGTGTCCTTAAAGAAACCAGACTGCATCACAAAGTGACCCACAGAGCTCTTCTCTGGGAGTCTTAATCTGAAAGCTTCTTCACTAGCTTGGTTCACAGCAACTTCATCTTGCATGGTGCATTTGAATTGGTCTCTGCAAAATTGTTCCTTGTCTTCGTTTTCTTTCTTTCTTCAGTAAATTGGGTCAGCATAAATTAAAAAGCCATAGAAAATCACTTTTTTATTACGAATTTGAATGACAGCGCTACAAACATTTTGTTTGCTTAGGAGACCGTATTTTACTGAATCCAGTGGGAATTAATACTAACAACCTGCACTTACAGGGAAAGTTAGAAGCAGAACTGCAGAGATTTGCAGGCTGCGTAGGTGAGGCTCATGCCTGCTATAACTTACGATTGCAGGCTCACTACCAGGTCTAATTCTGTTTTCATACTCATGGAGAGAAAGGACCCTGAGCAGCCCTAATGAGGAGACATCCATCTCATACAGTTACCCCATGGGAACACACTGCTGATCTTAAATGCTCTTCACACCCTACTGTCAGATACTCACTGACACATTCTTCATCCTGAGGTCCATTGAATTACCTTGAGAATAACAATCTGACACAAGTAGGCGTTGCTGTGCCTATGGAGTAGTGTGCATAGGCCATAAATCTATGTTTTAGAGGCCAAACAAGCCCTGTGGAACTATGGGATTACTTTCTTCATATTCCTTCTTCTATCCCTCATTTTAAATATCTCTTCTTATTGCAAATACATATTATAGAGTGCTGGTGCTTTGTTATACACTTTGGTTGTATTTTGAATGTTCCAGAAGTTATGAGACGAGATCTTTTAACAAAATGTGCATGGGAGGGGGTGAATTCTTTTGCAGAGCACTGAACCTGCTACAGGGCTGAGGAAGCATGCCTGCAAGAGCTAATCTCTCCTCAGCCACCCTGGGTCCATGAAAAAGTGCATTAAAATTAGATGCTGTGGCTGCAGTGTGCGATACTGTCATGATACAGGGTGGAAAATGAACATCTGGGGTGAAGAAGGGCAACATCTGGTAAAAAGCACAATAAATCTCTCAAGTTTTCATGTTTTGTAATTGTTAGATTCCGAGGATTCAGGAGTCACCAACAGAGACACCTGGATTCGAGGAATGGAATCATTAACAAGGCTGCAGAGGCAAAAAAGATCACCTGAAGCAAATGAAAGACCTGTACAAGCCCCGCAGAAGTAAGGGCTCGGCTTCTTGTAAGTTCTTTCAGTGCTTTGCAGAATGTTCTGATGCATTTTGTGTAACTGCTCAACAGGCAGTAGGGGGCAGACATTAATGGTGGGACCGGCAAGCTGAGGTTGTCTCCATGGTACCCAAATGAGGAAAAATGGAACACTTGTTTTTCTGGTTCCAGACTCACAGAAGTGTGGTCACCTTTGTCAAGGACACATGACCCCTCATACTCAGAGCCCCACATGTAATTGTCTGAAGTTAACAATGGTTTAAGTACCACCGAAGATTCAAGTGCACTCTACCTGTCCTGTATCTGCTCTTCTGTCTTTTATCTACATGAAAAGTTTTCCACTACTCTCTGGAGGGCTGGTTCTAAGGAAGAAACACTACAGAGTAGAAATACTAGCAATGCCATTTAAATGTACAGAACGCTAGTGGAGAAACTGAAAACGTAATGAGTGAGTCCAAGGGGCAGAGGACACCAGATGATCTCTAACATTCTTTAGGTATAACTATGTGTATGAAGTAATGAGAGAAGAAAAGGTGATGATCCCTTATTATCATGTAGCAGCAACAATAGCCCAGGAAAGACTACTGCAGGTCAGAGTGTGGCATGACAGTGGACAGCTACTGTATACATGAGCCCTTATAAAAGACAAGGTATGAGAAAGTGGACCAATGTTATACAGAAGTGAATGTTCAGCTGAAACAAAATAAGGAAATATTTGCTGCTGCAGTGACTGCATGCTTGCCCCTGGCATTGTGTCCAGATCTGACTCAGCTAAAGGAGCAGCCCAGGCCGGCACAGCTCACTGAACTGAGAGGCAGGACACTGAATGCTCAGCAGAAGGAGGCAATGATAGCAGTGACAGCTTCATTTCACCTGTACCCTTACCTGCACCTGTCCAAAAAAGAAGGTGGTGGTGAGGTGATCACTGACATATGAATACAGGAATGAAACATATATGACCTTCTGAAACCTGTGATGACACTTGATCCAAGGAACTCTCACCACCCAGAAGAGATGGAATGAAAAGTTGGGAATACTTTAGATCATGTTCAACCAGAGCCCATTGGATGGAATCCACATCCTGACTGTCATGGTTCTAAAGTACGAGGGATGACAACTGAGAAAAGTTACTGCTGCTCTTACAAACGCTTCAGGCTGCATGGGATTCTATCCAAACTTTGTTATCTGAAGGCACCCCCATGAGAAGAAAACTGGGGAAAAGTGGCAACCTGTCAGCAAGAAGGGACAGAATGCATCCTCAAGTATTAGCAGTGTTACAGGCCTGTGTGGCTGGAACATTCTGGAACAGACTCTGGTCCTGATGACACTGATAGCAGCATCAAAGGACCCTTTCAGACTGCCTTGGTTGAGAGGTTTAACTGTGATTGGCTAAGCTGTGAGGATCACAACGCACAAATAAAAAGGGCAAACCATGACTTTCAAACAGCTGGTGGACAGCACATACCAAATGGACAGGAACACACAAGCCAAGATGAGGGCTGTGCAGGGGAGAACTAAAGGAAAGTCTGATACAGTCTGCAATGTCTTGCTGTTTATTGGTTATTTTTATTTATTTGTCCACCTTTCATTATGTGTCCTCTGTTATGTCCTCTGTTTAAGATGCTATGTGGATGAACTTCAATGCAGGGCTCCGCAGAGTTGTATCTTATTCTATCCTTGAAGACTTAATGGATATGGACACTTTGCAACTGTGTGATGGCAGATACCACTTGAATGACCTTCTTGCTCAAACAACAACAAATAGGAATGAGGACAAAAAACACGTTAAACCCCATCTGCCCCTCTTAGTAGATCCTTCACATTGGAATAGGATCGGATGAGGTGAAATATCTAGATGAAGTTTCAGAAACCATCCCATCTCCAACAGCTGCTGTTCCCAAATGATAAGCGCCCACTAAAAAAAACAACCAGCAAATAAAGGGCAATTTACTAGCAGATGAATGTGTGAAGCAAGTAGCTAAAGGCAGAAAAGCAGACTTGAGATCTGAATCCAGTAGTATTTACCTGGGCCTGTTTGTCAGAAGTCTGAAAAGACTGTATAAGAACTGCTGGCATGGAACCAGCAACAAAGTCAACAGAGGCAAATCTGGAATGTTCGTATTTAGTTACCAAATCTGTCCAAACAACATGGAAACAACATTCAGCTGTTTGTTCAGTTGGACTCCTCTGTGTTGTTCCCACCTGGGTGGTAAATTTACCAATGATCTATTTAATGGTGAGTGACAACACTGGGTCCTTGCGAGGGTAACATGTTGCACAGTTCCTCAAGGGAGGACAGTGTTCAATAAGCAAAGTCAGCCACAGTTCCTAAATGTCTCCACAAGTGAGTTTGCTGCCACAAGGTGCCATCTTCTGACATTGGTTCATGAAGCCTCATCTTCAGGGTGAAAAAGTTTAGGAAGCACATCTCCTGAGGGTACAGTAAAGAAGGTGGAAAATTGCAGATTCAAAAATTACATCCTCTTTTCACATGCATCAAGGATGTTTGTGTCAAACCAGAATTTCTTTGTTGGACATTTTTTACCTAGAATCTCAGTGGTTTCCTCAGTCATAATGTGAGGGGTGACTGTGAAGTCCATGTCTGTGCACAAAACCAGAAAGCTATCCTGAAAACACCTTAAAGATATTCTCAAACAATGCACAGAAGACTTCTCTGAGCTATACAGTACAGCTGTAAGACCAACATGGTACTCAGCAGCCCTTAGCCTACCACTGAGGATAACTTCGCAATTTTGTGAAGAAAACTGGAAGTAATTGTAAAATTCCTCCAAAGAAGGTAGTTGGGCCATGTTTAGTATTCTGTCAAGCATCTCCAATAAGCTTTGGAAAACAGAAGAATGGCCTGCACCTTGTACCCAGTTGGGGTTAAGTCATGCTAAAGGTCACAGAAGATGATGCTGGCTATAGAGCAGGAAGGACCACGACTAAACAGCTATTCAATGAGTTCTCTGCAGAAAGTATTAGCACCATTAAGATCTATATTATGTCTTCATACACTTCAAGAAAGCATTTGACAAGCTGTAGCATTTGACCCTGAAGGTAACCCTGAGGAAGTGTCTATTTTCTTAGAGTCATATAACAAGGTGACCAGCTCTGTCATCATTGATTAAGAGGAGCTGAATGACTCAGGATCACTGTTAGAATCAGACAAGGTCTTTTTTTTTCAAACTGTCTTCCACGTCTTCCTCAGAAGAATCGCGACTGCCACAGTAAATACATACATTGGAACAGTATTCATAAAAGGCATGGCTTCTGAACCAGCACAGAGCTTCTGAACAAACCTGCAACAGCTTACGCCATGGAAATTAGAGCTGAGAAAACCAAACATGGCCACCAACACAAATGGCACCAGAAAAAAAGGCAAAGCAGGAGGTGAAAAGCTTTTAAACAGTAATCAGCTTCAAATTCTTCAAGACAAAAGCTGTGCTAAGACTGAAAATCTGCTCAGTTTTTCCAGAATTTTAACAATTTAAGACTTAAGCTCTCACTCATATTGTTGGCTGTCCTTTACACTTGTGAGTCACGACTCTGACAACTGGCATTCATGGAAGAATTCAGGCCACGGACGTGTGATGCTACACGATAATCTCATGCATACAAGGACAGTATCAGAACTGAATGCACGAGCAGCAGAATCAAGCAAGTCACCAGACCTTTTGAAGCTCTCTGTACTACAGTCAAGACAAAACCTGGTATGAAATGATTGTAGTTTAAGGTTGAATATGTCTGCAAAGACAATATTGCGAGACGCCATGGCAGGAGTGAAAAAGACAGGCAGACTGGCGATGATATCAGACAACATCCAGCATCAGACAGCTATGACCTTCACCACATCCCAGGGAGCAGAACAGTATCACAAGAGATGACGGGAAATTGAGAGAAAGTCATCGGTTGTCCCCCACAGCTTTTAAGGTCAACTGATGGACAGTACATCAAAAAGGAGTGTTTCATCTTTCATTTCCACAGATACAGGAAGACCCTAGCAACATGTCAGCTTGGAGACATTCTGGTGTCATCATGTTGTCTGATGCCACCCCAGAATTAGCAAAGCTCTGCCTTCCAATCATTTATAAAATAAACAGGACCTCAGCATAAAGGCAAAGAGAAAACTTGTTCCTGCCATCATTTTCCATCTTCTTTTCCCAATTTTTCTGCTCAGCTTTGGAGTTTGGAAATTTTGGCACACGTTCTTGAGAAGCAGCCTGTGAGTTAGCGCCATACCACCAAGCCATTTCTAAAAGCAGCTACGCAAAGCTGTCCCTAGGAGGCACTTGTGCCAGACATAAACCACTGTACCATAAACCACTATACGCTAACGTGGTTTTCCACTGGCGTTACATGTTGATGAGATGCCCGGTCTTGAACATATAAGTGTTGGACTGGACCCTTCTCTGTGCTGTGAGACTCAGGATGTGTGTCCTTCCCTGCTATGTCGCATAAAAGCCCGCACATTATCTCGTCTTACTTTAATCTTGCGTAATAAAGCAGCAGCTTTCATTGCATCTGACGACAGGATAAATGTAATCACTGTGACAAACCTGGCAAACAAAGGTGAGACAAGCTGTGAATGTGCTGATAGATGTCTGGTGCCATGGTTACGGCTCAGTATCCTCACAACACAGACTGGCTTTGGACTCGTCCGGTCAACTCAAACTGTCTGAAACTCTGTCCAAGATTTTTCCAGCATTGTCACAATAAAGCACCATATTCAAACAACTGTCTAATTTCATTGTACAGTTTGATCTTTGGACCCACTCCAACCTCTGGAACCCTGGCCAGCCTGAACCCTGTGGCTCTACCTCTGTCACTGTAACAGTGTGAAGCTCTACCTTGGGACCCACTCTAAGCTCTGGAACTCAGTCCAGTCTAAACACAGTGGCTCTACCTATGGAATTTTGACACTCTGAAGCTCTACTTTTGGACCGTGTCCTGTACTGTCAATGCACAGTTCTAATCTTGAACACTAGTAACATCATTTTGACTGGACAGTGACTGCTTATCAATGGTATCTGATTTGTTCAGTGCCTGCTGACCTCCAGAACATCACAGTTGTGGCTGTTTCTTATTTTTGCCGAACTTGGCTTATTTCAGTTACAGCATGCATTTTGCCCTTTTCAACTTAAATAATGTTGGAGCAAATATTGTCACAGCCATACAATTGAAAGAAAATAGCGAGAGGCCACTGTATTGATAAGGGTGATCTGATTAATCAAGAAGCCTTTCTTTGTAAAGTGAAGCAGCTGATAGGCTTGCCAAAGATGGCCTGCAGAAGCTGCTCTGTGCTCTGTGGCCTTCCTGGTCTGGGCATACATAAGCCCACTGCATTCACAGATAAGCCGGGCTTATCCTGTTTTTGCCATGGAACATATTTCAGCACCTTCCCCAACGTAGCTTGCGCCCCGACGGCCCCTGCACAGCTCATTGTGCTGGAAAGTGAACCTGCATTAATGTTTGTTGTAACCACTGGTAATAAAGGAAATAAAACATGCACAACAGCGGACATAATACTTGTTTGGAAGGGCTGTCAGGAAAGCTCTATTGCTACCGCAGTAAAAAGTGACAGTCCTGTCTATCACTGCTTCTGCACTGGCCTTCCCCTTGTATTCCAACTCTGGGACTGCTTATATTATGGGGTTTCTCTCCTGCCCAGCAGTTATCCAGCTGTATTTGCTTTGGCTGCGATAACTGTTTGTAGCAGTGACAGCATTTGGCTTGTTTAGCCTGTGTTAAGCCCCGGTCAAATGAAAAAAATATTCAAATGCGGACTCCTTTCACCATCCATCCACCAGAATATTTCTCTTCCACAGAAAAGCAGCTATATCTGGAGGTTGACCTCAAATGCTCCTTCACTTACACCAGACGACCTGGAGCCATCCTGCCAACTGCACCCTACATTACTTTGGCTCCATCTACACATTTCCTGCTGTTCAGACCTTTGATTGTTTAATATTACTGATGAATAATTGTGCAGAATACATGACAAAGGTCACAGCCATCAAACCATGGACAAATGATAGAGCATTTAGAAATGGGACTTTTGAAGAATCTAGTTTAATGGATAGACAAGGGTTCACCTGTCCCTTTGACTAAATGCACACAAATTTCACATGGATTGTTGAAAGCCTTTTCCAGACAACTTGCTTTTTGTATGGTGGAGGAAACCTATAAAGGCATCTGCATTCCATTTACACATTTTTAAGAACATTTTTTTTAAGGAAGATGATTGTTGTAGCTGTGAAAGAATAAAGTCGCTGACTGCTATGTGCAACAATACTGACACATTTACCGAATACATCGCCTGTACTAACATCATTCACGGCACTTTAGCAAAAAAAGCCATTGTGTGTCACTGTGCTGGTAAAATTAGAGGAGCACGCTCTAGTAAGGCTTTGGAAAGGCAGGATTGGGCAGTTCCGCCACGCTTTAGAAGTCTTACGTCGCCAGAGAGCATGTTGACAAAATGTTGAAGCAGTGAACAAACTCCTGCGGGCATGAGCTTCTAAACTCTTTGCAGCTACTGAGTGCAGAGGTCCAGCAGGGGTGAAGGCACTGTGTGACGCTGTGGTGATATGAAGGTCCCTGCACACTTCCTGCTTAAGAGAAGCTGTGTCCTATTCCCACAGCTGGCTGCAACGATCAATGTGGTATGTGTGGCTGGAAGACCTCACTCCCAGCTGTATGTGGGCACTGCTGCAAGCTCCACTCCAGAGGCATGGGGTGCCTGCAGAATACCAAAATTCCTGGAAGGACAAGCTTTTTTGGTTGGTTGCATGATGCTACGTATACACAGAAAAAGGCTTTGCTTGGAAAAAAGAGGCGTGTGCATTAAAATAGCGAAATAAAAACCTCTTTCATATTCGTGTCTTTTGCACCTTGAGATTTGTGCTCAGCATTAATTCTTGCTACATTTTCCAGCTTCCTCTCTGAATTAATACTGCAAAAAGAAATGCGGAAATGTTGTGGCAAAAGGGAATGCTAACAAAACAAAGTCTGAAAATGACATATATAGAAATACACTGTAGAATATGCAACATCTTATGCTAGATTTATGTAGTAATTAATTAGGAATATATTTGTTATAAAAGCAAGTGAAAGTGTATGAATGTGTTCGGTTGAGATTTAAGTGCCCCTTCTTTATTTTGCCTCAACAAGGGTTACATTACCTGTCATAATGAACACTTTTCATTTTTCTGATAAACCCTGCTAAATAATACAGTGCGAAATTGACCCTCATATGCACAAACCAAAAAGCACTGCAGTAAGAAATTCTCATTCTGCTGGTATGCAGCGTTTTTGGTGTTTGCGTTTGTTTACTTGTGACCGTGTTCAAGATCAGAAACTTCTGTTGGGTTACACAAATTTGGTGTTTTGCTGTGTTACTGCACCTTTGTTTCCCTTATTTAACAGATCTTTCTGGGACCCTAGTCCATCGCAGTGTAGTCCCACACAGCCTCCTGCTAAGGTTAATTTAGAGTGACCACTCAAAGTGAAAGGCATGAGTTGGGACAGTAGAAGAGCACCCAGAGGAAACCCATAGAGATACGGGGAGAAGCTATAAATTCCCCACAGGATGAACTTGAGTCAAACCCACACCCAAACAGTGCAGGTGCCTTGAGGTGGCAGTGTTCCTCACTAAGTCACTGCACTGTCCAAATTTACTCTAACAACAGGTATTTTATTCAGTGCCTGCACTGTGTTTCACTTTCTCTGATGCTATGGTTCTATAACAAAAAAAAATATTATTATTATTATTATTATTATTATAAAAAAATCATCCATATCCCTTTGCTGTACCCACTGTATGAGATCAATGTGCACTCTGGAAAAGCTCTGCTCAAAAACTTAAATATATACATAGAATAAAACTGGTGTCTTTTTCCAGTTCCAACAAAGATTCAATTAGATCAATTCCAGATTCTCTAGATGCACACTTCATTCTTTGTGACAGGTACACAGAAATCTTATCTTTATTTGGCTGATTTCATTCTAGTGGGACAGCGGTGTGTATGCACTGGATGGATGTCAACTGAATCTTCATCCTGTGGGATGAGCAAAAATGCAGTGTCCCATGAGGACATGGCATGTCAGCCATGCCACCATTTATGTGACTGTTTCCCATAAATCATCTGCATCTGCAAGAAATGCCATCTGTCGATTAGGCTGCGGAGCACCTAAGCTTTCTAGTTTAATGTCTGTTTCACACTGTAGTATCAGCAAGATACTGTCGGGTTTAACTATGATCACATCTCAGTATGAGTTAGCAGACATCAAAGTGCTCTGTAAAAGAAATAAACAAAATTGACAGATTTAATACAAAACAGGGTTAATAAAGGATGTTATCATGGTTATAATTAAACAAGCTGTTTCATTCAGCAAACAGCAACCCAATTGAAAGCAGTGACACCTGTTTCTAAATTTGAATTGAAATGCCCCATGTTCTCCATTAGTATTTATTGATTTAAATTTTTATTTTTTCTGTAAAAGAGATTTTTACTTTTAGGCAAATGACAAGAAAGAAAAAATAAAAAAAGGTTATTTAGTCTTATTTGCTTAATTATGACAAGGCAGCATGGTTCAGTGGATAATGCTGCCACTTAGTGCATGGACCAGTTGGGTGTGGATTTGGATCTGGCTTGGTCTTTGTGGAATTTGCATATTCTTCCTGAGTTTGTGTGAGTTTCCTCTCACATTCCAAGGCTGTGTTTTAACTGAATTGCTCATTGCAGTGTGTGCACATGCATCAGGAAGGTCGAAAGGGTCTCAAACGTGCGCAGGCACCACTTTGTAATTCTCCATCCATAGTCTAGTCACTTTGTAAGCAAGCAAATGAGGGAGCTTAACATGGTCCTCACTCTTATATTATTATTAAGTATAGCCTGTATGCACTTTAATTCAGTATTAAGCATCATCACTTATATAGCAAAAACATACAGGAACTGATTCAAGGAGTGAGGCGTTGCTCACAGAGGATGTGCTACTCTAATAAAAAAGAAACCTATAACAGTTTATACACTTCTTTAAATATTATAAGACATGACAAGGCCACGATAATGCCTGCTACATTTGGGTGTGTTCCAGCTCATGGGCATCTTCCGCTGTGTCTACTGTGCCGGGGCAATGTCTGAAGTGGTCTGAAGGCCACACTGTTCCTGCTCTAGCTAAAGGCCACAGCACCAGTAAATCTTCATGGTTGGTATTTACTCCTCCTTTGCCATATGATTCCCGTCTTCTCTTGCTGCAGGAAAAAGTTCTGACGCAGCATAGTAAACCCACCTTCCTAAAGCTCTACCTGACTGCATGCTGGATTAACAGGAGCTTTTCCCACCTACAGCCACTCAACACTTCATTCAGCTTAGCCCACTATCAGCTGTGGACAGATTCCTATCTTTTCCTCCTTGTGGAGAAAGACGTGCTGTAGAGAGAGAATGGTGATTAAAGGCCGGGCGTCTGATATCAATGTCGATAGTTCAGCTTCAGCAAACAGCGCTATCCTACTGTATATTTTTCATGGAAACAACGCCGTTTCAACAAATGAACATTATCAACCCTAAACAAAGCAATTTTGTAATTATGAGGGGAAGTCGAAAAGTATCTGCAACTGAAAAATTGTGGATTTGACTTGTTCCCATGTAAACTTTATGATGAGTTGTTATATAATCTGCTATGGTCTTTTACCAAAATCTGTACATTATTGCTCGGTGATGGCCTGGAGTCCTGTTCAGGGTGTCTGCAATGCCCTTGCCTTCTTGCCTAGGTTATGAGCCAGGCTGATCGGCAGGCAATCAAAATGAAAATCAGTACATTAAGTTCTGTAATTAAATGTCTTGTGAGCTATAAGATCAATGGATCTGATCATGATTTGCGCGTTGTATGCCTGAATGAGACGCACCTGGATGATCCGCATTGTCTGAGTGAAGGCCCATGTTAGTGGGCTGTCACGAAGGTTCAGTTACAGACGTAAGAGTCAATGAATCAGTGCTCACAGCGGTTAAAGTGCACAATCATATGGTATTAAACAGGCAATGACTATAGATGAAATGATTGTACCGTTTCATGCCGCCGAGGACTATGCCTTATCCCAGAAAGAACGCTTAGCTTTACGCTTCATGTACGCAAATACGACGCATCAAACACAACGTGCCTTCGGTCAACAAGCCTGAATTGTGGCTTATGTGGGCTGGGCCCCACCGGACCAGTGCCGGGTTTGCACATTTACACCCCAGCCCACATCGGGCGAAGCAGCCCTGTGTGGTCAGTCGTCAGGGGGGGTCAAGCAGACAATCAATATAACTGACACGACAGACAGCTGGATCAAGAAAAATCCCTGCCTGTTAGTGTTTAATGAGCAGCAGTGTTTCACCTGCTGGTAACACAGGAGCAATATCAGTGATTCACATCGCGATCACAGTGTGGATTTGCGTTTGGTTTTGGACAGTAAAGCTATCATCTGTGGCTTGAAATGTACAGCAAGAGAGAAGCGGGACTATTAGTTCATCTTGATGTCCAGGCAGATCAGTCCACGTCATTCGAGCCTCTAACGCAGACAGACACACGTTCGGCCACACCTGGGCTAATAAATGGACATTTGGTCATGAATGCAATACGAGAGCGCAGTGCATGCTGTTTGGTTCCTCCAGTCAAATCAACATGTCTAACGTTCCTGGTGGAGTTCAAGTGTCTGACTACTGAATGAGTTACTTTATTTGCTTTACTTTCATTTTCTGAGCTGAAGCTTTTCTGCAATGAGACACACAATGCTGATCTTCTCACACTGGTTCACCTATTTATACAGCTCGGTATTAGTATAAGTACCTCGGTCAACACTACTACAGTGGGATTTATTTAATAAAGCAACCTTAATTGCATAGTACTGGATCTATAATCATCAATATTTTATGATTCCAAAATGGTACTTCTAACTTAACCGCAATCAATGGTAGTACTCCTGAGAGTCTTACACAAATCTTTTGTTCCTTTACTACGGACGACTGCCTCTCCTTCTGCAGGGCTGCAGAGAGACCGAAAAATAGTCACTCTCTCTCCATCTAATTAGAAAAAAACAACAAATGTCAGCATTCGTTGTTTTGATGTAATTAAGACTGATATTTTTCCATTATGTTTTCTTGCGCCATCGTATTAATGCATTTGCATACCCAGTGCTATTGCCATCAGTCATGTGGCGCTTAAATTGATTTCCTGTGTTCAAGTCAAAGCTCCTAACAGCTGTCAGTTACAAGGCATGAAGTGATGGCAGCGTGGGGAACCACATTGTTCCCTAGTGCGGATGGCCACAGTAAGCATCTGACGTATCTAAAGTATCTTACTAAGCATCTGGTAGCTATCCATCAGAAAGTACTGCAGATGGCTTCTTGGTCTTTCAGCTTAGATCTGAATGTGCTACTGTAGGTTTCAGCTGGGGCAGAGCAGAACTTAACGTTGGTGTGTGGGTGGCTTGATCGCTGTATGCTTGTACGAGAAGTTCTGTCTCCTGGTAAGCTTTTATTTTATTTGGGTAGCCTGTGTAGCCTAACATGTAGGATATTGCGTGGCTTGACTGCCGTTCCCACAGAGTGAAACGGGGTTTTTATTTTTTTTACAGTTTTTACTATTCAGATAACCCAGCTTTAGGTCTCTCTTCCTAAAGACGTCAATGGCTCTCTGGGAGGACAGCAGTCACGTCAAGGACGGAGACTTTTGGGATGCAGACTCCAAGGAACACTTTCCGCTTCCACTGGAGGAACCAAAACAACGTTGATGCATTTCCTGAGCGAATTCCCTTTACTTGGGAGATCGTCCTTAGACTTGCGAGACTTCTGGAAGGACATTGTCTCATTCAGCAGAACAGACCTTCATCCGCTTCGATGCCATGTTGCTAGCAGAAGAGAAGTGCCAAAGGGTTTTGGAGATGTGAGAGTGAGTGCATTTCATTCAAAGTTGTTCCCTTACTTCACAGAGTCATTGTGGAGGACTGGCAACAAAATGCTGAATGGTTCACATGTTCGACCCCTTTGTGTCGGCTGACGTCGCAAAAGCCTTCCTGGGGAAGTATGTCTACGTGTTTCCTGGACGTGAGGAAGAGAGAGACATGCTGGACATCTGGAATGAACGGCAATGTTTCTTGATTTGTCTAAGTGTGGACCTTGTGGAATGTGAGGGGTTTTGCCTTCTGCCTGCATATTTCTTTTAAGACTGGATGGTTTAAAAACATCCATACACTGCTATAAGTTTTGGTAATATTTTGATTCTAGCAGTGTTGAAAGTCAGCAAAAAAGTTCTGGTACTCCCTTTATTGTTATGTTGGTTTATGTGTCAGCTGGTATCAGCAAATTACTCAGTTCTGGATATGCAGTGTGAAAAAAGACAATAGGAGATATTGCAGATGATCATCCATACATTTTTTTTTAAGTGGACTTAAGCTTTGAACAAATGATAAGAAAACAACAAGTGAACCCAGTGGCCAGAGTAACTTAGTGCACCCTTAGTAATGAAATGTAAGTATGAGAGCTATTATGAATAAGTACAATACACTAAAGCACTGCTGGGAGAATAGCTCTGTCAGAGACTCTGGTCATCAGGTGGCAGAAAATAGCACCAGGAGTTTATGAGAAGTGCCGGTGCACAAAAAAGTCATGGTACTCCACAAAGCAAAATGTAGAAGTGCTGCTACTGTGTACCGCTCCACTTCAAGCACTGAGTAGCAGTGCAGTGATTTTCCATTCTCAGCTCAAAATTTGACTGCCACGGTGGTGAACCTTGAATCAGCGACGCTCCAGGGAAAACACTGTGTCACACAGCACTCATGAGCTGTAGTGATGGGACCACAGATGGGCTAGAGAGAGGAGCCATCAATTTTGGCATCACTGCCATGTCAACAACTGCATCTCCCCTGGCTTGAACCAGGGGTCAGCATTAACATGTGTCAGCATCATCATGACTAATGGGAATTGATGTGCTTCAGCTTGTGTCCCAGTCAATTCCTTTCAGGCTGCTCCTCAAACACTGATCAATATCTTCGTCACCATCATCACTTAATAAGTGTGTTTCCCTCCCCGAAGCAATAATGCTGTCAGTTGGTTCTCTGTCAATACGTCACTCTATATAGTCCTTTATCCACTCCAGATAACTACACTCAAGCTCCAGGTTGCTGTAATTCATTGCAGCTCACAAAAATGAGGAATATAAAATAAATTCAGGGTCTACATAAGTAAGCATGGTGGTAAATTACAGTACAACAAAATGTACTGGAAGCCAACAGCAGGTTCACCTTGGTTATAAAGTGATTCATTCAGCAGCAGTAAGAGTCTGAAAGTCGCATACGACATAACTTTATGGTAAAGCAAAATGCCATGTTTCCAGGGAAACAAAGTCACATAAGGAAAAATCATGGCACAAAGTCAATTCTGAGTGGATTTACTTCATCTTTACTTTATTATAGCTATTGTATTCTCAACAACCTGCACATTTTTATCGGCCCATTTTCCAAGCACAACTATAGTATATAACAAGTGTATTCGAGGGATATCATAGTCAGACATGGTTTAAAATACTTGGAGCATCACGGCATTTTAGCATTGTAAGTGTTTTTTTTTTTTCAGGCCTTGGTGTTTTCAAGACTGTAAAATTGTTAAAATGCTACTTCATCTGCACAAATGTTTTTGGCGATCAGTGCAGAAGCAGACTGTCCCTGCCCGGCTAGTTCAGTTGGTAGAGCATGTGACTTGTAATCTCAGGGTCGTGAGTTCGAGCCATGAAGGGTTGTGTCACGAAGGGTGTAAAAATCTGCCAAACCAAAATATGTGGACGAGCCAATCTGCTGTAGTGACCTCTGACGGGAGCAGCCGAAATTCAGTTTTAGCGCAGACCTGTATGCTAGCTTGTTAGCACGGCTGGCTGTGGTGGTTTAATGAGAAAAAGCGGGTCGATATGGGCTCATTAGCCTGCCTTTTGTGTTCATCGGCATGTATTAGACCTGCCACAGCGCATGAGCCACCCAGAGCCCTCAATGAGTGAGCACTCCACACAATAGTCTCAGAGCAACCGACAACACTCTCGATCCCGCTCTGTCAGTCTACACACCGTGGGAGTCATCATCAATGAATGCTTTGTGTCCTAAGAGTTTCACATTTCTGATTAAAGCAAACTCTTTATTGTCATCTAATACTCATAGTATGGTAATCCCGCACAGCTTTTATATGCATAGATGGGCTTCGCTGCAGCTAATAATGGCGTGAACAGACTAGGGAAACACACTCTGGTGGCATCAGCTAGATGAAGAAATGTAAAACCACAGCCAAACAATGAACGCAGACAGAATATAATTGGCAAATATTGCAAACGGCACCTATGAAAAGCTGTTAAAAATATGCAAAGAAGCTATTCAAAATGTGGGACTTATTCATCTCTAAGGAAGTGACTTACAGATGAGGAGGTGCCTCTGATCTGCATGTTCCATTGACATGTACAGTATACCTGTTTAATTTTCTGACCCTCATTGTTAAGGAGAACACAAGCTGCAGTAAAGAAACACCTTTGCAGCTTCCTATCTGCAATGGTACAAATTCGGTGATGTGTCTATAATTCTAGCATAATGCAACTTAGAGCACAGCTTGTTCGCCACACTGTATTAATACGTAGTGAATTTATTGACAGTTTTTCATAATGCCTTGGTAGAATAAACCACATTACAAAAAACATGCAAACGCTGTGCAGCACATTGTTATTTGTAACTTTTCTTCTTGGCTGCAACTTTTCCAGATAGAAGTGGGACACTAAAAATCCTGTGCAGTCATGTCAGATGAAAAAGTGGCGCTCAGAAATCATCCTGATGTAGACATCAGGGGCACAGTACCACACTTTTTCAGCAATATTTCAGCAATTACTGCTACCATGCACTACTGTTCCTTTAGAACAGATGCAGAAATGGCAGGCTGCTTGCATAATATGGAGGTGTACTTCCATTCAGCTCTCAGATCCCCTTTGCAGAAAGGTAGCAGCAGGTGCCCCTCTCGCTACAGCATTTATCTCCATCTCAGGGCTTCTCCCTCTGCTTCCTCACGCCAGCATAATTACATCCATCAGCTTTCCATCGCTGCGATACTGCTGCTGTAAAAGCCAGCTGAAGAACACAGGAAATGGCAGCGAGTCCGAGCTGGCTTATGAAACACAGGCCGTGTCAACTTCCAATCGCTGTTTTGTCCCAGTTCATTTATATTACCAAACCCTCTGCCAAAGCAATACTCTCCCTCTCTTGCCAGCACGCGGGCAGACTGCTAACAAGCTAGGGGCTGAGATGTACAAATAAAGGATGGGCAGAGTATTTCCCCATGGCTTACTTTGCCTTGGTACTTCTGTTTCGACTTCGGTACTGTAATTCATCTATTTTGTTATTATTAAAATGGGAAAACTTATTCAAACCTCTTGTTCTTATTTTAACATTTAAAATCTGATGAATTGGCAACAAACCCCACTTCTGACTCGTCTACTTTGCCCAGCAGAAAAAAACCCTGCTGGTCCAAAAAAAGGACATAAAGCTTTCGTTCCTTTCCATTGCCACCAGCTCTTGTTGAACTTTCAAATATTTTGTGACAATAAAATCATTTCAAATGTTTTTCTCCCACTGCTCATAAAACAATTTATCTAGCGCACGTACTGTATATTTTTTTCTTCATATTACTAACACATCAGATAAAAGCACACTGCCTTGGAAGAGTTGATTTTGGTGGCAAGTTTATGAAATGCCAATGAAGGCATTTTTTTGACTAACAGCAACAACAGTAATAGTGGAATAATGGAAAATAATAATTACTGAGAGAAATAAGTTAGAAGTTCTGTGTAAATTGCCACGTCCTATGTATTTAGGGGAATGCCAAATTTTTAATAATAATGCATAGCACAACTAACCACCCATTCATTAACATCAACTGCTTAATGCTACGCACGGTTATAGTTATCCAGAGCCCATCACAGAATCAAGGGGCACTTTGTTATGAAACCACCCCTAGATGGTACATTAATCCATTGCAGGGTGCCACACATGTACACCACCGGCAATACATTGTGACCAATGAAATGGAGAAAAATTAGAGCATCTGGAGAAAACTCATGGAGATGGGGAGAGAACACAAACTTCAAAAACTGAGCCAATTTCAAACCCAAAGAGTTGTGAAACAGCAGCACTACTCAATGAGCCACTGTACGACATCTTTTTCTGAAGTGCCATTTACTTTATAAACAAAAATACCTGAGTTACCCAGTGCAGCCTGGGCAGAAAGCGGAAAGATAAATGCATAGTAGTAACTCAGAATTTATCACCAAACCATATTACCTTTAAAGTGGTACGCATAATACATACATTGTATGGCCAAAAGTTTATGGACACGTGAACATCACATCCATTTGTGCTTGTTGAACATCCTAATCCAAACCTATAGGAATTAATATGGATCTGTTTTCCCTTTGCTGCTATAACAGCCTCCTTCTTCTGGGAAAGCTTTGCACCACATTTTGGGAATTTGTGCCCATTCAGCCACAAGAACAGTGGTGAAGTTGGGTGAGAAGGCCTGGCTTGTGGTTGGTGTTCTAGTTCATCTCAAAGGTGATTAGTGGGTTTGAGGTCAAGGTTACTGAAGCTCTTCCATACCAACATGGGCAAACCATGTGTTTATGGAGCTCACTTTGTGCAGGCGTGGCGGGGGGGGGCACAGTCATGCAGGAGCAGAAAAGGAGTTTCCCCAAACTGTGGTCACAAAAGAAACACACTGTTTTCTAGAATGTGTGGCTGAAACAGCTCAGTCATTAGAATGGGGGGGGTACTTTAGGCCATGTACTGTAAGTATTGATAGTGCTGTCAGACAGATGGTTGCCACAGAGTGTAAGGCGCCGGTTGTAGTCCAGTGGAAAGGTAGACAAAAACAGTAATAAAAATATATATCACCAAACTTTATTATCCTTACATTAGTAATATGGGTAGTATCGTGTGTGTGTGTGTGTGTGTGTGTGTGTGTGCGGAGAGAAAATTCATCAGCATCTTTATGAACCCTCTATAAGTAACATCACTTACTCAGGCTTCTCCAAACCTTGTCTAAAGACTACATTCTAAAATTTCAAAATAGTATGCAGCCTTTTAGGACTTTAATGAACTTGAAGTTCCTGAAATGCCTGTTTGGCAAATTTCATGTTTGTGGCTTGAAAAACAATGTGCATAAAGTGCAAACAGACACACATACAAACAAACAAACAGATATCGAGCTTTATAGATTCAAAGAAAACAGCTGCTGTGATTATCTGCAATGTTTGTGCCATTGTGATGAGTAATGACACACCTTACACACCTCAGTACAGACTGAATTACACACTAAAGCAACAGCAAAGCAACCAACCTTATCTTAAAGAATTTGACTTCCAGGGGAAAAACAGAGCCTGCAAGACAGAAATCCTGGTGCAGAAGAAGCAGATGCTTTTTGCCCAAGGTTACGCACAATGCCAGGTTTACTACCTGTCAAAGAAGCCGATCTGTAAATGTTCTGATTAATGAGATATTTACACCTATAAACCTTTATCATAATAACCATTGTCCTCCTCATCAACACCTTCATTACTGCACAAACTGTAAATTAACACCGTGAACATCAAAAACTTCAAGAACAGGTTACTGTGACCAATGTGTTTATTACAGCTAACATTTCTAGAAAATTCTCATCTACTTTCTTAAAACATACCTTGAGATGGCTTACATTAGCACATTTCTTTATTTAGCTCATGCATTAGTCATGACAGCATGACAGCTATTTCCCCATTCACACAACAAGGTACTCAGAAAATCGTGCAAGTGTGGATAAGGATCTTGCTGGAAGTTGCTGTAGCAGAAATGGATCTCAACTTGACATCTTCAGGTGCCCTCTGTCATTGCTACCCCACACACTGTCCATGAATTTCACCTTTCTGTTCTTTATTTATCTACTGATAATGGTAAAAATAATAAGCAGGAAATTTGGTCTATATGTAGCATGCATAGCTGAACTTGAGGAAGTTTTTAGATTTGAAACTGTACGTGCTACAGGTTTGGGCTTTCCAGCAGTTCAAGCACATTAAGTTGACTGGCATTAACCAGGGGAAACAAGAGAGGCCTTGGAAACTGAACTTAAAAATATTCGGGGATATACAGTGCGTATAAAAAAAGAATCACCCCCTCCCCTCAAAATATTA
This sequence comes from Heterotis niloticus, assembly GCA_018136845.1. Lineage (NCBI taxonomy): Eukaryota > Metazoa > Chordata > Actinopteri > Osteoglossiformes > Osteoglossidae > Heterotis > Heterotis niloticus. The sequence goes on along the minus strand of CM030904.1, from coordinate 21,731,982 downwards.
GTATTTTGTTGCTTTGCAGCCTGAAATGAAGACACACACAAAAAAAAAAAATTCTCCAGCTGTATTTGCAACAAAATATGAATATTTTGAAGTGGGGTGATTCTTTTTTACGCACACTGTAATTTATTGTTAGCCATCCATGTGCTTCTGTCTGTTTAGATTTATGCCACAACACTTATTTTTTTGCCAAGTGGTAGCAATTTTTCATCAGGTTAGCTTAAAACAGTTAAACATAATGCAGCTGGAAGAAGTGGGTGGCTCAATATGTATAAACTTAAAAAGTGGCTGAGACACAGGTGAACTGCATAATGAGACTTGCTCATATACAGCAGTTTATCGGCTTGCATAGAATACTACACTGCATCTCACCCTCACTGAGCTTGTGTGATTTTTTTATGTTCCTGAAACACAGTGGAGGGCAACACACAGTTCCCCATAAAAAATGGTCACAGCTTCCAATCGTTGTATTTATCACAAATATTGGCATTTATAAATCACTTTGACAGCTTCTCCCTAGACATCAAATTTGTGACATATATCTATTCCATGACAAACATAATGGATTTCAAAGGACAGCAAACACTATGTTGCGAGCAATCATACACAGGTTCGTAAGAAATGTGTTTCTATCCATCTCATCAAGTCGAAATTATTTTGATCGACTGGAAGTGGGCATTTCTTTTTACAGCACTTTGATGAATAAGTTTATTCTGTGTACAGTGACACCAACTTTTTAAACGATTAGGATGTTCAAACTTTTGCAACTTTGCCCATAGCAAGAACGTCCATCAGCCCTTGGCTAGGCTTTGTATCACACCTTCCTCTTCTTAAAATGGGATAGCACTGATCTTAGCCTCGGGCGAACAGGGTGAATGTGGTTAATGCATCCATGACAGAAATCTCAGAAACTGCAACGCTGTGACCATAGGTGTCAAAAGCAATAGATCTCAAGCTGAAACTGACACCCAAAAAAGGTGATGCCCTGGGGGGAAGTTAAATATGCAGACATTCTTAACTCACAAAACTGCAATTATGCTTTTGTCAGCACTTTGGTGTTTATGTGAGCGTTTAGGTCAGGACATCTCTGGTCTCAGAAGAACTTAGAGCATATAGATTCATGCGAAAAAATAATTAGCTTTTTATTTTGTCCCCTAAATGTTCTTTTTGAATTTATTTCATGTGATGTTTTTAATCTGAGAACAGACTATTTTAATTTACAACACAAGCAACAGAAAGTGGTATCCCTCGAAAAAGAGTTTTGCCTGACGTGATGATTTCCTGGAACAAACTAACTACTTTAAGCAATGAAGGAAGGAATTCGTATGGCTCTATTTCTGAAGACTTCACAGGACCCAAATTGGTAGCAATATATGACCCAAACACTTGCAAACACTTTTAAACAAAAAATAAAATTAAATAGATCACAAATTTTTTTATTCATGTCTGGAATCCGCAGAGTCCAAGGCTTGCAGTCAGACATGCATCCATGCAGCTGCAGCGTTTGGAGCAGTATATTCATCTTTAAGGGATTACTTGCCTCAGTGTAAGACTTATATGAAACTGAGTGAGAAAATTGATAAAGCATGATCATTTTTTTTTTTTCAAAACAAGGACACCAAAACAGCATCAGTCATGGCAGAAAGTGCATGCCCATTGAGACAGCAGAACTGAGGACTGGGGTCTGATGTCAAGTGAACATAGCATTCATACATTTTTAATAAAGGACACCTGCGAGGAGGGAACTGGTGTTACAGTGTTTATCTCTGCAAAGCAAAATTTGTATGAGGGCGGAAAAAATCAATGTAAGTACATGAATACCGTAACGGAGAAGTACAAGCACAGGGTCAGGTTACACAGGCCTGGACTTCTCTTGTCTGAGACTGCCCTCCTGCCCATGAGCTATACTGCTTCAGTGGATTACATTTCAGGACTGCCTCAAATACCCTCTCCCCACGGGGGGCCGAGGAACTGTGCCCTAAGCCATAATTTATATAACGGCAATAGCACAAAATGACAGTTAATATTGAAGAAATTGAGCTTTTATTCTCCTTTATTTAAAAAAAAAATGAAGGATAATATAGTTGTTAGAGCTACCACCTTCAGACTTGAAGGGGCAAGATTTAAATCCCACATCTTGCTGTAGCACCTTTGAACAAAGTGCTTACCCTGAATTGATATAATAAAAATAACCCACTTGTTAATGGGTAAATAACTGTAAGTAGCTTAAGTAACTGGAGAAATGTCATAAAAATGAATAAATACAAAAATGTGCTGCAAAGCAAATTTCTCCAAGTTTAAATTGCAGTTGACAAAATATTCCTGACGGTGAGGTACTGCTGAACGGACAATAAGCCTACAGTTTTCTTCCATTACCCAGGATATTTCAGCATAACCACTGTTGCAGGTCATTCAAACTGTGGCACAGGGTTCATTTAAAATCTAATGCGTAAATGTGCTCTGAGCCTTTTATAGAGTAGGACAGGAATTTGACATTTACCACCAAGACTCGGAGGATTGTTAAAGAAAAGAATTAACTCCACATATGTTACTGTACAGTATATACAGTGACCAAGCAAATGACTGTAATTTTGGTACAGGTGTTTAAACACAGTTATATCCATAGCTACATAAACAGTAATGATTACATGGCAAGCGTTACTCCCTGCCCCCCTTTATCATTTCATTTTTGAAATGTCAGTTATACCAAGAATGTTAACAATCTGTTGGTAATACTGTGGTCATAGATGCACGGTTGAGAGCAACAAATATTTGCGCAAAATAATCACGCTACTAATTAATTACGTAAGTTATTTACCCGTTTGGTCACTATATATGTTGAACATTTTTCTATTCTGTATTCACACAGCTGAGTACATATTTGGGTCACAGTGGTGCCAGGTTGTGGGATTAAATCCAGCTCAGTTCCTACAGAGTTTGTATGTTCTCTCGATCTGCGCATGGGATTCCTCTAGGTGCTCTGGTTTCCTCCCACAGTCCAAAGTCATGTATTTCATGTGAAAAGGAGGCTTTATGTTGTCTGCAATGCAGGAATGTAAATTTCTGTGTATAAGATTGCTTCTATGTTGGAGATGGAATGAATAGTTATTAAACTTTGTTTAGTTCATCAATATTCTGCCATTAGCTACATATTAATGTTTAACTTTGTAAATGCAGAACCACACTATCTATCTATCTATCTATCTATCTATCTATCTGACCGACCGACCGACCGACTGATTGGCTTATGGGGGGGGGGGGCTTATTTTGAATTGTAGGTACAGAAATAAATTAGGTATTTGTCACTATAATATCAGTATTGCCATTTTTAAGATGCACATAATTTTCCAGTCCAGCTACAGCTAGGGGTCATTTTTTTACTTATTGAATAGAAGGTGCTTTGAGATAATTAAATGGAAGCTTACAATAAAAAATTACTCACGATATAAGAGGGGACTATATAGGAAATCACTTTCAGGAAAAGTCAAACACCTTCTTTAATTACCAATAGAAGTGACACTCCTTTTCTAAATATGACCGACTACAGGTGATGTTGCAGTGGAGGGTGGTGTTATGGGATGGTCTTGCCTCATGCAGTTCTTTATTGCATATAATTCCTCTGACTGAACAGAAGGCACACACAGGAAAGGCAAAGTGCTTATGACAATTAAATGCTCCCCTCCTCTTCGTTTTGCAAACTCACCGATCCAGTCTCCTTCATTTAAATAGTGCTGAAGCTCTCTCTCTGTGAAGAATTTAAGCTTCCACCACTAATTCTTCCACTCAAATTGGGTCACACCCTAAACTTGTGATTCAGACCTGACCATTGAGGGGGGCCTGGTAAACTGGGTCCATAAAAAAGGAACCAAGGCTGCCTCAGATCCCCCTGGGATCTTTTCAACAGCCAAAGCCAGTAACTCCAGTAAAGCCATTACAGACTACTAACACGCTACTTGGAGCTGGAAGACATAAATGCCATGTACAGTAGTTGACAGTCAGCGCTCCTCGTGCACTAAGAAATCCCTGCAGTCCAACAAGTATCCACATTGAGATGATCCCAGATTCGTTGTGACTGTCTGGAGTGGGTGCAGTATAACTAGAGAAGCTTGAGGGATCATGAGGATTTTGTGGTGCAAACATATGGACCCTGACATGTGACACACATGCTGCTCTCCCCAACTCGCCCATGATGACTTGTTAGGCAACCACACTGACTGCCTTGGAAAGCAGTGTCTCCATACAGAAACTGCTGTAGCACAAGACAGGTGACTACCCTCTGAATCCTGAACTGAAAACAAATGGATGCCCAACTAACAACCTGTCTGACAGTTTCTTATCACATGTTCACGCATTTGTTTTCCATAGTGCCTGCCCCCCATTTACTTCAATGTCTCTTCACATCAGTAAGAAACAGGAACAGAAGAAGAGTCTAATGTAGTCATTTGACATCCGACAAAAGTATTCTGTGATTTGTAGCCGGGTGAAAGGTCAGTATTCTCTGATTTGGATGGAGGAAACTTGATAGAAACCAGACAGAAACCGGAAAACTTCAGCCATTAGGAGGCGGTATTGAGAAAATGACCCCCCCCCCCGCCCCCGCCCCCACAGAGGCAGAGGTGCTCGTTTGCTTTTTCTTGACAGTTCACTTAACTGGCCCACAGCAGTCCAAAAGAACAGCTGTAGCTATTCAATCATATTGTCATATGTATTCTATTAATTCCTACTAAAAATGAATATTATGTTCTCTACTTCTACAAAAATAACAACTAACATTCAAAGGAAAACTGGTAAGTAAAGTAAAACAATTCAACGAAAACAAAATATGCAATAAATATGTACAGACCAATTACACGATTATTTACTTTTAAAGGCATTTTGAAGACATACTTAAAAAAACTGAATTGGAACACTGGCTTTTCTATGCGGTAGGAACACGAGCGGCTGCACCAGCCGGTATCGGAGCGCCGCATTACCGTGGTACATCTGATTTTACCGTGTTTCCTCTCTATTGCTTTCCTTCCCTCTCCTCGCACCGATGCGACCCCCTGCCCACCCCAAAGATCCTTTACCGCACAGTGCGCTCGGTGTTATTTTGGCACACCGGCGCTGCACGTTGCACGCAGATACGTCGGTTTTAATGTTGCGATAAAATCGTGGCAAATATGATAACTGCTTGATCACAATGCAAGCGTTAAAACCAAAATCCATCTTCAACTACTGACGCAGCACTGCGCACGATTTAAAAGCAGCGCCAGGAGCGGTTTATGGCCACAGTAAACGCACGATGACAGCCATGGCAGCTGACTGAATAACAGCAGAATTATTTTATCTGTCAACGATGAGTGCTGAAGGCGCCCGATCTCAAGGGCTCCTTACTGTACCTGATCGATAACCCAGGAAAAACACAGTGCTTCGCATTGCTGTAGTAAACAAACCAACTGTAGCTGCCGGATGAAAACGCCGAAATGTGCAATTTCTCTTGAGTAAAAGTAAAAAGTAAAAAGAAATGCCCCATTGATCTGGAGACAGCGGTGTAAAAAGGTCACTGGAAACAGTGCACATCCGCGCTGAATTATGGAGGTTTTTACCTTGCTGTCATTTTACATTCAGAGTCCGATACTTTTTATTTGGTCGTCTCTGGAAAACCTCTTTTAATCGAATACACTGAAAGCTACCACCTAGCACGAAAGTCGGTTTACACCTCATAAAAAGTATTAAGGTCATTTTTATTCATTGGCTTACGAGAGCTCCGCGCTGGAACCGCAGGAAGCAACTCAGAGTCTCCTGTTCGAAAGGGCTCCGTTACCCGTGCTCAGTGCTCTCCTCATTGACAAACAAAATGTAATGAAAACTTGCTTTTGAAAACTGGAGGAAAAGGTTGACCGATAAATGAGCAGACATACGGGATGGTGGAGCCCGTCAGTCGGCGTGTGCTAATATTGCACATTTATGTGCGGTGCGTAAAGGCACGGAAATGTGCAATATTAACTTTTCATACGTGTTCGTTTTCTCCGCTGTGCTGCGCAGTAAAACGAAGGATCCAAGTTCCTGCTTCTTGTGCTTCAGTCATAAGAAGGTAAAATGCAGGTATGATGAGAAAAGTGCCACAGGACCGGTACACAGTTAAACACTCATCGGACGCCAGCAGCTCTTCGCCCGCGGTCACGTCTACATTAATAAACGGAGTGACCCGAACGACACCTGCGTGTTATCTGCTAAATTTCGGGGTGGGGGGGGGGGGGGGTAAAGGTGTGAAGAAGGTACTCACCGAGGAAGACGAGCTGAAACAGGTAAATTCCCACAACGTCCATTCTGACGCGCGTCGACCGATTCGCGCGTCGCCAAATTCAACAATCCCAAATGGACGCAGGTATTTGCGGCGGGTTCTTCCGGTAAAATTGCCACCACAAGGAAAACACCGGGCAACTGTCAAGGTTCGTCTTCCCGCAAATGTTTAGTCCGCAGTCCCACATACGGCTTTCCGAAAGACACTGACCAGGAGCATGAAGTGCCCCGTGCAACGACCAAGTCCGACAAGACTTATATAACCATTGGCACACAGGAGTCTAGTCCGCCGGCGCGACTCGCGCGCAATTCGCCTCAGTTTTGCCCAAGTGAGTGTGCGGCGAGCGTCAGCGTCTGACACGAATGGCCCCGCGGAAAAGTTTATATCGCGGAACGAGCGTCGGGCGCCAGTCCGGGGGAGGCTCGCCGCCGCTTTAACGTGGGGAATCCGGGCAACATTTCTGACGTGACGGCGCCTTTCCGTCGCCGGGACCGTGCGCCGCGCGAGCCGGGCCAGCTCCGCCGCCGCCGCCGCCGCGCGCCACCGCCGAGCGCGAGAGTGACGGCAGAGGGGAAGCCCGCTCGAGTGCCGTCGCGGCATCACGCGTTGCGCGGCTCAAATAATGCGCACGAAACAAGCTGCCATCTCCCCGAAAGTCGCCGCATTGCCCCCTAAATACGGATTTTGATAGCATGAGCATTTCATTCAGTGCCTGTGAACAACCGATTTCAGAAATGATTCTATTATGCGCATTTTTCTTCATTTTTTTTGGAAGGGATGGATTGGCTTGCTTAGAATGACTGCTGCTAGAAAAGGAGTCGACTTGTAATATAGGTTTGTAATAACAATGCGTTTACTTAACCGTATCGCTGTTACCAGCGCATGGTTAAAGCAAACCACCCCGTGTTTGGACGTAAAGCCCGGAACGACCCGGCCGGGCAGAGCGCTGTCGCTTTTAATGGCAGTTAAGCGCCTCCGTCTAAACATCTTCCTGCACTTTAATGTCCCCAAGCAGGACCGTTCAGACGATGCACGTATTAAAGTAAAATAACAAAATATATGAACTGTTTCTTGAGCCTGCTTTCAGCTTTAACTCTTTCAGTTACTTAGCTGGAAGCAGGTTCAGGTGGTCATGACATCTGTGCCGAAACTGTGCTTGTGCACCTGTGTCCCTAAGAGGGACCGGTCCCCCCCTAGAGATATTACCCCACACCCATCTGGCTTCCAGGATAGACCTTGAACCACCTGGACCCTGCATTGAACGAGTGGTTGCTGGTAGTTAACCCAGTGCAAAAAGTTCACATTTAAGCAGTCTCTCAAACACCATAATCTTGAAACTGCTCAGGGGGGTCAAGGCCTAGAGTATTTTGATGAGATTTCAATTTTAGATTCCTTGCTTTTTAATGTTATTCATTGAATGATTAACCCATTTGCAGCACAGGGTAATTTTGACCAAGCGATTCAGGGTATGGACCTCACTCAAGGGTACTACAGGAGGAGGTGGGATTGAAACCCGGGTCTTTTTAGTGGAAGGCAGCTTTTCTAACCAGTGCACCGTGTGCTGTCCTACATTTTGTATCATCTCACGTTGTACTTGGCATTTAATGAAAACTATCTTCCAAACTAATACCTTATTAATGGGGCAGCAGATAATGTAATGGGTAGAGCTGCTGCCTCACATTCAAAGAACCCAGGTACAAGTCCCAGCTTTTAGTGCCGCTAAAAATGTCCATGCACTATAAAAAGGGAAATCACTCTGAGCTTCAGGTCAGGTTTACGTCCCCTGGTGACATGTAATGTAATGCTGGTGGTTTGCAGCCCTTGGATGGTGTATTTGGATATTTGGAAGTCCAGCTTGGTGGTTGTGTGGTTTACATGTTTGCAATTCAAAGAAGCAGATGGAAGAAGACTATGGTAAAACACTTCAGAGCGAAACCTTGCCAAAAACACTAGTCAACATGCCTGAATTACTCAGTATCATAAGATGCAAAGTTTGGTTGTAGATTTGTGGCAGGAAGATGGCCCTAAACATGTGTTTTAAAACTTGCAACCACAGTCCGAAATGTAGCATTCCTTTCACAGTCTGCAAAAGGAACGGCTCAGTTTCCTCATCAGAATACCATTTTATACGTATAAACCCATTCTTTTTCTGGTAGGCATCTCCTCAATAGCATAAGAGAAACAAGGTTTCCGAGGACGAATAAGTTGCTCTTGCGGTACAGGGCCCAAAGCATTTGTTTCAGGACCGTCTAAGTTACATGCGTGTTTCTCAAACCACAAGGGGGCTGTGACAGTAGGCCTTTAAACTTTTTCAGCCTGTGGAAGAGCCACGGATGAATCAGAGAGATCATGGACACTGCTGAATTTGCGAGAAAAAGCACGTATCGCAATACAAGCAGGGAATACATTTGATAACTTCTGAGCAAGAGCACCTGAATCTTCTTCCAATGGTTTCTCCAAAACTTGTGAAACAGGCAACGGCTGCCTGCCAAATAAATTATTCCCAACAATAAATGAAACTCCATCAACAAGGAAAACCGGTCACACTCCCACTTTCACAATACCAGGGACCAACTCTGAGTGAGGCCTTTAGTACTTCGACCCCCCCCCCTTTCTCTCTCTCTGTGTTTTAATCAACATTTGGAGCACCGCTGGAACCCACTTGGCAGGTGACCCTTCGCTGGCCGACTACTCATGAAGTAGGCATATCGGCAGTGAGGACACCTGAGCAGGAGAGACCGCCTCTGCCAGAGATACTTATGCTGTTTTGCTGTGGATGGTAGTAGTTCCTGAAACTGTGTAGCGTATGCAATGGTTCTCACTTGCAGGTAGTGAATGTGGTGTAGAAACTTTGTAAACAGTCTTCCAAGCAACACGCCTGTTTTGTAGCACTTTTTCACGTAAATGTCAAGAAACCACCGGAATAAGGTGAGGTCCAGTTTATTTAGTATAGTTTTTCTCCTGGTTTTGACTTTAGTTAGTGAACCAAGGCTGGACAGTGTGTTTTTGTTTGTCAGTTGGTTTGGCACAAAAAGGGTAGGGATATATTTGTTTGTTGTTTTTGCTCTGCTTACCCCTGGAGAGATTGCTTTGGTGACTGAGTTCTTCTAATAAAAGAAGAAAAGAACTTATAACCTGTGTGTAAGGTTTAGAGTTACAGGTTCTCATCAGTTGGGCTTATTCTCCCTAGAACCCCTGTATTACAGGTGCCCAAGACTGGGTCATAACAATTTATTACATACAGTGGAATTTCCACATAACCCATGTCAGTGCCCTGCACTGACACATGTGAGTTACAAGCGGCGTCTTCAAACAAAAAGAAGAACATCAGCAAGGAAAAGTCCTTCTGCACCAGCGTTTGATCCTTTGCATTGCCAGACAGTGACACCAGCTCTTCTAGGATGAATGGACAGTCACAAGAGTCAGTTGCATGCTGAACTCATACCAGTGCTACACTCTTAGTTTTATTTAAGCATTTCTCCTCTCAAGAACCATAAAATCGGCAACTATATGACCAAACTTGTGAAAAAGAAAAAAAACTGTCATGTTCGCTTGTACGTGGCTTCAGCGGGAACAGTCTGGTTCTTAGTCTTGTCCAGCTGAACTATGTTCTCCTTGCTGGAGTTGGTGGGCAAGTGATGGACCAAAATAAGCACCCCTGTGAGTTCACACAAATTCATTGGCCCAAACAGCAGCTTTATACAAGGAGTCAGTCTTTTGCCCTTTGAGATCTACTACTACACACTGGGGCAAATTTCTCTTAGAGGGTTAAGTAGAACCAATTTATGCAGAGTGAAAATCGGCACCATTTCCAGCAGTGCACCGCTTATCCCTATGTTTGATTTTGGGATTGCCTAGGATTTCTGAATTCTTTTCCAGGAAGTTTCTGGAGCGAGTTCATAAGCACAAAGAACAGTCTTTAATCGAGTCATCGTGCAAGATAGCTTTCAGAGGTAGTGCCGAACAAACTTCCTAAGCCGTTCTGCTCAACTGCAGCAACAAAGGCCAAACTCCTGCGGGCCACTGCACCGAAATAAAAGTTAACATCTGTCTCCCTAAATGTAGGAACAAGAGGTATAATTTTGCCAAAGTAATAAAAGTGGTGGGAAGCAAATCCGTCTGTGTGCACATAAGAGAGGATTCACAAGGACGAACAGTGAAATCTCTCTTCAACCCGTCTCTTTCAAGCCGTCAAAGAATGATCTCTTTCTTAGGTTGAATCTCCAGCAGGCAGAGATCCAGTTTCTTTAGCTCAAGTGCTGATTTGCTTTCCCCTGCACCTCTGCTTCAGTTCTTTCCAAACAAACCTTCCAGTGAGCTAGGTCATAACCACTGGCAGACTTAGCAGAGAGGGCTGGATATGGCCTAAAAGATAGAACCTTGGATTTGACTTCAGCCTCCAGTTAAATCAAGATGTGCAACAAACAACTGTATGTATTTAACAGTGGGAGTTCAATGCAAAAACAAAACCTAGAAATAATGATAATAGGAAACAAAAAGAAACGTGACTGTCCTAAACCAAGTCAAGTCAAGTTTATTGTCATTTCAACTATCTACACAGTACCCGGTGAAACAAAACAGTGTTCCTCCTGGACCAAGGTGCAACACAACAACAAAAGTACAACAGGAGCTATGCAGAGCGCAAATAAATGACAGAGTACAAATGTACAGAGATTGTGAGACATTGGGGATTGGGGGGGGGTACACTAAATACAGTAGTACAACAAATACAGGACAGAGACAGGACCATAAGCATTACTGCCATTATTTTCATTTTAATGTGACTGGACTCCTAGTGTAGCACAGTGCTGGCTTGGGTCCCCCTAAGGACAGCTACAGGGCTGTGTCTATCGGTCACTGGAGGGCAGCAGAACTGGAGGTCCCTGCAGTCCCAGGAGGATACCTCTGTCCCTATGTCACTTCCGCAATGTCCCAAAGTCACTAGACGGACAGCTGTAAGAAATCCATGGTCCAGTACTGTGTTAGTGGCCCCTACTATTGTTTGGGTGGCAACTGTGAAGCGATCACTGCAGTTAGTGGGGAAACTGAGTTCAATGCCCTCCTTGGCCCCCGGACAAACGGACACCCCGGTTTCCACAAGTCCAAAGGTTGCTGGAGAACAGAAACAGAGGTAGGCTTAACATCAGTCCCAAGTAACGCACCGATTCTCTGCAAACTGTGCATGAAAGGAAAAAAGGTTACCGTAAAAGGCCAACTGATCCGGATTAGAAGTGCAGGTCAGGTAAGCATGATGGCATTGTGGGTAGAACCGGGGCCTCGCAGATTGTCACGTATTTGACAACTTGTTTGCAGGACAAGAGGACGCAGACACAGAAACTGTGACCTAGTGTTGCATCGTTCTGAAACATAGTGGATGAGGAAAAGTCTGTGCTTCTCTGTCTCACTCCAAAAAATTGTCCTCTTCATGTGTACGGCATTATTTTACAGGGGTTTGAAAAAGGGCCCTCGTGACCACCAGGCGTTGGCTATTTGTTTCTCGGCATGCGTGTTATGGCTGGAATGGCGTCCAGCAGGGATATCCAGGTGCGGGTGTGTACAGTGGTAACAGCTCCTCTGCACGATTGTGAAGTCCCTGTGCATGTGATTCTGAACTGAAGTCCATGTGCCGGTCTTCTGTCTCACTGCACGCCACAGCCTCCACGAGGAAAATAAAGGATCGCAAGCAGCGCTCTCAGGTTTCTGACGTGGTTTCGATGAGGCGTTTCTCAAGACAGGAAAATTTCTGTAATACTTGCGAGCACGGCATAACTTGGCATGGATGACAAGGAAAATGTAGTTTGTTACTGCACACGGGACAGATGTTTGGCATAAAGCCAAATAGAGAGCAATACATTTCTCAACTGCAACGATGGTGATGAAAATATTTCGGCAAAAGTGTTGAACGCATATGACAAGAACGCATTTAAAATGTATTGCTGAGATTAATTGTCTGACTTACACAATGAAAACATGGGTGCAACTTCATGGCACAGGAGGGACTCCACTGGCAGTTGCACTTTCCAGCAGTGGGATTTCTCTGATTTGACATCATGCTCGCACAGAAAGTCCATTTTAACTCACAGCACCTTTGAATGTGGCGAATGAATAGACAGCGACCTGGACAGGATATTGTGCGCTCAACATTTTTCACATAATTGCATGGAGTAGTGCTGACTTGAATGGTTTCAACGGGAGAGAATGATGCAAACTTGTGGGTCCGGGCTTCGCTTTCTCCATTGCACCTCGCGCGAGCACCGCTGCCGAATTTTAATGCATCTTACATCAGACACCCACTAGCCGATGCTGCATTTCCATAAGGTGATATTTACATTTCAGTTGATAACTCCCACCTCTTGTCTGATCCCTTCAGATAACATTTTTATTTGAGTCGCAAACTACCAAAGTTCCACCAAGGCTGAACTTACCTTTGTGAAATCATAGACAAAACTGGCTACACGATGGCGAAATGTAAGCTGTGGACCTGGTTTCTTCCATTTCATTGAAACAACAGACAAAACTAGTTTGCTTCACCCACCTGCTTTCCAGATGATTTTTCCTGCTTTTTTATTTCATTTCTGTCTCTAGGCTTAAATGCCCACTACGTGTTTTTGGCCACAATGTTCATCCTCCTGCCATTTTAGCGATAGGTGGGGTGTTGACTTAATATTTTTTATATAAAACACCAAACTCTCTTTCTGTAAAACACCTATAGATTATATGTATGTTTGTAAATATTTGTACATGTATTCATAGTAACTTGCTAAATCCATGTGTATGTGTTAAGCACATGGATTTAGCTTGTGGTCGCTGTTCCAGTGCATCCCAAAAGTGTTCGGTGAGTTTGCGGTCAGGGCTTCTTCCAGGCCACTCGAGTTCTTCTGCAGCAACCTGGGCAAACTATGGAGCTTGCTTTGTGGATGGGGGTGGAGGGCACAGTTACGCTGGAGCAGGAAAGGAGCTTCCCCAAACTATGGCCACAAAGCTAAAAGCACACAATTGTCCATGCACTTTTGCCCGTACAGTGTAGTTTTAATAAATATTCATTATCATGAACCTCTTGTCTTAACACAGTGTCGTGGTGGTCTGGAATCTATTCGAGAAGTAAGGGGTGTGAGGTCAGGTTCACATACAATCGCTTACAATCATACACAAACACACATACACACTCGTGCTTTAGCCATGACTTTGGACTGTGGGAAGAAACCCTGGTGAACGCAGAGCAAGCATGAAAAAGCCACATACTTTAATAGATTTTCTTTAATTATAATATGCTTTTTTATTTCATGTCTTAGTATTTTTTTACGGAAGCCTTCAAAGTGTTTGCCAACTCGTCCTGTTTTTTGTCCTTGTTTTACCAAAGACGCATTAAGGAGTTTATAGATTGTAAGAATATTTTTGAACGGCAACTTAAATCTTATAAAAAACACTTTTGCTGCAGAGTAATGTAAGAAGCAATGTCACCAGCTATAAGTCACAGTAAAGCAAATTGTCTAACACTTAGCAGTTACTAATTTAAAGTTGGAAAAAAACAGAAAACTGGACAGAGGGAAAATACTTTTATGACAGCACCGTGTCAGCAAAGTTCACTGTGAATTTGCCCTTTCCAGTGCACTGGCAAACTGCTTTGCCCTCAGCGAAAGGTTTATGGCTTTGAATCTCAGCCGCCCTGGTATCTGTGACCAGGAAAGCCTGGAATTGCGGTGGCCCAAGTACATCTGGGTGGATGAGAAGACTGTGATTATTTGCTGACCGTATGCCATGTCCTCAGGTGAAGCCTGCAGCTTGGACAGCGAAACCATGAAGGTGGCTCAATCACATATGGTGGAGAAGTACGGAACCTGTAAAAGGAATTCATCTCCTGTCCCCAGCACTTTTCCACATTGCAGTGTTTTATAACAGTGAAATCAATATAAACTTAACAAAGCTTTTTGACCCTGATCAGCAGAAGTATATTTAACCATAGAAATGCAGGTAAACTGGTCATGGAAAAGAAACAAATACGGCAGAGCTGAAACTGAATGAATTAGTGATCAGAGATTTAAATGAATGGCTTCACCTGCTGAGGAGGCTGCTGGCTTATGTCATCTGGGCACAAAGAGGGTCCTACAGGCCCTGGAGGGGTATGTGGAGTTATCAGTATTTTAATGCTTGCCTTCTCCGTAGCCCCACCTCTAATCCATCAGACCTACACCACAGCTGGTGCATTATTTATTCTCTTTCATGAGAATAAAATCCACGGCTCTCTGCATATCCTGTCATCAGTCCAGACAGCTGGAGTCTTATTCCGTGGCGCGGAAGTGGCAGAATAAAACTTTGCAAGAAACTTTCTCCAGTGGTGGGATTGGAACCAATCTTCCTGCACAGATCCATTTTGACCTTGAGGATTTTTAACACCTAACAGTGGCTTCCAGAGACTCTTTAGGGTCCTTGTAACTGCTGACTACATCTTCTGGCTGAAATTTAAGAGATGAGACATCCATACCACTGAGGCTAACTGGTTTCTTCAGAGCTTTAGGGTTTCGGGTTTCGTTGTGTCTATGGTCTTCACAGCTCTGTTCTAGATTGGTTTGGAGGAAAAGTGATGGAATCAGACCTCATTTCCGCTTCTACCCACTGCTGCAGATATGAAGGTATCCACTGTTTGATTGTTGGTGGTTGACTTTAATGCTTTTATTTCCTGTGTTATTTTATCTTGACAAATTTGAATTATGCTTGTTAAGATATGAATTGCTTTTTTTTTAATATTTGGGAGCACTCAAATGATAGAGTCTTCATAGTGAGCAAGGGTGGAACCAGAGAGAGTTAAGGGTGAGTGTATATTTCTTTTGGGTTCCTGAGTGCAATTCTTTTTAAACCTTTGTTATTTGACAAAATTTTTTGTAATTTAAAGTGTTGCTCTTGTTGTTGATGTGGTTTGTTTGAAGGCTGAAAGATACTGTAATATTTTGCTTGCTTCTGTCATCTGTGGAAGCCCAATTTCCCATGAATTTTTATCAGCTATAAATATATACAGCTCATATAACCAAAAAAGAAAATTTTAAATTGTACACCGAGGAATTGCTAGCATCAGGCTTATTGTTTTCTGTGGTTGTTTGAAACCACTGCGTCAAATCAATAAGTGAGCATGTCAGGTATATGTGGTAAAAGTGGGTACAGTTATTATATTTTTTTCAATAAATATATAATTGTTTAAACAAATGTACATAAATATATAAATAATACTGTATATAAGCCTTCATGAAAATTGTTTTTTGTAGACATTTGAAATTTTGTATAGTTTTTTTAACACTTTTTTTGTGAAGTCATTCTACATCATAGAGGGGAAATGCAAAGCTTGTTTTTTTTTCCATCAGAACCTCAGTAAAGTCCCACAAGTGTAACCGACGAAAGACATTTAACTCATTCAACGGGTGTAATTATTGGAACGATAGTTTTGATCGAGGGCAACTTATTTAAAAGGTGGAACATGTGCAGCGCAGGTGTAACAGCGCCGTCACTAGCGTATGCGACAGGTGTTGCGGATGTTACGTATGTGATTAATGCAGCAATTTCTCTGCACCAAACAGCCGGTAACAAGAGAGGAAGCCCGTGTTTTCCCGAACAGGTCGTCGGAGAGGATTGATCGTGATGGATGTGGCTGTCCTCCACAGTCCTGGGTACAATGCACAGCACATCTCCCTCGCCAGCGTTTGCATTCAGTCTGATGGCTTCCTGCTGGGGCGCTGGCTGCATAATCCAGAATCTGTCAGCCTTTGGCAGCAATGATAGACTGCCATTTATAAAAGAGGGACTTTAAAGATAAGGTGCTGGGAATTTTAGTCTTATGTCACTGTGATCAATTTATTCATTCACACATTTAAGTCCTCCATAAACAGAGATAAAATTGTAGCTTTGGGAGTTTTGAAAGGATCAGTTTGAACCATGGTTCCCTCGTGGTTTTACTGGGAGCTTCGCACAAGTGGTTCAGAATCCAGCATCTGAAGTTTCTTGGTCATGGCTGTAATGTGGTTGAACAAGCTCCCTCTCCCCTTCGAAGCAGTTGAATCCCTTTCAAAACTGAAAAAGGGTCTCAAACACATCTCTTTCAAGCCCACTTATCTCCGGATCTCCTAACAGCTCCATTCATTTCCATCACAAACCCGTATTTCTTTCAATTGTATATCGAGCTACTGGTGTAAGATGGAAAAATTGTGGCATTACACAAACTGACCATGTTTCAACACTGATGTGTCCGTACATCTGCTGAGGAACACAATTCGGTTTACGTTGAACTGTATGTCACTCTCAACAAAAGCGTATGTTGAATAAATTTAAGAGCAGCATAAGCCTTTAGACTAGTTTTGTTACGGTAATAATTAAACCCAGGGTCCCATATAGTGCTGAGTTGTCACAGTAACCACAAGGGTCTGGATTCAGGGAATAAAGTCGATTTATTGAGTCAGCGGGGAGATGGGATGATTTTAATGGAATAGCAGTAACCCCTGCTGTACACAATATAAAAATATGTCAACAATTTGGATTAGACATATATTATAGAAAACAGCCTAAGCATGATTTAGAATGACCGGATTGTGCTTGAAAAGGTTTAACTTTCATTTTTTTGAAACAGCGAAAGATCGAATTTATTCATTTAGGTGGTACTTTTTTCCAGAGTGACTTACAATGTTAACCTGCAAAGATTTAGTGGTTTGTACAGCTGGGAAATTATTGCTGCACAGTTTAGGTGAAATATTTTAGTCAAGGGTACTGCAACAGAAAGTAAGGTGCAAATCTGGGTCCTTCTGCTCTACATGCAGTGGAACTAACCTCTGCTACATCTACTATCCAAATTTATAGTGGTGAAATAATGAATTATTCTTAATATAACTTATTATATAACTTGCACTGAGTGTGGCATTTTGGGACAACGGGTCAGGATGGCACAATAAACTCGGTTACGCACGTCGGTTTAAAAGATGGTTTGAAATTGGCATTGCAAATGTCCTCCCTCAAACCTCAAAACCTGGATGTTGGAAGATGTAAAGAACATGATGTATTATACATCTGTCTATTAAAACCAGGCAATTCTCACCAGCAAGACATGGATATACACCTTGTTCTTTCATATTTGAATAAAATACAGATTTTATGCATGCTGCAGTGTAAAATCAGCAATAAATCGCGCCGTTCAGACGGTAACCGGATCAGAAGAGTGGGCAACAGGTGTGCACCGTATGCTCAGAGGTCCCTAGAATTCTTCCCACTTTCTCATGACATTTTTTTTATTTCTCTTCTCTGCTGCTTTCTAGCCTTTTTTTTGCCACACTCGTGTTTGAAAGTGCTTTTTTCTAGCATTTTTTTTTTGGTAAAGACTATGCAGAAAAACCACGATGGTAGCTAAATAGGAACAGTTTGGCCAGTCTGGGTTGCACTCGGACACTCGGGATGGTGCCACTGCAGTCGGCATCCTTTGCCGTGCATCTGCCAGACATCATTTGTGCGCCGCTCTGACATCTGATTAGACAAAGTGCCTAAAATATTCAGTAGTTTCTCTTTGCAATTTATTATTAAAGGACAACATTAATACTCGTGTGGAAGCGCAGCGAAGCCATACTAGTATAACACTTTTTCTGGCCTTCTTCAAAATTCAGTCCTTTCAAAAATGATATGATTAAATTATTCAGTCTCAGTGCCGAGAAACACTTCACGCAGAGCGATGAATCACTAGGTTGACTGACACTGCATTGCCAGCACATATACAATGGGGCCCCATGTTAAAAAACATGGCATTAGCCATATCTGCATGAATACGAATGCACACATTCATACTTGGTGGCGGGCCTCTAAGTCAAGTATCATCGTGTGGCCAAACACGCGCCGTCCCCAAGACCAGGCGCAGCACGCAGTGACACACAAGCACACACAAGCACGCCCAAGTTAGACCCCAGGCTCACAAAACACTGCATTACTCGTACAACCGACAGCTCCCAGAAGAAGGGCTGAAGATCACCGTGACTGAGTCAACACTGCGATGCACATGGTGGGTTGGCAGATGCACACTGGCAAGCACACATGATGTTAAATCGTTTTCAGGCCGCTGGCACCTCCCGACACTCTCACCACCAGCCGGCACAGATGCCAGCTACTGCTGACTTCACCATGTTGCTGTAATCATGCCCAGCAGGGGACGCCGTGGCAGAAAACACAGGCAGGCAGGGCCAGCTGGGAAAGCCATCCCAGCGACCCAGCAAGCTGTTTGAGGAGGTCACGGTTGGACACTTGTCAGCAGAGGGAAAATGGGAGGCAGATCTTTCCCGAAGCATCTTTATAGCCGACTTAAAATTTCATGTGGCCGAGGAAGACTTGTAAGAAGGAGATGCGGATTCCCATGCTGCTCATATCTGGATGCCTCTCTGATATGTGGAGAACCTGTAAATGCCACTCTGACCGGATTGGATTCAGACTCATGCCTGAAGAAGGCAGGTGCTGTGAGGCCACCATGCCACCGCACATGGTGTCATTTCTGGTAAATGAGATCTATAGATTACAAATCCCACAAAAAGCAGAACTTGTGATACTCGCTAGGAACAAAATTGGTTAACAGGTGTAACATTTATCTTCTATAGCTCCTTTATAAACTGTTATACTGGGCTGTCCTAGTTTAGACAGGAACACCGAAAATAGAAAGGAGTCTCAAATTCAACCCAGAGGCTTAATGTACCTCTGACACAACCGCAGTTTTGTACACGAGTACATAGCAACTGCAATAACCAAGCATTTTAAAGAAAACCATGAGACTTTGCTTCTGCTCAAACTAGGTTTGCTCATCTCAGACTAAAGCTGGGCCTGAACCGATCCATAGAATAATGCTTATATTTTAGCAGTGTGGTGTGAAGCAAACACTAAATCAGACAAACATCATGTTTAACAACATGACACATGGAAGTGGCATCATTTGGTGGCGCCATCATGTTCGTAACATGGCATCAGCGCCATAAATCCCAGGGTTTGCTTGTTCTCATTATCACCGTTTAGGTATATTTAAATATAACATTTTGTATGCTTTACTTACGGAATATGCAGCCATTGAGCTATACTCGATTCATGTTTTTTTGAACAATTCTTACACCTGGATGTATTCTTAAATTGATTTGTAGCAGCAAGTCTGTCTACAAAGAAGACATTTTAATGTTAAAGGCAAATTCAGCCCTGTTATTTATGTAATCTGAACGGGTGTATAATTTTATTTGTTGATTTTTGTGCAGAATAATGAGTTTGGTGAAATACAGTTTGAGACTTTTTGGCAAGTTATGAGAGTAGTACATGCAGTCTGAACGCTCACATTACATGAACTCACAAGCACGAGCACGTGCGATTCGTACCGTGAAATCTGCATGAAATCGTCGGCTCACGCTTCCGAGAACGTAAATTCACAACAGGATCCTTGGTGATGCTGACTTCCACAGAAGATGAGCAGCCTCCCCACTTGAGTGCATCCTGGTTGTCTTGTAACCGCTCTCAAGCATCTCTCATAAATCTTGTGTCTTTTTATTACAGTGCAAAACCATAACCTATTGTAATAATGAGCCCTGAAACAAAAAAGAAAGTGCTAGAACTTGTCAAAAATGCAGAAAGGAAAAGTCTTGCATATCAGTTTTTGAAAAATCAAAGGTGTACTCTCTGCACCTGGCATTAAAGAAGATTTTCAAAGCTTTGCGTGTGATGTGCATCCTATTTCCTGTGTATGTGAAGACGTGCAGGCAAACCGAAATATCCCTTCATTTAGAAAGATTTCCAATGAGCTTGAAGAAAAGCAATATGCAGTAGAACAGTCCTCAGCCAGCACCCACCACTGTGCCCGTGGCCCACAGATTGTACTTCTGCCAACTGCATACAGCTAGTTTGTTATTCCCTAACTGAGGACTGACAGCATAGGGGCCTTTGTTGCCCCTGAAGGGGTGCATGTGACAATGACAATGAGAGAGAGAAAGTGATAAATTACTGCTAATTCACATCACTGCTGACACTTTTGGTGGCATAGTACCATCCTGGCACAGTTTATGGTTAGCACCTTGCTTACGGGTTGTATAAAAGGAACGAGACTGCTGTCTCAAACACAACATATATGATAATACAGACGGTCCCCGACTTACGATGGGATAACGTCCTGATAAATCCATCGTAGGTCAAAAATATCATAACTGAAAATACATTTAATGCACCTGACCTACTGTCACGCCTTCAGCAACGGAACGTAGGCGGTCTCTCCACCCCCATCTTCAGACTGAACACCTTCTGGCTGACTGACTGACGTAGGAACCATTCGTGGACAGAATTTAGTTCATACCCGGACTTCCTGTTGTCACTCAGTCGCTCTTCTGAACTCTCCTGCAACCTCTGTCTTGCTAAGGCCTGGCATTTTGTTTATTTTGAATTGCGGCATCTTCTGTTTTTGTTTACTGCCAATTGCTAATGTTTAGCACTGGCTCCTGGCCAACAGCAACACTCTTTGTCAGACACAACACTCAGTAAAGAGTTTAACAGAACTTAAACTTATTACCATGGTGTCTCACGATTGCTTCCGCTAACCCATGCCATAACACCTACTGAACATCATAGCTTAGCCTAGCCTACCCGAAAAGTCATTATGGGCTTGCCGCTTTCAGAAGACACAGACACAAATGGGCGTTTTGTAGACATGATGGATGCACAAAACACTATGTAGATATGGGGGGGGGTATTAAAAAAATCGCTGGCAACACGGAACACTGTAGAGCATTGGTTGTATACACTGCCTTGTAGCAGACTGGGATATGCAGATCGGTGCTGCTGCCCAGCATCATGAGAAAGTATCGTACCGTATATCACTTGCCCAGAAAAAAAAAAAAAAAAATCAGAATGCAAACTTTGAAGTACTGTTCCTACTGAATGCACATCTCTATTACACCATCGTAAAGTCGAAAATCATAAGTTGGACCAGTGTAACTCAGGGACCATCTGTACTTGGCAATTCAGAAATACTGCATTTAGCAATGTCGGTTGTGGCTTTGCACAATGTTATTTAGAGAACACTACCAAATCTAAACTATATGTATAGGTGTGTTTAATGTGTGCAATTGTTCTACAGTGCTTTTTAGCCCTGTCCTATGATGCTCAGTCGGTTTTGTATTCGACCGCTGCTCCGATGACGTTTCATTTGTCATTTTTGACTTCACTGCAGTGATATGCAAACAAAGACTTATGAGTTGCTTGAACCACACAATCTAGTTCATGAACCACACAATCCGGTTCATTCATGACTCACTGAGTCCGGTTGCTTCAAGCGTGTCTTTGTGGTCTCCAGCATAACGTCAGTCAGCATGTTTGATGTTAAAAATAAAAGTGCAGGCTAGGTCCACCGCTGTGTCTGCACGTGCCACAATGACTCCAAATCTTTTGACTAGTATGCAAAATTAAAAATATAGAACTTGAACCTAAATGAAAAAAACTCTTACAAATAATGTTTTTTTTTTGTGAAATCTGCATATTTCTTAATAAAAAATTTCTTGTGTCATCTGTTTATTGTGAAGGCACATCACTGAAAAAGGATATTTTAAGCTATTCACGGTGTAGTTTTGGCCTTGGCAGGTAAAGATGAAGTAAAATCCTAAATTAGAATGCTATTCTCATTACACAAAGCCTGTGCGGAAAGGTACATACCATATTTTTACTGTAGTGTTCTACATGCTTTTGAAATGTATGCTATACGCTATATGCCACAAAATATTGCTTGTAATTTGATGCAAAATTTTGACAGTACATAGAAGCATCTGTAACATTTATGCTATACTGAGCAGCAGTATATAATGAAAAGTGTGCATTTCACACATTCTGCTTCAAACCTCACCATGGCTGTCTGCATGCAGCCTGAACAGTGCAATATGTTCATTTTGTAAAGGTTTTGCAATCTGGCACAGATCTGATATGTAGATTAACAATATTTTGGACAAAAGTTTGGTAGCAATAATAATAATAATCCAGGTGAAGACAAATTTGAGCACAGAGGTAAAAACTATGCTATGACAGAGGACATGTTAAACAAGAACAATCCAGAATGAATTTGTGCCAAAACTTTGCGTGAAAAAATTGTCCAAAACTTCACATCCTTCTGTTTGTATACTGAACAAGTGACTCAAGCTCAAAAACTAAACTGGAACAAAAGATTTTCTAAGCATGCTGAAGGTAAATTATGAGTAGCTTTGCATTTTTTTCCGAATAGCGTAAAACTAAAGCCAAAGTCTAAACACAAACATGGTTTGTTAGAAGCCAGCAATATAAAGCGAAATCTGGAGGTCCCTGTGTTTCTCAAGCTTTGTGTCTGGTCCTGCTGACTGTTGAAACTGCAAAATTTCTCCGCCCGAGTCTTAAATCTTATGTTTTTTGTCAGCTTTGGAAACTTCTCTAAGACTGTTGTGATGCTAAAATTTACATCTTCCCTTCAAGCCTATCCAACTTCCTGTTACTGCTCTTTCAAAAGGCAGACAGAGAAACCATTGTGATGGATCCATCGCTCCATGAAGGCTTCTTCACCAAGATACATAGTGCGCTGAGCTGTGCCACGGTTCTACAAAACAACACATTTTGATCACTTGTTCAAGATAACTCAACTGACTTATGAAAAAATTCATTTATAACAGCTGGGCTCCCTAGTGTTGCTGATTCCAAAGTCTGCAGAAGTCTGAAAGTTCAAAACTGTTTAACTGTTCTAGCCAGTAAAGCTAATGGCCAGCACGACACAACCTTCTCCTTTGATAATAATTTAGCAAACGAGACTTTACACAAAAATATTAATATGCTCTGCAGATGCTGCTTGTTTGTGGATGTGCACATGCAATGAGAACATTTCCCTGGCACATCGCACACCAGTGTGCAGCCGGCATTTTGCTTTCCATGCTGTCATCCAACAATTCCACATCCATTTAGAAAAAGCACAACGGCCGCTTGCTTGATCGACAGTCTTCTCCAAGCAGAGGATAAAGTTGATAAAGAAGACCGGGATACTGCCAGACTTAGAGTTCTTTTGAAGTTTCAAAGTTTTTTTGGCTTTCTGGCCTTACAAAGTCAAACTCGGTATGTTCAGAAGCTTGATGCTAAGGCCCCAGTCCCCTCATCTACACATAATTATGTTCAGCGTGTTGCTTTTTATGGGTTCAGTTTGGTAGTTGATTTTATTAACCACCGAAATCTGGGAGATTTGCAGCACCTGGAAAAATTAACAGTATTCACTTCCTACTGTGTGAACAAGGCTCACACTGATTTGTTTCATGAGGCATTCCGAATTCATTCTCGGCACCCCGCTGAAGTCGGACGGGGGTTTGTACGATCATTTAGAAAACGGAGCAAACACCGAAAAACTGGATAACAAAATCAGCTTATTCTGCTATTCCTTATTAGGTAAAATTCCTGTTCCGGAAGCCCATCTTAAGTGTTTTCCAAAATTTGCCCGAGGGATGCCTAACATCATCTGGAAAAAATTACCAATTGCCAGTTTAAAACAGTGAATAACAATTAACATGACGTTGCATGTGATAAGTTTTAAGAAAACCCATTTTTAAAGTAAATTTGCTATGATACTGTGTGTGAAATGGCTTGAGGGAAATGAAGGCTGTGCCTCCTATTTAAATAGATGAATAATCAGAAGAATACAGCACAATGCAAGCCCTAAACACTCTTAAGAGAGAACACATGCAAGAGCACTCCAGACCGCGGTTGAGAGCGCGGGAATGTGTTTCCCACAGTGCCGTGCAAGTCGCTGTCTCTCTAATGCAGGAGCTTGGCACAACGTTAGCTTGTGGCTTCATTTTATTGTGCAACACAGGAACTCTCCTCCAGCAGGTTGTCTTCACGACCGTGTGGTTCATGCTAATGTTGCACATACTGTTAACGCCTCCCATCCCACCATTCTCATTCCAGCTTCCAAGAAGGTTGTCTCACTCTTCAAGTGCTATTCTTGGATTCCCGAAAGGAGTCGTTGCTCATGTTTGCTCTTCTCCAAGAAGCATTACATTTCTCTCTTGGTAATTTCTCTTGGTTTTGCATTATTTAATCTGTCCGGGTTGAACTTGATCGAGGTTGAATAAATATTCTACCTCAATGTATTGCACAGCCATTCTGGCGAAAATGTCGGCTCTGTAATGAAGGCTTCAGCTGTAGAGGAGATTGATGGCCACCACTCAATGAGATTTTGGATGAGAAAGAAAGCAGTCACCTGAAGGAATCTCTCAATGGGTTGTCAAAAGCATTATAACGCATGTGCATAGTAAGAAGTTCCATTAAATTTATGCAGTGTCCCTATCTCAGTGATGAAAACTCTTGAAAAAGCCAGATCTCCACATTTTAAACAACGTTACACAATTGTGCTACACTTGGAGGCTTTCTAGGCTGACAGTAGGTGCTGTGAAAAGTTTCCGAGTTATGTCATTATGGCTAATTTTGGTAGGCACCGTTCCAGATTTATTCAACAAAGTGACCGAACATCTGGATTAAGTCAATTCTTGAAAGTCTGCACTTGTTCTTACCTAAGCATTAAACTCAGTGTTAAACTAAGCATTTAACAGGTTTATAGCAGAAGAAAAGTTGCACTCTGCTTGGGTTAATAGCAAGATCAACTGGATATCTATCACGATGTACACTACAGACAAATCTGACCTCAGAAACCGGCTTACGTGTTATGTGCTACGCCTGTCTGACTCCTTTTTGTGAGTTTAATCAGGACAAAAAGGTTCAAACAAAGGCAAATATTCAGTTTAAAAACTTTGAATGCTAATGCTTAGTTTTCGTGCTTATGAAGCTGCTGAGCAGCTCTGAACAGTGCCAGCTGTTCAGGTTTCTGTGTATTTGCATACATCATGACTATTCACAAGCTGGACATTGCATACAATTTTACAGCACCAAATATAGCAACCCCTGTCAGACTGGTGTGCTGACCAGATTACAGTTTCATAGCCTGGGCCCAGTGCTTCTAGAATAGGCTCCTGACCACCACAACCCTTGCTAGAGGTGAAACGGTTAAGGATCATGCATGGATCAATAGATGCATGAATGTAGTAATGGGTCCCAAAGCAGTTTACAATTCCAATTCAATGATTTATTAATCCATTTTGCTTACAAATTGTAACACGCGACTCTTAAATAAAATTATTTTTCATATTCAGGAAACAACCTAAATCTATAATGCATGTTGATCAGATCATATTGATTTTCCTTCCGTGTTTTCCATAGCCTTTTTGGATACCTTCATGTTTGTGTGATTCTTATCTTAAGTGCACCAAACTTCCCTTAAATTCAGGAAATGAGTTTTGCCAGGGTCTTCTATTGCTCAGTAATGCTTAATAGAATATGAAGCTGGAAATCTTGCTGTATAGATTAATGTTAAAGGTTTACTTTATTATCCAGCTAGCTGTATTGGTGCCAGGCCCTTTCAGGTCCCCAGCTGCAGGGTGAGATGTGCTTTTCCTGTCTCTCAAGGTACAGCTCAGTGTGATCCATAAGTATATACTGCAAGCACAGAGAATGCGATTGAAGTACATACTGGCTTTTTAAGCATTTTTATAAATGCAGGGTGTGTGACAGTAAAACATAGGCCCCACCTAGTCAAATAATCTGGAGGGGGCGTATAAGTCTTTTATCTCTTTGTCTACAAAGCTCAGTCGCTGTCCGTCCACTTGTTCTTCATTCACGGCTTTGTTTTTCAAGCGACAGACTTGAAATTCGACACACAGTTACTTCTCACCCTGAGGTTTTTGCACAGTCACAAACACGCGCACGCTCCGGGGAAGGGGGAGGTGCTGTAGGAAGGATCCAAACTGGCAACTAGGAGTTATGCATGACCCACACACACAGCAATGCAACCTTTACTAACGTAAGGGTAATACATTTTAATGATAAATATGTTTTGACTGCCTTTCTCCTTTCCACCTTTATACTTGACAACAAGAAGTGTGTCAAGCTCTGCGGCATCTGCCTGTTCAACACCACAACACCTATGCACTGAATGTGACCACTTCACCTGCACTCCTCCTGAATCAGGAGACAGGCAGGGAAAATCGTGACAGTCCCCTTTCACCTGGGCCACAACTTTTTTGAACTCCCATCCTGAAAGAGGTACAGATCACTGTTTGCCAAAATTTCCAGATACAAAAATAGTTTCTTTCCCCATACTGTTATGTTCATGTACAGCTGACTGTTTGTTAGCTGTGCAATATTTTCTCTCTCTTACTTACTTTCTTACTCTGTCTTACTTATTTCCCTCATTATTTATTCTACCCCCTCACTATTTATTCCATCCCTCATTTTTACACTTATTTTTCGGCGCTTTCAATGCACCTTTGCACTTGTATGTACAGTATGTAGTATGTTTATATGTGTGTGTACGTGTATGCATGTGGTTGTTTGTCTACTGTACACCGTGAGCCACTGGGAACCAAACACCATTTCTCTGTATGTGTATGCATTTTTGGTCAAAGAAATCGGATTCTACTCTGATTCTAGTAAGGGTAACGCAACTTGTTAATACAGCTTGCTGCTACTGTTTACCTTTCCACCAGATAGGTCATTATTGCCTTACAGTAACAGTCGGGCAAAGTATAAGCGTTAAGGCAAGTCCGCATGAATGGCAACCAGCAGGAGAGTAGTCTTTTATAAGTGTTCATTGTTTGTGTGTAACCACTGTACCCTGAACACACGTTGTATTATTGGTGATGAAAAGCGGTATGCTGAAGATCGACCATTTCAGCTTCAGACCTGACTTTCCACACTGACTCTATGTTGATCGCGTTGCTAGAAAAAGCTGTGCTCTTTCTTGTTGCCTTTATTTTTTAACCAGTAGACTTGGATGTGACAACTCAGAGCCGTTTGAAGAATGACTTTCTCATATTCGTCTGAACCTTGCTTATTTACGAGCCGTGGCGAACAGTGATAAACAGTCTGTAGATGAACATATACAGTAAGTATTAAAAAACCTTCAAAACAAAATTTTCCTCTCCGTGTGTTTTTTCCATGGAATCTCATTAAGAACTTTTGCTGCGAGTCTGCTTTGTTCTTCCATATGCTGAGGTGACCTTTTAGGGACTCGTGCTATGAAAGCCCTCCACAACCTTTCATGTGGCAGCTCTATGTTGCCAGAGCGGTGCATCCATACAGGTGGATGGAACCGCAGGCTGCCAGGTACTTTGATGTGAAAGTACAGGTTATTGTTTAAGAAAACTTCACTCATGTGGTTCTGCATTTCTTTGCCCATGGTGCTGTTATTAAAAATGCTGCTGTTATTGAAAGTTAAAAGAGGGTCGCTTTTGGACTTGTGTTACCAAAAGCCATATTTTTAGCTGGTTATCAAAAGTCCATTTGTCTAACTTTAATTTTCTTTATGTTCCCTTTTGTGCTCATTCTTCATATGGCATAATGGAAGCTGTGAGTGTCTAGAACAATAAGTCCTGCCAGAGTTCTCCAGCTTAATAATGATGTCTGAACTCAGTCTGATGGCGGTCTAGTCCTCTAAAAATATCTTCACAAGGTTCAAAATCTGCCCCAACTTCTGCCTTACCCTGTCTCTTAGTGCTGTGACACAGAATGGAAAGTTGGTGAAGAGTCTACAAGCCAGCACGTGGCTTCATCTGATTATCATTCTTGCATGGAATTTTCGAAGGACATTCGGCTATTTTGGGTGGACAAATTTTGAAGCATCGGCTGACGGCAATTTTGTCTAATGCAGATGAGAAGCAGCGGCAGATCCGTTTAAAGATCGCTGCCAGGATTTGTCTCCTGTTGTGAACTTTGCAAATGTCAGCAGTTGATTCCAGTTACCAATGGCAAATCTTTGTTGGCGCTCCCCCATATCTGCTTCTTAGTCTGCTTTAGCATGAAAGGAACAAAGAGGAGGCAAAATTTTTAACACCCTTAGCGCAATTTTGGAGGAGGCTATTGCATCACTAGGCTTGATTGTAGATGTCTAGCACTGCAACTGCAAGAAAACTCCCGACATCCAGGTTGCTGCAAAATCAACTCAAGGTGTACCTGTGGAGCTTGTTCGTGTTTCAGCGGTAACTACCCAAGTCTTGCTCTCCCAGACTGACTCGGAAGGCAAAAGGAAATGAGTAATAAGTGTCTTACCAGTTCCGCTGAGGACTGGCCCACACCCCACACTTTGTGCTCCACCTTAGAACTGAGAAGTCTTGCAACGTTTTCCATGGGTTGCGGAACCTTGGTGTCTTTTTGTCAAAGATGAATAACAACATTATTCATAGTTTTACTTTGTTACATACGCTTAATTCAAATTTGAATTAATTTCAGAAATTTAAAAGGAATGATGATAAGATGACGTAGAGACAACAACGTACAGACTCCCTATCCCGGATGTGTTTGTAAGTTAAGGCCCAAGGTTGTCTCACAGACACAGAAAACTCACAATTCCCAGACAGTAACCATGTACGTGACAAATAAACTCTTTTAACTTTTGACTTAACTTTTACAGAATTCTCCGGAACATGGTACAATCTAGTGGGAATTGACCATGACCAGACAATCTGACCAAATCTGCACCTCACTAAAAGCCATAACACCCCTCCTTTCTTCCTCAACAGCTGCATTTACCCCATGCTTTACAGTCATGCAGTCACACGTTTATATCTGTTTCCTGACACTTGAACAAAAATCCATTTATTTATTAACATTAACTGCTTTATCCTGGTCAGGGTCACGCCAGTACAGAGCCAACTTCTGAAAAATATCACTCGGTTTTCAAACCTATATGTAGATTAAAAATATAAACGCAAAATTCATAGCACACATCAGTGGCTTCACTTTAAAACAGTCATGAAAAGTGTACACAGAGTTTACAAATTGATTTTATTTTGATAAACCGCAAGAAACAGACCCATATTGGGCAGAAAAAAAAAACACACGAGTACATGGAATGCAAGATTTTGCATAAACTGAGTGGAAACTGTGACTAATGCAATGCTCAGTGAGCGATGTGGACCGTCTCATTTTAGAAATGATTCAAATGAGATGCAGGAGCCCAAGGAGAAAGTGAGGGATTTACAAACTGCCCGTGTCCCTCGGGGAGCTGCAGAGCAGACACTGTAAACCCTCTCACATGGCTGCTAAAATCGGCCTATAAATAAAAAGCCAAGATGCCTGCACTTTCATCTCCCGGTCCTTTCTTTCGGCCTGAAAAGGACATCCCTCCTGGATGCCACTACTCAAGCCAATACCTGCGCAAGACTTTACCTTACCACTGCCACATGAATTGCTCTCGCTGCAGCCTTTCACGGGGGAATGTGAATGTACTGAGTGTGATAAGCAAATAATGCAAGGCTATATAATGTATTCCTGTGCAGTTTAAAATCATATAGACTCAAATAACATTACGCAGGCATATTATATACTTTACGTACGGAGAAGTTGTTGTTGCTGTTGTTGTTGTTGTTAAGTGCCTTTGAGTTGATTTTGAGTCATGGCAACTCTATGGATTGTTGTCCAAAAATGCATCCAATCTTCAGCTAAGACTTGACAAAGGGGCATCCATGGGTGTGGTGACCGCGTCCATGCACCGTATTGCAGGTCTTCCTCTTCTGCGTTGACCTTCCACTTTGCCGAGCGTGATACCCTTTTCCAAAGACTGCTCTCTCCACATGATTTGTCCAAAGTAAGACAGTTGAGGCCTGGACATTTGCGATTCCAATGACAACTTTTAGCTTTTATTCCAACACCGACACCTACGTTCTGATTTTCAGGGCATGAAAAAGAATAACTAGGTTCATGAAGAAGAGGTATTTTTTGTATTTATCTGTTAAACCCACAGCAAAATAATGTTTTACACATGTGTGTTTGTGGCCTTTCTGCCGATGCAATTCTTTTGACACATACACAACTTATAGTTTTACATGGCAGCCAGAATCATTTCACTTCTAGAAAATATAGCACATTTGAGAGCTGTAATTACTAAAATCGAATCCAGATCTTGGATTCAGTTCTTCAGTGAAATTTGCTCTGGTTAAAGAGCAAGAAAGCTGATACAAGAGGCCTTCTTAGACTAAGCTATGAGAATAGTGTCACTTGTTGGTTCTCTGGTTTGTTAATTGGTAAAATCTACATCGGGGTCGAAGTGCTTTGTCTGCTGTCCAAGGTTAAGGTTGGACGTGAACACCCTTGACGCCCGCTGTCCCACCGTGTGACCCAGCTTACCCTTCTCCCTTTAATGTTATCCCTTCTAAAGAGGAGGAATATGGCAACCTGGTCACAGTGGGTTTTCTTCTAAATTCTTACTGTACTGTGGAAACCCACAATTTTGATCTTCCCCCGCCTATAACAGTTTTAATGTATAATTTGATACATTTTCTGCAAATACACTTTTCAATTCTCAGAAAGTGAAAGGAACTAAAGAAGAAGCCAAGACAAATAAATTAACTCAGAACATACAACTGATCTTGGAGCTGTTTAAAGAGATTGTCATGCCCTCGGCTCCTGCCGACTTCCACACGTGCAGTCTCCCTGCCCTGCCCAACAGATCGAGCGCCGAGGGGTGGGGTACCTAATTACGGACTGTGTAAAAGAGCCGCCCGGATCTTCGCCCAGCGCTCAGTCTTCTCCTAGCCTTTGCCGAGTCGAGTTCTTTCTGGTTCCAGTGTTCTCGCCTGCTGCGGCGACCTGGTTTCTTGCTTTGCGTTCTCCCCGCCGTGCCCTGGTGGGGACTTGGGTTCCTTGCAGGTTCAGCCTGTATTCTGCGAAGTCAATTGCGAAGTCAATCCCAAAATTATAATGCTTTTGTCTTCTTCATGGCAATAGAAACAGAACTGTTCATCTCACTTTGTGTGCATGAGATGAGGTCAACATACTTAAAGTCCTGGGAGCCAGGAAGGTGTCGTTCTGCTGCGCACGAGGTCCCTGCTTATGATGTAGTCCCACAAGCTTGTTGTCTCTTTGGGGAGAGTCAGGTGAAAGTAAAAGTCATTCCCATTGACAATAGTGAGGGACTTTGCACTAAATGGGCTAACTTTTAAATCAAAATGCACTTGTACCATTAGGAACTTGCATTTGGGTGCATCGGCTTTGCGTTGTTATTTTACTCTGTTATTTTTGTTTTTGGGGCACGTTCCGCACGCCTGCAACTCCTCGAGTTCTCGATATCCTCACTAATTTTTCTCCATTAACTACCTAACGTCAAGCTGACAAACGCCTGCGGCATCAAGCCTTTCACCTAAATCCAGCGCTGCTGAAGCCAACGCAGAGGGAGCGCGGAAGCGAACTCAAGCGTTAATACGTGGCAAGCGTGGCGATCTTTGCAGCGGACGAGGAAGAACGGCTTTCTTTGCCCGTCGTACGTCTTCCGTGCCGCTCGACTCATTCATCTGCATTATTTTTCGGTCCCGAAGTCCCAATCAGGCGCTCGACTCAACGCAAATCTGCTCGAAAGTCTGATTTCGCAGCCGTCGCTGATTTGGCCAATTACGAAATGTCAGCGACTGCAAAGCAGCCACTTCACCTTCTGCACCTCGGCGAGCTGCGAGGGCAAAGCGGGCCGCAGAGACCGCGTCTCGGCCCGGGCCTATTAATCTTACCCCGCCACCATTCTGTTGTGCCTCCTGTCACTTTGTGTTTATCCCATCCTCAGTTCTCCTCGGTCTCCGTGCCCTCATTTTCCTCATGCGGCAAGCGTGCGCGCGGAGAAATTTCCGAGCGCAAGCGTCGACATTTTCACCGGCCTTTTAATGCCGTTCTTTCGGACCTGATTTATTCAATGACATTCTTAATGATATTTGACAGCGGATGTTAACCTCGGTGGACCAAACTACGGTGAGCCGAAGAGCAGAAGATCTTTTATTTCGGGTGGGGTGCTCGTTTTTGTAAGGACGGGGGCTATTTCATTTTTGTGTAAATCGAGCTTCCCGGCGCTTGACTCTTGGCCCGCTAGTTAAAATTCCTCTCACCGTCACGGCCCTCCATCAGAGGGAACGCGGCATCTCCCTTCATTGCCGCATGCATGTTCACGAATGTCCGCAGCTCGCCTTTGTAAAACACGTCAGCTCTTTTCCCCTTGTTTTTCGTCAGAGCAGTGAGAACTTTACTGCTTGATACTTGTTCGTGTGCAGGTCATATATGTTCGCCCGCAGCATATTCGAAGCGCATTTTCCCCTTGCGTTCCGAAAGCCAGCGAACGCATAAAACGTCGCGCCGTAATCTTGCCCTTGCATTGCATGTGCTGAGCTGTTTGATCCCCCGGGGAATAAACCTCATCTCCCGAGGCGGCGGAAGAGAACCATCTTGCTCCAGTTGCTCGGTCTTGCAGGAGTTCTTCGCTTGACTGGAAGTGCACGATACGAACAAACCGAAGCACCATTAAAAAAAAGGACATTAGGAAATAACATCCACGCTCGAGTCTTCATTGCTAAATAGTTTAAGGCCGCGTGCTACCCGAATGATTTGTGGGGCCGTGGGCTAGCGTGGCCAAAATTGATTTAGCATGCAAAATTAAATGAAGTGTTACTTCTTAGACACAAACTGGACTCGCTGGACCCCAGGCATAGGCCACACACAATGGCATACATGTGGCGCTGAGCCAGGCGGAGCCGTAAACTAGACCCTCACGCCGTGCCCTGCGTGGAAAACTCAGTTTATTGCTTCCAGTGCATCTAATCGATTAGCCAGTGGGTCTCAGCGTGAATGTGAGAGGTCAGACAAGAGGGATTTCCTGTCCATCTGTAACTCAGCTGCTTCCTCCAAGCAGGCTGCAAGCTGTCCAAGTCCTGCATCTGCCCACACTCCTCCCTGCATTCTTGCCCTCCTAATAGGCTGCATTCGTTTTTTGCTTTTATTCTCTTGCCCTCATATTTGCCCAGTTGTGTGTCTTTTATTATTTGGTCCCATTTTATATGTTTCCCTATTTCACACTTTTTATTATTTTACATGTTTGCGCACGATTGTCCTGGCAGTGCTGTAAAAAGTTCTTAAAACGTCAGAACAAAGCGAGTGGCAAGTGGAAACTTTCTGGAGAGAGGGGTGCAGGACTAGAAGACCTTGGAGGGTCCTTGTTTTGAGAACATGCTAGTAATAAATATGTGTCAGGGCATGTTAAACAGCAGTCGCACACACTCACCCACACCTACGCAGCTTTAAAAAGTGTGTGAGCTGCACAGTGGTTAAGGTGGAGGGAAAATCTGAAATGGAAGTCGAGGAGGAACTGAAACAGAGGCCCAGAACTTCAGCTAAAGAAAATAATGAATTTATTCAGGCTGAAGGTAATCCTGGCACATCAAACGACAGGTAGCAAAGGTCCTGTAGGCTACTTGGCTTTTCTTCAAGCTTGTGAGTTCCCCGATACCTGGATGCAACGTGGCCCTGAAAACGGGTCAGATAGAAAATTTTTCCGCATGCCAACTTCCGATTGGTTTAAACTGGGGGGAAAAAAGCTAAATAATAATGAGATTGCAGAACATCCGAAAACACCTTTTCAAGTTCAGCAGGGTAAAACACCGTAAACACCATTTTTAGCAAACGATAAACACTCAATGCTATCCTATACAGTATTTGCATATTTACTATACACAGTACAGGGCATTTTGAATGAAGTGAAGAAGTGAGGTCTGGTGTGCGGATGGAGGAGCCGTGTCGGTTTTCTCCATCGCTTAAGGGTGGATCTCCTACCACTGCCTCTTCAGATGCGTTGCTGAAAGCGGGGCTCCTGTTCCTGTCACTGCCGTTCTCATGCAGTTGCTGCTCTGAAACTTCTCTTGTAATGCGCGGAAGGCTTTTAGGTAGCATAAAACTCCGTCCTCCTCCTTCTCATCCTCTTCCTCTTCTTCCGAGTCTCAACGGGCATCCGGCTGAATGATCCACTTCGAATCACAGTAAACGCGGTGCAGCCCAGTGGTGGTCAGACTGCGAGCACATGACTCCTGAAGAACCACGGGAACAGCTGACAGGAGTGGGCATACGCATTTCACATTTAATAGTCAAAATAGTGTACAGTTTACTGTATCATCTTCATTACAGTGCACTGTATAGTATTGAACAGTATTTTTTTGGTAGATTTTTTTAAACATATTTTTATTATTGATTTTATAATGGACACGAATGAGAGATTCACTCTGCCAGTGTTAACTCTGAGAACTTCCTTGCTCACCGTGTCTTTCCTTGCCTTTAGCTCTTCGTTGCACAAGTAGTATGTACATAGGGAGGCCTCAGAGATCAGGGAGCCAAAGGTGTAGAAGAAATGCAAACACCCGGGATAGAATAGTCGTCGCCGCCAACTGTAGACAGCTAACAAAATGCATCTACATGAATAACCAGACTGTCTTCCCAAATTCAAATGAAATTCAGAAAATATGCTATTCTCTTCACTGTGAATGGGGATCTTATAGTTAGGCTTATGCTTTTTGCATGTATAATAGTGCCATCAGTTATGATCTTATGATGCTTTGATCCACATTTCTTTACTTGTCATAGTGCATACTGGTTTTTAGGGGGTCTTAGGGTTTGAATTTCTGTCAGATTGTTTCTTCAACTGGGAAGGAAACCGCCTTTCTTTGTTCCATTAAAAGGCACTGCATTGACTGAAGAGGAATGGGTGACTCAGGACTGGGAAGTTTGCAAAATACAGAAATTGTCTGTCAATTTGCATTCCATTCATAGTGAAAATAGACTGAGTCAAAACATAAGCTGTGTTCTCCTGAGTGCGATACAATAAATGTGAATTACAATTTATCTATGAAAAGTTCTGTGTCCCACATATGTAGACCTTTCTACTATGCAATATGAAAGTATTTTTGTATGCAGAATTTTAGTTCTTTGCCAGCCCTTTGTTTCTCCTGTGCAACTTGGTTTGGGTGTCCTTTTCATTTAGTACATTTTTTACTAGGAATCCTCTATAAATTCTGATTATTTTTTAAGTTGTCCCATTTTTCCCTCTTTCTCATGCAATGATCTGCTTTCCTTGGGAAACAAAGGAAGTGGATCCAAAAAGCCACAGTCCCTAAGGGAAGTGTCTCACTCACCTCTACAATAACACCTTTGTCACTCACAGGGGAAGTACTTTCAGTGCACTAAGGGTGGGGAACTGGTGCTGCATCTCATGATCTGCTTTTACTTTTCTTACCAATTGCAGTAATCCTTTGGTATCCAATGTCAAATGGCAGTTTCTCATTTTTATAAATGTGGGAAAATAAATAAACAGCGCACTTCCAACTAATCCAAAAACACCTACGAAACTATTTTAGTGAGCATTGGCTAAGGTTATGATGGAAGGAATGAGGTGAGTGAGAAGGTCACCATAACACAGCCTTTATTAATGCTGGGCAGCACCAGAAGGTAACAGGCATGAAGGGCAAAAGGAAGAACTGCTCTTTAACCTCCACCCTGAGGCGGGTTAACCACCCAAGTCCGTCCGCTACACACCAGAACCGTGCGAACCCCGATAGCAGAAGACACACTCTAGTCTGCGGTTGAACACTTTATTATCTATTTATGTACCAGTATTTATGTAGCGTCCTTTGCTACATAGTGGCTTGTAGCCCACCTGTCCCGAACAGTCCCACGTCCCCTGTATGCCTTCACATAGCATCTGTCAGCCTGATGAAAAACTGTAGTCACCAGCTACCTAATTGTAAAACATTTAATCTTGTTAATTTGGATGTTTATGACACGGTACAGTACGTACAGTACAGGACACTTTGCATGTTGGTGCCACCACGGGGGTCCCTGTGACACTCGGGAGATAACAGGTTGCATGGGGGGGTGTGGAGGGGGAGTTCAGTGTTATGAGATACTGAATAAATGAATGCCATTTGAGATTTATATTATAGTACATTATTACTGTATCATATAGTACTTATTTATTGATTTTTATCATTTATTTAGATTTTTTTAATCAAGGATAAGCTTCAGATAAAAAATGTGTTACAGAAAAAGTTTCCGTTCAGACACTGGTATGTAGGTATTAATTTTATGTTGTAGAGAAAACTCAAATGTAGAGATTTTGGATACTGAGGGTGACTATAAATGGTTTAGCAATTGAAACAGTGCACTGTATGCATCAGCAGTTTCCACACTTCATTTCTGTCCTAGCTGTAAGCTGGCAGCTAAATGAAGAAACAACAACAACAACAACAACAACAACAACAACAACAACAACAATAATAATAATAATAATAATAATAATAATAATAATAATAATAATAATAATAATAATAATAATAATAATCATCATCTTCTTCTTCTTCTTCTTCTTCTTCTTTCAGCTGCTCCCGTTAGGGGTCTCCACAGCGGATCTACTGTTTCCACTTCTTCCTGTCCTCTGCATCTTTCTCCGTCACACCCACCACCTGCATGTCCTCCTTCACCGCATCCATAAATCTCCTCTTAGGCCTTCCTCTCTTCCTCTTGCCTGGCAGCTCCATCCCTAGCATCCTTCTCCCGATATATCCAGGATCTCTCCTCTGCACATGTCCAAACCAACGCAATCTCGCCTCTCTGACTTTGTCTCCAAACCGTCTAACCTGGGCTGACCCTCTAATATATTCATTTCTAATCCTGTCCATCCTTGTCGTACCCAATGCAAATCTTGACATCTTTAACTCTGCCACCTCCATCTCTGCCTCCTGTCTTTTGGTCAGTGCCACCGTCTCCAACCCGTAAAGCATAGCTGGTCTCACTACCATCTTATAGACCTTCCCTTTCACCCTTGCTGGTACCCTTCTGTCACAAATCACTCCTGACACTCTTCTCCACCCTGCCTGCACTCTCTTCTTCACCTCTCTTCCACACTCCCCATTACTCTGGACTGTTGATCCCAAGTATTTAAATTCATTCACCTTCGCCAACTCTATTCCCTGCATCCTCACCATTCCTCTGTCCTCCCTCTCATTTATGCACATGTATTCTGTCTTAGTCCTACTGACCTTCATTCCTCTTCTCTCTAGAGCATATCTCCACTTCTCCAGGGTCTCCTCAACCTGCTCCCTACTCTCACTACAGATCACAATGTTATCCGCAAACATCATTGTCCACGGTGACTTCTGTCTGATCTCATCTGTCAACCTGTCCATTACCATTGCAAACAAGAAAGGACTCAAAGCTGATCCTTGATGTAATCCTACTCCCACCCTGAAAGCATCCGTCACTCCTACTGCAAACCTCACCACTGTCACACTGCCCTTGTACATATCCTGTACCACTCTTACATACTTCTCTGGCACACCCGACTTCCTCATTCAATACCACAGCTCCTCTCTAGGTACCCTGTCATATGCTTTCTCTAAGTCCACGAAGACACAATACAACTCCTCCTTACCTTCTCGGTACTTCTCCATCAACACCCTCAGAGCAAACATCACATCTGTAATAATAATAATAATAATAATAATAATAATAATAATAATAATAATAATAATAATAATAATGCCTAGTACAGAGTAGACAACTTTTCACTCTGACCTAAGAACAGCTGATGTAACTTAACTTTGTAACTTCAGTATGTGATGCTGGGAAGGCAGTAAAAGGTGTTGCTACTGTGTCATCAGGAGCAGGAAGCACGGTGTTCACACAGAGTTTCTTAGGGACTGATGTTGTTTTAATGCATCAGTAAAAAAGTGAACATGCATATAAAAAAGAGAATCTGGCTGCAGTGACCTAAATTCTTACTGTCCTTTCTTCTGCTATGACCTTGGTGAGTTCTGTACACCGTCTAATGGCCAGGGGCTTCATGTCATTAATGGAAAGGTGTCTGCTTAC
This sequence comes from Heterotis niloticus, assembly GCA_018136845.1. Lineage (NCBI taxonomy): Eukaryota > Metazoa > Chordata > Actinopteri > Osteoglossiformes > Osteoglossidae > Heterotis > Heterotis niloticus. The sequence goes on along the minus strand of CM030904.1, from coordinate 21,693,959 downwards.
CAGGGGAGGTTCATGTGGACAGAAAATGAATGGAAAATATTTCAAAGAGATGTATTTTTGGTTCAATTTTTACTGGTCAGTGTGGTGACTGATAAAAGCCGCAGTGAGTGAACTCGAGTTTTAAGTTATCAAGGTCTACAACAAATTACAGCTTGCTGAATAAAGAGAATGATGCAGATCTTATAGGGGAAATGGGGCCACAGCCAAAAATTTTATAGGGAATCTGAAGCGGCCACAGCAAGTCAGACACGATGGCTGTAAGTTTCCGCCCCTGAAAATAAGAAGGACAGTTTGAGATAAATACCGCCACTCTCAGGACCTTTGCCTCACTTTGGCAATAAGTGCGACTGCTATTAACAGTAAAAAAATCCCCATTTAAATGCACTGAACTGAAGAAGCATTTTCAGTGTTTAATTCAAAAGGAATGGCTGAGTCAAACATGGAACTTCACTAACACAACTGCAATTTAGATACCATAAAGTGGGTCATAGATGAAATTCAAATTCTAATTTTCAGTAGAATTCCTGTTATCATGCTCTCCCATGCTGTGGCATGAACATTAAAAAGCAAAAGCTATTTGATATTTCGTCTTGGAAAGGCTTGCCAACTAAATGTAGGACATTAATGAGATGAATGACTATAAAATGCACCAAGAGAACTGATATTTATTTTTCTGTTTTTGTGTGCATAATTTGAGGTACAAATGAAGTTCAAATTCAATAAATGAATTCATGTTTTTTTTTTGTTTCATGTTCACTCACAGTTGGAGAAGCTGAAAATAGAACAGCACAATGTATTTGTCGCACAATTTTCAGGTTCATGTTTGCAGCAAACTGTACTGTGAGAATAAAATTTGAAAGAACGTGTTGATGTGAATTAGGGTGCAGGCTTGCGGAGGTGCGATCTTCTAAGGGAGATGGATCCTCAGCAGAAAGGTGAGATGAGGAACAGAAGACAGAAATCGGGGCTGCGAGGAAACACTTAGACAGGTGAAGCAGGAGTGGACTACAGGGACTTTGTGTTAGCGCAGCTGAACAAACAGGACTCAACAAAGCTGTCAGCTTCCTTTTCGAGGCAATCGTGATTGGTTGGCTGAAGACTTTCGTGCGGAGATGCTGCCGGATCTCAGGGAGGATGACCTCGCCTCATGCAAACCTTTGAGGAGCAGAAAAATGCCCTGTGGAAAACAATGCTTGGTTTGCAGGTTTGGGTAGTGCATGCAAAAATCCAAATGGTCTAAAATTTTATGAGAACACATGCCATTGCTTCCAAATCAGCAAAGTAGCAGAGGCAGCCCCCCACCACATCTGGAGTCTGAAAGAGAATGGATCGAGTATGCCAATGAACTCTCGGTGTTAAGCAAGAGGAGCAGGAGGAGGAGATGCTGTTGGTGAGTTGATTCAATTCAATTGAGATCAAATTTAATTTGTTCCTACACAGTGCTCTTTTCAGCAGGTGACGCAGAGTACTGAACAAAGATCCAGAGGGTGAAAAAGAGGAAGGAAATGACATCGCAACAGTTATGTGCTGGTAAATCAGACTGAGAGTTAGGCATCCAGGTCAACCAGAAAGCAGCTGAAGAGAGAAAAACCAAAAACTCACAACAGGAAGAAGGGGAGATAAGTAAACCTGTGGGGATCTCAAATCCAAGTGGCTGGCCACCCATCCTGGGTATTCTGTTATGGTGGTGTATATGGATCAGTCCAATACGTCTAACGTAACTGAAGCTGAAGGCTGACATTTGTCTCCAGGCCCACAGCTGCTGGCATGTTACCGCTGCAAGTCCAGTGCAAAGTGCGACTGCAGTCTGCAGGGATCAGGAAGGAGTTGTAGCCCTCCGTGCAGTTGCCTAGAAGGCACATAGAGTACAAATTAAATTCCTTCATGCCTCACCTACATGGTAGGTGGCTCCAAAAGCTTTTCCAGGAGTTGTAGAATTGCACCCAACCCTGCATGACTACTCCTAGAGGAACTATGGACCAAAGACAAGATCTACCAGGCCTCATTGATGTTGTCCATACCCATCCCCATTAGAGTTACATCAAAAATGAGAAGGCAGCCGAATGTGTTTGGCAGAGAAGTGCTGAAAGAAGCTTCACAAAGTCTACATGATGTCATTTTTGGAACTGGAACTGCAAGTGGCCCTGAAACTAAACCTTGCAAAAACAAGGCCTCTTGATACCTTTGTAGGACTGAGCTGTTGGTCTTTTGGAATATAAGCAATTTATTTCAGATTTGTGACTGCAATGACTAGAACGCCCACTTTATGTCATTGTCTACATTTTTTGGTAGCACTGAATTTTTCTGAACGCAGAGTAATGGCCATCTTCAATCCAGGCTCTGGGAACTCTGTCATACCAGGTTAACAAATTAAAGGGAATAATTCAACTATTTATACTTTTTATACCTATGTTTTCTCATGAACGAACAAAGAAGCACGGTGCTGTGCCAAGCACAAATAGAGTGACTACACCATGTTGTAGAGAAGCAACAGAGCAAGCTGAAAAGAGATGTATGGGGTTAAGTAGCTAGCAGGATAGAGGAGAAGAAGAGGGTCACTCAGTCAACGGGAGGAGAGCTCTGGTATGGAACGGTCACTTAATCTTCATATGCTTTATAGGCTCTCCACAGATGCCATCTGTACTCGGGCCCCAGAGGAAAGCAATTGATAGCAAACAGCACCAGGGGCGCACAGCAACAAATGTGACAGGAAGGTGCAGCAGACAGGTCAGGTATATTTAGAAACCTGTGAGCAAATGCCCCTTCAAAAGAAGCGTCTGTAAAATTATGCAGCTGCTCAGAGATGGTCAGCAGTGCTACTTACATGAACTGCCTGAGCATCATGTCCGTAGATGGCACACATCTACGTGCCTTTTATGGCCTTTCGGCTGTGAAAAATGCCAAAACTGCGCGTTAATGTGCAAGCTGTAAAACTTCAGCCTTGCTGCGCGGTTTCCTTCAGCGTTCATTGATGCAGTTTTTATTCATCCAACCACACACCCACAGGAAGAATGAGATCCAGGGTCATTTGGGGGAAATTAAATTTCTATTTCTATTTCTATCGTACTTCACGTGCGCTGAAGACTTAATTTCATGCAGAGACAGAATCTAATGATAAAATGTGCCTATTGCTTCCTGTTTTGAATGCTTCATCTCTTTTCATGTTGTTGTGAGTCAGAAGGTGACCACCTGCAAACGGCTGTTGAAAAGAGGTGACAGAAGATGACCTCCTGAGCAGACATGTGTTATCGGGACAGCCGCTCGCACGAAACATTGGGAGGATCCCCTAGAGGGCTGGACAGGCAATAACCCTTGGATCCCAGGGGTATGTTAATTCAATAATAATTTCTAGAGCTTTGTTCCTCTCTTCTTTTGTTGTATAACATTTCCCCACACTTGTTTTTAACTGTTTGTGGGCCGGTGGGATCGGGGTGTCGGAATCAACTCGATGGGTGGCTCTAACCCTAACCCACTGCCAGTTTTGCTTTTAAGGTGGCTTGTACCCAATTTTTTAAAACATGTGTTTCCAATAAAAGCATTATTTTCAGAAAGGAGAACATATCCTTTTCCATCAGCCTGAATGCAACTGGGGGAACACATGCTGGTCGGTAGGTTGGTTAACGCACTGGTAAGCTGAAGCACTGGTTTAGTGGCAGGCAGCATTTGGGGTTAGAGCTGTTATAACTTCCTGTAAGTCGGTGTGAGAGAATTAAAACGGCAAGCAAACACTCAGCTGCTAGCATGCCTCCATGTATCATATGTACTGCATTTATGCCCTTATTGTGTACTTCTAAATCTAACAACTATTGCCATTTCATTTCTGCAAAGGTATATATTACTCTGCATTTACTGCAGTATCTAATAGGTCTGGTTATTTTGCAAGCGAACACTTCTGGTTCTTTAAATAGTCATAAGGTAGAATGTGGAAACGTGCAGAGGCTCTACGTGAGAAAGACTGCAGATGTCTTAATGAAAGTGAATCGCTGATGGGCTGTTAAATAAATGCAGGCCCAGTGCAAGTATATCCAGGACATAGTGTTTAGCGTTCTTGCAACTGATGAGTGAGCATCCCAGCAGCCTGCTATCATTGTGATGAAACACTTTGCATGGCGACTTCGACAGGGACATCCCCATCGATCTGGAGCCCAGGCTGGTGCACGTTTTGGCAGGCTGTGTGCTCACTTGGGAGCAGTCCTAACATCATGCTATGGAGGGTTACTGGTTTACGTTTGCTTGCCCAAGCGTTCTTACGTGGACTCACTAAGCGGTTGCAGCACTGGTTTATATCTACATGCATACAAAGAATTCTGTGCTTCTAATAAACTGGCACTGTATGCTTCAGGAATGACCTTGATGCCATTTCCATGTTTATCACTGAGATGCTGGAAACACTTTCACCTAAAAAGGGAGCTACAGAGTATTTGCCATTCGACAGAGATTTTCCCATGATTCCATTATAAATTTTATATAAATATTTATCATGACAATTTACTATTTTGTCTTTGATTTTTCTGGTGATGGTATTCTATCTATCTATCTATCTATCTATCTATCTATCTATCTATCTATCTATCATCATTTGTGTGCACATTCTTGTGTCTATCCATCTGTCCACCCACCCATCCATCCATGCATCCTTTAATCCATTCATCAGCTTCTTCACTGAGTCAAATACAGCCCTGTCTATGCCCCGTGCTGAGCGTGCATCTGCATCTGCTGCTGGAGTTCCTCGGGTTACGAGACTGCCGTTTCTCTTTTTGGTCCCCTGCTCAGCTGCTTTGACACTTCCGTTAGTCAAGCATACGTAGGTGACTTTTGTGCGCTGCATACAATCTCCTCCTTTTCGCTGACCTATTGTGTAATATCTTCAGCTGTCCAAACCACACGGACAACCACTTGAACAGTGACATCTGTCATAAGTCATGTCACTTTGTGGAGAGGAGAGTTCTATGAAAGTACTGCGAATGCCATTGAATTAGCTGCTGATGTTAAAACTTCCTTGCGCCAGATGTTTTCTGCATGCCTGTCTCTAGAAAGGAAATTCTGATTTGCAATTTTCCATGTGGCTGGAGAGCACATTTGTGCATCTTTCAGTTTATTGTTCAAGGACAGTAGGAGGTGGGATTGAAACCTAGGTCCTTCAGATTTTATATATATATATATATATATATATATATATATATATATATATATGTGAGACAGTAGATAATCCTATAGTACTTAGTATGTCACATTTTCTGAGGTCTGCTGGGTGTCATGTGAACCCCACCTCCTGTTCCCACTGTGATGTCCACCTCGGCTCTCCTACCTCAGACAATGCTGGACCCCTGTGATTGTCCCACTGGGACAACATACAGGTTACAGGTTCAGGTTCATTTCCAACATAAAGTACAGGAGAGCTGCTATCTCCATAAAATCTATCTAGAAGTCATCTCCATAAAACATACCCTGTAGACTGCACAAACTTAAATAATTTAGTCTAACATCAATCATTTTATGAATTATTTTTCTCTTTATAATCTGGATTTCTGACTGTACTTTTTTTAATAACTCGTGGCATTATTCTTTCATGATCTACTTCCTTCCCTGTCTGTCATCTTTTTCCAGATCATGTCACTTTATTGTTGTAATGACCTATTTCTGGCAGGTTGCCTCAGAACAACCCGACACAATAGTACTAATAGAGTAACAATAAAAAGTATTCACCTGCTTGAACTTTATGCTTTGTTTTGCGACACTGAATGGATTTTTGCAGTATGCCAGGGCATGTCAGGTTCAGCAAGTGACTTGGCGATGACCAGTGGTGTCTGCATTTGCACACTTCTTTTTACTTCCTCTTTAATAAGTATTAAAAATAGGAACCAAACAAGAAACACAAATGCCCCTTCGTAAATAAACATCTAAAGAGGTTTACACAAAAGATAAGAGTATGGGATATAAACACAGGTAATTCCTAACCTTAAAACGTTGAAACTCTATCAAACGCAATATTATAGCATTCAACATTTGAATTTGTACAAAAAAGTTTCATCCAGCATCTGCCCTCCAAAAGAAAAGCCAACAACTTCCCTCTTGAATCTCTCTTTCAAAGCTGCATTGCTCCCTGGGTCTGCAGCTGGTGTTGTGTCTGTGGGCCCTGGTAGGGGGTGGAAATGGGTTGGCTCCTGCCTGGCACACGTTGAATTAATTTCGGTTTTTTGACAGCGATCCACAGAAAAATGCTCTGCAATGTTGAACTGGAAGCACATTTTCAGCAATCAGTTTTGAACCACTTTTATACAATGACAAATCTGCAAGCTCACAATGGCCAAACACGAGACACAGGTAGTGCGGTAGGTGAAGGTCTACAGAGTTTCTACAAAGCTGAAAGCTTCAAACAAGCATGATATTTGCCACTATGGCACTGCATGCTCCACAACTGTCCATTTGCTACCGTTGCCCCGAATGATAGCACCGCCCTCTCTTGTTCATTTAAGTGCTATAGGCCTGCCTCGGTCAGCAAATGGCTCAAACTTGATACTAACTTTACTTACTCTTTCTCCAGTATTTTAATGACCGGGTAATTCTATTTGGAGCTGTTTTGACTTTTCTGTTTGCGCCCAACTTTAATGGAGGATGGGTTCATTTATTTGGTCACCAAAACCCAAAGAAAACCAAGGGCAGATGACAGTAAAGGTAAGACATCTTGAAACGGGTGCAGAAACGGGTGTTAAATCCAGAGCAATGATTCATTTGCACAATGAGCATGGATTTCACATTCCCAGCCCCGGTTTATAGTTTTCTCTAGCTTCAACCCATGCCACTTTCTCCTCAGCTCTGCCGTCACTGAGTCAGTTGAAGTGCAAACCAGAAGGGCAGTAAGGTTTCACGTGAATTTACTTCACTGAAGCGTTGCACAGACGTACAACTCCATTGCATTGCTTGACAGACTGGACCACAGCTTGGGCTACCTCATGCCTATTTTTGAGCAAGCGTGAACTTCAGGACAATAAGAAGTTGGAAAGCAGATGCTGCTGAAGCTCCGACGGGCCACCGAATGGGAAGTTCTCTGCTTGTCACGTGGAGAGGACATAGATGGACAAACTCCAGTGCAGCACTTTCGCTCCTGAAGACCCCACCTCATGCTGCCACAGCTCAACTACGTCCTTCCCTCTAATCCAAAAGTCATGTATAATACAGCCTTCATCAATGAACGACCCAAAGGTTTCACAAACGGACGTGAAAATAAAAGATGAAACAGCAACCGAAGCAAAAAATACTTTGTCAGACAGCATAAATATAACAGTTTGGTTTAGAGCTTATTTAAATTGCTTTGTTTTATTAATAGTACTTCTGTCTTTCTTCTTCGTGTAGCTGTTTCTTTCAGACCCCGCCTTTCTGTGGTTGCTGTCAGCCTTGATATGCTAAACCACGATATTATTATGATATAAAAAAAAATCGAATAATTGAATAATTCTGAATCACAACTAATTAATACAAACTTCTCTGAATTTTGTCCAAAATTTGTCACACGCTGAATTCAGTTCACCTTTATTACAGCAGCCTACTGTATGAGAGAATGGGTATCTACAGCACCTTACACTGCCTGTCCAAAATAACTTACAATTACATTATTTGCCCATTTATATAGTATTAATAATTAATCATGACAAGCACCTTGAGCAAGGGTGCTGTAGCAGGAGGTAGAATAAGAACCAGTGTCCTTGGAATGCAAAGATTTGGCCTCCTTACGAAGAGACATCTAGAGAATCGAGTCCGGTCGCGTGCTCTCTGAGAAGGAAGACGCGTCTGAGTGAGGCATCGATCGACCCCAATCCCTCTGTCACGCTGAGAGACACATCACACCAAAGAGAAATGATGGCCCTATCTGCCACAAAGGACAACTTCTTCTCTGTCAGGACTTCTGAGCGCTGTAAGTCTCTCTCAAGGCTCCGGCACACTCTCATGTGCTGTAGGGAACAGGATTTATAACTCCATGTGTGAGGGATTGGGCCCTTTTGCATTCACTTTTACCCTTTGCCATAATTTATGACTACCCGGCCACAATTGTGCGGTTCACCAGGCCCCACAGTAGAGCATAACAGGTCCCTTTTTAATAGCATTTCACAGTAGTAAATACCAAGCATGGGCAAGCCAATTTTCGCTATTAGCATTGTGATGGTGTCTCATGCCATTTATTGATCTGTTTTCCTTCTGCCCGGTTTGGACGTAACTGGCGATGATTGAAATGGTGGCAAAGTATCGAAGGCCTTCAAGCAGCTGTTGTGTTGACATGCAGCTGCTGTCAAAAGGCAGCCAACATGTATTTGTCTCCGCTGAGAAGCGACTCAAGCTCACGGCCCCTTCCTAAAAAATAAATAAATAAATAAATAAATAAATAATTTTGGCATATCACTCACTCATCTCCTTATTATTTGGGCAGCCTTATGCACAGCAGACAGATCCTATTCCTTTCCTACATGTCTTGATGCTAAAATCTAGTGAATGGTGCATAGAGAAAGTTTTATAGCTGAGTTTCTTCACTGCTAGGCGTAACTGTGTTGAATATGAACAGTTTTTTTGGCCCAGGCCAAATATTAAATGCAGATGAGGAGCTCTAGGTTGTTGGTGCCTTCGCAGGAGGGATTATTTAGTCTTTCATATTCTGACTGTGATTTTTTTCAGTCGATTTTGAACAAAGGAATAAGAATGGGCTGCGTATACAATTCAAGCATTGTGTTGCCTCATCTTTTATTTTGCAGATTTATTTAAAATTTTATTCAAATGTAGCTAAAGTCATTCAACCTAGAACATAAGCATAGACATAGGAGAGTTAAACACGTTACTAGATTACCAGATTTTTTCAGAACTTTTAGATTTTGAGCATTCATGGTACAGAAGTTGTTTTCATTAAGTAAATGAGTTAAAGTTTAAATGTTTCCAGCTTGTTGCTAAAAGATAGCATGCAGTCTGCTATTCCTGGTGTGATTAGTGCTTTATGGCTTAGTTGAAACTGACAATTTGGACAGTTTTTGGAATTAGTTTCCTTGTATTAATGAACACTTTTTAAGGAATATTTGTCTCCATTCAGTTACCGTATCAGAAAGGAGGAATCCAGCCACCACTACCAAAACCCTACTTCTTGTCTATTTATTTATACATTCAGATTGCAGGTAACCTCACCCCACTAAACTTTTCCTCAATAATCTTATTACCACCCTAGAACAAGTCCCTGTGCTATCCTGAAGCATTATAGAAATTGTTGGTTTTTTCCCTTTTTGACAAAACAATAATTAAGGAAAGGGTGCCATAAAGCATGCACCAGTTCATTTATTATTATTATTATTATTATTATTATTATTATTATTATTATTATTATTGGCACTGTATGTAGAATATACAGTAAGTTAAGAACAGTCTAACAATGTATTATTATATACTATCGTAATAAATATATTAGTTATATTATAATATATTATTGTTCATGTTACCATATTATTATTATTATTATTATTATTATTATTATTATTATTATTATTATTATAATACAGGTTTTTCTTTGTTGTACTGTCAGTCTTCCTGTAATATTTTGCAGCTTAATGCCATGTGTTGTGGATATTCTGGGCTTGGAAACAGATTTCCTGGATATACTGGAGATGTGACTGTTACCTTCTCAAGCAAAGAACCTTCTCAAAGGTTTGAACAGACATATCAGCATCTTTCAGAAAGCTCCCCATAAATATGTGTGTTCCTCACATGGCAGACAGAATCTGAAACATAGCAGCCGGAAATGTGTCACAACGCCCACAGGCTTGCCTTTAAAACGGAAGCATATGACCATCAAATGAAGGTGTTGTATGCAGCCAGTGGTCATTCTACTGCCTTGGAAAATCAGTATATTTGAGTTTTAAGCACCAAAAATGCTTTACACAGTTGCTGTCATCAGACAAAGGTGCTTATTTTAAATACTGGGATGTTATTGTTGCAAAGTGTCATTGCCAGCTTGCACAACCCCACAAAGTACAATACATCATTTCCTCAGGAGAATAAGCATCACACTGCACTTCAGCGGCATCTTTTGTTTCTGCTGCGATAAAAAAGACCACCGTGGCCTCTCCTAAATGTCATTATTACTTCACAGTAATCTGATTTTACAGCAAACAATTACAGCTATAAAATTAAACTGTCTGCTAGATACATGCCACATCGAGGAAGGGTTATGAAACCATGCAAATGTGGAGAAAAGCAAGAGCACTTATTTAGAACTGGCAGCAAAAAGGGCAACAAGCATCATTTTGCCATATTTGGATCAATTTAAGCCATAGGTTTTTTTTTTACGTAAATTCTTCTGTGGGTCAATTGCATTTAACTTTGTAAATGTTAAGCTGAAAATATATGATTCCTTGTTTTGTTCACACAACCAGGCTTCTTATTTAATTCAATGGAGACAAATGAGAGACACTGAGTGCAAACTAAAGAGTGCCGCACACCCAGAGATGAACTTGGAATTGCCTGGAGTTACAGGTCTTCTCGCAGGAATGGGTCAAATCTAGAGAGCTCATTTTTGAACGTCTTGCTTCTGGCTCTCTCTAACTTTCCTTACTTACCTGTATGTCGACGCAATATCAAACTATGTAATCCTTTTTTCAGTCTTTAAGTGAACAGATTGTCATAATGCTCAGGTGAAAGCAGGGTGAAGAAGGAAGAAAAAGGTACAGAGGAAAGGCTGAAAGGAGGTGGAAACGAATCACTGCAGCGGAAACCGCTAACAGCAGTAGGAAAGCTCAGCCGTAGCAACAGTAAAGCTAAGTGCCATTCATTCATACAGAACAGTACTTTGTTCTTCAAGGCACGCCAGCGTTTTGCCAAAATTCCTTCTGTTATTGCATTCAGAAGGATCTCGGAGCCTGTGTTGTCCAAACACTATGTGCTATCACCATGCATGCATTTTCCGTTACATTTGTGCACATTTAAGCTGCCGCTTGGGTAATAAGATAGCAAAATGAGTGTCGAACCAAACAATCCGTGCTTTGATGATGCTGTTTGCACACAAAGCAGTTTTTTTTAAAATTTTTGGATAACATGTAGGTAAACAAAAATAAATTTCCCTGCCATGCTGCCCATGCTGGCCCCCTTGCTGCCTTTAACAAAAGTGGATGCAGTTTTCTCCATGAACAAGGAGTCCAATGGATTTCCTCTGCAATATTCTAGTAAGTAAACCTGCAAACACAAATTCAAAATCAATTTCAAAAACACCGGACGCAAAATCCAGCTACAGTCAGTGTGAGTCGAATTAAAGTGCCCCCCCCCCCAGTTCTACTTCATTTCATTTCTGCAAAAAGATGTCAAGGAAGCCCCATCTGCCTCATCCTTTAAACCAGGCTGAAGGCTCACTTGGTCTTTTAAGTGATCTAAATAATCCGCTTGCTACTTTCAGCAGGACATCCTCTTTAGCCCAATTTCCCTCTTTCTAGTAATATATTTAGCTTTTGTTCACCATCAACAACCCTAACCATTCATTCCCACTCCATCATCCCGGAGAATCATTTCATCCTCTCTGTTCCATCACATGAATCTTCCTTAGCAACCCTGCTAGCAAACAGCCTTCGATGTTTAATGGTTCAGCTCACCCGGCCCGAGCGGATCACGGATTCTCTTTGCGGTTGCCCTTATTCTGCTTTTGTCCTCCAAACCGGGCCTCTTCGAAAGACAGCACCACACACTCTCACTGCTCAGGACTGGAGGTCAACCAATGGTACTTGGACCTCTGGGGTTAGGATATAGTTAGGATTAAATCCACTTCAGCAGGGAGCTATTTTTTCCAAATCTTTTCCATGCAAGTTTTTGTTTTCCGTTTGTCAGTTGCCAGATGACCTATTTCAGAATATTACATTGGAAAACTACATCGGTTTCATTGCTCTGTAATTGCAGTGACTCAATTTTAATGTCATCTTTTAGGTGTAAACAGTAAGCATTCCATTGTTCAGTGTTCCATGGCACCTTTCTGAAAAGACAGATATTCAAAAATAAATTTGCCCGAATTGAATTAAAATCATGTAGGGAGTTTTACATCAAAACTGTTGCTAGGGCGGCTGCTCGGCGACATTTTCAATGAGTAAAGCACAACAGCTGAGGAATAAACACTGATAAATGTTAAGATTTTCCTCCAAAATCCTTTAGTGAATCTCCTGCGGTCCCAGCAAATGAGATGTCCAACAGCTAGGTTTCATGAAGCAACTCATGCAGCCCGGCTTCCAGATTAAAAAGTTTTTGCTAAATGAACCCTCTTTAAAACATCGCAATTCTATTCTGCACGTTTCGATAAAAATGTTCTCGTCTGCACAGAAATATACTTGCCCCTCTCTCAAATAAGAGTTTGTTAGTTTGAAAAACTGCTTCAGTTTAATTTGACTCGGCGCACTCACCTGTCCCAGATTTATGTTGGACAAAATTCCCACGGCTCTTCTGCGTTGAAGGAATGGGTCAGAGCAGTCTTTTTGATCTGCGTTTCCTTTAATGGAGATCAACCATGTGCATATTTCAGATGAAAGTGAGCAAAAGAACCAATGAATATTTATTAGGCCTGCACGTCTATGAACTAGGATTAAAAGAAAGGCACCTATCTGATCAGAGCTGATAAAAGTCATTATGCTGTATCTGATTCAGTGTGTTTGTTGGGGAGAGATCTGCACTCATCGGTACCAAACTAGTGAACACAAACTCCTTCCCTATTTTCATCTTTTCAGGCTTATGAACAAAGGGGCACCCACTGCTAGCACCCAGATTGTAGGTGTCGTTATGGAAACTGAATTATCGTTTGATCTCTGAAGACGGCTGTGCGTTCGCTGCCGGGTCTCCAAGTCTCTGCCCTCCAATGACATCCTTGACCGGATTTCCAAGATTTGTCATTAACGTGAATATGAATGTGTAACGTAAGCCGGTGGGCGGTACTACCGTGGCAGGGGCGGAGCCGTGCTGTTTGACCACTCCCCCTCCACACTCCTGCCTTGTCCTGAATGGACATGAGACAGAGAGAGAAAGAGAGAGGGAGAGGGAGAGAAAGGGAGCACGTATGCACGCACGGTGGTGAGGGTGCGATGGTCTTGTTGTGCGCAGTTCTATTTGCTGTCCTTATTAAAGCCCTTGTTGTTGAATACCTGCTGTCCACTGCATTTGTCCCTCCCCTGTGGCCGTCTTCCCTCCCCATCTAGCCACAATGGCATCTGTGGACCGCTTAAAAAGAAAAAGATCGGGAAATTCGCTGAAAAAACATTACGACAGGATTATTGCATTCGCCTGATTCATACAACGTGAAAGCTCGCTATCAGCGTGAATTATATCCATGCCCAACGCCCATGTTTATCAAGCCATCGGTTCTTGCAAGTGGCACGATAAGCCCGTCATTGTAACGTAAGAGATTTAAATTGTCTCCATTTGACATGTGTCAGCGTGCGCAACAGAAATATAATTGTCCGATAAGCATCATATTTTGCCAACGTTAAGTTTTCACACAGCTTTGGTCATAAATAAAACATAAAACCTTCTGTGTCAATGAACACCATTATTAAACCTCTTAAACTGATAGGCCTTTTAGTTATTTGTGTTTTTCCCAGCCATTAGTTTGTATGAACACAACAGTTGTTTAATTTATGTTGGCGGTATGCAGATTTAATGGTGCAGACAAAAAGACAGCAGGAACAGGCAAATGTAAACTTTTAAATTCTTTGGCGCTGCCACAGAAGTATAAATTCCACATACTGTATATAAAATAAGGGAACCATTAGTATTAGTAAAGTTTAGGCTAATGAAACCCTCATTGCATCTCCTTATCCTGCCTGAACAATTTAAACCCTAAACCAAACAAAACAGCAACCTGCAATGCTTCACTACTTGATGGTAGACAGCGTGAATTCAGTGCCACTTTTTATTTCATATTTGCCCTCTATCTGCCAGCACAAACTTCTGGAGGAAATGAGCTCAGCCGAAAGAGGTTATGAAAGGTAAATCCAGTTAAGTTCAGTTCCATTTTTTGTCATTAACCAGAATGAGTATTTGCCACAACTAAAGAGTGGAAGTTTAATACTGACTACTTCAAACATGCGGCTTGTTTTCTTTTTGCTCAGCATAATCTAGAATGAGAAGTAATGGAGCTTAGATTAGTCAACTAACAGGGAGCAGAGGAGCAGCTCGCGCAACCAAGATTTTTACCTGTCATGTTTTTAGATCCTCTAGGGATCCTTTCTAGTGAAACTAGCGATCCTCTCCATGAATGGAGTCATGTCCCATTCCCAAGAACCCATTACAACCTGGACCTTTAGGAGCACATCCAACCTCCAACCCCAGAATATTGCACATTTCCTCCTTGAGACATATGGGAAACAGCAGACTCATTTACAAATGACAGTAAGTTCTTCCACTTCCGCCTTCTATATATCTTGACTCATTTTTTCTTAAATAATTGTTTATTACTCTTATCTAAGCCAAGCAACAAAGATGTTGCCATGATTGGTGCCTCTGTACTATCCTTTGGTCCTTCTTTTTCCAGCCAGCGGTAGGGTCTCTTCATGTTGGCCACGTCTGCTATCTGTCAATGGTGCATTCCATGGAGAGGTTCATCCTGTCATGACTCATCCTTTGCATACCTGGTATCCACATCTCCCGTCTGTTCCGGACATTGCCCCAGCAGCTCATCTTTTGGGAATGCTGCCCTGATCACCTTAAGGTTGTGTCACAACTCAGTTAGGACAGTGGTCATCACACTTTCTAGGCCCCTTCCCCCGTCCTTCCCTGTTAACAATTTGCTATAGCAACTGGGTATTTGATGACCGGCAGGACATACATGTCAATCGTTCTAATCTTTCCATTCAGCTGGCTCCTAAGCACCTGTCTTGGTCTATGGAGACATCTGAATGTTGCTGCCTCCCTTGCTTCTGCATCATGGTTTCTGCAGTACTTCTTTATTCCTAAAAACATCCTTACTGTAGATCCTGGTCAAGTGGATCGTAGAGTCAGTGTTTCTTTCGGTCTTGGTGTATAGCTTGTTGTTATCCATGTACAGGAGGGGACTCTTGAACCCACTGTATCCACTCTTAGTAATGATCTGGTTGAGAAGGTTCAGGCCTATGGAGACCAGCAGTGGTTCACAAGCACCACCACCACCACCACCAAAAGCATACCAGTGCATATCTCCTTGGTATGTACCACGCTTTATGGTCACCTGCACATCTTTCTTCTTGGATCAGTATCCAAGATGGTTTGGCTCCTTGGGTTTTGTAGCTTAGTACTTAAAGCATTACTGCTGCTGCAGTACATATCAGGTTTGTAATTTTGTTTATTGTGGTGGTTGGGATGGTGGATACTGCTGCATTCTGCTGGCATGCAGTCTGGTTGGAGCTTATCACTAGGTCTTTCTTATGTCTGCAGCTATGTCTTGAAAAGTGTTTTGCACCCTGGAATACATTCCATTATGGTCTTTTCTCTGGATTCTGCTTCCATGGATATGCTTGTAGATTCATTGGGGTTTGAGCTTGAAGTCTGTATTTTATGCAATATATTTCCAGTTTTTACAAGAGGATTCTTTCGATGATATTTGAGCACTGGGTCGAGTGTGGATGATGGTCTTTCCCTTGTCCGTAGTTCCCGCATACATTTCATGTGGCCTCCCTCATACAGTGTACTGATACAGCAGCTTTCCATCAAACCCATATTATCAGGTCTTTTCCATCTGTGGGAGGTTCTTATCAATAAAAACCTTGTCAGATTTTAATAAGCATATCCATTGGAAACAACGGTGCAGACAAATCATGGCATCCTCTCCTCTGGGCTTATCAAGCTGTAAAAATAAGTTCTTTCCAGATATAAACTTTGCAGGCACAATTCATGCTTTTGCGATGGCAGCTAGTGAGAGATAATCTTTAAAGTCTCACAATGTTACATCATCACATCAAAAGAGCTATGACAAAACTCCTGGAAGGCAGAATGGAGAAATTTTTCTGCAAGGTGTGCCTGCCAGCGCAAATTTGCAATGTACTAAATCAATGAAACATGGAGTTTTATGGCAGAATGTCTCATGTGGAAAAGGGGGATGTAAATATCTGTGCTCAGTGGAGCTGTGTCTTCTTCTGAGATGACAGAAGTGGAGCCCAACATGCTTTTCTGTCACTGTGGTCCATCCACTTAAACGTCCGACAAACTGCATTCTCAGGTGCCTTTCCGAATGCCACAGTTTGCACGGAACCTTTGTTTCCTTTCTTGTGGGCCAAACAAAAAAAAAAAAAAAAAAAAAAATTAAGTGACCGCTTAGTCATTTTGAATTAAGCACAACAAAATATGAAAATCAATGATGTCAACATGTTTGAAATGTTTAAGATTTCTTATTTTCTTCAACTGATTCAAATAACCTGAAATCGGTTTGTAAGCGTCTACCGCCTAGGTCCCAAATGGATTCCCCCTGGTGGTACTTACATACTTAAGACAGATAAGTACCTGGATTTCCTCGCTCCCTTTTTGCGGTCTTGGTAACCGAGCTGCCATTTTATCAAAAGTAAGGGTCTGCACGCTGCTTTCTGCAAGGTTAGCCCCAATGCATCTTTTTAATCGTTTTGGCGGTCAGATTCTTCTAAACAAGACGTTACATTGGTTATGAATTCCTGTTCACTCGGAACGTCTTTAAAACAGTTTGCCCATTTATATGTGTGGAGCAACTTCTCCATCATGATATTCTTAAGGTGACTGTGAGGCTGTTTGTGTAAACAGGCATGTCAGTTTAATAAAGCAGCCTCCGAGTATGAATGGCAACAAATGACGGGGCTCATAATGAATTATTAATGGAAAAGCAGCCCTTTTTTCAGCTCGGTGATGGCGGCAATTATTTACCTCCCAAAATCCCCGACGGGGCAGACAGTCCTGCAACCCCATTATGGTTTACTGAGTACAGTCTGTATTACAGGGCAGCATTTGGAATGAAAAGAAGATATGGATCATTTCCTCTCTGTTCTGCTGACCCAGCCTTCTTGTGTGACATGTTTCCCGACACCCCCCTCCAGGCCCTTTGTGCTGGATAGTTCCCGTGCGCCGATGGGGACCCTGTCTTCACACGGAGGCCCGTTTTCGCCCTCGTACAAATGACAGCACCGAGTTACTGTCTTGGTCTTCAAATGAATGCCGTTTCAGATGTTAAACAGCCTGTGTGCAGGTTTGCAGAAGTGAGCAGAACCACAGCAAGGCATTCAGCTAATCCTGTTGCTTGAATCTGCAGTATGCGTGATATAAAAGTGGTTGTTGAACGGTTTAGAATAAAATTATTGTCAAACAATCTGTAGGCCTTTCCGGTGACATCTGTATTAGAAAGCACAAACCACTTTAAAACAGGCTGACCCTTCTTAGAAAAGCAGCTCACGCTGGGAGGTGAATCTGAAAAGATGATGGGATGCAGCCCACATTGTTACTGAGCCTTAAGGATATGCAGCTTATGTATGGATCTCTTGAATGCTGCTTTTATTGCTGCTTTAGTCATGCTTTTACAGAAATTCACAACTTTTCCAGAATATGCTGGCACGAATAACTATTATTTTTTAAATTGTTATTGTTACACAGTTATTACTGTTAGCGATAACCAATTGCACAGGCTTTTGGCTATTACTGAACATAGTTTTTGCAAAAAAGTTGAAACTGCCCCTTTGAAACCGCTCCATCAGTTTGTACATTCTTTGCACATGGGCTTATAAATTTATATTGATACAGCTCAGTCTCTGTCTGTTCTTTATTTGCGGCTTTGTTCTTCAAGCCACAGGTAGGGGTGGATATGTACTTTATATGCTTTACATGATACATTGTATATTATGTATTTATTCTGACTGTATACTGCATGTACATAGACAATAGGACAGGATAATAAAGTGTGGCAATATATTTTTTGCTATTATTTTTTCCTTTCCATCTTCCCACTGGACTACGACTGGTGAGCACACTGCAGTCGTCCACCTGTTCAGAAGTACTAATAATGCTCATATATTACATGGAACCGCTTTAAGGGTAAAGCAGTTTGATGATGTGTTATTAATTTTTACCATTCCACTTTTTCAACTCTGGTGACTCAGCTAGTGTGAACTAGAACAAGTTGTGTAACTTTAAGAAAAGCAAGAACAGTCAGGACAGCAAGCAGATGGATTTTGGATCAGATCAGATCAGCTTTTAGCATCGTGGTTGATGTCATATTGACTGTCAGGATGCACTACTTGGCAGCGAGGGCAGCTGTAGCAATGAAAAGGAAATGAGGGATGCTTTTGTTATTCCATTTCATCTCTAAAAGTCATTCATGCATTCGTCTAGGAAATGTTTTTCTCCAACTTGACCTGCGCTGATCATTAAGCATCATTTAGCTGTCACCTCTGAGCAAGGTGACATAATGCTCATACACTGCAGTAAAAGCCCTGCAATGACCACTCATTTATAGAGCAAAGTAACACACTCACCTATTCAGTGTCTGTCACTCTCTCTCACACACACACACACACACACACACACACACACACACACACACACACACACACACACACACACACACACACACACACGCACACCAGTCGACCCGAAACACATCTTTGAAAAGTGGGAGAAAACCCATAGTAACACCAGGAGGATCCAATGTCCAAATGCACAGTGTGGTCACTGTGAGGCACCAGCGCTACCTGCAATGCCAGAACTTTGCAGATATATGGTTGCGTTTTGCCAAGATGCCCCTAGTGGAGTTTTTGGGATTCGATCTTGGTCTACTTATTGTTATTGCAAAACCGTTACGACGTAAACAGCAGCTGAAGACATGCAAAGTGACAAATTCAGGTTATATTGTGATGAGTCTCCATGTTAACATTTCCGCTGCAGACTTTTGTCTTCAGCCTTTTCGTTTTAAAGCACTGGGTGTAATGATGAAAACGCTGCGAGCTGGCAGGAGGTAGGAGACTTAGGGTCATAGCTTGTTGGCGAGAAGTTTGAATTCTGCTGCTGCTTTTCAGCGCACTGAAATTGTGTTTAAACAGGCCGTGTCCCAGTTTCACTCTGTCAGTCCCATGAAGCCACCTCTACGCAACACATGGCCACGAGACATTCACAAGCGCTCGAAGACAAATTTTGTTAATGTCTGTAAACCTGCCGTCAGCCGAGTAATTCCCAAAACATCTGCTGAAATTTGCCGCAGCCATGATGCTCAGAGGATTTGTCGTACTGTGAGACGACCCCCGATGGTGTCTTGAGTTTTTTGAGTCCAGAACCAAGGTATAAAGCAACATGCAGACCCTCAAAGTGTCATTTTGGACAGAAACAAATAAACAAAACAAGTTTCCAGCTGGATTTCTTTGGGTTTTTCTTGGACACGTAAGTTAAATTCAAACCATTTGCACCTTGCAAACATAGCATTCTTACATTAAAAACATCTGATTCAGCACTTTTTAAAATAGATTTTAGCTTGCAGTGACTTTTAGAGGTTACAGCAGGAAGCAACCAGTTTCATTAGATCCCAGGACAGTTATTTTACTGTGCAAGTTTCCCAAAAGCTGTGGTACAAAACTATGGTGAGCTTTTGCCTTGCAAGCTGTGTGAACCAAGTGGCAAAAACTGCATTAATCGCTTCTGTGCCGCCATATAGTCAGAAATAAAAGTTCAGTGTGGCGGTCCAGAACCTAACCTAGAAGCACAACCCATGCAAGGGATGGCAGTCCATTACAAGGGACTAACCAACACACACACGCACACACACATACAAATGTGGCCAATTTAATGTCACCTGGAACGCAGGTACTGGGCAGGAAGACCCATGTAAACACAGCACAGACCAAGTCGAACTTAAACCAACCTGAAGACCCCGCACTCTCTGCTGGGCTACCTTGCATTTGCAAAAAAAGAGAGTGAAATCATATTTCTTTGCAATCCTCTCCATTTTATTATTTGCTTTTTAAACACATCAGCTAGTTTGTCTTATTCTTTTATGCCATTTTAACAGGTTTCAATGTTTTCTTCAAAGCCGCATGAATTCAATTCATTGAATTCTTTGATTCATTGCTCCCACAGACGATATTTCTTACCCTGCAATAAAGATGCCATAAATGAAGAACATGCGTGGGGAGGCCTGCTTGCCTTGCGTGGTGCTTCGCATCACCACGGCTGAGATTTCGATTGGAGTTTGAGTTTGCTCACAAGTGTGAGGGCAGAACCCTGTACTTCCATGTTTATTATTGACAAATCCGACGCTTTGTTTCAAGGTGGCATAATTTTTAGATGCTTCACTAAGCTGTTTAAAATTATATATCCATTTACAAACCTCGCTAAGTTTTCAAGGTAAGTACTTTGCCCAAAGGTACTGCAGCAGAAGAAGGGATTTGGAAGTTCCAGCTGCAGTGCAGCAGCTCTCATCACTATGCTGCCTGCCATCCTGATACACTTGAAGCTGAGAAGTTAAGCTCTGAAGGATAGCGGGAATGGCAGCGGAGGAGGTTGTAAGGGATGGTTTGGTGACAAGAAAGTCACATTTTGTGGGACGCGGGTGAGTTATACTTAGGTCACGATATTTAAACAACTTTCCGTTTATATTTCTGCCACACATTGCCTTCTCAGGCTACCCATCGTAGATATCCATTTCTTATGGGTGCTTTAGAGCTCTTCCCATGCTATGGAAAATCATGCCACATTTTTTAAAATTTTAATATAACTGTGTCACAACTGTATAAAATGTTCAGTTACACGATGAATGAAATGCAACTTTGCACATCATCGATGGTTGTTTTGGGTGCATTTTCCTTAGTTTCCCCCATTCCCAGTTTCCAACAATGAAAGAATTTTCTGCGAGGCATGGCTGCCAGCAGCGCAACGTAAGCATAGTCACTGTGTTAAATTCCCCTGTTTTTCACGCTGTCTTCCTTGTTCAAAGGGGCACGTTTCAAAAAGTCAGTGAGAGAGGAGCGACTGCACAAGTGTGTTTGGATGCTCAAAAGAACGGTGAAGTAAGCGGCTCATCCCGCTGCTGTTTCGTGAGGAGAAACGTGTTAAGGTGATGCTGGCAATATGTTGTTCCTGGGCAAAGCATGATGGTCCGGGGGCCAAGCTCTCCGCCCACCTTTGCGTGTCACCTGTCTTCTGTATCATAACAGTGATTCATTCGTTCCACCCTGCTTTTCATCGAACCTGGCACCTGGCTCCAGAGATATAAGCAGTATTTCAAGAGCATATTGTGTCACCTGCGCGTCTAACAAATTGGCCAAAACAACCGCAGTCAGAACCCAGCCAACTTTACGGCCGCTCATAAAGCCTCGCGTTCCTGAAACATGCAAATAATTTCCATGGAACATCCGGCCCAAATAATGTCTCCCGTTAGAAGTTAACAAGTCTATTTTGCACCTTGTCAGGCTTTGTTAAGGATGAAATCTCACTTGGCTTGGAGTTCTGTTCACATGCTCTTCTGGGCCATGTGTGAATTTCTTCTTGGTGCTCTGGTTTCCTCCCACAGTCTAAAGACATGGTTCTCAGGTTAACAGACTGCTGGAAATTTTTGTGCACTTGTGTCCCATCTACAGTTTAGCCTCTTGGACCCGGTGATTTCGGAAAAGGCTCCAGACCACAGCAACCCTGGCTTTTATTAGCGGTAAGGATGACGGATAGATGGGTCGATGCCTGGATGCCTGGATGGATGAGGGTGCTCTCCACAAAATATACAGGACATTTGTTTGTTCCATCCACTTGAAATTAGGCCTCATTTTCACAAGTCATCACTCATGAACTGCACTTGTTTTTCCACTTGTGTATTTGAGTCAAAAAGCAAGAATAACTTGAGAATTCATTGCTTATGTCCTCCGGGTGCTCTTTCTAACTGCAATTTCTGAACGGACCACTCACCTGCGGGTTTACCTGTGGATTGGTGCAGACTCTGAGCGACAAAGGGATGACCTGCGAGCTTTAGGGCTGCTGGGTGTCATAATGTAGCTGCTTGTTCTAGTGTGTGCACCACTGCCACACTGCAGAAAGTGTAAAAAATGCCCAAGAAGGAGCAACAGAGCAGCTCAGCCATCATTTTATTGCTCTTATGCATGTTAACAAATAGTCCGTGTGCAACGCTCCAGCGTGCTTTTATAATCCCAAAAAATATTTATCCCAGCAAACCTACACCATTAAAACAGAGCCCAGGGTGAATTAATTTGTCCCTTTTTGTAAACTGCTGCTTGTTGCTTAATCTCTTTATTTATTTATTGCCTATTATTTGTTTGTTTTTAAGATGGAATTTCTGTTCTGCTTTAATGGATATAAACAGCAGGACTCGTGTACCCCAGTCACTCTGGACAAGGAAAGGCTGAAGTTGCATAACCTGATGGATATTTAGCCCTTGAAGTGACAATGCTTTTATTATAAATCCCATTACTGCCCTTAAAGTGGGCTCTTAGGACTACTTTTAAGGCATCATTTGTGCTTTCCGTGCCCTCTTGGATTAAATCCGCTTTTATGGTCTTTAAGTATTGGGATAACCGTACTTTTAGCTCAAAGCCTGTTTAATGGACACCTTCATTTTCAGCTGTCGTAAAAACCATCTGCCTGGGTTTGCCCCAAAAATACAAAACTGAAGCTACACGTAAAACCTGTGTGTATTATACCGTGGTGTTTTTCGGGTTTTTCTGAGTCATATAGACTCGTTTCTATAACTGATACAGAACCGAGTTTGAGTGTGGAAACAAATTGTGTCTGAAGATGTGAAGCACAACGGATAGTTCTATCCAAAGCGTACTTTCATGGACTGCCTTTTAAGGGCCCAAAGACAAACATATCCATAATGTTTTGCACATAGTTTCTCTACTTGTTTTTGAAAATTGCACAAGCACAAGGCATTTTGTCAAATTCCATGAGGTTTGCACGTTTTGTTTTGACTGAAATATGACTTCCCACTTGTACACCTTATTTTCACACCTCAGCACTACCAAACTTCAGCTTTGGACTTAACAGTGATATGCAGGCATGAGGGGGGGGGAATCCTCTTGAGGTTCACGGATTGACTGCTGTCACACCTGTTTTCTACCTGGGGCAAATCGCTGCCTGGGTAAGATGCAATATTTAAATTATTCACCACTTTGGACTACATGTGCTAAATCTCTGTTGAGTTATGTTTTAAAGAACCCCGGGCTTTGTAAACATGCTCACATTAATGAACATTTGGTTACCGTTGCACTGAAGTTAATCTTCGCAACACAACATCTGGTCTAATTCCTTTGAAAATGTGGCAGGATCCCTCTTCTGTTTGCACAGATTATACAGTTATAAAGTCACTTTATTTAGCAAAAACATTT
This sequence comes from Heterotis niloticus, assembly GCA_018136845.1. NCBI lineage: Eukaryota > Metazoa > Chordata > Actinopteri > Osteoglossiformes > Osteoglossidae > Heterotis > Heterotis niloticus. The sequence continues at coordinate 21,670,662 of CM030904.1, read as the reverse complement.
TCTTTAAGTTTGAGTCATAGAAAAAAGAGGAAAAAACATGGAAAAACTATATGAATGAAATATTTTTTCAGTTTTTTTTTTTTTTATGAACCACCTGCTACTTTTACCTGCAGTTGTGATGACTGGAAGACTGTGTTTAAGAATTTTGTCACTCAAGTGCTTTTGCCAAAATTAGAGTAAAAATTTATCAAGAAAACATCCCCAAAATAGCAAGAAAGGAGCGACTGTAGTATCGGTGGTGGCCCTTGAGTATACCAGACAGGTGGCACTGCCGCTTCACAGCATAGGGGTTGTTCAGGCATGGGTTTGTGTCGAGTTTCCTGCTACAGCCCAAAGTTGCGTTTCAGAGTCATCGGTCGGGGTAAGGCGCCTTCAGTGTGTGACTGCACGTGTGTGGCTACCCTGCGATGGATTGACATTCCACTCAGGATGTACTCCCTCCTAGCCTAGAGCCTAATGAATCTGGGATAGGATCCAGACAATCGCCACCCTCACCAGGGAAAGTGGTTAAGGAACATAACCCAGTGACTGAGTGTAAGGTTATGAGACACTGCATGAGAAAAATTGCTAAACCCATTGGATTTTTAACGTAGATTTTTCATTTTTTAACACAGAAAATGTGAGGGGGGGTTGCTCTTGACATTTCTATTGAAAAAGCTCCAACAAGGTCTACTTGACTGTTTCTTAGAGTAAGAAGAGTCTGTAAGTAACATTTCAACACTTCTTACAGGAATCAGAGAAAAGCCTGAGAATGTAGGCCTGAAAGGGAGAAATTTGCTTATTTTATTTTAAATCCTCTTGGCGGCATATTTGGGGGCAGGATACTCATTGGCTTGACAGTACAGTATTAGATTAATCCAGCGTTGAAGTGACAAAAACATAAATAGGAGTGCTCTTTTTTAAAAGTTAAAGAGCAAACGGCTTCTGAAGTACCAAACAGATCTCTAAGAACTAAGACCTCTAAGCTCTGCTCCACTCAATACACAAAATGTTTTATTTAGAGTACCATTGTCAGAAATGCAGTTATCTTGCTCTGTATTAATAAACTTTTATTTTACTGAGAAAATGAGATTTATATGACCATTGGCAAAAATGAATCCATCCATCCGTCCATCTGTCCATCCATCCAACAACCTCAACCCCTTCATCATGGACCAAGTCGCAGCAGTCGGAAGTCAAAAGTTGATAATCGGTGGCCAGTGAGTCGTTGCAGAGTTAATATAATTTCCAGAAATACAAAAGGAGTAACATATAAGCTAATACTTCAAAAGGGCCTTCCTTTCGGCGTTTTAAACAGCGAGTGTGCTTCCTCACAGAGGAACTTCACAAATAAGCTTCCCAGCTGCTAAAGATGTGAAGCCTGTTAGAGTTATAAACTTATAAAATGATATTTCTCTAAAGTTGCAGGAGCACAGCAGTATGTGCCTTAAAGTTGCTATTTAAGATCAAGAGAACTGAAGAGCCCAAAATATCCAGCCTGGCACAGCCCACTCCAAAATACATTTAAATTCATTTTACATTTTGGTTTCAGCAAGAGCACCAAGGTGATGGAGGTCACATGACTGCAGAGGACGGTTTGAGTGAGTCAGGCCTTGGCAGAAGGAACCGCGTCACTTTTACCCAAGGGGCAGAAGTCTCATCTGCATAGCTGGGCAAATTTCTTGCAGTTGTCCTATTTTAAAGATCCTGTGCTGTCTCCTGTCCCAAACTCATGGTGACCTCTCTCCTGGGATCAGCATCGCACAGGACCGGTGTGCTGTGGAGACTGTGTGGTAAAGTACCTGTACTGCATGTCCTTGCAAAAGCTGTCCCTTTTTGTTAGCAAGTTTTGCAAGTGCCAGATCCAATTTTTGAAACAAACAAACACAACAGATAAAAAAACAGACCGACAAACAGGCAGACAGATAGATAGATAGATAGATAGATAGATAGATAGATTCAACTGACTTTGATTTTGTTGCAATGCATGATACAATACATTACCCTTGATTGAGAAATATTATAAAGAACTCAAGTGCTGTACAAAAGGATTTTTGAGAGGGAAGTATTAAACCAAACCCTTGGCTGCCAGTCACATGTATAAGCATATAAGGGCGTCCAGGAACATCTGCCTGCCGGTTCTGTTTTTCGCAAGCCCACCACCACCCCACTTCCAACTATATCTTGTTCACTGGGTCCCAACCGGAGGCTCAACAACCTTGCTCTACGGTAGGTACGAGTTCTCAGGCAGACTCCAAATTCCAATGTACAAGCAACTATTTAAACCCTTGAAATGATTGTGAGGGGCACAACTTAAATTTTGGGGTACCTAAATGAGGTTAAAACAAATAAGTTTACTATACAGTCTCTTTCTTTAGCGTACTCTTGCATCAGTAATGGGCATGTGGTGTGGGTCAAGCAGACATAATGTTGATGGTGCCCTCAGTCGCTTGGACTAGCATATTCAGTGCAGCCTGGATGGAAAGTGCATTGTGTTACTGTGGCAAGCTGAAGCCTGGTCATGCCCAGCCACACTCATATCGCATAACTGAAAGTTGAACTGGAATGTGACCGCTAATGCCGCAAAGACCCCCAGGGGCAGATCATCTGTTATGGGCAATATGAAAGCCCAGCATCAGGAACAGGAAGGAGAGAGACCGGGGCAATATGACTGGATGGTGATGCTCTGGTTCTGCCTTTTTATCATTTGTTCTCTTGTGGTGTTCCTGGCTCCTTTCTCTCTGTATTCACACTGAGATTTGAAATATGGGAATGCATAGGAAAAACCACCCTACATCCTCCCACTTTTGTGTCAGTCCTTAGATGGACCAGCCATGCACAAGTGCACCACAGTTTAGGTGTGGTGCTGTCTAGATATGCTTACATAACAGAAAAGCAACATGTCCAGCTGCAAGTCAGTTCTGTACTTTTGAATTTCCCAGTTTCTTACTACTGTGATGAGTTTTCTCCACTGTCGGCGTTACGAACAAAATATTTGAGAGACAAGACTGTGGGAACATAAACCTCCATTTTTTTTTCCAGCAGATTTGCACACCTGTAAGCAAGGAATGCACAGGACGTGTCAAAACACATGCAACAGCCAGAGCGCTCCCATAATGCACCGCTGCTGTATTTATGCAAATACTTGTGTTTAACCATAGTCGGGTGTTACAGGGGGATTTTAAGTAAAGGTGACTCTGGACTATTTGTTGGTGCTGTATTGGCAGAGTGCCAGACACCTTAGGTGTGCTTTTGCCCAGCTGTATGAATGGACAATAAGTAACTTAAAACTATAAAATGCGTTGGAAAACAGGATAAGCTAAAAAGATACATTTAAATGTTCTCGTAACAAGAGCAGAAACTTCTGGATGCAGCACCACTGAAGAATTTAAACAGAAAACGTGATCAATCAGCTATTGTCTTTCTTCCGGCTTCATATACAGTTATAGTTTGGGAATTTAACGCAAAAATTAAGAAAAAGTTGCCAACACCAGCAAAACACGAGTTAAATATTTATACTAGGGTAGATAGCACATTTCCAAAATCAATATCGATGTTATTTTTTTGGGAAAAACCTGAAATATTTGCTCAGCTGACATTTTTTACGCAAAGGACTTCATAGCATGTGAATCTTGTATTATTTAAAAAATTCATTTAGCAGTTCAGGGTAAGTACTGTGCTCAGTGTACTACGGTAATAGTAGGGAGGGAGGTTTGGATGAGCAACTTACATTTCCATGTCATCCTCAACTAATCTATGTTTTACTCGTACAAGGCACAGATAGGGAGCATTAAGGAAGAGTGGAAGGCGTTTCCACAAACAGCAGCTCTGACTTCTTGCATGCTAAATGAAGCGCAGCTGCTCCAGTCATTATTCATGGGAAGAACATGAATTTATGACCATGTCAGATCTCAGGCCTTACACCTACAGACTGAATTATTCGGCTTCCGCCGTGGGAAGTGTGTGTTTGTGCAGTTTTTGACAGACACGCTATCATTTGTCATCTTCGTTCTGTACCACAAACCGCTTTTTTTTTTCTCAAAGGAGAAGCTTCCAAGGCCATCTGGAGAGTTTCCTCAGATCATTTAACAACTGGTTGTTTGAAAATCTGGGCAATTCCTGTTCTCAGTTTACAGGCAATGGCAATTAGAATGTACAAACACGGAAATCGAGCTAACAATAAGAGATATTTGAGTAAACAACATTGCACCAGCAGAGCTGCGCCTATGCAACAACTCCCAAAGGGCTGTATATTAGCAAAAACACCTGATATCGCCAAAGGAAAGCATAAGCAAAGATGCTTGAAGGCGCGTGATGAGCAAAAGTATTATGCAGTACTGTCGCTTTTTCAAACAGCTCTTTTCATATTTTCAGCCTATTAAAGCAATTTCTGTCAACAGCCCATATGTCTGAAAGCTGTGCATCACAGTCGGTTCTCTCCACCATTGCAAGGCCCTTTGCAAACCTTTCACTTCCCTATGATTCCCGCAGATGAGCGGTTGCTCAGCGTGCACTAGAAACCAAACTACTTGTCTTCATATTCAAAGTCACTGCTTTCATTATTTCAATACAGCAATGAAGATAATAACGTCATGTATACCCATACTGTGTAAGGCCGGGAACTGAAATTTGTCAGCTGTAAATTATGAATGCACAAAAATGTTAGAACGCCTGTTTTTGATATTTATGAATGTTTCAAACTTTGTCTATATCAAACGCTGCCTATATTTGTTGTTTCTTAACACCACTTATGCTAGGAATGCCTGAAATACTCGCTGTCAGGGAGGTAAAACCTGAGTGCACAGCATTTTGGATGTTGAAAGGGAGCCAGAGTAACCTGTAGGCTTAGGGCTGCAAACCTGAACGCCTGTCCTCTTCAGGTGAAGTTCTTGCTTCCTCTGCTGGCACTGCTGTGCCATTCCTACTCATAGTTCAGCCAGTATCTTTGCTTTTTATTGGCACGCTTCATGCGCACTGCATATGAGCTCAGTTTCTATACACTTGTTACACGCAATGCTTTTAGGGCTTCATTTTTTCAGGTATAAAGACATTAAAGGCAATATCGGCGCTTTTAATGGAACTACAACAAAACCAACTAGCGTGCCATTTTTTAAATAAAACGTCTTTGACATTGTTAACAAACCAGTGGATATTTGACAGCCGCTAGATTCTCAACTCCAATGTAAAACTCACCACTGAAACATTTCAGGGCCACCCACCGGCCTAAAGAATTATATTTTAACAAGAACAGTTTCACTTTAAAAATAACACTCGAGTGAGTCACACTGCACAGGAGGCACGGCGAAGCGAGAGCCCTTCTGTATTCCTGGGAGTCTGTGAAAATAGACTTGTTGGAAGGGGAACGGATCTGCACTTGGCATTTTTGTGCTCTTGATGGGGAAGGTATTAATGCGCGGCAAAGAAAGCGCATTCGAATGAAAGGTTGCTGGGATGCAGCGATGCAGCGATGTTGACAATCCGGTATCACCAAGGTGAACGGCACAGCCGCCGGCTCTCCTGCCTCCCTGCTAATACACTCAGACCGACTGACAGCCAAATGGAGTGCAGCACTCAGTCACAGGCTGTACTTCATCTCATTGTGACTGTTAACACAGCTGTTGAGAAACAGGGAACGGAACCATTCGCCAGCACACGGGGTCTCTAGGAGATGCTGTTTCGAGGTATTATTAAGAAGTGAGACACAGTTTGAATGCTGATCGGTCTGGTGAGTTTGCCCTTGGTGGCGACCTAAGACAAAGACCGGAGATTTTGGATCACAGGGATCTTATTTGCATGCCTTTCACTGCCATTGCTCGAGAGGACAGGCAGGGTGTCAGTTTTTTTTCCCAGTTTCCTAACATTTGCATTCAGGGCTCTCATAAATAAATGCAGGCCAGCGTGCTGCGAAGGAAAGCTAGGCTGGATCTTCACAGCATACTCGCAGGCTGGAAGTACAGCTCTTTGAGCGCTCATAATGGCCGTTCTGTCTGCTGACCAGTGCTGGGTGTGAACCATTTTCGAACTGTTCATTCGATGAAAAAAAATATACGACGTTGGTCTCTCCCTGGCAAACACATACACGCACATAGAAATCCCACTGAGTGCAGCAAGGTAGCGAAACAAGGTGAACGGAGTCGGTGTTTAAGGACGCACTGGAGAGGCCATCATAAATAAACATACGGCTAAACAGCAGTCGCATTGCGTTCAGTGGGGACAGCTGGTTTGTAAATTCGTCACTTTCCGCTCATTTGTTTGTTTCGCCTGGCAAAGCGAGTTAAGTCCAAGTGGCGGCAAAGTGAGGGCGAGCTCGCCCGTTCTTTGTAAATCATCCCCGGGGTCACATTGAGACCACCCTGATAATAATCGCACGCTGCTCCCATCTATTGTCCTCACATTATGTCCCCTTCATTACTGTCACCCTCAGTGAGCCTTCCTGCTGCCTCTGAGTAAATGACATGAGAGCCATTTAATAAGTCCTGTCAGTAGCGTAAAATATCTGATCGAAAACTGCACTTCACATTTTACTTGGCTTAATGAAGGCTTTTAAAACTGATTCACACAGAAGTTTACCTCCTTTAACAATTCTGGTCTTCTTTGCTGACTGCATGGTTATTGCATTTTCGCTTTTTTCTCCACCAACTGAGGGTCCTCATGAAGACTGACCAGGTAGGTGACTGGGACAGCGACGCAGTTTATACTTTTCGAGGCTTCCTTTTTATTGTTTGTTATTTAATAGCCTGATCTTACATTACAGTTCCATTTATGGCAGTCAGGTGAGGTGGACCTGTTGGACGGGGGTTGTCCTGGGCTATGCCGGATTAGGTTTTCATTATAGGTAGGTAATAGACAACAGAGAGAGGGGAGCTGTAGCGAATACTAGTCACTTCTTGACTGATTTGGAACGAAAAGCCCAATGGCTATAGTTTGTGACTTGTGCATTGCATTGGGCATTGCAGCAAAAAGTGCTTAGAGCCAAGTGGCTTCACACTTTCTGGCCATTTTGGAACGTGGGGACTATTGTTCAGTGTTTTTGGCTGTGGGATCGCTCTGCATTGGAGATGCTGAAGACAGACAGATAAACACAAATTAGTTGTCCATCTGTTTATTTCATTATTTTCCATTATATGAGTAATGAATATTAAACGTGAAAAATAGTAGCAATGAAAGGGCACTTTATTGATAACGCAAAGGGTGCAACAGGTGGTCTATACTAACCAACCAAGTCTATCAAGCTAATAATAAATATAATAATTAGAATACCTTACAAGCTGAAATAACTACTGAATAAGCATCAGTTTTAAGCCAAAATTGTTTATATACACGCTGCATGTTTGGTCCTGTTGAATTCAGTTAACTCTGTTTATAAGTACTAAAGATAAACATAAGGTCCGGGTATAAGCAGGCAAGTTTTTGGTCCCGCTTGCGCATCACCTGGCCTGTCTGGCTCCGCCTAGAAACACGGATGTTGGTAGCCAACACATAGTTGACCTTATGCAACGCATAGACCTTCGATGGCCAATAACATCACTCATTCTAGAAAAGTCTTTCGCACAGTATCAAAATTTTAGTTTAAGATAAAAAGCTAAAGTATGGAATGATCAAATAAGCGTAAGACACTGTTAGCTGAACAAGTTGATGTTGTACAGCGACCGAGCGTCGGGCCTCAGTTGTTAAGAGTTACGGCGTTCATCCCAGCCAAATTATCACAGATACTGAAGAACAAACCTGACATTCTGGACGACTACCGTATCTACTGACATTCATTAAACTTACAAAAGATGCATTCTGTGCTCTAGAATATAAATTATGCTGTACTCTTGTGCACTGTATACTTGTTTTCAATATAGGTATTAACTTAGCACAGCTCCGGTTGTAAGCACTACAGTTCTCTGTCCAGAGGGCATGTATATGAATGGGCACATTTGTATGGTTTCACTCCAATAATGACCACACTTGAATTGTGATGATGCAGAGGATGCATTCGGAGGAAGAAATGGTTGCGCAGACGGTCAACAATTCATGCCATCTGTGACAACATCAAGAGGGTCTCCTCTCTCATCTTATGGTAGAAGGTCTTATTCAGGCAGTACACTGTAAGATGTGTGGTAAACAAAGCAAATTCATTCATTCATTTTAAATTCATTTCCATTTGGGTGTTACTTTGGTAAACCTATGCACTGTAGAAATCCATGTTTGTAAGGCACACACACTGTCCGCCTCACTGGGTGTTCTCCTGGACACTGAGTTCCGACGCAGGAAAATGTCATCCACTACCTTGCATTTTACTTCCCATTTTCCTCTGACTTGCATGGCCAAGCAGCTGAATTTAATGCAATGTATGACAATGAGTTGATGAAAATCAGGGCAGACAGCACTGAAGCATGCTGGCAACCTTCATGTCAAAAAGCCACATTGCCCAGATTGAGAATCATCTTCTGAATCACTGCTGCTGTTAGCACTGTCTGTTCACACATTATTGTTTTGCTGAACAAAGGATGGCTTACAAAGCTGGCATGCTAGGACAGTAGGTCTACAAGTGCAGAAGGAAGCGGAAAAAGTGCTGCAGAGGACGACTGAAAAGCGCCCCTCGAACAACCTACACATCTGAGGAGATGAATTCACATTCAGGGAATTGGACTGGAAGTCGGTGAGCAAGACTCAAAAAAAATTGCACTGCCTTGTACACACAGTCAGTTTTAATGGGAACCAATGAGTGAAATACAGAACTGGGGGAAATGGCACCGATTCATTTTTGTAGTGAAGCTGGTAATAATGGGTCACTCTTTACCTGGAGCCAGCATAAAAAAAACATCCCAGACCCCCTGTGGTATAATGCCCCTTCAGCGAGCCTCTGAAAACCCTTAGATGGAACGGAAGACTCATGAAGAACTAACTGGGCGCTTAGTCTGTCATGGCACGGTGCAACCTAAATAAACCAGCCACTGGGTTGTACAGTTATGTACGGCATGTATAAGTGAAGTGCAGCCCAGACCTGGCGAGAGAGCGGCGTGCTCATGCTCAATACGTTCTTGGAAAATTAAGCAAGACGCTCGGACATCAAAACTGGGTTCTTAAACGTGCTTCAGAGTAAGATGTGAACCCAAAGAACTGAGCTCAAGTAATAAAATTGCGGCGTTGAAAAAATCATCATCATTATAATGTATAAATTGGTAAAAAGGTATTTTATGGTAAAAAGGTATTTTATGAAGAGCTTATTACAATTATTATACAATTATTGTATTCTTCAATGTGAAAGTAAGGCCCCTCGAGGTCCGCCTCAGTGATGTGAGCAAAACATTTTCCAGTTGTTGCAGCTGGACCTCAGCCACGGCTGTCTCGTCCTTCACAGCCATGTCAGCGCTCATTTGTTTTATTGTCCAACCTGCAGACAAAAGACTTGAATCACAGGGATCCCTCTCTGAGCTGAATGCAATGCTCTATTATTACATCAATTACTGTGAAAAAGATTCCAATATAATTGCTTTATGAATATAACCTTTTGTTTAACATACTTTGCCTATAGAGGATTGCTCCACATTATCAAAGGCTCTCTTTAAACTGAGAAATGCCTTATCTCCTGTTTCCTTTTCTCTTCCAACAAATGTGCTTCCAGGCTGGTCCAGCATTTCAACCTCAGACATAGCTTTAACATAATGACAATCTGTTCTGTCTTTTGAATCGCGGCTTCAGAAAGGTCAGAAATACCAAATACCAAATCCATGTGCAGCTGAACTTCTGAAGCACAGCTTTGTGAAGAGCAAGGCATCAAGATGTAAGATACAGCTAACGCCGGCCTTTCGGTCGCAAAGGCTTTGTTCCCTTTGATGCATGAGGAATGCCTTCTAACCAGCCCTGTTATGTTGCCAGCTTTATGAACTTTGGCACCGAATGGTACATGCAGATCCCATTATCTGAGTGGCATTTAGAAGGTCCCAAATCAATGCTAAGTGGAGAAACCTTATGTTTGTACCCCAGCCTACAGCAACACAAATGCAACGTTGCATATGTTTCCACTTTCCAGTCTACCCAAGGATCTTTCCAATTCCTTTAGTCTCTGCTAATCTGGGCGTAATAACTGTCATCTCTCGATATCGAAAATTTTTTGCATTTGAGCGAGAGAACTTGCTGATGCCATACCTTTCTGATGGGAGCTTCACTGTCTCCTGCAATAATTTGCCTTTCTCTCTTCGTAGTCTATCTGCAGGTGTATCTCAAGGATCTGCGCTTGGACCTCTCCTGTTCTTCCTTTACATTTGCTCACTAGGAATTCTCATAACATTTCATAGATTTTCTCATCCCGTTTGCATAGATGATACTCCTTTCCTTCCTCCATTTCAGTTCTCACACCTCAGATCAGATTAGATGTCACGTCACATATCTTTTGTTGGATTGCCCACCAACAATTAAAGATCGGTCTCTACAAAGACAGTTTGACTTCCGTTACCTATTCTCTGCAAACCCTTTTACAGACCTCCTACTCAAAATCTTTCTTGACAACATCACATTCTCCCTCTGTGAAGACTCACGCTGTGATGTTGAATGACTCGCTCAGCTATTACATTTCCTTACTGGCCTAGACCTGTACATTTTTTTCTACAACTCTACGCAGAATGTTACCCATCCTCAACAAATTTACTACCTTGCCATGATCCTTGTTCTCAGCAGCCTTCCTTTTTGACTGGCTCCATTGCATCTGACCTGTAACAGACTAACATTCTCCAAACATCATTCTCCAAAGCACAATAGTTTCTGACTCACTTTTCTAAAAAGTTATGGAAGCACCATTTGTTATAAATTGTTGCATGATTTTCATTTGAAGTCTGCTGTGAGTGCTCTTGTTTTGAAGTGAAGCTGCTACCATTGTCATTATTCAAGACAATGAATGAAACCGAAATGAATTCACTGCATTAAAACGCCCCACCAATATACAACATCTAAGCCGCTGCTTGTACAAAGTCTATTCACCAAGAGCTCAAACCATCATTGACATAACCGACTAAGCTCAATTTTACCTGCAAAGCACTTAACCTCTTGCTTTCATTCCAGCTGTCTATTAGTTCTCTGTCTTAAAAGACTTAACAAGCTGGCCTTGTATTTCCTATCACTTCTATAGGCAATTACATGCATAATGTACGAATGTGTATTTAATGGCATTGCTCAAACTGCCTTCTCCTCTTCCACGAGGCCCAGCGGCCCAGAGAAATTAAACACAGTTTGGGTTGCAAAGGATCAGTAAAGCAAGGCTCGGTGAGGAGAGGAGACAGAGGAGGTTAGAGTGTATTTATGTACTAAATTTTTGATGGACAGATGAGCATAGAGAGGAGCTGGTTCAACGTGTCTCAAAACTCCAATAAATTTTACCAAGCCTATTGATCTGGCATGTAGTGGCGCATGCGGTATTTTTATTAAATGCAGCAGATAATGTAACTAATATTTTTTAACGATTTTTTTATTGTAAGAATGGACAAAATGACAAATATCAGATGAGTCTTCCGCATGGCAACAAAGCAGGAAAATGTAATCCAGAAAGAAGTTGCAACTGCTAACTGTTTTATTGACATTGTTTATGGGCAAAAAAAAATTGCCACTAGAGCTTCTGTAGTTTGTAAAGATGCTGAAAGTGACATGTGTAGAAATCACGTTGTCATATGACTCAGTGTCACGTCATAAAACTGTTCAGTGACCTTCAGTGCCGCACGGTTTGTTTTTATGGGACTAAGCAACTAAGAATTCTAATTACAAGCTTTGACCACACTAAAAAAATCAATTACATACACATATTTTTGTTATTTTGTTATATATTTTTAGATGCCGTGTCACTGTGTTCATTATATGTATGCTGAGGTACGCTGACGGTGTGCCGTAAAGCTCCGTGCTATTAAATGAATACATAAAAACATCCAAAGATGAAGAAGCATTCCCTTAAAACACATTTTTTTGTTTTTGCTTTTTTAGAATCAGAGGTCAATATTTTAGATTGAGAAAATATAATAACAGCCGTTCCAACAAGCACAAAATTGCTTGCAGTTGTTCATTATTAGTATTAGCATGCAAATGTATGGTTGGGTAATGTGAAACGGCTGGAATGAAGCCACTGGAAAGGCAAACCATGGGCCCAACTTATTATTTTATTTGCCCAAGTGTTATAAAAAAGTCAAAAATTCGCGTCAGTTTGGAAACTCCATACCTGCCAGCTTATGCTGTGCCTCTACGCTGTAGACTTTGCATTACACTTGTAGTACAATGAACTACGATGCCGTAACTTTTATATACATTGTTCAACTTCACTTTATCATATTTTAAACTAATCATTAAGTATTCATACAAAGAAGTTATGAAGAATGCTAATATTATGCTGAGCACAGTATTTCACTTCCTGAAATGGGGGGATTTTTAGTCTGCTGCCGTTCCAAGAATTACCTTAACTACAAACTTGCAAAAAACAAGTTAAATGTTTGAATACATAATTAAGGTCTTGGCCTACAGAACACACTTTCTTTCTGCTGGGGCCCGCATGGCTGTATGTTGGGTCCTCCTCTGTTCTCACTTCACACAACATCTCTGGGTTCCATTTTCTCTCAGATGCAGAAGTACGCTGGACCAGTGGTTGTCTTACCGCATGCCAATATGCCAATAGCATCTGTCTTTTTTCCTCCTTCTGTCTCACCAATATACATTTATGCATGAACAACAGCTTGCGTGTTGCGCAAGTCCATGATGTTCGATATCCCCATCAGGTCTTTCAGAATTTTCACTATAATCAAGAATGACAGCCTTTCTGCCACCATAAGCTTGACCCTGGTCTGCAGGATCTCTCTGTGTACAATCCAGTTTGCACAGAACCTAGCTCAGCTCTTGGAGTTCTGAACTTCCACATTGTGCCACTGGACCACCACAGCTCATCCAGTATGTATGTAGCTGCCTAACTATAATCTCCTACTATTTTTTCTCACTGCACCCTTCATTTACATCCCATTGCACAGTGAATCACTTCAGGATCGTGGTATTTTCTGAGCTGATGGGGATGAGGTCTGACATGCCTTTTGACTGTGTTTCAGTTACAAGCCCTCTTGAGGGCACTGTGCTCTTTGTACACAGGTTTCCTGCCCATGTGAGTGTTGAAGGCCACTGGAAAGACTTCCTGCTGGATTCCAGCTCTGGATGCCCAATGGTGGAGTGACCTCTCAACTGCAGTAAAAATTGAGTCTCTTCCCTCTTCTGGGAAAAACCAAAACCCATCTCTTCAAGCCGTTTTCCAAACCAAAAATCTGACCAGCCTGCAAATTTTCGACCTTTTCACTCACAGCACATCTTTTCTGTGACTTAAGCAGTGAGGTTAGCTAGAGTCTTTGATGAGATGTTCTGAAGTCAAGGTGATAAAATGCATTCTGTTTCCTCATTGTGCTTCTGCCGTATCCCGTGTTAATGGCTAGGAATAAGGTATCTGTTAAAGCTCTAAGTCCAAAAGTTCATTTCAGTCAATGAGTGAATCAATCTGTGTCACCGCCCATGTTATGTTTCAAGAAACCCTGTTTTTAACAATGTGAACTAATAAGAACCACTAAAAAGACATTTTTTAAAGTATACAGTTTTAACTCTGAATCTGATATAAAGCAACCATCGCTACCGTCCACATGTCAAAATATTTGTACAGCAGGAAGCCATTGCTTTGCTGGTGTGGCTTGTGTGCCTCAGCAAACCTCAGACCCCTATCACCTGGCTTACAACAATGTACAGATTGTTACCCTGATGGAGCAGTGATGTTGAAAATGTACTTGTTGTACGATGCCTTGCCAGTTTCAACAGTAGCTCATTGTCAATTAAAATACTTGAGAAAATTCGCACATTTTGCGGACAGCTCACTACGTTGCTCCATTAAAATGTTTCAACGGGCAAACCATATCGGAGAAACATGATCGGCAGCTGGGAGATTAACTCATGGTTTCGCAGGGTGTTCTCATAGCCGGGCAAGGGCACTGGCGTCACAGAGCCCCAGGCATGCTTGATGTCCATCGGTTCCTCGGTAGCATGGTCAGGTCATTGAAATGTCAGTGTCTGAAGAGGTATGAAGCCTTGAACTACTACAAACTGACAAGTTGACCATGAATTTATTGACCCATGTATTAATAAGTAGCTATTTTTGGGTTTAGTGTGCTGATATGTCCATGGGAACAGACAATATATATCATGGAAGCTAATGAAATGTTCAGCCCTTGGATATGTCCTCCATACATGAATGGACACAAGGCCCCAGTGATTGAAACCCCTTCCTTTAGTCACTGGTCCAGCAGACAGTCAATAGAATGAATTTCTCGCTGGACATCGAAGAACAGCCTGGAGTCTCTTTTTCACACGCAGACTGCGTATCTTGGCCCAAAAAAGTGAATGGGGGAATGGAGGCTGTAGGCAAACAAGACAGCTGTCGTACCTGGGAGTGTCAAGAGAAAAAAATACAATGGAATCCCCTAAAATCCTGAGAAGAAACCTTAACGTATGGCGAAGTGTTGTAATGGGTTTAAAATGGGTGAAAATGACTGCAGCAGATATCAGCATGATTTTTGCATGGTCTTTGACTCGAAACAGAGACTGGTGTGCACCGAAAGAGGCAATGACAATAGTAGCTGAAAAGCGGTGGACCCTCAAACCTCCACTGGACATATAATTTTTCCTCTGTCTAAAAGACACTTTTTACCATGTCGCTCTGATGTCTTTAACTCATAAGCCAGTTGACAACCTATGAAGATACAATGAAACTCCCTACCAACAACAGGAAGGAGGAAGCAACACTGGCAGGATGAGCAATAAAGCAACTAAGGTTCTGTGCTCTTAGGTAAAAAACCAAGGAACCCAATCTTTATGCACAGGCTAGCGGTTCAGTATTCATAATTTGAGTCAGAGGCATGCAAATAATTTATATCAATATTTTGAACCCAAGTGCTTGTGCAGGTGTCTCCCTCTGAGGAAACACTGGCTTGCCTCTTACTGCCATGTTATTTAGCCCAGCCATGGTTGTTGAGATCCAATAGACTAAATTCACTTATTTAGTGGTATTTATTCCAGCTACAATATGTAAAATTCCTGTTACACTATCATTGCATCATGTAGACAAGGGACTGGCATAGTAGAAGTTATGTTTGAGAGAAAGTACAAAACCCAGTGTTTCTTACCTTCTGTTTCAGAGGCCCCCTAGTATGTCTAGTATCTTACCCGTATCATCATTTTGCTGCAAACTACACGTAGAGATTGTGTCAGACATATGTGATGCAGTCACTTTAGGTGTCACTTACTTTGCCAATCCAGATAATGTCTGTGGCACATGATGATTCCCAGCCTTATGTCACCCCTGAGACTGAATAAGTTTCCTTTGGAACAGCAGCGAGGTGACAAAAATTGCAAGGTCAATAATAACCATTATTATTTAAAACAAATAAAAGAGGCATAGAAGAGAAATGAGTCAAGAACACAGAAGTGTTGTTTAAACAGAGATTATTTTTTCATTCTCACATGCCTCCAAGTCCTCTTGCCCGTCTGTAAATGATCACGAGGGAAATTCTGCAGACCGCTTGGTATACAGAAGCCATATTTGACGTAGAACAGCGGCGGTTGTATTTCGGCAATGGAGGTTTGTTCATACTTCATGAACTTGAATGCGTGTACTTAGATGCACTCTTTCATCAGATCAGTGAATGCAAACTGAAAATTCAGCTCCGATACAAACTTTGTACAACTGAGCAAATATGGGGACATTTGAGGGCAAAAATAATACATGCACCGTGAATAATATATACAACGTGTATTTTTCTGAGTCGGTTGCTTCCGTGCCTTCACTTCAAATGTGTCAAGAAGATGCATCTATTTAGTGGGGGAGGCAGCTGGCTAGCTTTACGATCATTATTTTGATTTCCACATGAGTGACTTATTTGCATTCTGTTTTTCTTTCTATGTCGGTTTGGTTCTCATAGCACCGACATGCTGCGGAGTTCAGATAGAATGCGGAGAATTCACAGTAGGCAGGCAACAGTGTTTTATAAACCACCGTGGCCCGTCTCATATCAGCATCCAGCAGTGCAAAAGCAAGTCCCAGCCTCCACATCATATACCACAAATCCCCTGTTTTGTACTTTTGGGACTTATTTAATATATCGTTGCAAAACACTACACAAGGGATATCAAAACAGACCCTTGAGGGCTGTGGGGAAGTGTGTATTCAGGAATCAGCTGCAAGCTGTCCCATAATTTCAGTACTACTGCAACTACCACCACTACCACCACCACCACTACCACTACTACTACTACTACTACTACTACTAATAATAATAATAATAATAATAATAATAATAACAGCAGATCACACTGGAGCCTCACAACTCCTGTGCTATATCTGGCTCATTCTGATTTTGCATGCTCTTCCCCATAGTTTTGCCCCACAGTTCACACAGTCCATAACCATGTCTTTCAGGTGAGCCAGTCACTCTAAAATATTGGTAGTTTGTGTCTTGTGAGGTGAACGAGTGTGTGAATGTCAAAGGCCAGACAGCAGGTACTGTAACAACTACAAGTGGTGACTTATGCTTCAAGAGTCCAGGTGAGGTACTTAACCTAAACTGGTGCAGAAAATATTAGTCAGCAATACTTGAAATGACCGTAACTTAATGCTGGGGGTTTCCTTGGAGGAAAGTGTCTGCCAAGTAAATATGACTAACTTTTCCAGGGTGCCTCTGTTTGTAGTTTTGGACCCCCAGTGACCCTGCAAGGGGCATGCATTTTTCTAGCTGACACATCTCTAGCAACTTACGCATACGCAGAATAAAAGGCAAACCTTGTAGCTGCAATATAACTCTTTCTCCATAGTGACAAAAGCGTGGAAAACAATCCTTCGTGTTCTGCAGGCTTCACCGGCTGCACCTGATACTTGTTTTTTCTCCCCAGCTAATAATCCATGAAAAGAGTGGATCGTGTCCACTTGTGTGTGCTTACTATTTTAAAGTTAGGCCAAAGAAGATGGGGGTGTTCATTTATACCCAAGTTAAGATTTGACCCAGAGCTGTTTACCTGCAGCAAACAGCTACCTCATTTTTTTACCATGTGCCCTCATCTTACTACCACTTTAAGCAGCAACTTATGACTATGATTCAAAGCATTTTGCGATGGTACCAAACAAATAAATCTTTCACTTCATGACCCTGCTGGTTCGCAGGCTGGGGCAGCAGGTATTATAGGTAAGTTGCTGTTTTCAAATCCTATCACAGGTGTTTTGCAAGTCTGTGTAACTAAGAAAGATATACATAAGTTTATAGGATTAACATATACGTATATAATGCTATAACTATACTCTATCACCTATTTGTATATCTCTTTTAGTTATATACAGTATATATTCTTTAAAAAAAAATTGTTAAATTGTTTTGGATTAGCAAAGTAGCACAAAACATCACGGGTTTAGAGAGCATAGGCTACGTCATTAGCTGACTATGCTGACAGTGCCTTTTGGGACTCTGAGATGCCTGTGTACGGCAATAATTCCACTCCTTTTTAATGGGTGGTATCTGCTCAAATTAGGGGCTTGAAAACTTATGCAACACCATGTAACCTGCAGCATCTAAAACTGGAATGAAACACACAACAGCCTTGAATGAACTGGGACAGTGAGGTTTTCCAGACATAAGGTGATTATATAAATGAAAAAAAAAAAAAAAAAAACAAATTATAAAATGAATTATTTAATAAAGTAGATTTATGTGCAAGTAGCATTACAGCCTCATAGTGTCTGGGCTTCCGGTTTATATCCAGCTCAGGCTGGGGGGGGGGGTCATCCCACATTCCAAATACATACATTTCAGGTTAATTGATCGCTGTGCCTGCATGTGTAGCCACACTGGAGTCACGGTCAATGGTTTGTGGCTTGGTGCTCTTTGAATCCAGGTTAGACTCTGGTTGTGACCCTGAGCAGGACTAAGGGGTTAACAATAATGGATGGAGCACTTTGAAAATCATCTCTGTTAGTCTTGCAGAAATAATTTGACTGCTTACTCAAAGATTTTTTTTTTTTTTTTTTTAAATAAAAACCACAGTGATCACTGCCTGGTCAGCTTTCAGTCTCCCATTGAACTTACCAACTAATAACCCTATCACCTCTTGTTCCCACCACTCCCAATGCTATTTAAACCTCTCTCTGCTTGCTTAGGTTGTGAGACTTCACCATTGTGTCCGCTCCTTCTCTGGAGGGCTGTTGTATTTCGCTTTAGCCTATGAGCCACCTTCCTTGTCCTTTGCTGCAAATAGCTGAACTACCTTTTGTCTTTTTCGCCTTTGATATTTTGCATCTTGCTTGCACAACTTTTAACTAGGCGTATTTTCCTTTTTTTTATTTGCTACTTTCTATTTTTAGCCAACCTGGAAGTGACCAATACCTAGCCGTTGGCCTACAGTTGAATGCCCCAGCGTCAGGTCCAAGCAGATGCTGACCGGTCCAGGTTCACCCCCCCATCATTGTATCCCTGTCACCACTATTTGAGCTAATCAACCCCAAAAACATTCTTTTCAGGCTTTAAGTTGCACCTGTTGAAGCACCTGCAATTCATAAATAATTTTGGTCTGCACTTGGGTCCAACCCAGTGTCTCCTCCTTACATATGTAATCACTAAAGAACCATTTAAAATCTTTGGAATTATTATTATTATTATTATTATTATTATTATTATTATTATTATTATATTTTTTGGATCTCATGACCTCCAAATGCAGGGGCATTCCTTTTTTTATGACTAATGAACAGCCTCTGAGACACCGTTCTGTTATTTATCTATTTCAACCATATCAACATTTACATGTGTAACTGTGGTTGAGTTCTTTGGCTTGAAAACCTTTGTCTTCTACAAAAACATAGAAAAATTGTGTGAAACGAGTTTCAAGAATGTTAAGTAAAAGGATGAAGAAAGGCTTTTAAAGAGAAAGGTTAAAAAAATAGCAGGAAGAGGTGAAAGAGGGAGCAGAGACAGGCAGTAGATGTAGCTCAGGTCCCTTTGACCCCATAGACTATGCATGGAAGTGAAAGAGAAGGAAAGGTGGAAATCCAGAGACATGTATTACAAACAAATGCTCCAATGCAGATCTTTACATGTGAACAGTCAGTCAGCATCGGTGCTTAAACATGGGCTTGAAAGTTCCACTCGTGAGCAAACCGGAGTCTAATGCTTAAATTGATGGAGCCTTAACAAGAAGCCCTGCCATCACCTCTTTCATCCGATGCTAAATGAACACGAGCAGTTATTGATCCACCTTAAGTACAACGGAAAAGCAAATCAAACACCCAAACATTTTACAAAGCTACAGTATTTCCTACGTTCTTTAGCCTAAGTATACCATAAAATCAGTTTGTCCGCCCTGCCTCCAAGTTCCCATGTTAAAGAATATAAGTTTCCACAATTAAGGTGTACGTTTGTTTCTTCTCTACTCCACCACCAGATACATGTCTATAAACACATTTGCAGCTGCAGTGTAGTAAACAGTTATTTCTTTAAAATGGCAAAACAGGAAAAAGTAGAAACAGTTTTTCTGAATCTTTCAGAATGTTTGGAAATATGGTAAAAATAGGGTAAATCCATTATTATTAGCCAATTTATTCAGGAAAGAGTTGAGGAAAATTCTGATGAGTTAATCTGAGAAACCCCAGGTAATTTCTTACCTATTTCAGAATAATAAAGAAGATATTAAACATCAATGAGCTAATTACAAAACCATTAATAAGGCAATTAATATGCATTTGTTTGTTAATACGCAATTACTTTTTTAATTTAGCATCATAGATCATGAATTTGGCTTTATTGAAAAACATTTGCCGAAATGAATGTCTGTGCTTGTGTGTGTGTATCGCTACATCTATAAAGCGCAGTCTCTATATGTCTGCTTGCCTACAGAATGTCCGTTTGTTTTCTTTCTCTACATAGCTTTGCCTTTCAGGCCACCGACTTTAAACCTGGCCCAGAACTACTTCCCACCTTACACGTGTAGTGAAGTTCATTAAAGTCGAGAAAGGCTACTTGCCATATTGAAAATTTAACGTTTGGTCTCTGGCAAGGTTTGGAAAAGCGGTAATATTAGGAACATCAAACACAGAGCGTGCACACACACGGCAGCAGACGGCACAAACTCTGCACACGCACGCTGACACAGGATTTTCTTGCTTCGAACGCAAAAAATTAGAAGATGATAACGTTTGATGATACATAATTTATTACTGCTTGCACATTAGTATGGCTGGCATTGTGCATCACTGCCATCTGTATATTTGACCAGAAGCCAGTAGCTGTTATTGTGAGCAAATGAAAATTGAATAATTAATAAGAAATTATATATGACGCAGATGCACAGCGCTTGTCCGCACATCTTAGTCAGGTAAGGGTATTAAAGTTTGGTGATGTACATTTGGTTTTTTCTTCCTGTCCACATGACTTTGACTGACAGCACTAGCGTTACTTTTGTACTAAATACAAGCACTTTGATGGTCAAAGAGTTTGGTGATATATATACTGTAATGTGCTATTTTTTTCATCCTTTCCACCTCTATACCTTTTTGACTTTGAGCAGTGCTGGAGAGCTCAGGTGGTTGTTACAGTAAAGTAAAATTAAATATGTTTTTTGACAAAATGCTAATGAGTAACTGGGTTAAGGATTTTTGCCATGAAGATGTCTGAATTGTTGATTCTGGTGGTCTGTAAACATTTTTTTCATATTTTAATCCTCCGAAAGATGTAGTCAGCCCCTTTATCAAGCCCATGTTCTGCACTTAATCCTCCTTTGCCAAAGATCTTGGCAGCCTTATTTATGTCCTGCCAGCTCTCAAGCAGCACAGCAGGAAGAGTCACACCTGGGAAGCTGTGCTGAGACCTGGCCGTGTTCCAAAGAAACTGTGCCCAGTGCTGCTGGAACTGGATTTGGCTGGGCTCACAGCCACAGAAATGTCACCAGGATTCTGTCCAATTTTAGCCGAACATTTCACTACTCGGACGTGTCCAATAGTCAGTCTTCTTCCATGTGGCTGGAGTACGGTACAACGAAGGCTAGGGCCACAGCGCGGCTGAGCAGCAACACTTAGAATAGTTTCCATTATAGTGAAAGCATTGAATCTGCTCCGCTGATGTTCATTCTTAAAGGCCATGAAGGTTACAAACAGAAAACTCAAAAGTTCAGACTGTGGGAAGAAGAACTTCAGTATTAGACTTCATCAACACATCCGCTGATGCTCCTGAACTCATACAGCAGAGGTGTACCCTGAGGTGAATCTTTTTTTGGTCAGATATGGAGAGAAGTCATACTGGGACTGTGGACCCTGTATGTGTTAAATTTCAGGAGCTTCAGCAAACATAACAGTATGCTTTATGTGCCACTATTGGGATAAAAGTAAAATTTGTGTTCATAATTCCAGCAATGAAAATAAGTTATGAAAATTCTAAGAAAGTATGTACAAACTCAACATTGTCCTCCTGCCAGAGAACCTGCCGTTTATTAACTTACCTGGTGTTACCCAGGTCAGAAAGTAATAACACAATAAATCAACAAATTGTTCAGATTAATGTGATTTCATTTCATTTATTTGTATGTGTCTTTTGTCTTCAGAAGAAGAAAATGCATCTATGGCATAATCGTTGCATCCACTATGCATGTGATGTCAGGTGTGTGTATAGCATGTGTGCGCGCACTTGTGCATGTGTGTGAGACTGAGCTTCACATAGAGGTATGCGCAGCAACATGAACACAACATAACATAGCTTCTGTCGAACCTACCATGTCATACATGTATACTGGTCCAGGCATTTGGTGGCAGCATCTTTATGCTAGTCTGACCCACATCCTATACTGGCACAAACAGGAGCACGCCAGCAAAAAAAAAAAAAAAAAAAAGCCTGAATTATTATTTGATCCTTAATCATCTTAAAATGTTCTATAATTTTTTAACTCCTCCTCTTTCTGCCTGGTGCCCAGGGTAACCTGCGGTCATCAATCCACCATCCCTTTATTATTTCTCACAATGGTTAGACACCTAACAACTTAACACATGCAGCAGCACTGCATTATGGGAGAGGTGTGGCTCTCCCAAAACGTGTTACTGCTGTAAATTTGCAAATAGTGTCTTTCTAAAGAATTTGGCCTTCCAGCAATTCCACTCCAGTTTTTCCAGGTTACCCTCCAGTCTTCTGGTTGTAGACTGCCACTGGCTACACCTTCCATTAAAATCTTCAGCCTCTTCATTCTGGCTCAGTGTCACTTGATCACTTGTCCTCTGGCCAGTAGCTAATGCAGTTCTCAAAACCCGAAAAAAGAATGTCTTGTAGGTACCCATCACCTTCACGTTGGCTGGATGAAAAACCTGAGTACCTTCTTGACAAGCAAAATGTTAGGATCGGATGGAACTTTATTCATCCATATAGGGATGTACAACTACTGGGATACAACATAATATAGATCGTAAGTACAGCAGCTTAAACACACGGTATGTACGCGCGTGTGTGTCTGTGTTTATCAACACTCACCAGTTACTTTATTAGAAACACCATTATTATACCAGGTACTTTGTGTGATGGATACAACAAGCTGCTGGAAATGTTCCTTTGAGATTCTGGTCCATAGTGACATTGATTTTGACTGATGCTTAATATTGTCAACTGCACATTCATGGTGCCAACATGCACCGCATTCAATTCAATTTTGCTTTTATATAGCGCTCTTCTCACTGCAGTGACACAGAGTGCTGAACAGACATGACAAGGGTAGTATTCATGTACAGTTGGTATCTGGCCACGCAGGAGAGGAAAACAAAAAAACTCCTTTCTGCTAGAGAATAGGAGAAAAATAAACCTCTGGGGGTCCGTGTGCCAGTGGAAACCCACACCTCCTGGGCATTCTATACATGGGTGATGGCCAGTTCATAACAATGTTAATAAGTTGTAGGTTTTTGTCATTGTGGTATAAGGGGTATGGTATGGTTCCAGTTCCAATTGACAGTCAGGCACGGCCACCCGCATCCGCAGCATCTGATTCGTTGTGATCAAGTTGATCGGCTTTCTGTCATTTATGGTCACAATCCCAAAGGTGCTGTTCTGGTTTCACATCTGGTAACTGGGGAGGCCACCGAAATGCACTGAGCTCATTGTCATATTCGTGGAACCCATCTGAGATGACCTGTGCTTTGTAACATGATGCATTATCATGCCGGAAGTAGCATTAGAAGATGGGTAAATTGTGATCATAAATGGATGCACATGGTGAGCAACAATACTCAGATAGACTGTGCCATTCAAATGATGCTTGATAGGTGTTGGCGGCCCAATGTGCGGCAAGAAAACATTCCCACACCGTTACACCACCATCACCTGCCTGAACGGTTGACACAAGGCAGGTTGGGTCCATGACTTCATGCTGTTTAAGCCAAATTCTGACCCTACTGTCTGCTTGTAGCAGAACTTGAGATTCATTACACCAATCTTCAGCTGTGCAGTTTTGGTGTGCCAGAGCCCACTGTAGCTTCAGCTTCCTATTCTTGGCAGACAGGAGTGGAACCCCATGTGGTCTCCTGCAGTCACAGCCCATCCAACACAAAAGTCCCACATACTGAGTGTTCAGAGACAGTATTCAGATCTGGACCTAATGGTTCTTTGGCTATCAGCAGGTGGAGACTTTTTTCTTCAACATAAAGTTTTAAATACTTTAAAAGCACGATGAGGTGGTATAGAGCTCATTTTACATAGCTTTTGTTAATAAACTTTAATAGAACTCAGGTTACTCTTAATGATTGTATAGAAGTCACTGCAACATAGTCCGAGCTCTTACAATGTGTACCTTTTTTGTTATTTTATTTTAACAATTTATTTTATTATGTAATAGAGAGATGACACAACTCAAAAGCAACATGTGTGATGAAACTGAAGTTGATTTATGAGCAAATCTGGGAGCTATGGGGATACATTGAAAGGATGGTTAAAAGATAAATGCTTCATTGCCTTATTGGCAGTTGTATATAAGGATAATGTATTTCTAAACAATTAAAACTGTATAGAAAATATGTGTCAGATAAATTAACTGGAACATGAAATGTGTCTCCATCAAGTCAAAAACTGTACTTGGCTTTTCCTGTAAAAGCATCGATTTCCTATACAGTTTTTCTAAAGAATGGCTCATACTCACATATTCAACAAAAACCGTGTGGCTATTTGTCCTTAGCTTTTCATTATGTATTTAAGCATAACTTATATATGCAAGCACTGTAAATTATGACTCCGTCAATCCATTGCCATTAACTGCTTAATCCTCTGCAGGGCTCCAGAACACTTTGAGACAACACAGCAACTCCACACAATCTAAAGCAGACACTAGGAAGCAGCAGAACTACTCACTGAGCCCCCCATGAATTAAAACTGCAAAGCATTTATTTATGAATTGATTTAGCTCATGCTGTCAGGTTTGTGTACAATTTTTTTTTGCCATCTAAAGCTAGATTTGTTATGACTTGATGTCTGTTTAGGTAAAAATGAACAGAAAGCACAACGGTAAGACGGAACTACGAAAGCATCAAATAAAATGTTTTTGGTTTTAAAAATGCATTCTGGAGAGCAGAGAAAATGTAAATGATAGTGAAAAATGTTCATTTTTTTAATTTTTTTTGATTTTGCTTTGACAAGAGAACTGCCCAGCTTTGGCAGAAACAAACCCATTAGAACAAGGATCTAGCAAAAAGAGAAGGGATTATTTTACTGCAGTTATTGTGTGTGTGTGTGTGTGTGGGGGGGGGGGGGTTATTAGCCATTCCTTTATCAATTATTTGGGAATTATTTGATCTCTGGCGATTCATTTCCCACGTATGGGAAGATTCTCACAGAGGGATGTGACAGGATTGATAAAGAGCGACCCTTTCGACTTGCTGTACAGCACCGGTGAGTGATGGGCATTAAAGTTACAGCAGTATGATGCAACATACTGGAAAAATCATACATTAATCTCAATTTGTTGCTCCTACTTGCGTGTACCTATTCACGGCTACATTAGCTCAAATAACAACAGGTGCTTCATACTTATTAAGAAGCTGGAAAACAGCAAGGTGTACAAGCAGAGACATTTTAAGTCCTGTTCTTGCCAGCTGCACCTGACTATGGAAATGTACAGTATTAATGAGTATTTTTTTTTAACAATAGGGAACAAAGTGCTGTATTTATTCTTGCGAAAAGCATTCTTTATGCCTTCAGGAGTTCGTAACATTGAAACTGTTCATATCCTGCTTTGCTTAAGGCCAATGGGGAATGTAGTGGTCTGGAAAATGGGCTCTGAAACTTGTGTGCTCGTCTTCCGTTTTGTCTTAAACATTGGTGTCCTTGAGCAACGTAATTACTCCGAATCGCTTCCGTAAAATACCTCACCGCAGAATAAGCTGTGGAATAAAGCGGACACCGAGCAACCAACAATGAATCCATTCAAATACGCAGAAGGGCAGCGATTAGAAGGTTGACTCTATGTGGTCACCTTGTAGAAGAAAAGCATACTTTCTGTTCATAATTACATTTAATATAAAGTTATCAGGACATCGAGATGTGCATATACATATGTCGCTTAGTCTCACAGGTGAACTTTCGCTATACATTTTTCCTTTAGAGCACACAGTATCATTGACATAGGGCCTGCGTAATGAATACTTCCAGATAACTGAAAACCAATTATATCAGAATCATTATGAACCCAAAACCTAAAGTTATTTAAGCAAAAGTCATTTCACAGCTTATCTGATGTAAACACGTGGTCTATAGAATCCATTAGTCATGACATTTCTGGACACTCAAGATTTATTAAATGTATATAAAATATATATGATCAGTGGACCAGATTATACATTATTGCCATTAAATAATATGCCGCATTTCCACATGATTGCCTTCTGAAGGTCAAATCTTTTAAATGCACTACATGGTTAAAACTATGTGGACAGCCCCCCCCCCAACCCCCCGCCATCTCCCCTTCTAGTGACTGAGCTGAGGTGTTTCAGCCGCACCCATGCATACAGTGCACCAAATATACTTGCACTTCCTATCATTTCGGTTATAAAAAAGCTTTACATAATGAATCCAAAGCTGGATTTCACATCTAAGCTATTGCAGTCAAGTATATTTTCATGCAGGCGCAGTCCCATAAATTTTATTTTATTTGGTTTTGTTTTTTGAGCTTTTTGTTTAATGTCAAACTGTTAATTTAGTCTCCTTCACATTCATTTATGCACAAGGGCAATTTTACTGCGGTAATTTAGAGTAAGCACCCAGGTGGCTTGAACCACTACTAAACTAAAACAGACTTAACAGCCTAGACCTGAGGACCACCTACAGAGTTCTGCTCAACATAACCTGGGGGAAGGATGGGAGCTGACTCTTATGTTGTGCTGAAACGGAGGAAAGCCTAAAACTGCTGGACTCAGCAAGCCCAAGTGGGTTTGTTGCCACTAATAATAACCATGGTAACAAAATGACTCACTTAATTTACGAGTATTGAAAATGTTTGGGATTTAGTAGGCATTGATACTTTATGTTCAGTTTACCTGCAAGTTATATTTTCTTTAAAGTACAATAGTTTACCCTTTCAATGTACTGGAGACCCTGTCATGCACTGTACTTTGGCAGGTTCTCATGAAAATAGAGTTTAGATTGTTGGAACGATGCATACAGTTATCTAACAGCCCCGGTCTTGTTTGCAAGTTACATATTTGTGGTACTTATGCAACCACAGCACCGTTGGCAGTGCCTAAACATTTACTGAGAACTGCTCGATACTGGCTGTGTGTACACTACTTGCACCCAGAGTGCGGCTGGTGGATGATGGGAGGCAGCTGGGTGTTCTCCACAGCTTCTAGTGTCCAGCACATCTCATGCGGCTTGTACACCTCCAGACCCCATTAACTGCGGAAAGAGCTTTTTACCTCATTCAGACCCATACGCAGCATCCCGAATGGTACAGGTCAATCCTTCAGCAGCAGTTTGTGCAAAGGATGTCGTGCATTTTTCAAACATGCACTGCAAAGTTTGAATTAGATGTTTGTTGTACTACAGCTGCGATTCACTTTAAAATAAGTTGCAACAAATATGAAAACCTCAACACCGTTGTTTATTCATTAAAAAACATGGTAAAACTGACTGGAAAGCAGCACACCGGGAGACACCAGATCTGGGATGTGAGCAGGTGGGAAATAAGTGCTATAACAACAGAAGAGTTTAAGTCTGACAAAGGAGAGCAGCACAAAACCTGGAATGCAGCACAATATACTTCTTCTTCTTTATCTTTCAGCTGCTCCCGTTAGGGGTCGCCACAGCGGATCAACTGTTTCCATTTCTTCCTGTCCTCTGCATCTTTCTCTGTCACACCCACCACCTGCATGTCCTCCTTCGCCACATCCATAAATCTCCTCTTAGGCCTTCCTCTTTTCCTCTTGCCTGGCAGCTCCATCCCTAGCATCCTTCTCCCGATATATCCAGAATCTCTCCTCTGCACATGTCCAAACCAACGCAATCTCGCCTCTCTGACTTTGTCTCCAAACCATCTAACCTGTGCTGACCCTCTAATATATTCATTTCTAATCCCGTCCATCCTTGTCACACCCATTGCAAACCTTAACATTTAACTCTGCCACCTCTAGCTCTGCCCCCGGTCTTTTGGTCAGTGCCACCATCTCCAACCCATATAGCTTAGCTGGTCTCACTACCATCTTATAGACCTTCCCTTTCACTCTTGCTGGTACCCTTTTGTCACAAACCACTCCTGACACTCTTCTCCACCCACTCTACCCTGCCTGCACTCTCTTCTTCACCTCTCTTCCACTCCCTTCTTCACCTCTCTTCCACACTCCCCATTACTCTGGACTGTTGATCCCAAGTATTTAAATTCATTTACCTTCGCCAACTCTATTCCCTGCATCCTCACCATTCCTCTGTCCTCCCTCTCATTTAAGCACATGTAGGGATGCAACACAATATACGCTGATGGAAAATAAACTTTCCCAAGTTGTTAAGTGGTCTCAGCTTCACAGGCTTACTGGGGTGGAAAATATTACTTTGCTAAGGGAAAATGTAGCTTTGTTAAGCAAAAGTGTTTATTAAGGGAAAGTGTTTCTTCATTAAGGAAGAAAATATTTCTCTGTTAAGAGCTGTTTTCTTGTGAAGGTCACACCAGCCTGTCACCTTGCTCTACAGCTTTAGTCATCTGCTCAGCTGAAATTGCCCTGAAATGACTTCTACTCAAATTCATGTTTTATATAATTTTCCCTCTGCTCTTCACTGCCTCAGGCTGAGATAGGTGACCGCACTGTAAAACAAGGGGTGTCTTATTACTCTTTCTCAAGGGGCAAATAAAACAAGCAGTGGAAGCCAAGGGGCACTGCATCAATTTCATTCAGTTGTGATGCCCTTATTTTGCTCTTTGAATCAATATGATTTTGACAATCTCCAGAAAAAGAAGTAGCCTTATGGCCTCAGTAGTCCACTAGCCATCTGCAGAAATGGAGAATGGCTGACGTAAAAACTCGAGAGTTCGTTGCTCTTCAACCACTCCATTAGTCTCACTGTGAATGCGTGCATCAGGGAAGCGTCTCACATTCTGCTTATAGAAACATTGCTACAGCTTTGGAAAGTGTCACTTTCTCCCCTGTAGATCTCCTTCCAGCAGGTCCAGCTTTAAGTGGAAAGTATCAGCGGCCTCATATGTGTATGGCTCTTGCCTTCCAACTGCAAAGTAAGCTGATTTAAATGAGACAGGATGTCATCCCTAAAATAAACAAAGTTTATCTTGCAGTTTGTACTCTCTTGGTAACACTCAGCTAAGCCACAGCACCTCCTTATGCAGCAGCAGCAGTTCGTAATGTTCTGCAGACATTTCCTCCAGCAGGGCTATGAAGAGGTGATGGTGCAGACTGGAATTTGCATGAATGCAGCAGTATAGATAGGCAGTTGGTACCATTCCTCTGGGGCACCTTAGACCATGGTCGAGGGTCCAGAAGGGTTCCATAGTGAAACTCCAGTTATAAAAGCAGAATACGATGCTTTTCAATGCTTTTCCTCCAGGCTGCCAACTGCTCCACACCTTCTTTCCTGCTTACCTTTACAACACATCCACACCTCCCACCATGCCCCACTCCCCTAAAGCTACATCCTATCATTTGTAAGACTATCCTCAATCTGGACAGTGATCATATACACCACTCCAGTTGTTACAACCCCTTTTCTTAGGCTCGGTAAAGTCTAGGGATCAAAGAAGCTACACATACAGTGGAAAAATGGGAAAGGGGTTTAAAGTATTTTATTGTCAGAGAAGGCAGTGAGTTATAGTGAATATTTACATAAAGTAGTGATGTTCAAAGTGAAAACTAACTATTCTATAACGTGTGAACAAAAGACCAGCTAACTATCTGAAGCAAATGAAACCACACTCAATCCAAAAACCATACACATGAAATACAACAAATACAACAAACCACTATCCCAAAAGTATACTAAACAAAACAGTCACAAGTCTACTTGCAAACTAGTCACACACCAGGAAACATAAACTATTCAAACACAAGCCAAAATCACCAAGTTGCAAGTCTCAAGTCAAACAGACAAAAGTCTGGTGTCTAAGAAAATGGTGGGTTTTTTTTTTTTTTTTTAAAGTTGCATATCCAGGAGGTGGCTGGCCCAGACATAGGAAGTGATGGCGGGACTGTTGATGATGGAGTTGATCCGGAACCACTGCCAGACAGCAGACCTGTACAAGGACATAATAGCTGGTGATGTCATAAGCAATGCTGAGTGGCAGCATGAAGGACCGGTGGTCACTGGACCTCTGTAAACAATCAAACAGCTTCCCAAATCCAACAGGAACACACTGGGACATAACCCAGTATAAACAGAAACCAATAACATAAACATTTACCGTGGATTACAGAGACAAACAACCCAAGTTCCTAATGAAATGTAGTAAACAGTCAGTCTCCATCATCTCCTTTCTTGGAGGAAAGAGGTATGTTAGTGAATAAGGCAATGAGAGAGTCACGGTGCAAACTGCCCAGAACTTTCCAAAGGAAGGTCCCCTCCTGAAGGTCCTAACAGTTATACACAGGACACCTGTTCAGGGAGCTGGTTAGGCCATTCCTAAAATCTGAGGTTGAAACAAGATAGCAAAACAAGCAACAGGCCAGGTCCATTCAACACATTCACAATGTATTAGACTCATGCGAAAGCCAGTTTATAAGGAAAGGACTCATCTGACACCACCACTCACCCACTAAACAGGACACAACTGTCCAATGCATTTTGTATAGTTATCTCATTTTTATATACATAACAAAAGTATAATAATAACTATAAACAGTGAAAAGTGAGCTCCACACCACTTTTCTCACTTTTTCAACTTCTCAGTCACTGTGTCTGTCTGGCAATTTCCTAATCCTCCTTGGTCTTCCTCAGTGGAAGAGAAAAACTTAAGAGAAACTCAAGGCTAGCCCAGGGCCAGCTCATTTTAGGTCTTCTTGTGCATCACCCCTCACTAGGGTGAGCTTCCCCTTAACTGGTTAAATTTTGAGACGTGACATAAAAGCTGAAGTTTCAGGCTCTCGAGAAATGTGTGGCATCTGTACCTCACTGTCCATCTCCTCTATGAACAGGTTGGACAGGTTCAAATCTGCTCCCATGGGGTCTATGTCAGGAGCAGGTGTTGGGGTCACTACAGGTCTCTGCACATCTGAAAACCCAACCATTGTCTAATTGGGTACGAGAGTGGTGAAGTTCTAACTTGCCATGATGCACCACCTTGACTTTAGTTCTTGGCTTTCTTTGTATACAATAAACAAATTCAACCAACTGACTAAGGATTAAGTATGTTCCCTCATAGGATAAAAACTTCCTTACCTTCCCTCTTACATTTCCGATGCCCTTCTCAAAGTGCCAGACAGCATCACCAACCTGGTACTACTTTCTGCAGACATTATTATATCTTGCATTTTCTCCTTCCACATTCTATGGTCCACCCAAGAGCGTCCCTCACAATCTGATGGGCAAGCGCCATCCTTTCACAGAATTCAGAGACGTATTGGGGGAAGTTGTTCCTGTCACAGCTTGACAGCATTCCCATTACCAGGTCAATGGTTCAGTTACTTTTCACAAAAGAATCATCGTACTAGCTGTGAAACCAATGGAGCTGTGCTTTGTGGCTCTGTAAGGCATTTGTGCTATGTGATCATAACATCCAAGTCCCAGTGACAATGTTCCGTTGTAGTAGTAAAGATCTTCTTGGGTGGGTGGACCAGCTGACTGAGGCCTAAAAGAGGCCTTATGGGTCTTTTCAACTCAGAGAAGCTCACACATCTTTCCTGAAAACACCTCAGACCTGCAGTTGGTGCCTTGATCACTACGTAATGTGCTGAGACACTCAGAAAACAGGATCTCAGCTACAGTAACAGCCTGGTCCTTAAGCAGAGAATATGCTTCAACCCACTTCATGAATTAATCTTCAAGAATCTCCAAGAATCTGGTGATTTTAGTGTTCCGACTCATTCAGGGTACCTATAAAATCAATGGCTACAATTCTATTTGTGCACCCCCCACAACATAGACAGTGCTCACTGATGTCTTTGGTGTCTCCACTGGTGTAGCCTTAGCTACAGAACTTGTGCAAGTGCACCACCAGAGTGTCATCCTTTTTCTTTTGACTGCAGTTGATTTTTTCAGACAAGTCAGTTGTTCCATTGCAAAATTACCCCCCTCCCAACTGGCTATCATGCATCTACCTAATGACATCTGTTCAGAGCACATGTGGTCAGAGTATTCAAGAATGGAACATTACACCCTCACCATGATAGAAACATCTCAAGGCAATTCCCTCCTTGAGACATAAACCATTTCCACTGACGCAGATATGTCTCAGTAGCTGGGCTATGAAGGGATACCTCCGCCCAAGGGGGACTTACCTTGCCCACCTCCCTCTCCTTACTGTGACAATATCAGGGTTCTCCATACAGGCTGCATACCATACGTTCTGAGCAGTTGTTGGTTAACTGGTGGATCTTGCAGTATCTGTGTGTTATGTTGGACAAGGCTGGTTCAGCTAAAGTCAGCAGGACCAGTGGAAAAAAACATCTCCATATGTTTCAAGCAGCTGAGTTCAGGTTTTTCCCTAGCACTCAGCATTGCAGAGTTCATATCATATAAATCCCATGAGTGATAAGGAATGACAAGGGAGGCTTGGTCATCTTCCTGGCAGTTCATCACAGGGATAACAGTCTGTAGTATGTCTGCAGGCTGAAGGAGGACTCCTTCAAAGGCATCTTTCTTTACAGTAACAGCAGCAGGCCCAGCATTGTAAATCATAACTGGAATGTGTTTAGCTGACTGGGCCTCTACTACGACCCATGCCACTAGCCACCGATTCTTTTCAATGAATATATTCATGCCCTGGTGCTAACATAATGGTGCAAGCGATTCTGACGTATTTGAGGTCAAAGAACAATTTTTCACCTGCCAAAGTCCAGATGTGCGGACTGGCTAAGGAAGGGGTGGCCCAGAATAGCATCTGTACTCTCTGCCACATCAGCAACAGCACAGTTCACACCCATCATCCATATACCAATCTACAGTAGACAAGGACAGGAATGTGCTTTCTCAACAAGCACAATAAACATGGAAGGGTCAAAACCTGGATTGGGGGTTGAATGTCTGGAGGAATCCTGTTATAGTAACATAAAGGCAATGGATTTCTCCATGCACCACTACAAAACAACACAGATTTCCAGGACATACTAGAAGCACAGTTCTGCTCTATGATTCCTATGATTCAGGAGAGTGAACACAGCCTAGATTGGTCAAGAATTTGGGCATCTGCTTCAAGCTTCAAACTTCCTTTTGGCAATGGCCAGTTCCGCTTCGTGTTCCCTGTCCCAGAGCAGTTGTGACACCTAAGCTATGCCTAATTTCTTGCATTCCGATCTCCGTGATTAGGTTTGTGCCGTGGTGATCTGCTTTTTTGGCTCTGTTCTATGTGTAGAGGACATACCACCTTCACGTTCCTCTCTTGTGGTTGTATCGCCACAAACTGTTGCTGCTTGGGTTCTTAGTACTTTTGCATTCAGTGCCCCCTTTTCAGTGAGGTGTGTGGCATTTGCTGCTTCCCTCTTGGTGTTCTCGTACTGATGAGCAATGTCACAGGCCCTGGTAAGGATGTGCAATAGCTCCTCTAAAAACTTTTGGATGACACCAAGATCATCCATGGCATTGCAGAACACCTCCACGCCCACTGTATCTCACTCCTCACCCAACTGGAGCAGCCTCCGCTTCTGCACAATCCATCTATAGCCCCAGTGTGTCAAAAATTGAGCTGAATGGCCATTGTTTCCCTTGATCAGTTGCCCTTGTACAGTTTTCAGGATGGCATAATAATGCCTTTCATGAATTAGAGCCATTGGACTGACCTGGACGCAGCACTGGAATTCTTTCACTCTGTTTCAAGCACTAGTCATCGCTATTGTCAGGTGGTATCCTTTAGTTCACCCATCGTAGCTGTTGCTCATCCGCACTCAACCTCATGGCATTCCCATCCATCACGAGCAGTCACTTTGCCTACAGGAAAACAAAAAATCCTCTTCATGCCAACAACGTGACTCTGCGGCTGCGTGCAGCGGCCTTTCGGTCCTGAACTAAGCTCGTAGGCTTGTAGCATTTTTCATTAGCAACATTTGCAAGTAGGTTCTCAATATAACTTCTATAAATTGAGGACATAAAGGGGTTACTGCTTGAAGTAGGCAGGTTCTGTAGCCGCAGGGTCTGTCGAGAAAACATTGCGCTGTCGCTTGTTCAGCAAACTCTGTAGAAACAATGGCTGAGGTTAGTTTGCATTTCAATTCCACTATCAGTCACTTTCACACTTTTTATATGAGGGGTAAATGGATTAGCGTTCCAAAGCAGTGACTCAGGTGAATGGGCCTCACAGTTACATGGTCCACATGGTGTGTTTGTTAACTAAATAAGAAAAACTCGAGGCTCAAAGGGGGGTTGTGCCTATCCTCGCAGTTTGCATCTTCTAATTCACCAGGTCCTCTGAGGGGCCAGAAAAAACTTGAGTTTGGGATCTGCTGAGCACATATGAATTTATTATAAGAATTACAACAGTGCACATCATTTTTTGTCCAAGGCATGTATCAAAGCAGAGACAAACACTTCTCCTCCTACTCTTTTCTCCTTAACTTTACTTTGCACCCACAGCTCCCATCTTGCCCTGCTCCCTTAAAGCTGAACTGTGATGTTTGTAACACAGCCCTGTGCTAAAACTACTCATCTAACTGCACCATTGTCTAATAACGGTAGCTGCAGCTCTAGGACTGTTTAGTGACTTAAAACTTTTTCCACCACATAAGTTGAGCAAATTTTTATCAACTTTCCATCTGTGAAAAGCTTTTCTGCTTTTCTAAGTTCAATGAATCATACAGCGATGCTCTGGGTGTGTTCTGCTGTTCAGCTGTTTTATGGATGGGGGTAACAGAATAGTTGTATGCAGCAATGAAATTTTAAATCTTTTGTTTGAGACTTTTTATGTCAACAAGACTAACATGAATTGGTTTTTTCTTTGTTATTACAGTTAAGTAACAGTAGGCTGCCTGCAATGCTCTGATTCAGCTTTGGCAGGAGGCAGGCTTAAGCAATGTGTACATTCTTGCGTAGGGGGACTGCTGGCAGCGGTTTGTCTGTCCCAGGCCATGATAGCCCTACAGGTCACCTAATGGAAAAAGTATAAGCAGTTTCTAGGTTCTCAATTGAGGAACAGAGTGGGTGGTGTGTTTTAATGCTCTTCATTACTTGTGCCGTGCACCCTGTATTCATCCATATGCAAGCAGCGTGAAACAGGGGAACAAAGGGGTTTTTCTTTCAAGGACCTTGGTGATCTTCCCTTAGACCGGAAGTAATAGCAACTGCGTTATTTCTTTGCTCATTGCTAGACTTCTAATAAAAATGTTTTTTTTATATAAATTGGGTCTGCTATAATTCTTTGACTGGCTACACCAGTGGGACTTGTGCTATGATGAGGCTGCTTCCAGGCACAGCTGATAGTCTTGTACAATAGCCTTGGTTAGGCTTCGGGCCGCCACAGGTGTATTTAAGTAATAGATTTAGTATGCATCACACTCTGGAAATGCACAACATTACAAATGAGTGTGAAAGTTACCTTCTCTCAGAACAATGCTGCAATAAATTCAATTGTTTTCTTTACCTTTTAATTTGGGAAATTGTGAAGACTTTTAAAAGTACGCGTGGCAAATTTCATGTTGCATTTGCCTGCGGCTGCAGCCAATCCTGATGCCGACTTGGGGATTAATACCTGAAACTGGAACAAATACTGTATGTGCAAAACAACCTGGAAAAATGCTAAATCCCTGCACCAAGAATAAAACTACTCCCCGTTCTTTGGCTTATTGGTTTTCCCATTACATTGCAAAAAGAATTGTGGCATAAACAAAAATACATTTTAAACAATAATATTAAAAAAGCCAGTATTTGACATCTTTTTTTGAACGTTTTTATTTTTCAGCAACTTGTGTGCAGTTCTGTCAGAAATTTGAAGCCATGGTAAATGAACGCATCTGATGAATACATTTTTATATTTTAACAGCTAGGCTGACTTTAAAAATTCTGTAAATTATTAATGAATTATCATTTATATGTTAGAAATTATCAGTCAGATAGGTAGATAGTCAGTTGTGAAGGTGATGTAAATATGACATGGTGGAACTTAAAAAAAAAAAAAAAAAAAAGACAAAAAACTAATTTAAAATGGTGACCTGTGACCCAAAATGGTGACCATAGTCCCAATATTTTAAATAATTCATCAGAAAATTCAGAATAAAATCAGGGACTGCAAGACTCTGTTTCCATTTAACAGAGAGTTTTGAACCCAGGGCTGTAAAAATAAGTTGGCAGGTAATGGATGAGGTGGGAAAGACCAGAGAAAAAAAACAACTGATCCCGTAGCCTTGCGTTCATGTTGTTAAGTGCAGGGTTATGAGGAAGTTAGGAATATTTGGCAGTTTTTGTTTGCAAACTCATTAACCTATAAACAGAGGAAATAAACCATCTGAAGGAGAATTCTGTTGGGATTGTGCAGCACTGCAGGAAAAAAGTTTTATTCAGAACTCAACCTTTAGGAAGGTTACAGCAGACAACTGCCCGCTTCATATGGATATTTTGTTCTAGCCTGCTGTTTTTTTCTTAATTCAGGCAACACCTTTCTCCAAAGCACCATGCAATGATTTATGTGACTTGCATGATCTTAGATAGAACTGGGTAATTTTTACTCAGCTCAGGGTGATCAAGACTGAGACTACAAGACATGAAATTGGAACCCGGGTGTTTTGAATCCCAAAGCAGTGGCAGTAACCACAATGCCACCACCTGCTTCTTCTGCATTTTTCGGCTGCTCCCGTTAGGGGTCAACACAGCGGAACAACTGTTTCCATTTCTTCCTGTCCTCTGCATCTTTCTCTGTCACACCCACCACCTGTATGTCCTCCTTCACCACATCCATAAATCTCCTCTTGGGCCTTCCTCTCTTCCTCTTGCTTGGCAGCTCCATCCCTAGCATCCTTCTCCCGATATATCCAGAATCTCTCCTCTGCACATGTCCAAACCAACGCAATCTCACCTCTGACTTTGTCTCCAAACCATCTAACCTGTGCTGACCCTCTAATATACTCATTCCTGATCCTGTCCATCCTTGTCACACCCAGTGCAAATCTTAACAATGCCACCACCTGCGGTTATAGCAATTTGTATACATCACTCACCAATGACCAGAAATTTCAACCAGGAAACAAAGGACAAAATAAAACAGTGAAAAGCATTGTTTTTGCTCTAATGCTTTTCACAGTGAAAGAACAAAATGCTACTCAAAAGTATGGGTGTACCTAGGTTATATTTGTTTGGGGACGAACTGGAAAGAAGAGAAAAGGTAAAGACACTTATAAGGAGCCCACAACTGGGAGGACATACTGGGTTATACCCTGTTATGTAAAAAAATGGGTTTGCAGGTCCCTTATTTGGTCTTCCAAACCCATTGCTCTTTAAAATAGCATTAATGAGTTGATGCCATGGAAAAGTTCACCGTGGGTGCTCAGCATCTTTAGTTGCTGAGATGGGCAAGGTGGAGGCATGGCTGACTGAAAACGGGACAGTGACAGTTGTGTTATGTGCTTGCGAAAGTCTTGCTTACCACACCCAGCTTACGGTTAACGCTGGCATAGTGGTGTGAACTGTTTCTGCAAAGGTCAAGCCCTTTAAGGCTTTCCTGTCACACTAATATGTGGAAAATCACAGCAGTTTTTCTTACATTATTATGCAATATGGTTTTGGTCCATTAGTACAAAACATGATATGATAATACGAACGTCACATTGGTTGGTTTATGTGGTTTTAAACCCAGTTTTTTTTTTTTTAGCTCAAGTCAAAGTCTTATTGGTGTGTTCTGAAGTTTAAAGAAAATTAAAAAAATAAGTTCCGATGAGGCTTTTGACAGCTACATGACATTTGTATGGATAGAAGAACCATACGTTGGTTTGCATTATAACTGTAGTTGCTTTGTGCTAGTGGTGGGCTTTTCATTTCATTTCACCTGAAGGAGCTGATAATGATGTCAATAATGGGGCAGCAGTTGCGTAAAATGTTGCTGTCACTGTTTACTGCCACTTCGTCTTTTTGACCAGACAGTAATTTCTGAGTAAAGAGATCATTACCAACCCCTGTCATTGTCCACGCCACAAATGTTTTGGCGCTTCTCGCAGCAGACGGTGCCATGGCAACAGAACTTTTTATAAAAAAACAGGGTGTGATGTGCAAATTCATGGGGCCTGATAGACAGCATCACCAGTGAGGGATTTGTTTCCAGCAGAGCAGTTTTCTCACGTCGCCGGCAGCATCTCATTTGGCATGTGATGTCCCCAAGGGCACCTATTTCAAGTAATCTCTGGTGTGTTGTCTTTGTACAGCTTTCACAAAGACTAAAACAAATCAAACTTCAGAGCCAAAAAATAATAAGAATCCAAGAAATATGTAGGATTGTGTTTTGCACAAATATTATGCATTGCAACAAAATCAGTCAATTGAATCTATCTATCTATCTATCTATCTATCTATCTATCTATCTATCTGATTAAACAAATATGACGGTCTATATAATGGATTCAGCATTGAAATGAAAAAAGTAGGTTTGTGAAACCATCGACTTAACAAAACTATACTGACAAATTTTAAATTCTGCTTGTATGTGAACAGTAATAGTTTGCCTAAAAGAGTTCAACAAAATTCAACAAAGGGTTAAATGAATCCATCCATCCATCCATCCATCCATCCATCCATCCATCCATCTTCGTTAACTGCCAGTCCTGGTCAGAGCTGCTGTACTCCAGCGCCTGTCCTGGAATCCCAGGGCACAAGAAAAGAAGAATGTGCATCCTGGAAGGGATGTCCGCCCATCACAGAGCAGTCACAGGCACAGTCACCCACACATGTACATTCAGTGGGCAATTTACAGCAAACAGTTAACCTGAAACACATGTCTTTGGACTGTGGGAGGAAACTCAGACAGACTCAGGGAGAGCACACAAACTACACATGGACTGAGCTGGCTTCATAACCACAGCCGACCAGCCCAGTATCCCAAAGCGACAGCACCACTGTGCCGCCCTAAATTAACAAATGACCATAAAATACTCTGCTTTTCCTCTCATTTTGAAACCTCCAGATGGCAATTGTCCATTATCATTAAAAAAGCTAAAGAACGAAAAATCAATATAGTCAGAGAATTACACTTTTTGGTTGGATGGTAAGTTTTCAATAGTGCAGTGCAGTGATGTGTCTTCTCGGTTGCTTTGACAAGATGTGAAACACTGCCGTTTGCCTCCACTTTGTGTGAATTGGATACCAGTTTGATCCCTGGGGCGGTAAGCTGTGATGGAAGCTGTAATTAAGATCCACGCGTAGTTTACCCACCAGAGATGTGCCTGCCGAAATATTTCAGATTGAGTCAGCGGAGCAGAAAGAATGCCACCAAGTTCAGCTGGTGCAACCGTGACCAAGAAATATGGATGTTTTCTTGAACATGGACACTTCTGCGGTCCCCTTAAACCAATCACTTAACTAATGGTCGGCCCCAGCATAGCCCCCCGTTTCGATATTTTCTCAGCCGTGTCCCATGGGTTAACTGAAGGAATTAAATTGTAAGCGATTTGGTCAATAGTCCTTCAACTAAAAAATTAAAAATTACAGCAGCCACTTATTCACCCTTTAATAACTGTCATCCTGGATTACTTGGGCAGACCGCTGAGAAGACGTTATTTTAACACATACTGTAGTGTGCGTCCATAAACCCTGGATGATGTTCTGCCAGAAATCTGAGCTTGTGCAAATAAAACGGCTCTCCAGAGTGAGAAATAACGTGAAAGTACAAATTACAAAGGGCCATAAACCAGCTGTTCTGGACCTGTTGCGATGTTTGTCGTGCGTATTAGTTTAAAAATCCAATCTTCCACGGCAGTTTGTTTTTACTGTAATTAAACATAATTTAATTACAGTGTAGCAATTGTTTATATGCGCTCATTTAAATATATGCTAATTTGAAATCGTAGAGATGAACAAGAATAACAGAAGTAAGGAGGCGATTGTGGGACTTCTTCCATCCTGCATGCCATCTGCCTTGAACTGCCCGTTCGTCAGAAAGCTGTAGGATCCCAAACCTAAGGCTGTGGCGTCAGCCTGCGTCATCTTTTAAATAAACAAGCGATGAAATCATTATTAACCTTTGTGTTTGTTATGGGATGGATTGGTTGCAGATGAGCGCAAAAAAAGTTGGTGAGTGGATTTGCTCAACTCGTCTGATGAAGATCGATATATACTTATCACTAAAACGCCAACATAACAGGCTATCCGGTTATCCAAAACGTGCACAGAATCCCATCTGTTCCTCTGTTTTCCAGTTATTGATTTCGAAAGTGTTTGATACAGAACACAATGCAGCCTTTGAAAGATAATGAGATGGGTCATACATACATTAATACTACAACAATATCGGCAGAGAAGGAGAAATTTCTCAGCCCTTTGCTATTGATTTAAACAGGGGACAACGAAAAGTTGATGGCATCCTTGTGTCTTTAGAGGAAAAGGCACTAAGATGAATTACTCTAATGGGTGAAATCGGCATTCATGGGTATCATTGCTGATCTGCTCCAATTTATTTCAAATCCATCTGATTTAGAAAAAGAATATTAGGAAAGACTGGACTAAAAATATATCCTGCGAAAACAAAATGGACAAAAAATGGACCGCACTATAAATTGAAACGATAAGATTTCTGCGGATAAATTTGTTTATTGGGAGCTGCTAATTGAATGAATATCACTAAAGGAGTTCGTGGAAGAAGAGGAGCTGCTCAGAAGGCCTTGAGCTGGAGGAGAAGCACAACAACAACCCTCGAAAATGGACGTCAAAATGAGGGCCCGTCTGCAGAACAGCCACATCACATTAACTTGAGAATAAGGTCTCATCCCCATCCAGAGAACAGCACAAAGAAGTATAATATTATTATATTATTTTTTATTTTACTTAAATAAAATGTACAAAGTTAAAGATTCTGAAAAAAAAAGAGGCCACCAGGAAGCAGAGATGCTGTGCAGATGTACGATGGTAAGAAGAAATATGCAAACATGTTAGAAAGCAAGAATTACAAGAGGTGGATGATCAGTATCACTAACTGGTATCCGAGGAACATCAGAAGAAGTCCGGAAAAGCTGTCCCTAAGGCTGGAAGATGTCCTTCTCAAACTTTGTGAAGGAAATGTTGGGCATTTCAAGATGGAAATCTATGGTGTCACAGTGGCTTACAGCCTTGGACGCGGAAAGCACAGTTCTGTCAAGGCACTATGGGAATTGGCTTTTTGGTCAATATCTCCG
This sequence comes from Heterotis niloticus, assembly GCA_018136845.1. Taxonomy (NCBI): domain Eukaryota; kingdom Metazoa; phylum Chordata; class Actinopteri; order Osteoglossiformes; family Osteoglossidae; genus Heterotis; species Heterotis niloticus. The sequence continues at coordinate 21,629,705 of CM030904.1, read as the reverse complement.
TTTTAGCTGGTTGTGATGCAAACGTGGAACCGTATGAGGGACAGAAGCTGAGACCACAAACTGAGGCTGTCAGTATGAAAATAAGAACAGAACCCCTTTAAAGCAGAACACTGACAACAAACTGAACCAGACAGGAAAAAAAACAACCGAAAACGGCCAGCACAGATGAAAACCTTGGCCTTTCTGCTCCCACTTTATTCTCTCCTAAACCTTCCTCAAGTGTCTCAGCCAAGCCGCTTAAAAGTCCCCAGTCAGAGGCCTTTGGTGCTCCCTGGGTGGTCAACATTACCTTGAAAATGTTGTAGGGTGGGCGAGAGTTCGCCCCTTTCCTCCTTGTGTCTGGATCCACCGTTTACACTTCACAGACAGCCCTTCTCTGCGCAGAAATATGGAACAATCGAAAGGTCAACTCCTCAGTAAAAATTCTCTGAGGCTGGAGGGACTTCCCTGCCGTTTTATTGGTATCCGTACTTCTTGCATTGCGCGTGGCTCTTCCAATTCACCTGCATTAAGGCTGAACAAATGCTGATTTGTCATGTTTGGTGTCTTTTTTCAAGAAAAAAAAAACAAAAAAGCAAATTTTATCAGAAGGAATGTTCAGGATGAATAGTAATGTTCAGTCAAAAGAGGACTGTGCAGCTATAAGAGGCTGAGGTGCACATTGTGTTGACGGAAACCAGTTGAACGTCTCCTTTCATTAAAATGAACTCAAGCAAGGAAACATCCCGGCAAAGCATAATAATTTATATTGGCGATCAATGATTTTTTTGAACTACCATTATTTAACAACACATTAAATTTTCACATTTATTTTATTTGCACAGCTTCACCCTTAAAATGACAGCACTGCAAACTGCTTAGCTGAGGTTGCGGTGTAATTTTATAATCCGTTAACCGTAAGCTGTCTATAAAGTATATTTTGGCTCTTTAATGTAAGCATTTTATACTGCCACTTGGCAGTAGTGCAGATGTCGCCTGGTTAAAGATCTGCCCCCTTACTGTGCTTTAAATCCAAAACTGAGTTCTGCCTCCTTCGCATGCATGCACTGTACAAGTATGACATGTTGCCTTGTGAGCTACACAGGGCAGAATGAAAGCCTTTTTTTAGTGAATTTGTGGCTTTCCATCATCATGTCTTTATCCTCTGAGCTGCTCTTCCACCTTCAAGCTACACCCATGCTCAAGACATTGCCTCAGGGGGCATGGCCTTTGCCCCCTGACATCTTGAGGGACTCCACCCACACCCACACAGCTGCCCCGGTCTGCAGGGGTCAAAACCCACACGGTTCCTTCCAGATGACAGGCACAGTGGTCCATTATTCACCGTGCTGTCTGAGAGACGCGAGTGCCGGAGCTTCCGGCATGTGCGGTTATAACTGGACCTCACTCAGGAAACACCACTGCACATTTCTATTCATTTTTTACTTGCGTAGATATTCAGTATTCGGTGCACAAAGCAGAAGCGTTTGACGGAATTTAGCAAAAGTTACAGTCAGTTTTTCCAAATACTGCTACATATTTTTTTTTTTTGGTCAGAGGTTTATGCTCTTTTTCAAACACATGATGAAAAAGTGACATTAGTGATAAAGCTGTAGTTGAAGTAAACTTCCAGAAGAGAACATTTTGTGGGCCATGCAAATAAAATTATGTGATTTCTGTGTCTAATATTATCGAAAATGTTGGTACAACAAACATTATGTTCACATACTGTGATTGACATGCAGAGAATGGAAGCGTTTTGAGCAGAATTTTAGTTATAATTTGTTGATGCAAAGTCTGTTATCACTATTGGGCTGTTCTGTGGTGCACCGAGTAGCAATTCTGCTTCATACTACCTGGACTTTTCAGATGTGAGCCTGAATCCAGCTCAGTCTATGTGGAGATGGCATGATCTCGCCACGTCAGTGTGAGCTTCCTCCGGGTGCTCTGGTTTCCTCCTGCAGTCCAAACCCATGTGTTTCAGGTTAGCTGGTTACATTAATTTTCCCGTTATACATACGCAAGTTGATGGCCGGCCACTGGGCGTCTGGCTTTAAAAATTTCTGGCATTTGTTGGTGCAACATTTTTTTGTACAGAAGCTAACTTTGGGTTCTCCTGGGATCTCTCCTAATGAGAGATTATAATATAATATGATAATAATAACAGGAGGTACAGATATAACATTGGGCACATTAGTTAACCATATAATTACTTACAAATGCTCGAGAATGGCTTGTATTTTACTAGAGGGTTTATAGTTTTCTCTTGACTGGAAGAAATTTTGCATTCCGGGAGACCACAGTGTATATTTTTACTAGTACCTCTCTTGGGCGTAAGTGGTAGGGTGAGTGGGACTCACGTCATTACTTCACCATGGTCCTCTGTTGACTGGACCAAAGTGTGTTTTATAGAGCTGTTTCAGCTACTCTTGAGGAGTACTTATGGAGATGGTCCGTGAAGATGCTTAACCTGTGAACCAAAAGTAATTTCAGACTCACGCCTCAAAGCATTTCCTGTGTCCTCTTCAAGATGTGGACATCTGGGGATCTAAACCTCAAGTCCCGGATGCCGAGCTTTCAGCTCATGTTTTTTGATGGATTCAAGGTAAAAACTGTTGGAAAAATCAAGTGCTATCAACCACATTTTGTGTAATATTTTAGCCTTAACAAACATTCTTTAATGCAAGTGATGTGACCGATGTCCTCAGCAACCATTCATCCATCTATTTTTAGTAGTTGCTTCTCCAAATCCGGGTTGTGGTGGTCCAGAGCCAATCCAAGGAAGCACAGGGGAGAGTACCTTCACGATGAGGTACCTGTCCATCTCAGGGTAGTGACAGACACTAAAGGTAATCTAGAAACACCAGATCATTAAACTGTAAGGAATAAATCAGGGCCCCAATAAGAAACTCAGACCCACACCCCTTCTTATGCCAACTATGTGGTCAACATTATAATGTATTAATATTTATACCTTGCTTATGATACTGTAATGTTGCTATGCTGTTATAATAACACAGAAGGTAATCTAATAGTAACCTTTTTAATAACACAGCTACCTTGCCCAAGACACAACAACCAAAGAAGAAAAAACTCATCCCTGTTCTTATTTGCAAAATGGTTTCTAGACAATAGCTTCTACAATGCTCCTTCTGTGGATAAGATGTGTGTGTATGAATGTGTACACAATCTGTATTGGTGGAAACTACTTTGTTGCTTATAATGCATCTTGTCACAGAAGATAAGTTAGGTTATTGAACCTAAAAAGGAAGAAGGGAGTGCAGAAAAAGGCTCGTAATAGATGGAATAAAGAATAAATCAAAGAGACAGAAGAAAGCCATTGTACCATATTGATGTCTTGCATCATTCACATCTTTAGTTGTTTTCTTGTACATTGAAAAAATGTTTCAAATACTTAAAACTTATTTAGCTACGTGTTCAAGGCAAAATGAAATGCAAGAGAGTGCACATTCGAAAAATATACAAAATTGTTCCAATATATGCACACAAGGGACGGCGGAGGTTTATCCTTCTGAAATTTATGGAAGTATGAAATCAAAGCACTCAGTGAAAATTGTCAGCTTTTTTTGCCCTTGACTACAAACAAAACAGAAGATGGACAACTGATGCTCAAAAGTAGTGAGCACTCCATGTTTCCACCTTTCTGTGCCAAAGCTGAGAGGAGTTGAGTTTTATATCTCCATGCCACAAAGGCTCTTCATTACCTTGGGCTCCATTTCTCCTGCCAATTGAGCTGCCAACAGGACTGTGTGTAACTACAATCGGTCAAACAAAAACAATGCCGATAAGAATAAATGGGGATGTTTATATCTAGTTCTAAATAAACTAAAAACAGGTGTCATTTCCTCGGAGCCATCGCTGTAATGGCAGTTGAGCTAAAATATTTTCATCATTTTAACCCTCGGTCAACCAGCTGCCCAAATATACAGGTGGTTGGACTCAAAACCTTATGTGTTTTATTATTGTTTTTAATGAGTACTTCCAGCTTAGCATTCAAATGCTTCTGTCTGACTGATTTAAAAAACCGTGTTCTGTTTCATACGGCATCACCTCAACTTGTAAGCCCTACGTACACCACCATATGATGTGTAACACAGGTGGTCTTCCACATAGGTTGGAGTCTTGTGATGACAGCTGCGTGTATTTACTGTGCGCAACGTGTCGTACCATCACAACAACTTAAGACGGAGTGCAGCTCTCACCTCTTTCACTCACCGTAGGTTCAATAATACACATTCTCACTCAATCCCTGAGGATCGGCCCATCAGACACAAATAATAGATCTGGTATCTGGCATGCATGCAAACACACAACTCCCAAAATCAGAAGTACCACAGATCCAAGAGAATAGTTTTTTTTTTTTTTTTTTGTCAATACATTTATACTGCCAGATGTCCTAAAAATCAGAGAATTCATATTCATCATTACTGTGCAGTTTCACTTAGTCTCAATGAAGGTTTAGGTATGCATGCTGGGTAACGTATCTCCTCACAGGGAGACACATTACCCAGTGGGTACCTTTTCTTGGTTGCTGTTGCAATGTTGGACTCTACAGAAGGTGTAGGAAGTGATGCATGCAGGCCCTGTGTATCTGTTGTTTTTGGCAATAGTGATGGTTCTGGATGAGACACAGGAGGAACAGTAGTCCTCGGCATGGACAGCTTCTCAGTTCTAATCGGCCCAGATTTCCTTGGCTCATCAACATGGTGCTGCCAGATGATGCCTGAGGCAATCTCAACTTTGTAGGACAAGGGCCCAGTCCACTCCTTGACTGTAGCCGAGACCAACATGTTGTTCCCCCCTTGCAAGAATTGTCTATCCAATGGCAATGCCATGTGTAGGTTTGTCCACTAGCTTCTGGCTCTGTTTGAGTTGTCTGTAGGTTGAAGGTTTGGCTGCAGCAGGTTTAATCTGGGACAAGGAAGGTGTCCCTGAACAGCATAGCAGGTTTCTGGCTACTTGTTGCATGGGTGGCATTTTGATAAACAAACAAGAAGTTGGACAACATTTGCAGAAGTGTACGTTTTGCATTTTTATGGCTTGGAATGCTCATTTTAGGCTTTGCACAAACCTGTCAACAAGCCCAAGAGTTACTGGGTGCCAGGATGTGATATGTCGAATACCATTTCTACGGAGGAATATCTGGAAGTCAGTGGTAGAGAACTAAAGGCTACAGCAACTGACTAACTGCTGTGGTACTCGGGATCAGGAGATAATGTCCCATCAGTGGTGCGAGTGGAAATGGTTGAACTCATGGTGAAGACCTTAAGCCATTTGGACTCAACACTACAAGAAATGTTGTTTCTATGAATGGTCTGGCAAAGCGAACACAGATCTGTTGCCACGGTGACATAGGCCATTCCCATGAGTGAAGTGGTACACATTCTTCTTCATTCTGAACCACTTGGTAGCCAGTGCATTGCATCCCCAGCTGCTCTGTGCCCTGGTCTATCCCTGGCCACTGTACCAAACTTCTGTTTACTGCCTTCATTCTTCCAATTCCTAATTGACCCTTGTGAAGTTCTTCTAGCACCCTGGATTGTAATTTAGTGGGTATAATGGTCCTCAAACCCAACCCAGTCACACAACCAGCATTTAAGGCGAGTTCATCTCGTCCTGGATAATATCCAGTCAGAAGGGATTTGTGTTTGTCTGTCCAGCCATTGTGTGTTGCAACATACATTTATGAGAGGTTCTTGTCATGCTTGGTTTCTGTTTCAATCACATCTTCTGTGAGAGGCATACTTTCAGTCTGGCTAAGGAAGAACATCAAGAACTCCTTTCTTTCCATGCTCATCCTCTACTGTCTCCAGCAGTAGGTGAGACAATCCATGTGCTGCATTTATACACAATGTTGTATCGATGCCCACCAAAAAACAATGCCATCTGCCCACTCCCTGTGGCAGGTATACCCTTCTGACAGCTGAAAATTGAGGTCAGTGGCTAATGGTCTGTGACCAGAGTACACTCCCTGCCAAAACAGGAATTGCTTAAATCCTTTTATACCTCACACAAGACTTAATACCTCCCTGTCGATTTGGGCACTATTCTTTTCGGCTGCAGACAGCGAGCATAAAGCAAATGCCATGGGCCTCTCACTGCCATCTTTAATAATGTGATATCACTACTCCAATGTCATATAGGAAGGCATTGCATGCCAGCTTCCCTGGAAGGGACGGGTTGAAGTGTGTCAAGACCGTGTCAGATAGCCTCTTTGGGTCTCGTGTTCCTTGGTCAATTCCCACTGTCCTGCTGCCAGCTTGTAATTGTATGTTGAGGGGATGCAGCAGAGTTGGCGCCTGACTGGCAAAAATGTCCTGAATCCTCAGCCAGAGATTCTGATCAACTTGTAACACAGGATTAACTAAGACCTTGAAGTCCCCACAGTGTCGCTCATGGGCTGCTCACGGGCTCAGTCTACTCTGGAAAAAAATCCCTTTTGCTTCCTACCAATCAAACTCCATTGGAACCAGTGCTCAGACAGCATGATGTAAGGACACACTTTGTAAAACCATGGGGTTGCATGTTCCTTCAGCAGAATTTCACCTTATACTGGAAAGTGCTGTGGAAGAATAAGAGAATGACTTCAAATAAATATGTCATGGCTAACTGATTACATATATAAATAGTTATTTTTAAGAATAATTAGATGACAAAGTTAAACAGCTAATTATTTACCAGCTTGTTTCTCATGTTTTCGGCAGGTATTTTGCTCACACATTGGGAAAAATGGGAAAAAACAGCATATAAACCTGGCAACCATATTATTTTAAGATACTACTGTTAACCACATGAACCATGTGACACATAACTATCAAATCACGTGATGGCTTGTGTGCCATGCAGAATTTTTTTTTTTGGAATTCACATTTCATTACTTTTTTGTTTGTGCAAACTGGGACTAAAAGACCACTGGCTTCTTATCCTTTCACAAAACTTTACTGATAAATTATTGAAGGAGTTTCAGTTCAATAATTTGAAAATTGAATAAGAAAATATCAACACATTTTTCACATTTACACCATGGCCACAGCAGCGCAGTAACAGCAGGGGGAGCTGTAGCTTTCCCATCATGCTTTGTTGTACTCGCATCTATAAATACAGTAATTGTCAAAGCATCATGAAAAGCACAGGGCTGACAATGAACGTGTTTGCATGTTCAGTTTTTGGGAGTGTTGGGTATGTGTTGTGTTGGTGCTAGCTGAATGTTACTGCTCACTTCTACAAACCGACATTTTCTCCTGAGCCCTCTGTAAGTCACTATATGCCAGCATGGGTTGTTATAGTTACATGGGTTTTTAAATCATAAAAATAGCATAATTCAGGACTGTGTAACCACAACCTGAGGTTGCATTCCAATAAACCCATCATAATTTGAAAATATTGTAAGTCAAAATGCATTTAACAGACTTAACCTAACATCATGCCTGTGGCCGCGTCAGCAATATAGGCGGTCTCTCTGCCCCCGTCTTTAGACTGAGCACTGATTGGTTGGCTGATTGACACAGGAACCAACCGTGGATGGGATTTAGTTCCTACCTGCACTTCCTGTCAGTGCTCAATTGCCCTTGTGAACTCTCCTGCAACCTCTGTCTTGCATAGACTTTATTTTGAATTGCAGCATCTTCCGCTTTTGTTGACTGCCAATCGCTAATGTTTAGCTCTAGCTTCCAACTAACAGTAACATTCTTTGTTGGAAACAACACTCAGTGAAAAGTTTAACGGAATGTAAACTTATTACTGCGGTGTCTTGCGATTGCTTCCACCCACCCATACCATAACACCTACCAAACATCATAGCCTAGCCTAGCCTAGCCTAGCCCACATTAAAAGTCATTACGGGCTTTCCGCTTTCATGCCGCTTTCAGGAAACACAGACACAGATGGGCGTTTCGTAGACACGATGGATGCACAAAACACAACGTAGATGGGGGGACACGGGGTAATCCAAAAAAAAATTGCAACACAATACACTGGAGAGTATTGGTTCTGTACACTAGCGACTGCGTGGCAGACTGGGAGATGTGGATCGCTGTTGCTGCACAGCATCATGCGAGAGTATTGTACTGCATATCGCTTGCCTGGGGAAAGAAAAATCAAAATTCGAAGTAAGGTTTCTGCCGAATGCACATTGTTGTCAAAAAATTGTAAGTCGGACCATTGTAACTTGGGCACCATCTCTAATTGCAAACAACTGAGAAAAAATTACTGAGCAGGGATATCTCAGTTCGAAGATCATGGGACACTTACTCTCAGGGTTGTGGGTTCAGGCTCCACGTTGGGTGGGTACTACATTTTTCTTTGTTTGGTTCATCTTCTCCTCACATACAGGCAAAAATTTAAATCTGCCAAGCCTGTTGTCACTATGAGAAGATGGACAAGCAAGGCAAGGCTGAAGCTACAGGTCTGCTTTGATTGCACTGATTAGAGGGTTTTTCAAACTGCATCTGCTGGCTTGGATGAGCTTGCTCATACTGTGATCTCCTAGATCAGTGTTTGTGAGGAACTGTGCATCCCAACAAAGTCCTGGACAAAGTTTGAAAATAAAAAAACATGGTTTTGTCACGTCTGCGGCTTCTGCGAGACCACCACGTGCGTGGTCTCTCCGTCCTGCCCTGAACTGAGCACTGGTAGGCGGCGAACTTAATTACAGACGGTTTAAAAGAACCGCCCGGACTCTTGCCTGTGGCTCAGTCTACGGCCGATTCTTGCCGAAGTTCTGTGAGCTAAAATCCCTGTGTTTTCCCATGCTTTCAACTCATCCCCCACAGTGCCTGTTTCTTGTTTATATACCTTATTTCTTGTAATTCTTCTCTGTGTCTCCAGCACCACCGCTCGGCAGCGAAACTCCCGAATTTTTCCCTAGTTTTTGTGCTACGATCACCCATATTGTTTTTGCCTGTATCTTTGTGAATCTCCTTTCCGGTAAAGCATTCCCTGTCCATGAAGCTGCCTGTGTTCCACGATTGCTTCCTCCATGCCCCCAGCCCGTGACAAGTTTACAGCCAAACTCAGGAAAATTCTGCAGGCCTAGGAGGTAGCCTACAGCAGTGGGAACAAAACATTGTACAAGAAGGGCAGGGACACACTGACCAAGGAAATCAGGGTGGCTGAGAGGAGTTACACTGAAAAACAGCTTCTCAGCTAAGGATTCTGCACTAGTGTGGAAAAGCATGCAACACATCACCAACTACAGGAAAGTATCCTCCTGCATTGTGGGAAATCACAAACTGGCTGAGGACCTGAACCTGTTTAACCGCAGGTTTGAGCATTCAATGACCACACCCCTCACCCGTCTCATTTCCCCTGTACAGCTGATAGTTTGTTAGTCTGTGCAATATTTTCTCTCTTACTTATCCCCTCCCTCATTACTTATTCTACCTCCTCACTATTTATTCCATCCCTTGTTTTTTACACTTATTTTCAGGCGCTTTCAATGCATACTTGTATTTATGTGACCAAACAAATCGGATTTGGATTCTGATTCTGAAATAATTACCCCATTTACTGAAACAAAGTAACATTAAACACATTTTTATTCTTCATGGTGGGTTTATTCTCCGAACAGGTTTATGAACAGGCTTTCAAATGAAAAAATCTGAAGTTTTAGTGTTAAATACAAAATTCGTTGGCTGTCCCAGCACAGTCCACATCATGTCTTAATCATAACTACTACAATGGATATTATAGTCTTGTGCTGTGCTTTCCCTTGACTTTACTTTTTCATAAGTTAAATGTTAGTAAAATCTAATGTAATTTTTACTTTGCTCAGTTGCTGTTAGAATCAAATAATTGTGAAACGAATTTGGAAGACTTTCAATAGATTGCTTGTTTTGTTTACTCAATTGTTACGACATTGTATAACGTAGTTAAATTCTGTTTACTATCAAGTAACACATGCGTTTGGATAAAATGGCTGCTTTTTCACTTGAACTTGGTCGCAGGGTTGCCAGTAAATCACAGTTTCATTACATTACACAGCCAGTTGCACTCATCTTCCATGCATTTGTCCTGGCAGGAAAAACGGAACATCTTCCATATCCATTGCATCTAATCACTGTTAGAAATTAAATATTATTTAAGTTTAATAAATTATTAGTTTTTGCAGGCTGGAACATTTTCAAGCACATTAGCTGTGGCAAGCTAGCGAGACAAAACCGACATCATAGAACAAGGCCGTGTTCAGTACTAGAACGGTGTCTTCTGTAGATCAAGCCATGCAAACCAATTGAATCCTTGAATCCTTGAATCCAATTCCATGCAACTTTACTCAATGTCAGTAACAACCAAAGTAGGAATCATTCAAAAATCACATTTAGCTTCCATCGATTTTAAATAAGCAACATTTCTCTGAATTTACAACCTCATTCAGCCTTATCACTTGCTGTCTGACCTGCACATGATATATGTTGCACTACCACACTGAAACGTTTTCACTTTCAAGATTCCATGACTTCTTTCTGCTTTCTTGAAGATGAGAAGTGTCCAAGACTGCCTCCAGGGTTTTCACATGATCATTTCCTCAGTGAAAACACAAGTATCAGTTGATGAAAATGTGTTGCCCGATGCTTTACCTTTACCTTGTATTTTGCTTTTAAAGTGGTCACTGCTTAATAATGATCAATGCTAAGTTTTCAGCAGATCTGAACTTGAGCCTGATGCTAAGCTAAACATCTATGCTAAGATGAAACTGAAACAGAGGTTGAAGACACTTCAAAAAACTAATTTAAGCAAACATTTGTTTATCAAAGGCAAAAGTGATAATGAGTCACACTAACTTAACTGAATAATTTTCATTAAAACTACACTTTTCTCTCTTTCTTCCTTGACCTTATTTTTAAAGACGTTGAATCCCATGGCTGTTCAACTCCCATTCTCTACACCAATTCTCTCTCCTGTTAATCTGTTTTACAGTTTTTGAGCCTTCTTCTATAAGAGGCAAAACAAATTTTGACAGAGGTGGCACAGGACTTAACCCTTGCAGTGATCTTGATGTTCTTGTTTTATTGAAGTTTCTGAAAAAAAAAAAAAAAAAAAAAAGTTTGATGATTAAAATTTTCTTGAACACAGTTTTAACCGACTTACTTGTTTCTGGTAATAGGTGGTCCATAAAGTCCTGAACAGAAAATCTGGAGCAGCACAAGTTCTGGAGGAGAAGATAAATGATAAACATATTGCTTGAAACTGAAGGGTATGCACATTTTTTTCTTTAAATTATAAACATCCAGACCATAGTCAAGGTCTATCCCATCAAAGGAAAGCATGCTCTTAGAATTGTGACCCTTTTCCAAGTAGGGCTGTGTAGTTCTTAAGTGTTCACATGTTGTTTGATATCAGGATAGATATGTTGCATGTTCATTTTCAATTCAATTCAATTTTATTTATATATAGTGCTCTTCTCACTGCAGTGACAAAGAGCACTGAACAGACATGTAGAGGGTTTTGTTCAGCAGTAATCTTGCACAGTTGGCCAACTGACCACGCAGGAGCGGGGAAAAAAAAAAAAAAAAAAAACTCCTTTCCACTAGGGAATAAGAGAAATTTTGAACACACAAATTTTATTTTACACTTCAACAAAGCTCAGCATGAAAAAGGACACCTTACTTGGCATTCAAAAACTGTTCTGAGGAAAGACTGACAAAAGACTTCAATGTCGACCAGAACAGGTGGCCCATGTTAGCAGAGAATAACGTATGCGGGCCACCTACTCAATGACTTTGTTTGCTCCCTGCACTGACAGTGCAAAATCTTTCGAAAGATGAGAGAGACCTTTCAACATTATCAGAATCTTGTTCACGATCCTCAAAAAAGTTCGGATGTCTTCACTTCTTTTCCAAGGGTTCTTAATATTAAAGGATTGCTAAGTTTTGGCTATAATGATTATACAACAATCCACTGTTTATAGTTTCTTCGTCTGCATGCTTTTGTAGATTTTTGTAAACAAGATTGCTCAAAACTTTGGACTGTTTTTAGGACCTGAAACATCCTCCAAGCTTCTTGACACATGGGACACAACTCAACCAGAGTATCATCAAAGAAGCAAAAAAACCTTTGCTTATGTCACCTGCTTAGATCTGCAGAGCCTGCCAGTGGGTGATCATAACTATGCAACCTGTAATTGGCAATATTCTGTCTCCTTGTGCAAAAAAATATATATATTTTTTAGTCTGTTGTTTTAAATTTGTTTCCAGGACAATGACTGCAGCTTCTGTTGTCAGACTGGGGCTGTGATCTGACTTCTTTTTTGTCACCGCATGGAGGAAAGAGAGCAAAAATAATTGCCAGCGAGGTTGCTAAGAGACTTATTAATGCTACCTAATTAATACTAATAATACTAATACTAATATTTCACAAGGTAATGATTGCTGTATGACTACAGTTTCTTATTAAGCTGATATGACAAGTGGTAGTGATGGACTGCGCTTGTGTACTTTCATGTATCGTGCTTTTTCTCAGTGTGTTATGATTTCAGTACAATCCACGTTGAAGACTCCAAAGGTTTTATTTTATGGGTAGTACAGGAGACAGCTGAAGCTTTTATCTTCTACTCCTATATAGCACATGTAACATGTATGCGGTAGTTTAGAATTTCTACACCTCGGCTTTTAAACTCTAGGTTTGCTGTAGTTCTTAACAGTTGCCAATTCTTAGTAACACATTTAGGAACTGAACATGAGCACAACCTTATATCCAAGTTCAGAATGGTCTTAGTAGTGCAGGCACAGGTTTTTACATATAAAGGTTTCAGAAACATCTAGACACTGCTAATGGAATTAGTAAGAAACTAGATGATAATCTCTCAGCACATGCATGTTCTTCTTGACCTAAAGTCAGAGAGCAGCAGATCCGGATTCTGTGAAGGTCACACAAAAGATACCTGTGCGTCTATTTTATTGCACGGGAGTGAAACTGCCAATAGCGCTCTTTCGTCAGTAGTTTGTGATTTAGAAGAATTTACAAGTGAGTCGCATTCTAAAACACAGTATGACATTCTCTCAGCTCTACCCAATGATCTGAAGTACAGAAAAGTTTGGCTAATTTTGAAAACCCATTTGCTCACATCAAAACAAAAAAGAAGAATATTTCAAAGTGGAAGGTTGTTGATTCAGAAGAAATAATGCTTATGGTAAAGACATAACTGCCACCGAAATTGGCAAACTGGCACTTACGATCAAGTGCTAGTGAGAGACACATTTATATATTTCGCATTTTGCAAAGACGAAAATTCATACTCAGAAATTCTCCAGTTTCTGGATTGTTTAGAGAATGTCATAAACTATACCTTGACACTTGTGAAGATTTTTGTGATGGGATTTGTTCTGAAAACTAAGCCTTGCATTACAGATTGCTTCATTTCAACTGATTTTGAAACTGCCAATACAACTCTGTTATTATAAATGTACAGTAGCTCCCTGAATTACAACGGTCTGACTTATGATTTTTTGACTTCATGATGATGCAACAGCCTCTACGTCTGGAGAAGATGAACCAAACAGAGAAAAATGCAGCTTCCGCCCAACGTGGGGCTTGAACCCGTGACCCTGAAATTAAGAGTCGCATGCGTGCCCAACTGAGCTAGCCGGGCTTAGCAGTGTTCGTCGACATTTATTCTTAATTATTTTTCATAAACTGTACTTCAAATGTTGAATTTTGATCTTTTCCCAGACAAGCGATATGCGGTACGATACTCTCCCATGACGCTGGGCAGCAGCAGCCATCTGCATCTCCCAGTCTGCCACATGGTTGTGTATACAACTGGTTGAGGCCAACGGAAGACCGAGCACTGACAGGAAGTCCGGGTAGGAACTAAATATTTGTCCACGATTGTTTCCTACGGCAATCAATCAGTCCGAAGACGGGGGCAGAGAGATCGCCTACATTACGTTGCTGAAGCAGCCACAGGCGTGATGGTAGGTTAGGTGCATTAAATGGATTTTCGACTTACAATGGGTTTATTGGAAAGTAACCTCATTTTAAGTTGGGGAGCATCTGTAAAACATTTGATATCACTTTTTCACATTCAGGATCTTAGGAAGTACGGCTCTGATGGTACACTAATACCATTGGCAAGTGAGATAAAAACTTGGCAAAGCATTGGCAGTCTCTTCAAGCTGAGCCATAAAGCATTTCAGCTATGGAGGGCGGCAAAGATCAAGTTAGGTGAGAATGGACATGGAGCAGCAGAAAGTGAGTGTCCAGACTGAGGTGGTGGGGGTATGAAAAGCAAATAATGCAGAGGAATAAGAAGATTAGTCTGTTGTTAAGAGAATGGGAATTGTTCCTTCAAACAATATTTTAATCCTCTTGGTAAAATGTCACCAAAGGAAATGTTTAAAGCACATTTTCCATAAATAACACTTGGAGATGACCTGTGTGCGACTGTTTTGTAGATGAAATTTTACACATTAGAGAACACTTAGGTTAGTTGTATTTTACTTCATTGGTGTTAAGTATATTAGACACAAATCCAGGGGACAGAAAGCAATATGTCTGCATTCACTCTTCAAGTCAGCGTTGCATAGGGTAGCATCAATCTGCTGACACTGTAGCGGTGTTAAAAAAACACTAGGTATCGTCGATATGTTGCACTGCAGATGTGTGCAAATAATGCTAAAAGAGTTCTGAATATGACACTGAGTGCCAGAGCTTGAACTATTGCTATATAACACTTTACTAAGTGTTAATTTAACTCTTGCAAGTGAATTGTTATCTATAAAGTGTTAAATTTAACTGTTTCAGAACTGATTTAACACAAGCCAATTTGCTCAAAATTTAGTCCAATTTTACTTCAGTTGTCTGTGGTACAGCAGGCAGTAAATGGAGGTTTTTAATCTCTTTTCAGTCAAGCCTCAGCTTCCTTAGCTACTCACAGCCTTGTGTCCAATGACATTTGTACTGTGTGGACATTCATCTTTGGTGTGAGCCAGATCGCCCGCTTCTCTCGTCCACTTAATGTTAAAAGGTGAATCTGCTTCAGCGGTCTCTTTTGAACCCTGATCCGTAGCATTCCGCATGCCAAATGATTGTGAAACGCATCACTTAAATGGTCACCAAACTGGCAACGTAACTTTTCAGCTCAGCCGCGTAAGCCATAATAGTCTCTCCTTTGGTCTGAATAATGAAATATGAAATGCTCCGCCATTAATAGTGGCTTTTGCCCGCATCATTTGGACGAGCTTTGTTAAAACTTTTGTCTGGGGCGGTCAAACTCTGTAGGAGGCCATATGCTTCTGCACTCATGCCACTCAGCCTGTTGTAGCCTTCAAACATTCATGTTCCAATCTTGTGTGAAAGTATCAGACACGTCAATCTTTCCTATGTTCACCATCTTGGCAGCTTGTTACTCACTTTTTCCACTGTTGCCTTGGGGCTTTTCCTTTTCTCTGCATGTGCCTAGACTCTTGCTGCTAAAAGTTTATCCCATTCTAGTCGGCTCTGCGGTGTATTTGCTCTTCACAGTGTGGTGTGGTGTTAGAAATACTTTAGGATGGATGATGACGTGTGACTATTAACTCTTTTACTGAACATAGACTCAGTGACACAAACACAAGCGTCAGTCCAACAACAGACATAAGCAGAAGAACTTGCATCCAGCATACAATAAAAATCGTGTCGATTTGTCTTAGGTGGAAAATTCATTGGCATTGAAAGTCCTGACCTTGGCAGTGGGTGTTGGAGCCAGCAGGGGCCAAACACCAACACCACTTGAGTATCTGATGAACCCCTGAACTGAATATAATTTTTTTCCTAATATTCTTTCAGTTTTACGAAAATAAAGTCTACTTTCTACTAAAAATATGAAAAGGTGGGAAAAGTTAGCACATTAAATATTTGACTGTAACTCCCTTTAAAACTCAAAATACAATAGCTAGCTTTTGAATATATGAAAATAAATCGCATTTTAAATAATACAAAAAAACATGATCTACTTTTTCAATAAAATAGTCAAAGGTCCGTTGAGTTCCATTTGCAGCAGGATCAAAGGTAGTTTTTATGTTAAAAGTGAATAAATAATTAAGGTTGAGTGCTATTATGTCCCAGTATGTTTCCTTCTGTCTCAGTTTGCATTTTATCGACTTACTTGACTGCCATTGGTCCTTCATCCTGTCCATCACAATCATTGACAAATCACCAACATCCCTCGGGATAATCACATCTGCAGTGGTGTCTCACAACAGCCAATGTGGGGTCCACAGTAAGCTTCTAGCATCTAGTGCTTGGATCAACTGCCTGCTCTGTCCATCTCCTTTTCTCTGTTTTTTCCCTGTATGTCTGCATCTTTATTGTTCAAACTTGATCTCCATCACTTGTGTTATTTGTATGCTTTAGTTGGCAGCTGGGATTTGCAGGACTGTGAACTGGTAAGCATGTCATGTGGCATACACCTTGCATATGTAGGTTTTGTTCCTGAATATTGAAACACATTAGGTAAAAGACAAATGTTACACGTATCTCATTCTGGCTGGTTAGTGTAGTTTAGTTAAGGCATCTGCAAACACCGAAGATTGTTGGTTTTTCTCATTTGGCCATATTTTATTTGGTTTTGTTAGATGACACTGCACCTGGGTCATAATAAGAATTTCATCAAGTTAGTGCTGTAGAGCGTTTCTCCTAATGGCAGCAGTAACAGCAGTCCACAGCCTCCTAAAGGTGAAAGCATCCACATTTCTGGCGATTTTGCTGGCCCTGCGTTGCATGTCAAACTCATAATCCTGGACAGCCAAACCACCTGCTCCAAGGACTCCTTGAAATTCAGCAATCACACGAGGGAGGCATGATCTATCTG
The DNA here is from genome assembly GCA_018136845.1 of Heterotis niloticus. Lineage (NCBI taxonomy): Eukaryota > Metazoa > Chordata > Actinopteri > Osteoglossiformes > Osteoglossidae > Heterotis > Heterotis niloticus. The sequence continues at coordinate 21,612,919 of CM030904.1, read as the reverse complement.
TAGAAAGAAGCACTTGCTAAACAAGTAGGAATGAAAATGGCACTTCTGCCTGCATTGCTGGCATCATTGTCAATGACTGTTGTTTAGGAGCAGGATGTGCTAGGATAGCATCCTCAGTGGGTGTAGACTGGAGTGGGCAAACACAACTCAGCTATGTCATCCTTGACTATAGTCACTGTTGCGGAATTGTTAGCTATTCTGACAACCACATTTCCCCAGAATATCTTTGTGCGGCAACATTTTAGGGGTTTATTCGCAAACCAGTTAGGCGGATCACAGTGAAAACCTCCTCCCCATTAAAGTCCACTGCATGAACCAGCAGGCCATCAAGGTACACTATGCAGGGACTTTGAGGATGGGAGCTAACACTATCTATGACACACTGAAAGGCAGCAGAGACATTGCATTGCCCAAATGGCATCACCCAGAGCTACTAGAATCCCTGATCAATGGTGAATGCCCTTCATCTCTTGTGCCAGCTATAACTGCAAGTAACAAACTGGAACTAGTGATGAGATCAAACACATCATCAATACAAACTTGTGTACCAGGAGTCTCATGACTGCACTGAGGTATTGACAGTACGCTAGAGTCTCTGGCCAACAATCTCCTCAGAGTATTGCCTAGCCTCCATTTCCCATACCAAATGTGCCGCTTCAGCTCTGTCTGCTTAGTTCAGGGCTGCAATGACAGGACATGGAGCTAACAGGCAGAAGTGCTGCCACATTTCAATTGGGTGTGGGTGCCTGCACAAAAGCATTGAGCTTCATTTCTTCTTGGGCAGCCACACTGAGTCTAATAGCAGAGGTCAACAACAAACAAACCCAGGCTCTCCCTCTCTCAGCAATGCTGGCAGGCTATTTAGTCCCACATACTGTCTATTGCTTCTCTACGTTCAAAACACCTCTAGCACTGAAGGAAAGGCCAGCTAATTTTGCCATTCCTGTGGCGTGATATCAAAGATCATCTGTAGGGCACTTCCAGCACCAACTGAAGATCAACAGCAGACTCTTTGGCATCCCATCTTTTATGTCATGATACCAGCTGCACTTGTGCAAGGTGAAGCTCTAGTGGTTCTGCTCCACTATATTTTAGAAGCTTGAGAAAGGCTATGAATCTGCCCCTGGATGGGATGCAGGTCGGTTCCAGGCCCCAACTCATCATTCAGTCTTTAATATAGAGTGCAATATTACAGTTATGCAGTATTTTCATGCTGCAAGCCAAGTGTTTACAGCAGGAGTGACAACCCCTATTCACAACAATAGATTAGGGAGCAAGGAACTTGTCACCAATGTACAAATGCTTCAGAATCATGGTTAGTACCCCAGTACAAATGTTGCTATTCTTCACTAACTAAAAAAGAGAACAAAAAAGAACATTTCATATTTGATTAACCAAATGACAGAACGATAAACACAAAGTTTTTCGTTGTTGCAAGGCATGCTGGGAATGCTGCCATGGAGCTGCACAACAGCTTCGCTTAGGAACACTGCAATGTCTTCTAGCTACAATATTATTTCCACTTTCATTTCTAAATCTATTTTATTTTGTTTCTTCTTTTCTGCACCACCAATACACTTACTTTTTTTGACTTGCTGCCCGCTGTAAATCAAAGGTAACAAAAGGCATTGCAAATGGAAAGTTATACAAATAAAACAGTCCAGAGCCTATCCTAGAATCACAAGGCATTAGGCTAGAAGAGGTACACTCTGGACAGACATAGTGATGTTTAAACAATAATATTACTGAATAATAGCAGCAATCCCTGACTGAGACCTGAACAACAATAAGAATTGCCGTCAGTGTTGTCCAGTGGTAGATGGAGTAATCAAAGCTAAATATTAAGAGTAATTTTACATAATTCATTTAAATCTAAATTTATTTGAAGAAATTATTCAGTAAAGTTAATGGGACGACTGTTGTATGTGCGGGTCAGAGTAAATTGCACATATTCTGAGGGAAGGACCATCCGTCCTGCATAATGTAACTGCATCGCATACTCTACAAGCATCGATAGATTTGATGCAGTTAAATTTGCACAAATACAAGTGGGCACTAAAAGGTAAACCCTAATGTAAAAGGAAAACAGACACCAGCACTGAGTCAGAACGGCATACAGCTGACGACAACTCATCCTCCACTGCTCCGTATCTTCGCTGTGAGGCAAAGTGGGAACCAAAAAAGGCGAAAAATATTAAAAAATCACATTAAATAAAGGCAATGGCCAGGCTTCATTTTTACCACAACTTTCTGTTGTTAAGGCGTCAATTAATATAATAGAGTTACGGTGAGAATAACCTCTTGAGACCCAGATGTTCATTTCTGCTTACGTGTTACTGAGTCCTTACATACAGCGCTATCCCTTTAAATGATGTTGCATGTCCGGGGGCTGGGCTTGGACAACTTTCTATAAATCTTGTCGATAAACATTTGGAAACCTTCTGATGTGTGGGTTGGATGTGGCTGTAGCCTAGAGACATTAACTCGCAATACATTTGCTGGTACAGCCAATATATGATGGTACACTCAATGATGGCAGCATGAGTTAGTAAAAAGGGGCTGAAAAAGAGGACACGGAACATCAGAACTGTCATACAATTCATATTATAGCACTCTGGTATCAAAAGGGGGAAGCTCATACTCAGACGTACGGGGTGACCAAGGTTCAAATTTAAATACTTTTGCAATTTTGCCATGTACTAGCTCTGCTAGCTAGACTAAAATAATGTCATTTTATAGCTTTCTCCACTATTTAGTGTCATGGCCTCGGATGGAGGAATAAAATTCAAAAGAAGACCAGGTTCAAATTAGGCTGCTTATAAATATTGCAAAAAAAGAAGCAATTACTCATAGTTTTATATCCTTTACATCCTTTGGGAGATGATGAGAATCACAACCCAGCCTCCTCCAACAAAGGCAGTGACCACAATGCTAACCTTGGTACCAACAGTTGGTCACTGCTATTAGTCTGGCTTCTAGGATCACTGAAACAGATTACTCTTAGCTTTAGGACCCCCCTGCAATTACTTATTTTTATAGTTTTATTACTATTATAAACGGTTGAAGTGCAGCTGTCAAACATCAGTTCTGAATAGACATTTGTTCGTATAAACAAAAAGCACGAGTGAAATAATATTTTGCATACAAGGAAAGAGTGCTATCCAAATATCAGTTCCCTCCACACATATTGAGAATGCTTAAATAAGTCCTGCATGTAAACTGCTCTTCTGTACATGACATCCTTCATTAGCAGACAAACTGGTATCAATTGGTGGGATGAACTTCTGAGACAAATTTGAGATCCATAACCGTAATGGAAAATGGTAAAAATGTGTTTGACAATGGGCTGCGTCACGACAAATGCGTGCTGATTATTATCATTGAAGTGTTTTGCTGGCAAAACATAGGTTGGCATCAGGGCACTTAAGAGACTGAAAAGCCCGGTGGAGCTTGTTTGTGCTTTGTACAAAACTTTGGTGGTCTTTTGTGCTTTAGCATTTCCAACAAACAGCAGGTATTTTTTTTACACTAATACAGCCAAAACAATCCACCTCTTTCCAGAATTTGTTACTACACCTGTTTGTTAGGACTGTGTCACGAGCTCGGAGTCAGATCGTGGTGTTAGGGTTTTAAGTCAGGAGCTATTTACAGACTTAAGGAAGTCAGGGGAGTTTATTAGAAGGACGTGCAAGTCATCAGACAAAACAGGTCAAGGACAACAGGGTTATAGAACCAATCCAGAAAGCAAGACTAGACAGAACTGGATCAGAAATCAGGCTCAAGTCAATACATGGAACTGGATCAGGTATCAAATTCAGGAGCCGGTACACAGAACTGGTCCAGCAAATGGACTACATGGAACTCAATCAGAAACTTGGCTCAGGAGGCAGGCTCGGTAATAAACAGTGGCTTGCAAAACTAATCTCAAACAGGCTTGATGATGTGGTCACAAATCTGACAAGACACAAACCAGAAGGCAGGACTTACAAAGCAAAGATGGGGCAGCAGGTAGGCAAGGTGACCAGGTGACCAGGCAGACAACAAGGCAGCAAGGTAAGAAAAATACAAGATGACAACCTGGCAAAGCACATGCACAACACACAGTGCTTAAATACCCAAGGAGCACTCAGAAACAGACAGAAGGCATGGCCCAATTGGTCATCCTCCAAAGCTTTTTTTTTTTTTAGTTCTCTTTGATTCATTGAGTTATTTTTGAGTCTTTCTTTAATGCTTTGTTCGAAAAATTGGAAAATTTAGTCTGTGGCATGTCAAAACTAAATATACAAGGATATATGGAGTTGGTTAAACAAATGACTGCATCCTGATGTGGTTGATCAGCTTCAGTGACAGTTAAGAATGATGAGAATGTTCATTAATAGTAATTGTAAATAATAATTTGTGAATTTCCCTGCAGGAGTAAAATGGGTTCATCCTACTATAATGAGTAAATAAACAAAAATAAAAGTGTTAATGTCCCTTTTTTAATATACAGGACATACTAAGTGTACCTATATGTTATTGTGCTGCATTTCATTTGGTCATCAGGGCAGCATGAATTGATCTGTTCATGGATCCTATAAGGTTCTGGATGTACAGTGCAGAAATGTTGCACCACATGGAAATGTTTGCTTTGCATAGCTGCTGCAGATTGTATGGCTACACAATCTTGCTGCAAATAGCTTGTTTCCACCTCATCCCAAAGATGCTTGATAGGATTGAGCTCTGAGGACTTGCAAGGCAAAGAAGCAGAAAAAAACTCGCAGTTGTGAGTCGGTGATGATACCTGCCTTGTGGCCTGGTGCAGTTTCATGCTCCCTCACAGAAACTAACCACAAAGGGATGAATTTGGTCAACAGTGATAGTCAGTTGCACAATTCAGATGTTCTTCACTGACTATCAGGGACCCTAACGTGAGCCAGGAAAACATCCCCACACCATCACACTCCCACCACCAAACAGAACAGCTACGTGGATTCATGTTGCTTGTGCCAAATGCTGACCCTTACATCAGCAACATGCTAAACGAACCTTGATTCATCCAACTAAGCAACTTCCATTTTTAATGCTTCCATGCCTTTGGGATACAAACTTTCTTGTTCTTTCCTGACAACACTGGTGTCCAAAGTGGTCTTCAGGTGTAGCCCATTGGAGGCAAAGTTTGATAATATTATTCTATGTTATGAGTCTGCCACTTCAGTCATGTGACATTGTTGAATTTGTGTGAAGGTGGGGGTGCACTTAAAAAACTTGCAGCTCAGTGTATGTCCATATTTTCTGTTGTTCAGGTCCTTGGTTTAAGATATAAGGATGCATGTTCTGTATAATATCTGACCACGCTTCTAATAAACAAATTAACAACCTCATGGGTTCTATGCAGCCTGGCAACATCCATCCATCCATCAATCCATTTTTGTTAACCACTTCCCCTGAGCAGGATAGCTAAGGAACCTAACTAGAATCACTGAGCTATGGAGCAGCCCCTGGATGGCATAGACTATGGCAATACAGAGTGACAAATTAACCTAAAACACATGGCTTTAAACTGTGGGAGGAAACTCTCATAGACATGAGGAAAACAAACAAATTTCACACAAAACTGAGCGAGATTCAAACTCACTCCTAAGCACTCCAGGCGATATGAGGTGGCAGCAGCAGAGAAGAAACAAGCTGTAACCTTTCCAATAGGGAGGGCATCATCCTCACTCAATGCAGAGGCCAGAAAAATTTATAAACTTTTTTCATATTACACTGGGAACAGAGTTACTTCCTAATTCCTTTTCACATGAAGATTTTTATACTTTGATTTTTCCAGCCGCACTGAAGCGTCCACTTTCACCAGAGGGTGTGCGTAATGCCTTACCTTGAAAGTAGACCCTGTGGTACTCTGCTCCTTAATGGAATAATAAAACTCAAATTTTCTCCACAGTAAAATAAGTTTCCCTTCGATTTTGATGTGATAAAACATTACCGTTTATGTGACTAATTTTGCCCCGTGCCCTTTCCCGTTGAATTATGCCTCTGTTTTTCTCCTATCGTATTGTTTTCTATAACATTCAGCATTTTCATTTTTAGGCCCAATAATTTCCTCCAGCCTGTGCAAATGCTATCTTCACACAGTGATGTGTTTTAATTTTCTACTGGAATTGTTCAGTTGCATAGACCCACTGGGCAAATTTGGGCTCCTTCTGGGATTTGATTCCTTGTTTAATCTCCTTCCTGGTTATTAGAAGCTTTGTTGGCATATCTTGTTTAAAATCAACATGCGTCTGACACTTGTCTTTCAATGGAATTCCCTTTCAGATGCAACTTTCGGTGAAATGCCGGTGTTACTGCAATAGCTCGTATGCTGCAATTTTGTACTGCCATGGATAGGATGGACCACTCCAGTCCTGAGGTTATTTAATATGTTTAATACCGCTGTCCATTCTGCACACATTTTTCTTGCCGCTAAACACACAGTGCCATTCATGAGCCGACATCCCCTCCTCTAAGTGGAGGGGAAGCGTAGCAATTTCTTCCTGTTCCCTAATCCAAGGGAACCAAGGTCCAGCTAACCCGAACCGGCACTTCTCCAAAGGTCCATCAGATCAGGTCTGGAGTATTTGTGAGCTTATGAAACTCCAAGGAAGAAGCCAAAAATGTCATTATTCTCATTACGATGTGCAAATACCAAGTACTAAGTAGTTCATCACCCAGATGACCATAATTGTAATCTTGGTACCAACAGCCGCTCACCCACTTTGCTATGGCTTCACCCGTTGTTGCAACATGACATATTTAGGACACAGTGGTTACAAAAAACTCACTTCAGGCTGTTTTTTGATTAAATAAATCTCCAATGCATTAGTGAAAAATAAAAGCAAAATTATTACATTTTATTGCAGAGAAATGTTTGTTTCCCCTCGTCTTTCATTGTGCTTAGTTTCATGAAAACTTCTGTTTAACATGTACAGTCATTACCCAATATATACAAGTCAGGATTTTTTATTGTGATAAAATGTAATTATTGATAAAAAAAAATAAATAAATAACACTACAGCCTCACAGTTTCTTTTCTGTTTCTATTCTGCTCTATTCCGTTTCAGTGTGTTTCACCGCCAAATAATGCCAGAACCTAAAAATTCAGGTGGCTTGCACTCTGCAGCAGAAGTTTCAAAATAATTAAAAACACAGAATTAAAACAGAAATAAATAATGTAAGAAATGTGTATTTTCAGAAAGCTGTGGTTCAGCTGTTTCTAACATGAAGTGCCGGTGTACACTCGTAGAAAGATTATTCACAGCGCCGCATGGACGCGTGCTCGCAGCAGCCAGCTCAGCTTCAGATCTGTTCTTTAAGAGTAACATGCGCAGAATTTCACGTTGTTGTCTCGCTGCCTTTTCCTCGTTGCACTTAGGGAGATTTTTGCGTTATGCTTGAGACGGCCATTGGAAGCCATGTGTTCTCAAAGCACACAATACTGTGCATTCCTGGGTGCTTCTTGCAGTTCTCTACAACCTCGTCTATATTACCAGCGCTTCCATTTTATTTGTGGGTAATTCTAAATAACCATAATGAGAGAGAGAACATCATTTTAAATCTTCACTCCCTGTTTATCTGGAGCCTCAGGATCGCCGCTTAATCCGGAATATGAACCCTCTGCTAGGCAAATACAAGTGACTGTTTTAGGGCTAGAAGCTGGGTCTTTGTGTATCTAAAAATTCTGTTATCACAGCTGTAATGCTCATTTTCAGTGCAAGCATGAACTACTGTATGCCTATTGAATGTGAGCTAAAAACTCAGCTTTATTTGTTTGGTTAGATAGAACACGATGGGTTTGTTTCAGCTCGGTATAATTTAGATTATTACTTTACTTTGATTTAGGTTATCAGCAAAGGCAAAAGACAAGCTCACACTGGGATGGCACAGAACCAAAGCGGACAGTGCTGGCAACAAAACCATTTATGAGAACATTTAAAACATACATTTCACAAATGTGTTTGATTCTCAGCAGCCTGAGTAAAAAATCCCCATCCGAGTCGCACGACTAAGGCTCATTCTGGTCCTTGCTAAAATAAATCTGGGAGGAGAGTCCAGGCCCAAGTAAAAAGGAGAGCATCTATGATCTGTAAGCGAAACCACAGTCTGTGTCTCAGACTGCATGCAAACATCTGTTCCAGGTTTACAAAGACCATTCCTGTGTAAAACAGGAGGCTCTGACCCAGATAGTTCAGACCAAAAGATAATACCTTGCTTTTACACCAGCCTTCTCCTTCCAAACTGCATGCCAGTTGCCAAGATCCCTGTAAGATCACAACATAAATTTGGAATTCAATTTATGAGGGTATTTGAACTAAAATGCTGAAAACTTGATGAGATTGGATGCATCATTTTTGACAAGTTTGACTCATGGCCACATTCATCAATGACTAAGCAAGCAATCTGTCTTGGTCCTTTGTGGTAGCCAGTTGATCCCAAGTTCAGCAAACATACATATGTTGTAAGTAGAATGAGGAGAAAACTTGTGATGTTGAAGATGGGCGCAACAAGAGAATAAAGCGAGTGCCTTTTGTGTTCCTGTGCCCAGACCACATTAAATATTTTTCTGTGGTGATTGGAAAGGTGACATGCGGTCACCGAGTTTGACGTATGTCATGCCTTTGGGGAACAAAATGCAAACTGCATTTTAGAACAACTCAAAGTTTTTTCAGCATGGGGTTTAGTCAGGGGTTATGGGCAGACCTCCAGAGTCCAAGGAAGCCTTGATTTTTTTCTACCGCTTTAAGTCTGCACCAGTTTGTCACACTACCCTTCCGGCTTCATGGGGCACTGACCTTATTCCCGCAATAAATGAACAAAGTCCTTCGTCCACATGCTGGATGCACCACAGCTTACATCTGTAATATCGCAATATACAGCAATGGCACAGCTCCGTTTGTAACACTGGGCAGATTTCCTTGTCAGTAAAGTCTAAGAAAATTGCCATTTTTTTGCTGCTCCTTTTGGTTTGTACCAATTTGTCACGGTACCTTTTGGGCTCTTGGACACAAGCACACCTTCAGCGACAGATGAATAAAGCCCTGTATTCATGTGCTGCAAACATTGCAGCATACATCCACAATGTTGTTATAAACAGCATTTACTGGCTCCAACAGTTAATACATTTGAGAGCGGTTTATTAGTCATTGAAATGGACTGGTCTTAGGGTGAGCCCTACAAAGTGCGCAGGCAGGAATGTAGAGGTTTGGCACTTGGGATTCCTCTTGAACACAAATGTTTGCCCACACATTGATAAAACCAAACCTTAAGTTGCTTGGCTTTTCCTCAGCTTTAAAAAGCAAGCAGGACCCTTCATTCCTTTTTATAATATTGTAGCGCCCGTCAAGAGGCGCCACCCCAAAAAGACTCGGGAATCAGGAGCCTAGGAAATGGTTCATTTATTTCGTCTTCCATCACAGCAACAAAACTCTCCAAAAAACCCGCTAACAACACCGACACAAAAAAACGACCACTCTCCTTCGCTCCCGCTCTGAATTCCCGCGCCCAGAGCGTACCCTCCCGCTCCGTTTCCCAGGATGCACCCCGGCAGCAACGCACACACGATGAACGGACAACCGAACAGACCAACACAGGAGTATAAGCAAGTAACACCCAGACAACTATTTAAATGTACGGTTGTGCTGCTACAATATGAAAAATAAAATAAAATTCACGATTTATGTTTGATACACGATAGTGATAACTGCATATCTTATTTATTTATTTTTTATGTTAAGTTTTAGTCATCATCAACATCCACTTATTAATAATCAGAACCACAGGCCATAGAACATAATATTCCAAGGAGAGACACAGCATGTGGCTCATGGGTGTTTATGATAGAGAGACATAAAGTTCACAAGATTACTCCCAAAATAAGCAAACACACTGCTGTTATAGGTACCGTGTAGTCTTAATAAATGAATGAATCCCTGCTACCCTACAGCAAGGTACTTAATCTCTGCTTACCCTGTATTGCACCAGTAAAATTGCCCCAGTAAAAATGACCCTTCTGTATAAATGGTCAAATCACTGGAAGTAACCTAATAAATAAATCTCACAGTGAAAGATGACAGCTCTAAACACTGCCCTACCTGCGGAAGGATAAACTGAGCAACATACAACTCAAGGAGCAGCAGAATTCTCAGTAGATGGGAAACACCACCAGCAAGGGGCTGCAATATACCAAGGTCAAGAGGGGAAATGAAGCTCAATATGAGGCAAGGCAAGGTGCTTGTGCTCAGTTGGGAAACAGAAAGAAAGTAGGAGCACAGAACACTGTGAGGAAAGAAAGACTGGAAGGAGATGTGTAGAGACAGGGTGCACTGAGCAGGCAGTCAGCTTCTGCTTAAGTAATAAATACCCAAGAGAAATGTACAGATGCAGCCTAAAAACAATGCCTGCAAGCTCTTTGAGAAGAGGGCTGTTAAACTGGCAAACGATTCATAACAGAGAAGGATGGACACACAAGAAAAATCATTAAAAGTAATTCAAATAGGACATATCCATAAAACTTCGGCTAGAAGAACTTAACACAAGCATATTTTGCTTGTGGGCCTTTCGGGTGTGACCAGAAGCAGGAATACTGTCACGGCCAACACATCGCCTACTCCGTAAACAATCGTGATGGAAACTCAGACACTTTTGGAGCCATGCTTTTTACCTGTCATTACAAATGTGTGTTTTGTTCATGCTGTTGCACATACAGCAGTTGTACAGTTGACCACAGTCCTTGTGTGAGTCACATGAAACGTGCGCAGCTCCGGTGATCGTTTCAGTCCATCTGATGATCTGTAAAAACGTTCTACTTTTGAGCACATGGTTTTGCCCAAACCAGCATGCTAAAATGCTTGGTTACTTGCTCATATATAGCAATCCCTCAACATCCAAACTTTCTATATTTGAATTTTCACTATAAGGGCCTTGAAAATTATTGCCTATATATTGGTACGCCATCAAAATCTGATGCTACAACAAATTTTTATTCAAAGCTTATCTAACAAAAAAATTCAAAGTACAAATAAAAATGAAAATGAATGTAAAAAATCAGCAAATAAATTATGTACAGTACCGTAGTTTGCAACAATAAAAAATGATGAATTTATCCAAAGTTGGAAGCATGCACTTTCACGTTTCATAAAACTTTTTGCTGCTGTGTTTGCCGCGTATTTCATTTTTTAAAATAAACTTATTTATTTCAGTTCCAGCTGTTGTGCCAAACAGACGCGGATGCAGCAGGTTACTCGGACACACGTCATCCGTTTGGTTATCATCTCATAACACTGAACTCCTGCTTCAACCCCGCCATGTGACCTCTTATCTCCCGAGTGTCACAGGGACCCCGGTGGTGGTACCAACATGCAAAATGCCCTCTACTGTATAGACTATACTGTTATAAACATGCAGATTAATGACAACATTAACTGCTTTATTATTAAGTAACCGGCGTTTACTGTGTTACCTCTGTTAAGAGCGGTACAGCAGGAGCAGGGACTGAAATTGAGGTCTTTGGGTTGAAAGACAGAGATTGTAACCATTATACTACATGGTGACCCTGCCATCTTAACTCAGCTCACCATCATAATTCATTGTGGAAAACATGTAAGTTAATCACTACATATTTGTTGGTTTGGTTTTTGGTTTTTTTTGGTTGTTTGTTTTGTACTGCAGTACTTATCTTTGGTTTTTGGAACACATTCTTGCCTGGTTTTCTTGTCAGTCACTTCCTTCTTCCATACAGCCAAAGGGAGGCTGTGGTTTTGACTCAGCTTTATTGGTGCATGGGAAGTGTTCGCCCCACCTTTGGAGAATACCATTTTGAGGACAACACAATTGTTGTATTTCTGCTTGTACTATGTTAACACCATTTCTGTTTGATAATATTTCACTGTTTCATGTCTAAAATCAATGGCCACCTGTATTGTGTATTTAAAATGTCTGTGTTCAGTTTGTATTTGTATCATCTGTGGGGTGGGATTTTCATATAAAAGGGCTCTGGAAACAGAGATGGGTGTTGTGGTATGAGAGCTTTGTGTTGGAAGGCAGTTCTGACCACCTGTGTAAGGAAAATTGTAAATACTGGACCATTAAAGTTGGGATCTGCATTACTTGCTTGTGTCTGCCACTGCCATCCAGGAGTGTGAGGAGCCTACACTTTCACGGTCAGCACTACCTTCACCCGAGGACTGTGGTGTGATAAAAAAGTTCCATTCAAAATGTTGAATAGAACATTTTATAGATATATATCACTGTAGCCCTTACCATGCCATTTGATGTAGCAACCAGGAATGCAGGCAGCAGAATGGGCATCAAGTTTATCGCCCAGCAGTCCAGGTTTCTGTCTCAGCTCCTGAACACGGTACTTGGCGAGAATCGCTTTCATTTTTTCACCCAGCTGTACAAATGGGTGAAAATTAGCTTAGCAGACAAATCTAACATTGTAAATCACTTTACAGGAAAGGGTTATGGATGAAACAACATTTGTTCATGTGGCCATCTATTCAGTCGTCCCTTTGCAGATGTTGGCAAAACCACTAATGTTGCATGACTGACTCAGCTCAGAATGAGAACGGCCCATGAACGAAAAATGCAGCGGTTTTAAATTAGCCGCGTGGTTCCTAGAAGCTCTTTCTTTCTGTGATGCACTTAAAATGCAGTAATAGTGGCAGTAAAAAGAGTGACTGCTGTTGGATGTCTTCAATCTAAGTAGTGTGAAATTGCCAGAGATATAAATGTAAGATAAAATAAGAAAATTAAATACAAATTGATCTAGTCCATCTCAGGTCATAAGATACGTAGAAAACAAAAAAATCCAGACAGAGGGAAACATAAAACTGAATTTGTGGCCTAGATTTAGGTTAAATTCCTGAAAGTCACTGTATGAAACACTTACATAATGCTTACCGTATTACATAGATGCATTAAATGCAAACTTTTTTTGCAGCTACATTTTCTTTAATGCAGCTTTGATGTTACTGCTGTTTTCCAGGGGTTCTTCAGCAATGACCCAAACACAAAACAAATACAAGAGTGACAGAAGTTAAGCGTGCCTGGGTACAGTGCGGTAGTGATGATCCCAAGCTGGCAGGAGCTCGCACACACACACACACACACACACACACACACACACACACACACACACAAACACACACACATTCATGCTCAGTAACACACTAAGGGCAATTCTGAGTCCTCTGCTCACATGGGCAGCATTTCTTTGTACCGCAGAAGGAAATGGGATTACTAGGAGATCAGAACATGCAAGATCAATTCAGACAGACCACAGAGACCAGACTGCTACCGGCTGAATCGTGACATCACTGAAGACGAACAGTAAGTACAAAAATATTGACATTTGCAGTGCGGCTTCTCTAACCAAACACAATGACTTCTGAGGAATCCCTCATCCCTGTGTGAGGAGAATTAATGCATTCTGTCTACAGAGGCTTCTGGTTAGAAAATTTTGAAGGGTGTAAATATGAAGCATGATCTGACCCCATGGAAAATACAGCCTGAATTAACCTACTGCTGTTAAGAGGGCGTTTACATTATCCTCTATGAAATATACATTAGACAGCTTGACCCTGAAAAGAAATCGATATTCCCACCCGCTAGCCATTAATGCATTGTGATAAACCGCTGTATTCTGGCCAGATCCACAGTGGTGTGGAGTCTATCCCAGAATCACTGGGCATTCGACTATGAAACTACACCCTTAATGGGATGCCAGGCAATCTCAGGGTGGTGAAACACACACATAGTTATACACTATGGGTTATTTACAGTGCCCAGTTAACATGAAACATGTCTTTGGACTGTGGGAGGAAAATGGAGCACCTAGAGGAAACCCACGTAAACAAGGGGAGGACATACGGTCTTCACAGAATGAGTTGGACTCAAACCCATTCCTGCAGTCCAGATGCTGCGTATTCCCACCCTATCTGATTTGATAGATATTAAATTTGTTTTTTTTTTTTTTTTTTTGTCAGTGAGGAGCAGAAGATTCTGAAAAAAGATTTTTCTTTTTTTTTTTTTTCTCTGAACATCGCTCATAGACCAAAACCAAACAGTTGATCTTTCATTACTGTACAAAATTGTGACCTGGAAAACCGATGGACAGGGGAACAGGACTGCTGGCATATAATATAACTCTATTTACATTAACATTGTTAAAAATTTTCTGCAATGGAGCAGAAATCCATAGCGCTCCCTTCATAACATTTAAAGTAATATGAGATGGCAGAAGGTTTACTTCCCCCTCTGTACTCTCAGTATTCACATAAATTTTCCACCATATGCCCCACACAGGGGAACAGGAAACTCTCAGTTGTCTATAGCATACATGTGCTTAGCCTATGTTGGACTGGACTTCTACTCAGGCTGCACCTTGCCTAGGTCCTTTCGGTTTACTTAACCATCTTCTATCTTGTTCAGTTGTGGCCGGATGGTTTGTAAACTAATTGTTCATGGGTCTCTTTCTTCACTGTTGCGCTCCGCGGTGCCCTAAAACATCAGAGCACGACCAGGGCTTTTACACTTCAGTCTAACCTCTCTGATGAGTCCACCATGGAAAATGGGAGTTAAAATTGTCGCTAATAGCATGGGGACATGACCATACTTTAACTACAGCTTTCAATATTTTAATAATGGCAAAAAGGACGAATACATATCACTGACCCTTTTATACGTTGCAGCCTTACTCGAGCAGCTTTTTGAAGACTGGAGCCGGAATCATTTCATTTGCTGCACACTTTAAGTGACAAAATAATAACAGCACTTTTCAAGCGGTCCAATCATCATTACCCTTTCATAAGGATGGCAGATTTGCTCAAAGTGACCCTTATATTTTTTCAATGCTTTGTATATCAAAACTTAGCAATTTCATGTTAATTGCACTGCCCGGCAGTACAATACGCACCGTTCTGCTTACACTCACACGCTCATAAGTCACTGTATTAAACCAGCTGCCCGATACTGTGTGGGACCTCCCCAAAACAGCTCTGCCCCACTGAGGCATGGACTCCACAAGACCTCTGAAAGTGTCCCGAGGTATCTGGCACCAAGACATCCTTTAAGTTGCGATGTGGGGCCTCCATGGACCGGACCTGTTTACCCAGCACGTCCATTAGATGCTCGATCGGATTGCGATCTGGGGAATTTGGAGGCACAACACCTTGAACTTTTTGTCAGGTTCCTCAAACCATTCCTGAACAATTTTTACAGTGTGGCAGGGCCATTGCCATTAGGGAATACCGTTGCCATGAAGAGGTGTACGTGGTCTGAAAGAATGTTTAGGTAGGTGGTACGTGTCAAAGAAACATCCGCATGAATGCCAGGATCCAAGGTTTCCTAGCAGGACTTTGCCCAGAGGATCACACTGCCTCTGCTGACTTGCCTTCTTCCCATAGTGCATCCTGTTGCCATCCCGTCTCTAGGTAAATGGTACACACGCACCTGATCATCCACGTCAATTGAAAGAAAACGTGATTCATCAGACCAGGTCACCTTCTTCCATTGCTCCATGGTCCAGTTCTGATGCTCATATGCCCATTGTAGGCACTTTTAGCAGTGGACAGGGGTCAGCATGAGCACTTTGACCGGTCGGTCTGCGGCAACACGGCCCCATACACTGCAAATTGCAATGATCTGTGTTTGTACAGCAGTCGTAGGAGAAGCTGGGAAAGCCAACAAGTGAGCATGGGAAGCAATATATATATAATGAAGAACAAGAAGCCCATCCAATGCCATGACTAACACATGTCAGTGAGAGCTGTGCTAAACTTCACACTCCCGGCCTCATTCCAGCGACGCACTGTACAGGTCTTACATGAGGGACATGGTCGCACTTGGATTCACGTGGGAGGATGAGCAGAGTCATATTCTAATAAAAATAGGAATGAGAAATCATTTAACGGAATTGTGATTTTTTTTTTTTTTTTTTAAATTATGTGTTTGCAAAGTCAGTCCTGGCAGCAAGCACGGATTTTCAGTGTTTTAAGGCATCATGATGTTCAGAGGTCAACAAATTTGAGAATCACTTTGTTGTGCAATGCCAGCTGACAGGTTATCAGCTCAGCTAACTGAATTTCCGTACTATGAACGAAAATAACATATCTGCGTATCACGCTATCATTTTTACCGGTAGCTGGAGACTTTTCATTCACTCAGCTTTTTCAGTAAATATAGATTTCATTCTTCCAAAGTCAAATGTAAAATTGGATTAATTAAGCTGAAGTTTTAACCTGACACTGGAATAAATTATCTGATTTCTATACTTAAAGTTGAGAATTTGAGCATTAATTCTCCAGGAAAAAATCCTTTTGATATTCTGATTTAGAACTTACATCTGCTGGAGATAATAAAAGGTTACTTTCTTGTGAAAGAAGCAGTCTGGGAGGATTGTAAAGAATTAGGAGCTGCCTTCAATGACCAGGACAAAGCCTATTAAGAGCATTGTGGGTCTAAAAGGAGCCGTTTGAAACCGATCCAGCATTTCACTTGCTAGACAACCTTTTATTTCCTGTGCAACTCACTAATAAGAGCTTTTGATGTGGGGCTGATCTGAGAATTAACTAGGAGGCATATACCCTGTGCCAGAGAAAGAACAAGAACAAAATAGTGTACAGGTTTTTCGTTTGCACATGGCACTATGTTTACCCTTAGATTTCTTCTAATCTTGTATATGGAGGTGTAAATGATTCATTTAAGTAATAATTTAAGGCAAACTCATATGTTGTGTTGTTTTGCAATTGTTTTTATCGGTACAGCACCGTTTGGGTCATCTTTGTGTAGTGCAAGGCACAGAACACCTGAATATACTGTATGTTTGCCAGTGTTTTCCAATGAAGCCTGAGGAGACTTCAGACCGGGATCGTCTGTGCCAGTTGACCTCAGATGGGTGGCCCTGCTTCCTGTCCCTGTAAGTACCCCACAGAAGAAGAGGGTGGCGTGTAGCTGTTGGGGTGTCAATTTAGCAGTTTTGGCTGCGTGTTTAGTGGAGCGCGTGCGTGGTTACCTTTGGTGTGTGGTCAGGCGTGGAAGGCTTTGGTTCGGCTTTGCCACTTTTTCTTTCTTTTCTTTTCATCTTGTCTTTAACGCACAGTAGAATAGTTTGTTTTTCACTTATGAGCGCATCACTATTATTCTTAAATATTCACCATAAATCACCAACCTTTCTCACAGTAAACCCCTTCCACAAACATCCCTTGGTTTCGTTCCTGGATAGTAAACCCTTTAAACCATTTTTACCATTTATGTGCGGCCACTTTTTCGAGTCTAACTAGAGGGGTCGTAACCTAATAGAATATCCCGGGTGAGAATATCCGTAAGACAATCTTTTCAACAATGTGAAGTTTTCTGAAAAGTATTTAATCTTTTTACAAGGTGGGCTGACACACCATTTCAAATGTCTTTTTATTTTGCTTGCATTGGGTGTTAGTGAATTTTTCGGGATGTCTGGAGTGAAAGGTACTGAGGAGCCAATGGTGAGCCCCTAGCTCCATTCTACCTCTGCTGCAGTGATATTTATTGTACATTCATGTTTAACTCCTAATGCACTCCTACCATGGGGAGTGTACAGGTGTGTGTACATCACTGCTCGCCAGGGGAGGGTCTTGGAGGGAAAGAGAGACCACGGTGCTACTCGGCTGACATCCGGAAAATCTTGCTCGTGTAATTGCAGAGAGCTTTGTGCAGTCCATCTGTCACCACTGCTGCTGCATTTGTCTGTGTTGTAACTAAAAGTTATATTTACTGCCCCTCAAAATGTGTCGTTCAACAAGTTAAATATTTTAAAAAATCAAATTAAAATGGCCAGCAATTTTCTGTTGTGCTATATACAGTACACCGACTCTACACAGAATATGAGGATGTGGGGGGATACGAGGATCTGAGGTGCCACAGTAAAAAAGTAAAGGACAAATTCATAAACAACACAGCTGATGCCTTCGTGTAGTTAAACCCTCATGATCATCAGTTACTGCAAACTTTACTGAAGCCATTGCTACTCCGTGTGTGGTTAAAGCCAGAAGCGTAGGTTCACCTGCTTTTTTCACCAAAGATTTTTAAGGTTCAGCGATTCTGATCAATAAATTAATGAAAAAGAATATTTGTATTTGTTTGTTTTATGAGCTATTTTTTTTTATGAATTAGATGAACATCTAATCACATTTTTAAGTCAAATTTAGGCATAAATTCAGACATTTCTAAATTGTTCACAAACCTTCTAGCATTGCTGTAGGTTGTGGTTGTAGTAATAATAATAATAATGAAAGTTTTACCATCGTGAACCTAGAATGAATCTACAAATTCTACAGATCTAGTTGAATAAATCTTTACAGTACAATCCAGCACAATGGATAGCGGCTTGTGCTAGAGGACACATGAAGGAAACTGGGGGGTCAGCTGTGTATTCCTTTCTTTTCAAAATGCACAGAATGTTTAAAAAGTTGATTCAAAAAGTTTTGCGAGGAAATGTTTTGGAGAATTAGCAATAAAAAAGCTGACACAGACATTTATAGGGGTCAAAACCACACAAGAAAAAAAAAAAACTAGTTAGGTTGTTCCCCTACAAATGATCTAAAAAAACAATTACAAAATGTATTCCTTGAATGAATAACATGAAACAGTTTTTGTGTTCTTACAATATGGGAATTATTTAAAAATCTTAGCAATCTTGGGTATCATGGCCTGAAGCCAAAAGTAAAAACGTACCCCAACATGCAGCACATTATCAAGATTCTGCATGACTCTGTGTCTCCAGCTATGCTCCGCAGCACTACAAGCGCCTTTTCACCCTTGAAGTACCACCCGGCACCTTAGTGGGTCAGTTGAGTAGTACAGAGGGCATCAGAGTCAACATCAAGCTACTTTTGGAGTTTGGCTTAAAATGCGATGCTCTGTGGAACTGCTGGTTTATATCACCAGTCAGTTCTGCACTCGACTGGGGAAAAACATAATCATTTACTGTAGTGCTTTTTGGTCTAAAAAAACAGAAGTAAAAATTGTAATTGTTGACCACAGTATGTTCAGTAATGTCTGATTTTTCCTACCTCATGAAAGGACAAATAGAAAAAATACGTGAAGGTAGATTTGTGGCATCGAAAAAATGAATAATATTGCTTTTAACAGATTTTTTTTCTTTAAAAAACTGTACTCTAACCATAAATAATGATTGCTCTTTCTAACATGAGGCTTCAGTGGTCTAGAGTCAATCCCTGAAGCACAGGGCATTCAGCAGGAAGGAGGGCATGGCCTAAATGCGAGGCCTGGCATAGACATACACCTACATGTATGCTACAGGCACTTAACTTCACTTCCCCTGAAACATTTACCTTTGGGCTATGGTAGGAGGAACAAGTTTAATAAAAAAAATCTACATTTTTGTTGTCATGAAGTGTGGCAGGGGAGGTGAATCTTTTTACATGCGTGATACACTCCAAACCATAAATATGTCATTGGAAGTGCTTTTTTGAGGCTTCCTGGCTGCAGGGGTCCTGTTCACCTTCACACAAAGGGTTAGAAAGTTCTGTGACTGCCTTGGGTGTTAGAGTTTTGCTAGACAACATTTGCATGAATCGTTTTTCCCCTGAAAAATGCAACTTGGACATTGTGATGATTCTTGAACAACTGAAAGATTCATCAGGCCTGATGTACAGTAAAAGCAGTTATTAGTGTACAGAATGACATCTTATTTCATCTGTTCACAAAGGTAAGCTGATTCTCATTTACATTAATAATAAAACTAGCTTTAAACCAAAATCATGATAGATAGATAGATAGATAGATAGATAGATAGATAGATAGATAGATAGATAGATAGATAGATAGATAGATAGATAGATAGATAGATGATTAATTGGACAAAGCTCATTAAGATGGCTGGTTCAGTTCTGGGAGTCGAACTCAAGACTCTGATGGACGTGTCGGAGAGGAGGATGCTGAGTATAGATAGATAGATCACCAGTTAGCTATGGTGAGAAATATAAACTATTTCCTCCTATAAGCTCATGAAGATGCTACTGAGCACACCTAGAAACAAGTTCTAGCCCAACTCAAGAATAGGTTGTGAGTTTATGCAAGTCTAATTCTTCTGACAGGATTTGGTCAGCCTACATATTTATTTAGGACATGGAAACCAATGGAAAGTAAGAAGCTCACTTAATAACACAGTCCAGAGGCGTTCATTCAATGACAAAAGACAAGACTCAGACACAGCCCTGTGGTCATCGTATTTTCATATTGCCATGGGAACCAGAGGTTATTGGGATTTGCAGCACTCCAAACGATTTTATTTGCAGGTAATATCAGAAATGCCAACAAATCTGATTTTGACCACATACCACAATGTCCAGAGGTGCTTCTAACAGATTATTTCTTCATAAATGTTTTAGTTTGAGAACTGGCATCATCTGCGCAAGTTGATTTTACCTTTGAGTTTGCTTCCACATAATGAACATCAGGCCACATCCATACCTAAAATAATTGATCATGCATCCAGTTTCTTGTGCAATCTGTAGTGTTTGTACTGAGCCAGGAAGCCATCTTCACACTTGTAAGAAGGTCCCTCAGGGCTCTGTTAAGTTCCCCCCACCCGAGTCCTGTGAATGGGGGCATGGCGTATTCAATCTTGCGACACACTTCTGCAAACAGCAGGGCTCCGGTGCACTCATCCAAAGTCAGAAAATGTGCCGAGCAGATTACCATACATTTGCATGAATCATGATAGGCCTGACTAATACTCTACCCAAAGTGACAATGGCTGGCTGGGCTGACGTGAGGCGGGGTGTAGGAAGCTCCAGAAAGACAAGACTAAAATTCCAGATCAGTTCCAAGGAGCACTTTGAAATTTGAGAACTTATACTTTTGACTTGACATATTCAAACCAGGTTCACTTTTATTTACATTTATTTATCCAGCTGACACTTTCCTCCATAGCAGCTTACAGTGTTTCACCTATTTATCCAGCTAAAGTATTTCAGCGTAAGTCCTATACTCAGTAGTAGAGTACCATAGCTGGCAGTTGGTATGCATACCTGTGACCCCCAATGGCAGCAGCAGCTCTAACTATTATACTACCTGCAGTCCCTTGAAGTTTTAACCCATTTGTTTGTATAGTCGTTTACTCTTTATATATCTGAATGCTTGCTCCACATAAATTTAAAGTGGTAGTTTCGCAGAAAACTGTGCTGCAGCTTATTCTAAACAAAAAAATTTTTAGCAATTTAAATAGCCCTCATCTTTATGTAAAAGGTGGTAGACCTCTTTACAGATGTGCACAAGAGAGACCATGGTCTCTACAGCCCACAGGGACTCCACAATAAAGAAGAGTAAAAGACATAAATAGTTGCTATTAGGTTATTGAAGGGTTAACTTAGAATGCTGTGTTTTGCTCATTTACAGTCTTATAACACTTAATTTTCACTTTATTTCACAAGCCAAGTTGCACACCTGTAGTTTTTTGTTCTGACTGTAAAAAGACTGCACACATAAATGTAGGTATGAAGCGCAAATGATGTACGGAGTCAGAATCCATCGAGAAAATTCATACTTTATACTCAAATAAAAAATGCGCGGAATCATCTGAAACCGTAAGGTCACGTTCAGCTTCAACAGTAGTCTTTTTTTTCTTCTCCAAATGGTACTAAATGCTTTATGAAGACGAAAGTTCACCAGACTTCTGCACAAGCCTAGCCTTGGCAGCATACAGAAAATAGTTTAAAAGAAGACAGTATAAGTTGTTAAAGAAACGCTTATTCATTGAGCACTCCAATGTATGAATATAGAAAAAAACTTTAAATGTCTTTATATTTATGATGAAGCGTAAGAACGCATATTTATTTATAATTATTTAGCTGATGCAAAAATGCAAAACGGGGGGTCTTGTGTCACACATTTTCAAGAGGCTTTCACTATCGTACGTATTCATGCCACTGACAAGTCCCTGTGCTTGGGGAAATCTGCAGTGTTTTGGGAGGCCTTTCAGATTTTAATTGGAAGCTGAGAGTCAATGTGCCAAGCAGTTATTTAGGGAATCCTCCTCCTCCTCCTCCTCCTCTTTTAGTTGTGCAGTTCTGCAGTTTGGTGTGGACGGAGTGGGCAATGAGGCAGCAAATTGAACACTGGCAGCCTTCTGTGTCATTTAGAAATAGTGTTAAAAGTAAATCCCCGTGATGGTGAGAGCAGCACCACAAAAAAGTCTGAAAATATTACTGCGGTCATGTGACTGTATTAAAACATAACAAGAGCCTTTACTGGTCAAGATACGGTTAAGCGATTTAGTCAGCTTGAGAGACTTCCACCTCTCATGGGAGGCAAAGCCCACTGGATGGAGCATCTGGGCCACATAGGAGAGATTAGATCTCTACTCAAGACTGGAAATGCTTGGAGATCTCCAAGGAGTCCAGGACTATTGTTGCAGAAAGACAAGTATGGTCTGCCCTGTGTGAGGGTTCACCGTCACAGCTCTCACCAAGGTAAGTAACTTGAAGATCAGTCAAGGAGGTGGGGTTGTAATGGGAAAAGAAAGACTGAAAAAAAAAAGTTTGTGAGGATCAGTAGTCTTCAGCTGTAGTTTATTATGGAAAGAACAAACAGATGAGTACTTGTTCAACCCTCAGAAAGGATGAACTCTGGTCACACCTACTGTTTTTATACCTTAATGCTTAACCAGACAGGCCTTGAGCACTAGATGGCTGGTTGCTGGTCAGGCCACATTGTCCATGGGGGTGGACGTTGTTCATAATCCTCCAACACTGCACTCTTTAAGACTCTGTTGATATCTCCATTTTCAAGTAACAGCACTGCATGAAATCATACATTTTTCCACCTTTAAATTCTTCCAAATGCATTTCAAGGCTGCAGGGATCAGTGCTGGAGCAGTGGGAAATAGAAGTCGTGATGCAGCGTATTGTGAGTTATCTGTGTTATATGTTTTCAAAGTTATGGACTCTTTTTTCATTATGCCCTAGAAAGGTGAGGAAATCTTGATCCAACTCCTCACCCATCACACCACATGTCAGTAAAGCGAGATACACCATTTCCATCCCTATTAAAGTTCACCTTCCTGCCCGGAGGTGCGTACCAGGTTGGACGACTAATCTCCTTTCTAACCTTGAGATCAGGAGTGGGGTAGCACAGCCGTAAAGTCTAGGCCACAGGAGGGGCGCAATGATATTTACAGCACTATAAAGCCTCAAAGAGAATTGCCTGTTTTTATGTCTTAGTCCTGAAAGCAGACTACACACAGACAACAAAAAATTTGTCCATTTTATAATTGCAGCAACAAAGCCAGTAATAATAAATATAAATAAGCAGCAAGAAGTAAAGCTGGGAGTAGTTGTAAACAACAACAACAACAACAACAACAACAACAACAACAATAATAATAATAATAATAATAATAATAATAATAATAATAATAATAATAATAATAATAATACAACCGGTTTATGGTACTGGGAGGAATAAACATTCCAGTTATTAAACTCAAAATTGGACTGATAATTCCACTCTGTCAGCAGTAGAACAAAGTTTTTCCCTTCTGCTTTGTATCTGTAATTTGAAATACTTCAGTGCCATCTCTACAACACATTGTTTATGCAGAACAAGCGTATTAACATATTAACTTATTATACTCTTCAAGCCTTAAAATGTCACCATTATGACTGCAAATCTAGGTTCTTCCTTATGACTGTGAGCCTGAAAAGCCTGTTTTGTTCTTGGCAGGGCTGCACATTGTATGCCAATTGTAAACCTCAGTCTTTTATGTACAGTATCCAAATTCAACACCTTCTGTTTGCCTTGTCTCTGTAAATAACACCTACAATTTCTGTAAATGAAAAATGTGTAATAATATTTTCTGAAGTGCTGAATAACAAATTTTAATTCACATTCCTCAGCCATTTACACATGCACTTCTTTATATTTTGCTCTACTTTAATACATATTTTCTGTCCTCTGATACCTGCTGCAGTTCCTTAGGTATATTTGTTCACTGATTATTGTTTGCATGGCATATTTTTACAGTTAAGCATACAGTATGTAATATACAGCTAACTCACACAAATTTTTGAGTCTGTATACCTGCATACCCCATGAACTTGTAACTGGTAGCAGTGATTGTGTTAGAGGCTTTAAGGTACTATGCACCGCAGCCATTGCTCCAGAATTTGGATGTAGTGGGCAAGATGGACGTGGAGCTCCGAAATAATTCACTCGCCCATTGTACAGGCAGAACCTTTCCTGAATATGATGGTGTCATCTCCTCGGATGTTTGATGCCCCTTACAGATCTTCATTGGATCTCGTGGGTCCACAAAGGCATGTGAATGAGTTAGGGTTAGATTTATCAGATCTGTGTTCATGCAGAAAGTTGACCAGGGTGAAGTGTTCAGTAGCTGTGTGTGATGTTACTACAGCTTTTTCAGGGGTTGTTAGAGACTATATTTTAAAAATTCAAAATAGTAAGCAGTTTAATGATCTAACCTACAGATAAACCTCACTTGCGGTGAGAAGTACCTATGTGTCAAACATGAACACCATGGATAGAGAACAAACAGGCAAACAGACTGAACTTTACAGAGACTTTCATTTAATTCTGCAAAACCTGATATAATATCCACATAAAAACTGCATCGTGAAGCAAAATATTTAGTACTGCAAAACGTATGCAGTTTAAACTTTGTATGAAAGATAGAAGGGAACTGTTTGTTTAAATAATCCTTTTTAATCAGGTTCATATAACACACACAGTGCCAAATACCAGGAGCTTGGTTTATAAAGGGGATCCTGACACCTATTTAACCCGTCCTACCCCCCCCCACACGTTTACCAACCGCTACTCACCAGCTAACTAGCGTCCACCAACCATAATGCCAACCATGGTGTGGCGCAGCAATGGCGCGTCATCTCATTGGGGTTATCAAGTGGGCACCTTCCTTCGTTGGCGTTTCGTCGAGTTAGGCCCACGACACCTCCAGAAGGCTCAACCGCGGCTCAGGCGTCCTGGAGCTGCTCCCCTCCATTACCGCACGCACCACTACGCCACCCCGCCGCTTCTCACATTACGGACTCTTTACCTCAGCGTCCTCACCCTCACCGCTCTTTCTACCCGCCGACTCAAAGGAAGAAGCCCCTCGCCATCTACTTTACTTCGACTACATCGCCTGCTAACAGCTAACCGCCATCACACCTATTCGCTAACAACTATACGCCAATACACTAGCCGCCATGACACCTACGCGCTAATGCTTCGCCGGCACCCACCTGCTCATCGCTTCGCCGCCCCGCTACCATCCGCACTGGTCCTCTTATTCCAAATCCAGAGACTTCCTTGCTCCGCAGCCTGTGACAATTCCTTCACCGCCCATTGCAACTTCCGCCCCCGAATCCCGAGTTCGCGCAGCAAATCAAGAGTCGATCGGGCTATAAACCCACGGCAACCGACTTCAATTGGCCTCACCTTCGCGTTCCAGCCACGCCCCCCTACTTCCGCCGCTAACTCGCTATACCTAAGCTTCTTCCTCTCATGAGCGTCGTCCACCGATCCTTCCCACGGAACCGTGAGTTCTATGAAGTACACCACCCGTTGGCTTGCTGACCACAGCACCATGTCTGGTCTCAAGCTTGTATTCACTATTTCCTGGGGCACCACTAATCTTCCTCCCAGGTCCACCTGCATCTCCCAATCTCTAGCCCCCCCTACTACACCTAACTCCTTCCTACCTCTATATCTACTCCTACCCCCTTCCCTAACAAACTGTACCACTGTACCTTCAACCTCCTGCTCTAAGCATACCTGCCTCCTCCAATCTTCAATGGTTGCCGCCAGGCACTTTAGCACCTGATTATGCCGCCAAGTAAATCTGCCCAGCGCCAAACTAATCTTGCACCCCACTAAAATGTGTTTCAGCGTCCCAACCTCTGAGCACAGAGTACAAGCGGAGTCCTCACCCCCCCACTGCTTCAGGTTCTGAGGTGATGGCAGCACATCATAAACCGCTCCTAATAGGAGCCTTATTTGATATGCATCCATCTTCCACAGTTCCCTCCAGCTCAGCCTCCTTCTTTCCACCCCATCCCAATTTACCCACTGTCCCTGCTTCCCCTGTGAGACCGCCCTGACACACCTATTTCTTTCTTCCTGCCGACGCACCTGCCCTAGCACCAACCTCCTTCTCTCTATCGGGCCTGCCTTGCTCCACATAGGGTCTCCTATCCGGTACCCGAGACCTTCCCGTCCCTGCTGTACCTTCCCGACCAATTCCAGCTGCCTCAAGTCCGTTTTCGCTTCCTTTACCACCTGCCTCGCAACCCATTTCCTGCCTGTACCTATCCTAGGAACCAAGCCTCTTACAACGTCATCCTTACTACCTGACAGCTGCAACTCTAACCGCACCTTCGCACATTTATATTCATCTGTTAAGCTTGATAGCGGCAACTGCAGGACTCCTTGCCCATACAGCGCCACATTGCTTAGACACCGAGGAACCCCCAGCCACTTTCTGATATAGGAGCTAATCAGCCTCTCCAGCTTCTCCACCTTTGTGACTGATACCTCATACATAGTCAGTGGCCACATTACCCTTGGGAATAGGCCAAACTGCAAGCACCAGAGCTTCAGTTTACCCGGCAGCCCTGAGTTCTCTATCCTCTGTAACCCATCTACAACACTTTCCTTAAGCTGCTCCACCTGACCCACATCAGTCAACTCCCTAGTGTACCACCTCCCTAAACTCTTTACCGGTTTCTCTAATACTGACGGGATCTCCTCACCCTCCACCAGAAAGCTAACTTTCTCTATCTTCCCTTTAACTAGCGAGATGCTCCGGGACATTGCTGGTTTAATCCTCAAACCAGCCCACTTCAGGTTCTCGTCCAGCTTTCCCAACAGCCGCCTTGCACAGGCCGCTGTTGTTGTCACCAGCGTCATGTCATCCATGTAAGCCCTAATTGGGGGAAGACAAAGCCCATCTGGCCATCTTTCTCCACCCACCACCCAACCGGATGCCCTAATCACCAACTCTAATGCCATAGTGAATGCTAGCGGGGAAATGGTGCAGCCTGCCATAATCCCCATTCCCAGCCTCTGCCAGGCTGTTGTGTAACCTGCCGTGGTAAAACACATCCTAATGTCCCGAAAGTACTCCTTCACCAAGCCAGTTATCTGGCTTGGTACTCTAAAAAAGTCAAATGCACCCCAGATAAGACTGTGTGGCACAGAGCCAAAGGCATTTGCTAGGTCCAAAAACACCACATGCAAGTTCCTTCTCTCCTGCTTGGCTTCCTGAATCTGATGCCAGATCACACTAGTGTGTTCTAAACATCCCGAGAAACCTGGGACCCCTGCCTTCTGAATTGATGTATCGATTAGCTTATTTTTCAATAAGTAATCTGACAACCTCTGTGTCACCACGCTAAAGAAAATCTTACCTTCGACATTTAACAGACATATTGGCCTAAACTGCCCTATCTCTCTAGACACCTTCTCCTTCGGAAGAAATAATCCCCCTGCCCTACGCCAGGCCTTTGGAATAACCTGCTTCTTCCACACTATCCTAAACAGCCTCCACAGAAACCTAAGTACATCCAGCGCACTTTTATAAACCCGGTAGGGGACCCCATTCAGCCCTGGGGCGGATGAGGCCTTTGCACGCCTTACCACCTCCTGCACCTCACTCCACTTTGGTGGACTAACATCTACTTCAGCAGTTATGTTTCCCAATGGTGGCATATCTACTGGGAGGCCCCTCTCCCCAACCTCCCCTGCACTTGAATAAGTACACTCTAAATACCTCTCCAGTTCCTGCCTGGACACCTCTAACTTTCCCTTCCTCTCTTGAC
This sequence comes from Heterotis niloticus, assembly GCA_018136845.1. Lineage (NCBI taxonomy): Eukaryota > Metazoa > Chordata > Actinopteri > Osteoglossiformes > Osteoglossidae > Heterotis > Heterotis niloticus. Next base: position 21,585,062 of record CM030904.1, on the reverse strand, counting down.
TGAACAACCCCTTCACAAACTTAAATGGATCTCTGTAGAAACCAGCCCTTGCCCTCTCTTTCTTCCTCCTCTTCCTTCTTAGATATTCTGCACTCCTAAGTGTTACCAACCTACTTTTAACCTCCTCCTGCAACACCTCTATCCCCTGTCTTTCCTCTTCCGTAGCCGTAGCCATTGCTTTTTCAGCTGCCGCCTCTCCCTTACTAACTTGTCAATTTCCTTTTGTCTCCTTGACTTTCCCCCCTGCTGGCACTGCTCCCTTCTAATCTGCTCTATCCCAAACCTGTCCATCCCATATTGGTAAATCACATCACCCATCTTTTCCAGTTTAACCTGTGCACTCCCTTTCATGCCCTCTAGCACTCCTACCAGATCTGCATTTATAGTCTGCCATACTACCTTTTCACCTGCCCTAGGCCACCTAACTCTAGGCTTCAACTCACAGCTCTTCTCCTTACTCCTTCGGACCCCGTCTACTCCGCCATCTCTCATGCCTGCCCCTTCCTCCTCTGCGCCAGAGGTTCTGTTGATATCCTGCGAGCTGTGGTCTGTTAGTCTTGTATTCATGAGAACACAGACCTCCATAAATGTGGCTGAAAAACTGTACAGCGCTTAATGAAGAAACAAATTTTCTCAGCTGATCTTGACATTGTAGGTGTCACGCCATCAGGGTGAAAGCAGCATCTCTGAAGATCCACTCCAGTCACTGGAAGAATGCTGGATCAACTCATGGTTCTACACTGGGTTCACATGAGCAAACTCTGTCATCTCATGGATTCCATGGGACTGGTTCTCTATATTTTACAAAGCATCATGAACCTTTACCATCTCAATCATTACTGATGCCACTCTAGACTGGGCTACAGGTCATGAAAAGACACAATCATAACTATTGATAAACAGTTCATTTGGGAATTCAGAACAGTGTTTAACTGTCCTGATGGTGGACAGATAACTGGAGACTAGTTCATGGCCATCTATGAAGGCAATAGTGGCAGAGAATGCACTACAGTCTTTCATTTTATCTATGGTGAGCACCTGGAATGATGGAATGCTCATCTCCAGTTTCCAAATGAGATTGAATCCATATTTTCAAGGAAAGCTGGCATGCATAGACAAAGATTGGTCCCTGGATCAGTTTAAAGCAGCTGATGGATTTTCTTGTTCCACACACACACACACACACACACACACACACACACACACACACACACACACACACACACACACACACGTGCTTCTTCACTGAAACTCATAGACTATAAACACAAATACTGACACACATTCTCTCACAAATGCTACCATACTAAATTCAGAAAGTTTAAGGACAGCAAAGTTTGATGATAAAAAATGTATGGCTATTGGCATGTCACGAAAGTCAGTGCACGTGCTGCTTTGCTGTCAGTGACACCCGTGTGTTCAGCCACTGGGACTGATATATGTAAACAAGTGAAAATGTAGAAACGAAGAAATTTTACTGGACGCACACATTAGTGACTTAAAGCTACTAAAGTCTGAGGATACATATCCATGTTTTTCCTTTTCACATGACTTTGATGAATCCATCACTCTTTTGCACTTGTCTGTCTAACAGCACTAACAAAACTTATGTATTAAATGCAACCATTTTAATGGTAAAACAGCTGGGTGGTTAAATAACATTATTACTTTTTACCGTTCCACTGCTACGCTTTTTAACCCAGGCAGCATCAGGTAACTCAGCTAATGTTTTCTAAGTGAACTACTGGATGGATGGAAGTGTTAAAAAGTGTTTTCTATGATTATTGCTCTATCTTATATATTTGCTATATCTTATATAGAACCCATCCAAGGATGGACATGTTTTCATTTTGACTCACTGGTAAAAGTGATTTTGGAGTTATAAACAAATTGAGTTACAGGATTCAAGTCCCAGTTGTGTTCATAAGGTGAGGCGCAAGTGTAGTACAAAGTAAATGTTATATATAGGAACTTGTGTTTGATGCATTGTCTGCAGGGATTTTGTTAGAACTGAGGACACAAAACCTGATCACAACATTGCTTAAATTCATATTGTGTTGTAACCCCATTTATGCTGAGTGTATCTAAAGCTCTTAGTCTGCTGTTGATGCACTTCTCTTTACTCTGAGTTCTACTTCAAATAGTACATTCAGTTATTCTGTAATTCAGTTATAAACAATATGTCATTTTCTCCGAGTCTGTGGCAGAGCAAGGGTGCAAAAGTTCAACGTCTAAATGCTGCAAACTAAACCGTTCCTGACAAACAGTAACACTAACTTAGTGGGTGCACAAACAACTGACTACATTTTCATATCATACACAAACACTCAGCAAACAGAGAAACTCAAATCTGCCTGTTTGTAGGTTAACATTTTCCATGCTCTTGTCTCTTATGTAATCACTGTTCACTTTTAGGTCAGCAAAAAGATCCAAATAAAGTTTTGGGCAGCTTTATACACCACCTGTACCCATGCTTGCACATGGTCAGCCAAACCCAGAAGAAGCATGTTTACTCAATACACAGAAGCAAGGTGTGACCAAGCTGCATTTCAGACAACTCTAAAGGTGTCCAATATATAAAGACTACACAACTACTGTATGTGGCTTAGGTACATACAGGGGGTGTGGTAATTCAACTTAAACCTGATATGGAAGTTATTCTCAGCTGTAAATGTGTATGTTGTCAAATGCTTTCAACAAAATATTTTGGCAAATTGGTTCAAACTGACCAGCATGTTTTTAGAGCAACAATGACACAAATAAAAAGGTGGATTGTTTTGCATAAAAACACATGTATGACATGAATATATGACAGCTGCCATCCAAGATGATGGCTGATGCTGATGTTGGCAATCTTTGATCTCAGGAATGGGTGATGAGCTCCTGGTATGAATAACTCCTCTCTGCCACAGCTCCCGTCTGTGGCAGAATGACAGTAACCCTCAGAGGTATTTGTAAATATAGCTCAGTCATCTGCTGCTTCTCAATGACTAAGTTGCAGGTAAAAAAAAAAAACTTTCTGAACAAACAAATGTGTTTTCTTCCCCATATTTTTGTTCTTGTATCAGCGTAATCTTATGTTAGCTACACTGATGGCATTTTTCATCATCTTTTCCTTTTTATGGAATGACATCAAATTCCGGTTGGTGTTGAAAATAATTGCCAGTGAGTAAAATTCCTAGGTGCAAAACTTTAAAAAAGGGAAAAAAATCTCAACAGAATTTTTTATTTTGTTTTATTTTCTTTAATTTGTTTGATAAACTCTGTGGTCTTTTTGTATTAATGATATGGCCTTCAGGATTAAGATGAACATTTCCAATGCCCATGTGGTGTGTTAGGGCGTTGGAAGTGAGTTGGCATTTCCTCCTAATATTTATTTGTCTTTTTTTTTATAAGAAAACAGCATATTTCTCACTGACATACATAGAGGCCTCTTCTGATCATGTGCATTAGTGAGGTATATTCAGACTAGCACATTCTACACTGAAAAACTATCAGGGAGTCCAACCCATGACAAAAGCACATTCTCTAGCATCTGCTATTCCTGTCCCTATGTTATACCATTTCTGAATTCATATTTGTTCTGTTAGATCAGCGATGTGTCCTTGTGTTCCTGTGACTTCCTATGTCATTCTTGCCTTGAAGCCCTGTCCTGAATTAAGAAAAGGAAGCCTGCGTTTGTATTCACATTCTGTTGGTCTTAGGGTTAGGGTTAGGCTTAACCTTAATCCTAACCCTAACCCTAAATCCTAACTCCAACCCTAACGCTAATCCAACCCTAACCCTAACTCTAACCCTAACTCTAATCCTAACTCTAATCTAACCCTAACCCTAACTCTAACTCTAACTCTAACCATAACTCTTGGCAACCAGAATAGACTCACTAAAATTACAAAGCACAGTGACTAAGAGAAAATTCTCTGCAACTGAATTTTCTGTTGTGTTTAAAGTGAAATATAAAGTAGAACGAAAACAAGCCAGAATGCTGCACTGCTGAAATGCCAGTACTAAGTTCTGCTGCTAAATTACAGGAGAACATAGACTACATGTTAAATAAATAAATGGTAAATATCTGCTTAAAATATCTCTTCAAGTCAGTTCAATTCCCATTATACTGTATGGTGCTCACCTTAGATCAATGCCACTACTATGCTACTGTATGGCCAGAAGTATGTGGGCATCACACCTATTTGTGCTTGTTGAACATCCCATTCCAAACTCATGGGTATTAATATGGAGTTGTTCCTCCTTTGCTGCTACAACAGCCTCCACTCTTCTGGGAAGGCTTTCCACCACATTTTGGGAATTTGTACTCATTCAGCCACAAGAGCATCGGTAAGGTCAGGTGAGAAGGCCTGGCTTGTGGTCACCGTTCCAGTTCATCCCAAAGGTGTTCGGTGGGGTGGAGGTCAGGAATGCTTCATGCCACCATGTTTAGACCTAAAGACCCAGGTTTGAGTCCCCAGTCCAACTGTAGCTATCTTGATCAAGATTATCACTCTCTTCCTCATCTACCCACCCACTTTTGCTAGTTGCTTATCCTCATCATGAATGACTGGGCACCAGGTTAAACCCCACATGGGATGACAGTCCATTGCAGTCAATCAAATTATGTTGCATTGATACAATAAAAAATTACCCAACAGTATAAACCGCTGGAAATAATTTAACGCTGTAAGTTTCTTTGGACAAATGTGTTAACTAAAGAAGAAATGATAAATTATAATAATATACTGTAGGGAATAATGTGCTCCAATACCATGAATCCAAAGGAAACCATTTTAAGCTTTTTTTTGTTTTTAATCCAGTCATTAGCAAAGCAAGATGCAGTTTCTCTCTAGTCCGTTCCAGATGACATGTTCTGTGCTCTGATGTTTCTGAGGTGTGTCAACAGCTAGTACTTATCTACAGGCAGTGGCTACATCTCGTAAAATTTGGTAAATCATAAAAGCAGAAGTTTCTCAGACTTTTCAAATTTCATGTGTGTGAAAGAGAAAGTGAGTAAAGTCAGTTTTGAAGGTCCATATTGATATCTTTTTCTGGGGCCACACATCTTTGTCTCTAGCAACCGCCAAGTGAATTCAGACAAACTAATAATTGCAGCCGTGGACAGATACTGCCATTTCATATGAGCGGCAGCTGCAATCTTTAAAGAATATAAAGAAAATGAAAGAAGTGCCCTCAACAAATTCTTTTTACCTGGGTTTAAGAGACTGTAAAGCTGCCTGTTATTTCCCCTTTCTTCCTCCAGTGTTATTAATATCCAACTCAAGATCTCCACCATCTTCTCACACAGTGCTGCTCGTGACCCTGTAACAACCCTTCTGTTTTTCAGCTCACTGTATGCAGTAAAGAAGAGCTCAAAAGCCTTTTGAGGAGTGATGTGACTCACATTTGATAAAACACAACTTCCAGGCCACAAGAATGTCAGTGAAGCAAATGCAAAGCAAGGAACCCAAGTGTCTTCTCCCATGAGCTCCTCACTTTCCTATCCGAACAATGCCGTGTGCTTTCCACCACCAAGGAACTTACTGTGACTTCAGGCAGTCTTTAGATCTTGGGTCTTTAGCTCCTAAAAAGTTTTTGGTTTCTATATGATGTACTTGTCTGAAGCTGAATTTTATGGTGTTAAAGTCATCATGTAGACATTCACTCAAGTGTTGTGACAGCAGCATGAACAAAAAAATGAAAATTGGCATCCAAATAACTGACAGGTGCAGTCACAGCCATATGTACAATACATTCCACAACAGAATCAGCAATAATTCCCTTATTTCTTAAGTGTTTTCACTTTTTCCTGAAAACACCAGTATGCCTTTTTCTGTCTAATTTGCTACTAAATATATTTTTGTAACATCTAGACTCAAAACAGTTTGTTTTGTGAGAAA